>CM016621.1:129090419-129723714 GCA_005393395.2 Gossypium australe | reverse complement strand
AATCAATTAGTTTGTATCTCTTCTCTCCCATTCTCCTTTAAGCTGGTAGATTACTAGGGCAATCTTCATACACTTCTAGCACTCTGATCTTACGCGCTAAGGCTGCTGCTCGAATTCCCATGATGCAAGCTTCATATTTCGCCATGTTATTTGTACAATCAAAATCCAATTTTCATGTGAATGGATAATAATAACCACTAGGGGATACCAAAATTGCCCCAATTCCATTTCCCACAACATTCGATGCTCCATCGAAGTTTAGCTTCCACAGACAATCTTCAGTATTTGCCACATACAGCAGCTCCTCATTTGGGAAATCAAAGCTCAAGGTTCATAATCCTCCAAAGCAGCTTGCTAGTGCTACTGGCGCTCCCTTTTATAGCCTTTTGGTTCACATAGACTATATCAAATTCAGACAACAAAATTTGTCACCTAGCCATCCTTCCATTCAAAGCAGTGGACTCCACCATATACTTTAACGGATCAAGCTTCGAAATTAACCAGGTAGTATGATATAGCATGTATTGTCTCAATCTCCGAGTTGTCCAAATCAGGGCGTAACACAATTTCTCGATTGACGAATATCCATTTCACAATCAGTGAACTTTTTACTAAGATAGTATATCGCCCTTTCTTTTCTTCCTAACCCATCGTGTTAACCAAGCACACACCCCATAGAGTTATTGAATACTAACAAATACAGTATCAATGGTCTATCTAGGTTAGGCGGAGATAGTATTGGTGCATTTGACAGATATTGTTTGACTTTATCAAAAGCTTTTTGGCATTCATCGTCCCATATACATTGGTTTTGTTTCTTGAAGATGAAATATGGGACCACATTTCTCAGTTAATTGTGAAATAAACCGAGCAATGTAATTTAACCCTTCCAAGAAACCTCGGACTTCCTTCTGAGTGCATGGTGGAGGCAATTCTTGTATAGCTTTGACTTTATTTAGTCAACTTCAATTCTTTTCACTGACCACAAAACCCACTAATTTCCCTGATCGAGCTTTAAAAGTACACTTTGCCGGGTTGAACTTCAATTGAAATTTTAACCTCAGAAACACTTCTTCAAAACTTCAATGTGTTCCTTTTCTGTTCGAGATTTGGCAATCATATCATCAACATACTTCAATCTCTTGGTGCATCATGTCGTGGAACAATGTTACCATGGCCCTTTGATATGTTGCCCCAGCATTCTTTAGTCCGAATAGCATTTCTTTATAACAAAAGGTACCCCATAGTGAAAGGTATTTTTCCCCATATCCTCAGGGTGCACCTTGATCTAATTGTATCCTAAAATCCATCCATGAAGGAAAACAATGAAAATCCTGCCGTGTTATCCACCAACGTGTCAATATGCGGCAAAAGGCAATTGTCCTTTGGGCTAGCTTTATTTAATCCCTATAATCTACACATCCGGACTTTTTCCTTCTTAGGGACAGGAACAACGTTGGCAACCCATTCTGAGTACTTGATCACTTGTAGAAAACCAGCATCAAACTGTTTCTGGACCTCTTCTTTTATTTTCAACACTATATCAGGCCTTATCCTTCGTAGCTTTTGCTGAACTGGCTTGCACTCTTCTCTTATGGGAAGGTGATGCACAACAATATCAGTGCTTAATCCGGGCATATCTTGGTACGACCATGCAAAGACGTCCTTAAATTCCCGTAGCAACTCAACAAGATCTTGTTTTGTCTCCTCAGCTATGCGCGTCCCAATTTTCACAACCTTTCCTTCCTCCAAGGCTATGTTTTCTACCCTCCTCATGGGTAAAATCTGTTTCTCCTCTTGCTTTACCATTCTTAACAAACCTGGAGATAAATCACAATCTCGGTCACCTTCAAAATCCTGAGATTCCTCTAAACACATGTCTTGCTCAAAGGGACCTCTGGATCTGTTATCGTTGCTTACATCATTGATATCTATGGACCTATGATGGGTACCAAAGAATGTACAAAGAATAAATGAATTCGAGGACAACTATTCACATGATTTGAATGCAAAATAAAAAAAAAAATTGGAATGAAATTAGAAAGTCAAAAGAAATAAAATGAAAAAATATTGCTCAAGTTAATTATCAAAATGTATTTTATTAAAACAACAAGTTCTGAACATGAGCCTACTTTACAAAGAAAAATTATTGTTCCTAGGCTAAAAACAACAAGAGCATTCTTAATATTACTCTGTATAATCTCTAAAAACTACAGGAAGTTCCTCTGCAGTCCAATTGTTTAGAACGTTTCCAGGTTCATAAGGGCGAATGCCCAACAGGTTTCTTTGTTCAATTCTTTCCTCGTGTATGGTATTGACGTGAGGACTTTCCAATAACCCTCTCTCAGGGTGAATTACCCCTCCGGATACAAAGGTCTGGGATATATGGGGGAATGTCATCGATTCCCACTGGACTTCTTCTCCATTCAGACGTGCCCTTCTTCTCTCCTGCTTCTTCTCTATTTCCTTTCTCTTTTGTTTGGCATCTGGCCTGAAACCCAAGCCAAAATGGTCTCTCTTTCTTTCAGCATTGGCACTTGAACTTCCCTTGGAGATGTCTGCCCAGTCCTTTTCCTGGTAAGGCTCCCTTCCCGACCATCATTTGTAGGCCTATCTTCGTGGTTCTGGATATCTTGGGCACTGGAACTTCATTCCCCTCCAAAATAAATGTCGCGTTCACAAACTCTAAAGATCGAAAAGAATACTCAGTTACCTCTTCACTCGCCTCTACATATGGAGCGTCATTAGTAACAGTGGCTATGATGTTCCTCTGCATTTATAGTGACCAGTTGTCCATCCGTCACCAGTTTCAATTTTTGATGAAGGGATGAGGGCATTGCCCCTGCCGAATGAATCCAGGGCCTTCCCAGTAAGCAATTGTACGAGGGCTTATATCCATTACCAGAAAATCCACTTCATACGTATTTGACCCAATCTGCAATGGTATATCGATTCTTCCCATCACTCTTCTCTCAGTGCCATCAAACGCTCTCACTATGTTCTGTCATGTCTTCATGTGAGAACTGTCTATCGGCAACCTCTTCAGTGTCGACAACGGTAAGACATTCAAGGCTGATCCATTGTCAATTAGCACGTCCGGTAGAGTATATCCCTTACAACGAGTAGTTATGTGTAGGGCTTTAGTTAACCCATACCCCCAGGTGGAATTTCATCGTCACTAAAAGAAATAAAGTTATCCGCACTTATGTTACTAACTAATCGATCAAGCTTATTGACAGATATATCTTTAGTAACATAAGTCTTGTTCAGCACTTTCATCAAAGTCTCACGATGTACTTCCGAACTTAAAAGTAAGGCTAGCACCGATATGCAAGCCGGTTGCTTGCGTAGCTGTTCTACCACATTGTATTCACTGTGCTTCAAGAATTTTAAAAATTCTTTCACCTCTTCCTCCTTCACAGGTTTGTTGATAAGGGCACCAGGTCCTTTCTCTGGTTCAACTGCCACAGTCTTTGATCTTGCTGGTTCTGTTCTGACGTTTACCGAGTCGTAACGCCTCCCGCTTCGTGTGTAGAATCCCTCACTTTTGACCTCCTTGGAAGTGCTAGCTGAGTTTTTACTTCTGATGTCGTCACGTTACAATTGTAATTCCATGGTACCATCTTGTTATCCTTGTAATGAAAGGACACAGGTCTCTGGATTACAACTTTAGGCGCGATTTCTGCTATGACTTTTTGATTTGTCAACTCTCCTTCGGTTGCATGTATGTTTCCTCCCTCTAAGCCTTCTTCGTAAAACTCCACCTCCTTATTGTTCATGAGGCTTTGTACCAATAGTCTGAACTTAGCACATTCCTAGATCTCATGTCCTTCAGCTTTGTGGAACTCACAGTAGTTCCTTGGTTCTTCACCTCCTTCCTCAAGACTTGATTATATCAGTCCCTTTCTTACCATTTCCTTCCACACTATTCTCAATGGAGTTTTTACTTCTGATACATCTCCTTTAATTTGTCTGACAACATTTTCCCCAATCGCATTTATCCCCTTATCTCCATGATTGGGTAACAGGTTCTCTGCACTGGGTGTATCATCAAACTTGACAATCCTCATCTTGATGAGCGTCTCAACTACCTTTTTGAAGGCAGTGCATTTTTCTATGGAATGCCCCCGATATTCCCGCATGGTAATCACAATGAGCGTTAGAGTCATACCATTAGGATATGGGGGTTGTAACGGCTGTAGATAGCACACTACACGTGCATAGAATAAACTTTAATATAGCTCCTTATACATCATTGGGATTGGCATAAATTGGAGCTTTTCAGAATTTTGTCTAGGGCCTGATTCTTGTCTTGTCGACCCTTGTTGCCCAGCAGTAACTACTTTCGGCTGGCTAACAGTGACTGCCTTTACCCTTTGTTGTATGTACTCGTATTGTTCACCTCGTTGTCCTTTTTTCTAGGAGAAGAACTTCTAGTACTTTCTCCTGCTTCAATATTACCACCCCTTATGGTGTTTCTATCATTTCACTGCCATCACTATATCTGCGAAGCTTTTGGTGGTGTTTCCTATCATATGGGTGATAAAAGGTGCCTTTAAAGTGTTGATAAACAACATGGTGGTTTCCTTCTCTAGGAGAGGTGGTTGAACTTGCATGGAAACTTCCCTCCATCTTTGCGTGTATTGCCTGAAGCTTTCATTCGATTTCTTTTCTATGTTTTGCAACATGATTCTATCATGCGTCATGTCTGTGACATGATTATACTGCTTCATGAAGGCTTGAGCTAAGTCTCTCCAGAAGCTAATGTTAGTGCGGCTGAGTTGATAATACCACCTGCATGCCGCTGCCACTAAATATCTTGAAAACAATGAATAAAAAGTTGATCATCGTTTACATAACCAATCATGCGTCTACAGAACATAGTGATGTGGACTTCAGGGCAACTAGTCCCATTGTACTTCTCAAATTTCGGCATCTTGAATTTATGAGGAAGCACCAGATCTGGGACCAAACTCAAGTCCTTTAAGTCAATACCATGGTGATGGTCGGTATTTTCCAAAGCCTTGAATTTTTCTTCCAACCATCTACAGCGATCTTCCAACTGTCTTGAAGATTCAGTTCTGATCCCCTCTCTCTCTGCTATGTCTAGGTCAGGAATAACAGGATTAGCAGGATTATCCCCTGGGTTGGATCCTGTGCCAACTTGAAAATTCATGGGCACTCCAGTGTCAGCTTGCCATTGCTGAGGCCTAATTGTGACAGGTGTCCTTCTGGGATATTCCTCAGGTTGTGTTTGCACGTGTGGTGGAGTGAATCCCCTATGAAAATCCTCATGGTCTTCAGCTTTAACTATGGGACCCTTTCCCTTGTCCATTTCCCCACTCATCATCTGAGCCATTTGAGTCATCATGTTCCTCTGAGCCTCCAACATCTGGTCACTCATCTCTTGCCGGAGTTTTGTCATTTGCTTTTGCATCTGGTCTTGAATATCTCTTTGGAATTGTTCCACTCTTTGATCCATTTTCCTTGATTTGGCACATGTACCGTAGGGGTGTTCAGCTTCCAGATTTTCCTTCTCTTTCTTTCGCTCTCTCTCTCTCTGTGTTATAATTTCAACAAATTAGACTCTCTCTATAGACTTAAATGCATATGATATGATGCAATGTAAATGCATGAATGAAAAGAGGCATCGATTATGATTCAACTTCATTTTAGAAAACTTTATTAGAAAACAAAATCATTTACATAAAATGGATTACAAATATGCTTTTGCCTTAAGGCCTAAAGTTCTAATTTTCCTAAATAACAAAGCTAATTCTTGACCATGATCTGACTGTTGCTCATACTTCATGCTCAATGTTTCAGCCTGTACTGCCAAAGTCTATAGGTGATCAACTACCTCTCGAATCTGGACTATTGCTTACCCATGAGATAATCCCGACTTCTAACTTGATCATGAGAATGGTGAAGTTCTTCTTTACAATGCCCTTCTCTTGTTTCAAGAAGCTCTATCAGAAGTTCACAACTATGCAACGCTGATTCGAACTCTTCAACCTTACCCTTCATTTCCTCGATCTTGTTCAAGCTTGACTGTAACTCGATCGCGGAATTACGACTTCGATGGTGATGAAGAGACCGTCCAAGTTCAGCCACTCTAGCTTTTAATTCTCCCTTTTCATTTAAACTTTCTGCCAAGTTTTTCTCTAAGGCCTCGTTTCGCGCTTGCATTTGTCGAAACTTCCTCTCCCAATAGTTAGCTTTGGTCTTTTCCTCCTGGACCTCTTGTTTCCACTGTTCCAAAGTCTTCTCCAATCAGGCATTCTTCATCGCTAGACTCATCTTCTTATATTCAGTCTTCAAGCTATCTCGATCTTCCTCAATCTTCCTTTTCTACTTTCTTACTTTCTCGGCTTCTGATTTTTGAACATTCACATCTAGCCTCAAGTACACCTTTTCTTCTTCTAGCTTCTCTATCTTCTTTCCGAGCTCTAAACTTTGCCTTTCGAAGTCTTACTTTATAATCTCTAACTCCGACGGGACCACTTGTAAATACTCCTTCATCAATCGAGCACCCTCCAAATTTGGCCCAGGAATGTTATCATTAATCCTTTTGCTCGACCACTCCTTATATTTTGGAGTTGTCATCGGCCCTCCAGTCAATATCTTCATACGGCGAGCCTGCTTCCAAGCCTTAGAAATCTCTCGAATCTACTTTTTATAATTATCCCCCTTATATGAAAATTCACTTTGAGCTAACCCATATGTCGCTGGTATGAACTGTCTTGCTCTGTATTGCCTTAGCATGAGCAACGGTGCATATCCAACAGCTCTCCATATTCCAGGTAAAGGTACCTAATCAAAAATTCTGCACCGATACAGGACTTCGTCAGGAACCATCCAAGGGGCTTTCCACTCAACATCGTCCTCTCGGAGGTTTTGAAGTATTTTCATCCATCTTTCCTCTGATATATCGTCTCTCCTTATCGTAGTTGTGGCCTCCTTTAAGGGAGAATAACTTTTAGAGAACACTCGGTAAGGAACCCTGTCAACCTTCCAAAAATGACTGTAAAACCAAACCAGTAATAACTGTGCGCATCCAATGAATCTACCTTCACCAGCTCTTCGACACGCATTCAAAGATCTGAACGTCTCGGCTAATATCGCAGGTACAGGCGTGACTCCTTTGTTAAGTCGGTCGAATAAATCAGTAACTGCTTTGTGGGGAAGATCACCAAACCATAAATACATAAGGCAAAGACATCGATCTTCTTCTTTTCATCTGGATGTGCTAGAATCAGGTCTCTCAAACTCACCCAATGTATGCATTTACCTTCACCTTTCTCTTGGATTCTAGTTGTGACCCACTGTTCACTCATCCCTGTGATACCCACTAATTTCTTCACAAAAGTTGGGACATTAGCAGCCCTAAAATAAGCTTTGTCGACTTGGACCCTCGAACAGTGAAGCAAGGTCGTATATTCCTCCAGTGTGGGCACTAAATCTACCTCCCCGAAAGTAAAACAGCTATAAGCAGAGTTCCAAAATTGGGTTATAGCCCGGAATAAATGCTTATCTACATTGATGTCGAGTAAGTAGGGTAGATCGCCATAGTTACAACAGAACATCCTCTGTGACTTATCGTCCCACTGGGTCCATATCTCTTTCAACTCCTGGAACTCATTTTTTGTAATACTAATACGAGTAAAATCCCATAGTTCAGATACATACCTGTCAACTAAGCTATTCCGTTTCTCCAGTTGCATTTGCTCTGACCATGTGCGAACAACTGCATTGTCTCCCACTTTATCAAGGAACTCGTTCTCCATAACTAGCTTTCTAACTTAGAAACTGACTGTGAATCGATACCTCTAAAAATATGAAATGACATGCACAAAAATGAAACACAACAAATTAGTGCCACAGAATAAAATGTAAAGCAAGTAAAATAACAAACACCTATTCGGGTAACTACTAAAGTTTGGCATAGCTCTACCTAAGGGTTTACCATATGCGGTTTAGATCTAAAGTTGAGGTACCTGAACCAGCAGATTCCTCGATCCTCACCCATTATAGACTCATACGGACCGAGTTCGGTTTAGGGGAATACATTTCCCTATGGCCATGCGGAAGTGAAAACTTCACGAAGACATAGGTATAGATGTATCCCGAAAGCAATCCACTAGCCCATGCGAAGGTGAAACCCTCACGAAGGCATAGCTTCTCGCTCCCACTTAAAGGTGCGACCACAGCGATCATGTAGTGCAATGCAGATATATATATTAAAACCACATGCAATAAATTTTTTAAAAAAAAAAGCAGAATTTCAAATTCGAACAAAAGGACATGAAATTATCGATTTTACGGCTTGACTCTCTTATTGGTCCCCAGGGGAGTCGCCAAGCTGTCGAAACCATTTTAAAAGTTTGAAAAACGGGGTCGACTTTAAAAAAACGAAACGGAAATGGAGTCGCCACCAATCCCTTTTTACTTAGGTGTGATTGGATCACCTTGTAAAAAATGTTTTATTTTAAAACATTTGATTTTGGTCTAAGAAAAACAAGAAAATGGGTTCGGGAATCGGTTACGTATGAGGAAGGGTTAGCACCCTCATAACGCCCAGAAATTGGTATCTAATCGATAAAATCATGTCCTAATGTTGAGAATTTAAAAAACTTAAAGTACGATTTCTTTTAAAGATCGAACAATTTGAGTTAAAATTTGAGATTACTTTGTTCCGAAAGAATACAAACATCACATCCAACACGTTAGGACATGATATTTTTAAACCTTCGTAACTAAAATAATCTCATGATTTACAAGATTTTATTGAAAGGATATTTAGATATTTAGTCAAACGGAAAATCGAAACCCAGTACGTTAGGGCACTATTTCCCAAATTTCTAAATACCAAAATATTGTCTTATTTAAAAAAAAACATTTAGATGAAATATAGTAATTTTACAAAAAAATGTATTTTATTCTAAACAATGATCCATATGAAAATATCATCATACATAAATATCAAAGCAATCATAATATACTAAAATTTCATATTAATATAGGCAATAAAAGAAATAATAATATAAAATGACTAACAATATCTACACTAAAGCAATCGTAAATAAATGAAGAAGTATAAACAAATATAATAAATAATAAATGATAAAGTAAAATAAAAAAAACTACAAAATAAATATGAACACTTTTCATGTAAGTTAAAAATTTTCATACAATGACATATGCCTAATAATAAATAAATGCTAAAATAAAAAATATATATATTAAGAAAATAAATAAAATAAATAAATAATTTATGACTTTAAATAAAACATATTTATAATAATCTAATACATATAAAACTACATTTTAAAAAAAATAAATAATATATTATATAATAACTAATATATAAGTTAAAAAATAATATGTAATAAAATAATTAAATCAAATAATAAATAATAATAGTTTAAAATACATAATGATAATATATAAAAAATATACAAGTTTAATTAATATATGAATAATAAGAGTAATATAATATTTTAACATAATAAAATAATAAAAAATAGCATTAGAATAAAATAAAATAAAAATAAAAAATAAAGAAAGAAATAAGGGTTAAATAGTAAATAAAATAAGCATAAAAGGATTAAATTAAAACGCGCGTCGCACTGTAGGGACTCATTAGGCAATTATGCCTTCTTCCTAAAACGACGTCGTTCTGATTTTTAGCCCTTAAAGCAGTCCGAGGGACTAAATTGAAACAAAGCATAAGTTTATGGGTTAATTTAAAATAAATAAAAAATTGAATTGAATGAAATTAAACTTAATGAGATAGCAGAGGGACTAAAAGGGTTATTTTCCCTTTTTTATAAAACGCGCGGATCCTCCCCGGGTTTTCGAGTCAACGCGGGAAACCTGGCCCTTAAAACGATGTCGTTTTAACGCTTATTGGCTTAAGCGAAAATGGCGTCGTTTTATAATGTTATATAAGTTAATATTTAGGCAAAAAATCATTTAGCAACCTGTTTTAAAAAAAATTTAAAAATGCTCTGAAAAGCCCTCATCTCCTTTGACGGAGTCTGGTCATCGGGCTTAGGGGCTTCCGCCTCCACGCGCCGTCGCCCACGGCGGCTCTCATGTATGAAATTTCGTCCCTCTTTTTATTTCAATATTGTTTTATAAATAAAACATGCACGAAACAAAAAATAAAAATAAGAAAACAGAATGTGAATCACCTCCGTAAACAAAAATTTTATTTCTCTGTATAACTGTTTGCGTATCACTGTTTGTGTCTTTTGCCTATTCTTTTTGGGTATTTTTTTCTATAACATCCCGAAATTGGGCCTAGTAGGATTGGGCCGATTGGGCCTTAGGCTTAGGAGTGTTTAAAATCTTCAAGAATATGAGAATGGTGTTGTCGTAACCATTTTTTGACAAAACGGGAATCGACTAAAAAAGGGGAGTCGCCACCGATCTTTGTTAGGTGTGATCGGATCACCTTTGTTTTAATAAAACATTTTTGATTTACTAAAACGGTGTTTTGGTCTACGAAAATTTGAGAAAACGAGTTCGGGAGTCGGTTACGTGCAAGGAAGGATTAGCACCCTTGTAACGCCCAAAATCGGTACCAAATTGATTGACATTGTCCCACTGTTGAAAACTTGAAAACATTTGGGGTTGAAAAACTCTTACAAAGGGGATATTTCAAGTAGTATTGAGTCCTAAGATTTAACTCGTTCCGAAGAAATGAAAATGTCACATCCAACACGTTAGGACATGACATGTTCATACGTCGATACCGAGACCATCTTTAGCCCTCAAATGTATGAGAAGGATATTTGGTTATTTTAGTTGATCGAAAAAATGGACACCCAACACGTTAGGATGTTATCTTTCGAGCTTCTAAACATCTGAATATTGCCTTTGTTTTTCAAAATCGCAATCTTATAAAATGCCGGAGTTCGAACTATAGTTCAAGGATGAGAAACGTAAACGTTAACCACAAAGTACGCAAATTTACAAATATTGATTGACGAACTATACAATATTTTACATAACAAAATAAAATAAATTAAAAATCAATAATGGTGATGGCAAGTAATGGACGAATAATGACATATACACATATACAGATAGTGTAATGACAGTAACAATGATAACAAAAATACTAACGATGGTAACATGATGATAATAAATATAATAGTAACAATAATGATATTAATGATAATAGTAATAGTAATAATAATAAAATAACAATAATGATATGAAATATAGATATATATTATGCCAATGTGAGTATAGTAATAATAATAATAATAATAATAATAATAATAGTACAAATATAGTAACATAATAATAATATTGCCATTTTAATGGTAAAAGGACTAAAAACGGTAAAATAACTAAAAAGGGGGTCAATTCGTAATAAAATAACAGGGGGAAGAGCCTATTCGAAATGCGTATGAAAAGAACGGGACCAAAAACAAAATTATCCCCTTCACCTATGCATTGTGTTTTGCTCTGGATTAAATCGAAACACGAACAAAATGATGGGGCAAAAATTTAAAAAAAAGTGATGCATTCGGCCGAGATTAGGAACGCAGCAAAAGGGAGAGGGGCATTGTGAAAATATCCCCCTAAGGGGATAGATGCGGTCTCCTTCTTCACTAAACGGCGCCGTTCTACTTCTAATTAAGTACCCATTTTTTTTTAACACCCCTTTAGCCCTAGACCGATCATTAACAGCTCCCATTTCTCTCAAAAAGGAAACACAACCACTCTCCTCTTTTTTGCGTCGCCGATCGGTCCTCCCTCTCGACCACCCATCGCGTCACCACCGAACTTGGTGGCCGACAAGGCACAGAGAGGAGCCTTTGGCTCCTCTTCGAAACCCCGTCCAAACCAGATCCAGGCTCCCAATACTCGCGAAAAGAAATTCCCCTTTTGGGGTTTCGGGTTAGTCCCGGTGCCGGAGAGAGGTCTCCGATAGCGAACTCCCGGGTCCAGGTAAGTTTTTCTTTCGTTTCCTCAAGTTTTAATTTTATATACTAAATAAAAAATATAAAAAATAAATAAAAGGTAAATAATAATATAGAATATGAAAGCTAAATCAACCTCGAGTTTTTATTCTTGCTGGTTGCTGATGATTCGTAAAGGAGTACAAGAGTTCTTTTTATTTGTTTTTCTTTGGTTTTTCCTCATGTATCTCCATCCCCCGTTACAAAGCTTACTTCGGTTCTTTTATAATCGATTTTACCTCTGTTTTTTTTTCTGTTCTTGGCTTCGTTTCCGTTGTCTTGTTGTGCTCTTGCAGGGTATGGGCGATGCTTTGGGCATGAGCGAGCGTCTGGTCGAGGCACGACAGTGGTTGGGCGGCAGTGGCGTGGTGCGAGGAACATGCTTATGGTGCAGTGTGCGGGCTCGGGGAATGATGCGCGTGGGAGTGGAATGTCAGGAGGCGCGCGTGACGACAGAAAGACGCGTGGGGGCATGGGGTGACGAGCAGTGGTCTGTGGCGCCTAGGGTTGGCCAATCGGCACGAGAGGGGAGAGGAACCGTTAGGGGCATGCGGCGCTGGCTTTGGGTCTGTTTTAGTTGGGTTTGGTTTAATGGGTTGCTGTAATTGGGTTTTAGGTTTTCAGAATTTTGGCTGTTATTGGACTTCTGTTTTTGGATTTTTGTTTAATTTAGTTTTGGTAATTGGACTGTTATTATTGGGTTTTTTCTTATCGGGTTTTAAATTGGGTTCATTGGGTCTTTTTCTGTTTATTTATTTTGACTTATTGGGCCTTGAGCTCTCTTGTAAATGGACATTCAAAAGACTTGTCATGTATTATTTTGGGCTTAACTTTGGGTTTGTAAAAAAGGTTAAAATGGGCCGTCTGGGTTTGAATTATAATGGGCCCTTCCCCGGGCAAAAAATGGTTATTACAGCTGCCCCTCTTTGCTCATTGTCGTGAAACGAGAATAGAGCAAAGACAACATAAGAACCAATTTTTGCCCGGTCTTGTCCAAGCTTTGACTTCTTGGTTCTTGTCTTCCCCAAACGTCTTCAAGCTCCAACGCACCCCATCGCTTTGACCTCCTCCATTGCTATTTTTTTGAGAGATATGATCTGTACCTTCGATCCGATCTTCATTTTGCCCTTGGTCAATCTTCTTTGTCCACTGGAACTTCCTCGTCAAATTTGCTCAACGCGACCAATTCGGTACCTCCTCGTATGCCCCGAGGCTCAACCACACTCTCATGAGTTTTTTTTTTTTTTGGGGACAGAAATTGCAAATAGAAGTACAATGACAGAATTTGAGAATATCTCGGTAAGTGACGAGGCTCAACACACCTCTCGCATGATGAGTCGATTTTTGAACAGAAATAAAAGACAGAAATTAAATACCTCGGCGTCTCCCGAGGCTCAACTCACCTCTTGCATTATGAATTGATTTTTGAAAAGAAATTTAAAGACAGAAATTAAATACCTCGGCGTGTCCCAAGGCTCAACTCACCTCTTGCATTACGAGTTGATTTTTGAACAGAAATTTAAAGACAGAAACTAAATACCTCAGCGTGTCCTGGGGCTCAACTCACCTATTGCATTATGAATTGATTTTTTGAAAAGAAATTTAAAGACAGAAATTAAATACCTCGGCGTGTCCCGAGGCTCAACTCACCTCTTGCGTTATGAGTTGATTTTTGAACAGAAATTTAAAGACAGAAATTAAATACCTCGGCGTGTCCCGAGGCTCAGCTCACCTCTTGCATTATGAGTTGATTTTTGAAAAGAAATTTAAAGACAGAAATTAAATACCTCGGCGTGTCCCGAGGCTCAACTCACCTCTTGCATTATGAGTTGATTTTTGAACAGAAATTTAAAGACAGAAATTAAATACCTCGGCGTGTCCCGAGGCTCAGCTCACCTCTTGCATTACGAGTTGATTTTTGAACAGAAATTTAAAGACAGAAACTAAATACCTCAGCGTGTCCCGAGGCTCAACTCACCTCTTGCATTATGAGTTGATTTTTGAACAGAAATTTAAAGACAGAAATTAAATACCTCGGCGTGTCCCGAGGCCCAACTCACCTCTCGCATTATGAGTTGATTTTTTAAAACTTATTCTCTGGTGGAACTCGGACGTCTTTCTTCCTTGGTTTGGTACGACTATCACCAGAATTTCTTGCTTCATTGGCGTACCTGTGATGTTATCATGATATGCATATGTTTGTCTTGAATGCCTACATGATTATGCCATGCGTTCTGGGTTTGTTTGTCGTGTATCTCTTGTTATGATGACTTGTACCCACTGCTTCGATTCTTGACTTTTCTTTCAGTTTTTGTACTAGTGCTCAAGTTTTACGAGTAGTCTGTACCTCCCATATATCATCCGTTTTGTCCCCTAGTTGAACTTTTATCTTTGCTCTTTTACATGTGAATCCCCTTCGTTAGGACGCCTTTTCAGGTTTTCATCCTGGTTTTTTTTTTTTTTTTTTTAGGCGTAGTACTTCTTCACGGCATCTGAGTTTACTGGATTTGGTACCTCTTTCTCATCCATCTCAGTGAGAATCAAAGCTCCACCTGAGAAGGCCTTCCTTACGACATAGGGTCCTTCCCAATTCGGTGCCCATTTTCCTCGAGAATCCTTTTGTATTGGGAGAATCTTTCTCAACACGAGCTCTCCTTCGCGAAACTCTCTTGGTCGTACCTTCTTGTCATGGGCCGTGATCATTCTCTTCTGGTACATTTGTCCGTGACAAATTGCTTTTAAGCGCTTTTCCTCAATCAGATTCAGTTGGTCATATCGAGCTTGTACCCATTCTGATTCTTCCAGTTTTGACTCCATTAAGATTCGTAAAGAAGGGATTTCCACCTCGATGGGTAGTACAGCTTCCATTCCATATACTAGAGAAAAAGGGAGTTGCCCCCGTGGAGGTCCGCACACATGTGCGGTACGCGTATAGGGCGAATGGTAGCTTCTCGTGCCAGTCTTTATATGTCTCAGTCATCTTTCCAATAATCCTCTTGATATTCTTGTTGGCAGCTTCTACGGCTCCATTCATCTTTGGGCGATAGGGTGAGGAATTGTGATGCTTTATTTGAAATTGTTCACACACTTCCTTCATCATCCTGTTGTTCAGGTTCAAGGCATTATCTGAGATGATTTTCTCGGGTAATCCATATCGACATATAATCTCCTTTTTCAAGAACTTGCAAACCGTGGTTTTTGTCACGTTCACAAACGAAGCGGCCTCAACCCATTTCGTGAAGTAATCTATTGCCGCGAAGATGACTCGATGGCCATTAGAAGCCTTTGGGGAAATTGGACCCATAACATCCATGCCCCACATGGAAAAAGGCCACGGAGGGGTCATCACGTGGAGGGGCGAAGGTGCTGCATGAATTTTGTCTCCATAAATTTGACATTTGTGACACCTTCGTGCCTAGCTGATGCAATCACTTTCCATTGTCAACCAGTAGTAGCCGAGTCTCATAATTTTCCTGGCCATGGTGAAACCATTGGCATGGGTCCCACAACTTCCTTCATGAACCTCTTCAAGTATTTTTCTGGCTTCACATTATCCACGCATCTTAGAAGCACTTGATCTTTTCCTCTCTTGTATAGGATGTCCCCATCAAGAACAAATCCTGCTGCCATTTTTCTGATTGTTTTTTGTCGTTCTCGTTTGCTTGCTCCGGGTACCTTTGATGTTTGATATATTCCAAGATATCATGGAACCATGGTCGTCCATCCGCCTCTTTTTCAATGCTAAAACAATGCGCCGGGGCCTCATATATGCTCATCTGGAGAGGCCTTATTTCTGCTTCTCGATTCGCTTTGAACATAGAAGCTAAGGTGGCCAAGGCATCAGCCAATTGGTTTTCCTCTCGTGGGAAGTAAGTGAAGGTCACTTCTTCGAATTCTTTGACCAGATCCATAACAAGGTCGTGATATTTGACCAGCTTTGAGTCTCTCACTTCCCCATCTCCACGGATTTGGTAAATCACCAATGCCGAATCCCCGGATACCTTTGGGACTTTGATGTCTCGTTCAATAGCCGCGCGAAACCCCATGATGCAAGCCTCGTATTCTGTTATATTGTTGGTACAGAAGAAGTTCAATCTGGCAGTGAATGGGTAATGATTCCCTTCTGGTGATACTAAAACGGCTCCAATCCCGTGCCCCAATGCATTTGAGGCACCATCTACAGATACATAAAGCTCATCTTTCATGACACCTCCTTTGACGACTCGCATTCTTTTTCTGTAATACACATCAAGTCTTCGTCTTGGAAATCAAATCATAATGGCTCGTATTCCTCCATCGTTCGAGCTACTAGGAAATCAGCTATTGCGCTCCCTTTTATTGACTTTTGGCTAACGTGAATGATGTCGTACTCCGATAGCAGGATCTGCCATCGCGCCATTCTTCCTGAGAGTGCAGGGGATTCCATCATGTACTTTATTGGGTCCCATTTAGAGATTAACCATGTTGTATGATACAACATATATTGTCTAAGCCTTCGAGCTGCCCAAACCAGAGCACAACAGAAATTTTCGATTGATGGATATTTTGCTTCATACTCTGTGAACTTCTTACTGAGGTAATAGATCGGCCTCTTTCTTCTCCCCGACTCGTCATGTTGCCCCAGTACACAACCCCTTGAATTTTCAAACACCGTCAGGTACAGGATTAACGGTCTCCCGGGTGTCGGTGGTACTAGCACAGGGGGTAGAGGATTTGAAAAGTCCTCCATTCATCCCACTGTGACTCTAAAGCATATAGTCTGCCCCACTCTCTTGTTACTCAAAGGTACAGGATCTGTATCAGCTTCCCTCTAACGATCACCCATTAGGTGACCCGATCGGGTGTATATGCGTGATGCTCGCTTGAATGCAGAATGTCATTTCCTTGGGTCAACAGTGCCCATTTTTCGTCAGGATTGTGTTACTGACGCGACATCTTATCACCTTAATTTGGACTCAGATACTTCCAACCCTTAATCCCCGTGAATCTTAAGCAATAATACTGTTTCAGACTCCTGTATTGTTTAGAGGTTTCCAGAGTAATATGTAAAACTCCTTTCATGACAATATTATTAGTCCAACAATCGTTATTTCAATGCCAAATGCTCGAAAAGGACCATAATGATGGACGAAATGGGAATTTATTGGGAGTATGGCTCGAAACAAACAAGTTAATCAAAGCCATCATGTGCAACGAAGAAGCCGTTTATTTAGAGTGTATTTTGGGAGAAACAAAGACAGCTGACTCAAAAAATGGAAACTAGGTGCCCCAGATATCGCAGCTTGAGCTTCTCTGTTCCAACTTCTCGAGGAACTTTCTAAACTCAATATGTGTGTAGGGGATCCAGAGTACTTTGTCGATGCCCCAAGGCGCAACATTCCTCTTCGTTGTTATTTCAGTCGCAGTAAGGCTACTGTATGCCTCACCAAATTTGAGCTGCCCTTTTCGGGTTTCCAACTCAAATCCACCTTTGGTCTCAAAGCGCCCTTGCGGGTTTTCACTTTGGCCTCTCCTTTGTCTTCTTTTTTCTTTCTTCTTCTTCTTCTTTTTTTTGGATTGGGCGGGCCTTTGTCGTCTATCTCAGACATTATCCTTGTTTCCCTAGAACAGGCCTTCTTTACTGCCTAAGGTCCTTCCTAGCTTGGTATCCTCTCTTCTGAAGTTCTCTTTGCATGGAAATGATCTTCTTCAAAACCTTATCATGAAATTTTTTTTTTTTGAGGCGATCCTTTTCGCGTCATCCGATTGTGACAGGTAGCTTTTAACATTTTCTCTTCGAATTCACTTGATCACATCAGGATTTGATCGATTTTGCCTCACCCAATTTGGCTCGGCCCATGCCCCAAAAATGAGGATTTTGACTTCACTAGGCAAAACCTAACGAGGAAGGCGTTGGCCCAGCAGAGGTCTTGGCCGAGGTTTAACGACCATAGGAAGGGCAAACGTAACTTCTATATGCCAACATCTACAAGTTTCGGTCATCTTCCTAACAATCTTTGTTTTGTTGCCCCCTGTCTTCTCTTTTTTTTTTTTTTGACCATCGACTTTGTAATATTGGCATATGAAGTGACTTTTATCCTCTTAGTGGGGTAAGCAGTGACCCTGAACAAACGCCAATGTTGGTTAAAGCTTTTGAGGAGACTGGCTTGATAACGTCCCTGTCCCATGTGTGGACAAGGAAGAGGTACATAAGTTTTGCCCTCCCCGATTTGGCGTTTGATACCACTTTCCTTTCTGGGCAGACAGTAGTTCGAACTTCTTGATTGGCTTAGCATGTGATCTTCAAACGTCCTTATGGACTTCTACTGTGGCTCTCTTAGCTCGGACAGCATATTTAATGATTTCTTGCCTCGTCCTACGGCAAGCTAAGCCTTCATCTTCATCTCGTTCGTTAGCTCGTATTGTCTACTGACACTTTGTAGGGTAGGATCTGTCATTCTTAACAAGTTCGGAAATAAGTTGCAGTCTCTGTCATCTTCCAAGTCCCTAGATCCCTCTAAACATATTTCGCTAAAAAGAGAGCCAGTAACAGTGTCGCTCATGTCATGGATATCTGGGGACCCATCGTGGGGGATATTTGGGGATCCATCGTGGGCGTAAAGATAGAAAATCTAGAGAATAAATTATTCTAAAGATGATTATTTATATGATGTGGGCATGATAAAAATGTAAGGCATGAAAATATTTACTTAGAAAGATGCATTTCATTAAAATAACGATTCTGGACATAAGCCTATTTCACAAAAGGACTCTTATTGCCTTTAGGCTTAAAGCAACAAGCGTGTTCTAGACATTACTCTAGATTAGCCAAAATACATGGATTCCTTCGCA
The DNA here is from genome assembly GCA_005393395.2 of Gossypium australe. Classification (NCBI taxonomy): domain Eukaryota; kingdom Viridiplantae; phylum Streptophyta; class Magnoliopsida; order Malvales; family Malvaceae; genus Gossypium; species Gossypium australe. The sequence goes on along the minus strand of CM016621.1, from coordinate 129,704,905 downwards.
GTCTCATTGTTCAAAACGAACCAGGGAGGGTAAGGGCATATTATTGAAGCCTCGTTAATTGCATCATCACTTCTGCCGATAACATGCTTCCCAAACCATCTTTCCCTGGTGAGTCTTCAACAACCCACTCTTTTAATCATTTCTGTTTGAGTGAGGTCGTTGTGCTCCATCTTGACCCCACTCTTCTTCTGATCCTGAGCTACCTTCAGTGCTACTGTCGTTTGTAATGACGATAGCTTCTATCCTTCTCTGCAGTTGGCTGTTGCGACTCCTTTCTGCTTCTTCCTGTGTGACAGACCTCCATGACCCATGGATCTGCCTGTTCCTGAAAGTTTGCCTCAATGTGTAGTTTTGGTATGGTCCTCCGTCTTGATTGTTAGAGAAGGTCCACCCCATTTGTTGACCTACATAAATAAGGTCCTCAATGCTTGTTTCAATCCTATTTTGTGCCCATAGCATGAAATCTCTTCGAACGGCATGTTCTTCTGGTAACCACCTCCTGCTGTCAAGGTTATCAAAGTTTTCCAACCAGATTGTACAGCTGGCTGAAAACGAGGTGAGGTATTCCACTGCGTTAACTAGCATATCGTGCCTGTAGCTGAGCATTTCTTGTTGCCGACGATTAAATTCGTCATTACTGATCGTTCTTGATCCAGGTAACGGGATAGGGCTCGTTCTTCTTGCGTGGATAGCATGGTCATGGAACATGGCTTCCGCACTAGAGATTCCAACATTTGCTGGGATGGGCCTTCTTATTGGCGATGGCATTCTTCCCCTTCTATATGGACCTGGCCTGTGATTTGGGCTTCGTTGATTGTTGATGGTTTGATGGACTCTCCTACTGCCTTCTCCAAATTGCCTCCTGTAGTTGTTATCCATTGGTCTGCCGGGCATTTCCTTAACAGATTGGCAAGTCTCCCCAGTGTGTCTGCAATTGAATCAGAGGACCATTTTATGTGCTTGAAGACAGCATTTACTCTATGCTTACTACGCAATCTGCGAAATTAATTCCTTATTTATTGGTGGGCAGCCGGTCCTAAGGGTAACTTCATTCCCACCCGAGTAGTGAGTCTCAAGGGTTACTAATGTTTCCAGATTTTTCTTTTCTTCCCCTCTTTTCGTAAATTCGACTTACTAGACTCTTTTGATGGTTTACGTGATGTGATGTGATGCCATGCGCGTGCATGAAATGCAATGCAAAATGCATGAAATGCAATGCAAAATGAATGCAAAAAGAAAGAGAGGCATTGATTATGAATTTGATTCCTATTAGAAGAACTTATCTAGAAAGTGTGTTCCCTTAATAAAATGGACCGCATATACAGCCTCTTCCTCATAGTTCAGACGAAAACACCAAACTTCTTCTTCGTTCTCGAATATCGTGTCCCGCCTCTTCTAGCTCTTTGTTTGCTTGGTCCAAGTTGCTCTTCAGCACTCATTTACCTTTGGTGACGCACTCACTTACCTTTGGCACTCTAATAATCTTCTGATGACTTCAGACCAATCCCCTTTTTTGTGTTCGGACGTTATGGTTATGTCCCGTAAACTTCCTTAGTGGACGTCTTTTCTAGCTTTTTGTTGCTTGACCTAGGTCGTACCTTACCTTCCGCGGTGCTCGTAATCTTCTGAGGACTCCTGAACAATCCTTGTCGGCTTAAATCTTCATAGAACGTCTTGTCTTGTTGTTTACGTAGGCCATGTTTAGCTCTATTTTATCAAGTAACGCATTTTCTTATGACATATTCTCCCATTTAGCAATCAAACGCGGATCGGCACCCTCTTTCTAAGATGATGTAATGCAATGCTAATGCATAGAATGAATGCAACAGAGGTGTCAACTCTGATTCAATTCCCCATAGAAAACTTCCTTAGATAACAAAGCTCTTTACATAAAAGAGGTTACAAAAACGGCCTTGCTCTAACACCTAAGGCTTTAATCCTTGTTAGTAAGGAAGCTAATTCGCGTCCACGATCCGACTGTGTCTAGAACTGTATGCTCAACGTGTCGGCTTGTGTAGCTAGAGTTTGTAAATACTCTACTATCCGAATTATGGCCTCTCCCATGAGATGATCTCTATCTTTGACTTGATTCTGGGAATGGTACAATTCCGCTTCCCTTCGTTCTTCGTTCTCTTCCAAATACCCAATATGAGTCTGACATTTCAGCAATTCTATTTCTAACTCTTCGGTCCTCTTTTTCATTTCTTCGATTCTACTCAGACTTGCTTTTAACTCTCTTGCTGAGTTACGGTTTCGATAATGGTCGAGGGACTTTTCCAACTCTGACACCCTTGTCTTCAATTCGTTTCTTCTATTCTAGCCTTCTGATATTTGCTTTTCAAGGATCTCATTTTGAACCTTCATTTCTCGAAATTTCTTTTCCCATTGCTCGGCTTTAGCTCTTTCTTCTTGCAACTCTTGTCGCCATTGGCTCGAAGTCTTTCTTAGTCCGGCAGTTCTCATTGAGAGGCGCATCTTCTTGTAGTCCCCCTTTAAGCTATCCAATTCTTCTTCGGCTTTGCTCTTCCCAATGGGTCCAGATATCCTGCAACTCTCGAAGCTCATTTTGCGTCACGGGTAAAGTCCACAGTTCTGACGTATGACCCTTGACTAAACTATCTCCTTCCCCAGATTGCAACCTTTCTGACCATGTGCGCACAGCCGCATTGTCCTCTACTTTATCAAGAAAGTCGTTTTCCATAGCAAACTTCCTATTTCGGCAACCGAGCAGAAATTGACACCTCTGTTATATGAAATGTCATGCAAATCAACAAACAAAAATAAGTTAGTATTGCACAGTCAAACAAGCAGAATATCAATAAACGCTTATCCGGGTAACTAATTCGACACTATACCTAGGGTAGGCTCTAGGGCTTCTATATGAGGTTTAGTTCTACAGAGGGGTACCTGAACCAGCAGATTCCTCGATCCTCACCAATTATAGGCTCATACAGACCAAGTTCAGTTCAGGGGGATACATTTCCCTACGGCCATGCGGAGGTGAAAACCTCACGAAACACGTAGGTACGTATGTCTCCCGGAAGCAGTCCACTAGCCCATGCGGAGGTGAAAACCTCACGAAAGCTTAGTTTCTTACTTCCCCTTAAAGGTGTGACCGACGGTCATGCAATGTAATGCCAAAATATTTCACGGGACTCGACACCATGGCACAAACGAATGTATCAAAGAGAAACATGATTTTTTTTTTCAAAACCATTTTCCAAATCTTCAATCAAAAGGACAAAATCAATCAATTTATGGCCTGACTCTCGAGGCTTTCCCCAGCGGAGTCGCCAAGCTGTCGTAACCATTTTTTGACAAAACGGGAATCGACTAAAAAAGGGGAGTCGCCACCGATCTTTGTTAGGTGTGATCGGATCACCTTTGTTTTAATAAAACATTTTTGATTTACTAAAACGATGTTTTGGTCTACGAAAATTTGAGAAAACGAGTTCGGGAGTCGGTTACGTGCAAGGAAGGATTAGCACCCTTGTAACGCCCAAAATCGGTACCAAATTGATTGACATTGTCCCACTGTTGAAAACTTGAAAACATTTGGGGTTGAAAAACTCTTACAAAGGGGATATTTCAAGTAGTATTGAGTCCTAAGATTTAACTCGTTCCGAAGAAATGAAAATGTCACATCCAACACGTTAGGACATGACATGTTCATACGTCGATACCGAGACCATCTTTAGCCCTCAAATGTATGAGAAGGATATTTGGTTATTTTAGTTGATCGAAAAAATGGACACCCAACACGTTAGGATGTTATCTTTCGAGCTTCTAAACATCCGAATATTGCCTTTGTTTTTCAAAATCGCAATCTTATAAAATGCCGGAGTTCGAACTATAGTTCAAGGATGAGAAACGTAAACGTTAACCACAAAGTACGCAAATTTACAAATATTGATTGACGAACTATACAATATTTTACATAACAAAATAAAATAAATTAAAAATCAATAATGGTGATGGCAAGTAATGGACGAATAATGACATATACACATATACAGATAGTGTAATGACAGTAACAATGATAACAAAAATACTAACGATGGTAACATGATGATAATAAATATAATAGTAACAATAATGATATTAATGATAATAGTAATAGTAATAATAATAAAATAACAATAATGATATGAAATATAGATATATATTATGCCAATGTGAGTATAGTAATAATAATAATAATAATAATAATAATAGTACAAAATATAGTAACATAATAATAATATTGCCATTTTAATGGTAAAAGGACTAAAAAACGGTAAAATAACTAAAAAGGGGGTCAATTCGTAATAAAATAACAGGGGGAAGAGCCTATTCGAAATGCGTATGAAAAGAACGGGACCAAAAACAAAATTATCCCCTTCACCTATGCATTGTGTTTTGCTCTGGATTAAATCGAAACACGAACAAAATGATGGGGCAAAAATTTAAAAAAAAAGTGATGCATTCGGCCGAGATTAGGAACGCAGCAAAAGGGAGAGGGGCATTGTGAAAATATCCCCCTAAGGGGATAGATGCGGTCTCCTTCTTCACTAAACGGCGCCGTTCTACTTCTAATTAAGTACCCATTTTTTTTAACACCCCTTTAGCCCTAGACCGATCATTAACAGCTCCCATTTCTCTCAAAAAGGAAACACAACCACTCTCCTCTTTTTTGCGTCGCCGATCGGTCCTCCCTCTCGACCACCCATCGCGTCACCACCGAACTTGGTGGCCGACAAGGCACAGAGAGGAGCCTTTGGCTCCGCTTCGAAACCCCGTCCAAACCAGATCCAGGCTCCCAATACTCGCGAAAAGAAATTCCCCTTTTGGGGTTTCGGGTTAGTCCCGGTGCCGGAGAGAGGTCTCCGATAGCGAACTCCCGGGTCCAGGTAAGTTTTTCTTTCGTTTCCTCAAGTTTTAATTTTATATACTAAATAAAAAATATAAAAAATAAATAAAAGGTAAATAATAATATAGAATATGAAAGCTAAATCAACCTCGAGTTTTTATTCTTGCTGGTTGCTGATGATTCGTAAAGGAGTACAAGAGTTCTTTTTATTTGTTTTTCTTTGGTTTTTCCTCATGTATCTCCATCCCCCGTTACAAAGCTTACTTCGGTTCTTTTATAATCGATTTTACCTCTGTTTTTTTTTTCTGTTCTTGGCTTCGTTTCCGTTGTCTTGTTGTGCTCTTGCAGGGTATGGGCGATGCTTTGGGCATGAGCGAGCGTCTGGTCGAGGCACGACAGTGGTTGGGCGGCAGTGGCGTGGTGCGAGGAACATGCTTATGGTGCAGTGTGCGGGCTCGGGGAATGATGTGCGTGGGAGTGGAATGTCAGGAGGCACGCGTGACGACAGAAAGACGCGTGGGGGCATGGGGTGACGAGCAGTGGTCTATGGCGCCTAGGGTTGGCCAATCGGCACGAGAAGGGAGAGGAACCGTTAGGGGCATGCGGCGCTGGCTTTGGGTCTGTTTTAGTTGGGTTTGGTTTAATGGGTTGCTGTAATTGGGTTTTAGGTTTTCAGAATTTTGGCTGTTATTGGACTTCTGTTTTTGGATTTTTGTTTAATTTAGTTTTGGTAATTGGACTGTTATTATTGGGTTTTTTCTTATCGGGTTTTAAATTGGGTTCATTGGGTCTTTTTCTGTTTATTTATTTTGACTTATTGGGCCTTGAGCTCTCTTGTAAATGGACATTCAAAAGACTTGTCATGTATTATTTTGGGCTTAACTTTGGGTTTGTAAAAAAGGTTAAAATGGGCCGTCTGGGTTTGAATTATAATGGGCCCTTCCCCGGGCAAAAAATGGTTATTACAGCTGCCCCTCTTTGCTCATTGTCGTGAAACGAGAATAGAGCAAAGACAACATAAGAACCAATTTTTGCCCGGTCTTGTCCAAGCTTTGACTTCTTGGTTCTTGTCTTCCCCAAACGTCTTCAAGCTCCAACGCACCCCATCGCTTTGACCTCCTCCATTGCTATTTTTTTGAGAGATATGATCTGTACCTTCGATCCGATCTTCATTTTGCCCTTGGTCAATCTTCTTTGTCCACTGGAACTTCCTCGTCAAATTTGCTCAACGCGACCAATTCGGTACCTCCTCGTATGCCCCGAGGCTCAACCACACTCTCATGAGTTTTTTTTTTTTGGGGGGGACAGAAATTGCAAATAGAAGTACAATGACAGAATTTGAGAATATCTCGGTAAGTGACGAGGCTCAACACACCTCTCGCATGATGAGTCGATTTTTGAACAGAAATAAAAGACAGAAATTAAATACCTCGGCGTCTCCCGAGGCTCAACTCACCTCTTGCATTATGAATTGATTTTTGAAAAGAAATTTAAAGACAGAAATTAAATACCTCGGCGTGTCCCAAGGCTCAACTCACCTCTTGCATTACGAGTTGATTTTTGAACAGAAATTTAAAGACAGAAACTAAATACCTCAGCGTGTCCTGGGGCTCAACTCACCTATTGCATTATGAATTGATTTTTTGAAAAGAAATTTAAAGACAGAAATTAAATACCTCGGCGTGTCCCGAGGCTCAACTCACCTCTTGCGTTATGAGTTGATTTTTGAACAGAAATTTAAAGACAGAAATTAAATACCTCGGCGTGTCCCGAGGCTCAGCTCACCTCTTGCATTATGAGTTGATTTTTGAAAAGAAATTTAAAGACAGAAATTAAATACCTCGGCGTGTCCCGAGGCTCAACTCACCTCTTGCATTATGAGTTGATTTTTGAACAGAAATTTAAAGACAGAAATTAAATACCTCGGCGTGTCCCGAGGCTCAGCTCACCTCTTGCATTACGAGTTGATTTTTGAACAGAAATTTAAAGACAGAAACTAAATACCTCAGCGTGTCCCGAGGCTCAACTCACCTCTTGCATTATGAGTTGATTTTTGAACAGAAATTTAAAGACAGAAATTAAATACCTCGGCGTGTCCCGAGGCCCAACTCACCTCTCGCATTATGAGTTGATTTTTTAAAACTTATTCTCTGGTGGAACTCGGACGTCTTTCTTCCTTGGTTTGGTACGACTATCACCAGAATTTCTTGCTTCATTGGCGTACCTGTGATGTTATCATGATATGCATATGTTTGTCTTGAATGCCTACATGATTATGCCATGCGTTCTGGGTTTGTTTGTCGTGTATCTCTTGTTATGATGACTTGTACCCACTGCTTCGATTCTTGACTTTTCTTTCAGTTTTTGTACTAGTGCTCAAGTTTTACGAGTAGTCTGTACCTCCCATATATCATCCGTTTTGTCCCCTAGTTGAACTTTTATCTTTGCTCTTTTACATGTGAATCCCCTTCGTTAGGACGCCTTTTCAGGTTTTCATCCTGGTTTTTTTTCTTTTTTTTTTTTAGGCGTAGTACTTCTTCACGGCATCTGAGTTTACTGGATTTGGTACCTCTTTCTCATCCATCTCAGTGAGAATCAAAGCTCCACCTGAGAAGGCCTTCCTTACGACATAGGGTCCTTCCCAATTCGGTGCCCATTTTCCTCGAGAATCCTTTTGTATTGGGAGAATCTTTCTCAACACGAGCTCTCCTTCGCGAAACTCTCTTGGTCGTACCTTCTTGTCATGGGCCGTGATCATTCTCTTCTGGTACATTTGTCCGTGACAAATTGCTTTTAAGCGCTTTTCCTCAATCAGATTCAGTTGGTCATATCGAGCTTGTACCCATTCTGATTCTTCCAGTTTTGACTCCATTAAGATTCGTAAAGAAGGGATTTCCACCTCGATGGGTAGTACAGCTTCCATTCCATATACTAGAGAAAAAGGGAGTTGCCCCCGTGGAGGTCCGCACACATGTGCGGTACGCGTATAGGGCGAATGGTAGCTTCTCGTGCCAGTCTTTATATGTCTCAGTCATCTTTCCAATAATCCTCTTGATATTCTTGTTGGCAGCTTCTACGGCTCCATTCATCTTTGGGCGATAGGGTGAGGAATTGTGATGCTTTATTTGAAATTGTTCACACACTTCCTTCATCATCCTGTTGTTCAGGTTCAAGGCATTATCTGAGATGATTTTCTCGGGTAATCCATATCGACATATAATCTCCTTTTTCAAGAACTTGCAAACCGTGGTTTTTGTCACGTTCACAAACGAAGCGGCCTCAACCCATTTCGTGAAGTAATCTATTGCCGCGAAGATGACTCGATGGCCATTAGAAGCCTTTGGGGAAATTGGACCCATAACATCCATGCCCCACATGGAAAAAGGCCACGGAGGGGTCATCACGTGGAGGGGCGAAGGTGCTGCATGAATTTTGTCTCCATAAATTTGACATTTGTGACACCTTCGTGCCTAGCTGATGCAATCACTTTCCATTGTCAACCAGTAGTAGCCGAGTCTCATAATTTTCCTGGCCATGGTGAAACCATTGGCATGGGTCCCACAACTTCCTTCATGAACCTCTTCAAGTATTTTTCTGGCTTCGACATTATCCACGCATCTTAGAAGCACTTGATCTTTTCCTCTCTTGTATAGGATGTCCCCATCAAGAACAAATCCTGCTGCCATTTTTCTGATTGTTTTTTGTCGTTCTCGTTTGCTTGCTCCGGGTACCTTTGATGTTTGATATATTCCAAGATATCATGGAACCATGGTCGTCCATCCGCCTCTTTTTCAATGCTAAAACAATGCGCCGGGGCCTCATATATGCTCATCTGGAGAGGCCTTATTTCTGCTTCTCGATTCGCTTTGAACATAGAAGCTAAGGTGGCCAAGGCATCAGCCAATTGGTTTTCCTCTCGTGGGAAGTAAGTGAAGGTCACTTCTTCGAATTCTTTGACCAGATCCATAACAAGGTCGTGATATTTGACCAGCTTTGAGTCTCTCACTTCCCCATCTCCACGGATTTGGTAAATCACCAATGCCGAATCCCCGGATACCTTTGGGACTTTGATGTCTCGTTCAATAGCCGCGCGAAACCCCATGATGCAAGCCTCGTATTCTGTTATATTGTTGGTACAGAAGAAGTTCAATCTGGCAGTGAATGGGTAATGATTCCCTTCTGGTGATACTAAAACGGCTCCAATCCCGTGCCCCAATGCATTTGAGGCACCATCTACAGATACATAAAGCTCATCTTTCATGACACCTCCTTTGACGACTCGCATTCTTTTTCTGTAATACACATCAAGTCTTCGTCTTGGAAATCAAATCATAATGGCTCGTATTCCTCCATCGTTCGAGCTACTAGGAAATCAGCTATTGCGCTCCCTTTTATTGACTTTTGGCTAACGTGAATGATGTCGTACTCCGATAGCAGGATCTGCCATCGCGCCATTCTTCCTGAGAGTGCAGGGGATTCCATCATGTACTTTATTGGGTCCCATTTAGAGATTAACCATGTTGTATGATACAACATATATTGTCTAAGCCTTCGAGCTGCCCAAACCAGAGCACAACAGAAATTTTCGATTGATGGATATTTTGCTTCATACTCTGTGAACTTCTTACTGAGGTAATAGATCGGCCTCTTTCTTCTCCCCGACTCGTCATGTTGCCCCAGTACACAACCCCTTGAATTTTCAAACACCGTCAGGTACAGGATTAACGGTCTCCCGGGTGTCGGTGGTACTAGCACAGGGGGTAGAGGATTTGAAAAGTCCTCCATTCATCCCACTGTGACTCTAAAGCATATAGTCTGCCCCACTCTCTTGTTACTCAAAGGTACAGGATCTGTATCAGCTTCCCTCTAACGATCACCCATTAGGTGACCCGATCGGGTGTATATGCGTGATGCTCGCTTGAATGCAGAATGTCATTTCCTTGGGTCAACAGTGCCCATTTTTCGTCAGGATTGTGTTACTGACGCGACATCTTATCACCTTAATTTGGACTCAGATACTTCCAACCCTTAATCCCCGTGAATCTTAAGCAATAATACTGTTTCAGACTCCTGTATTGTTTAGAGGTTTCCAGAGTAATATGTAAAACTCCTTTCATGACAATATTATTAGTCCAACAATCGTTATTTCAATGCCAAATGCTCGAAAAGGACCATAATGATGGACGAAATGGGAATTTATTGGGAGTATGGCTCGAAACAAACAAGTTAATCAAAGCCATCATGTGCAACGAAGAAGCCGTTTATTTAGAGTGTATTTTGGGAGAAACAAAGACAGCTGACTCAAAAAATGGAAACTAGGTGCCCCAGATATCGCAGCTTGAGCTTCTCTGTTCCAACTTCTCGAGGAACTTTCTAAACTCAATATGTGTGTAGGGGATCCAGAGTACTTTGTCGATGCCCCAAGGCGCAACATTCCTCTTCGTTGTTATTTCAGTCGCAGTAAGGCTACTGTATGCCTCACCAAATTTGAGCTGCCCTTTTCGGGTTTCCAACTCAAATCCACCTTTGGTCTCAAAGCGCCCTTGCGGGTTTTCACTTTGGCCTCTCCTTTGTCTTCTTTTTTCTTTCTTCTTCTTCTTCTTTTTTTTGGATTGGGCGGGCCTTTGTCGTCTATCTCAGACATTATCCTTGTTTCCCTAGAACAGGCCTTCTTTACTGCCTAAGGTCCTTCCTAGCTTGGTATCCTCTCTTCTGAAGTTCTCTTTGCATGGAAATGATCTTCTTCAAAACCTTATCATGAAATTTTTTTTTTTGAGGCGATCCTTTTCGCGTCATCCGATTGTGACAGGTAGCTTTTAACATTTTCTCTTCGTATTCACTTGATCACATCAGGATTTGATCGATTTTGCCTCACCCAATTTGGCTCGGCCCATGCCCCAAAAATGAGGATTTTGACTTCACTAGGCAAAACCTAACGAGGAAGGCGTTGGCCCAGCAGAGGTCCTGGCCGAGGTTTAACGACCATAGGAAGGGCAAACGTAACTTCTATATGCCAACATCTACAAGTTTCGGTCATCTTCCTAACAATCTTTGTTTTGTTGCCCCCTGTCTTCTCTTTTTTTTTTTTTTGACCATCGACTTTGTAATATTGGCATATGAAGTGACTTTTATCCTCTTAGTGGGGTAAGCAGTGACCCTGAACAAACGCCAATGTTGGTTAAAGCTTTTGAGGAGACTGGCTTGATAACGTCCCTGTCCCATGTGTGGACAAGGAAGAGGTACATAAGTTTTGCCCTCCCCGATTTGGCGTTTGATACCACTTTCCTTTCTGGGCAGACAGTAGTTCGAACTTCTTGATTGGCTTAGCATGTGATCTTCAAACGTCCTTATGGACTTCTACTGTGGCTCTCTTAGCTCGGACAGCATATTTAATGATTTCTTGCCTCGTCCTACGGCAAGCTAAGCCTTCATCTTCATCTCGTTCGTTAGCTCGTATTGTCTACTGACACTTTGTAGGGTAGGATCTGTCATTCTTAACAAGTTCGGAAATAAGTTGCAGTCTCTGTCATCTTCCAAGTCCCTAGATCCCTCTAAACACATATTTCGCTAAAAAGAGAGCCAGTAACAGTGTCGCTCATGTCATGGATATCTGGGGACCCATCGTGGGGGATATTTGGGGATCCATCGTGGGCGTAAAGATAGAAAATCTAGAGAATAAATTATTCTAAAGATGATTATTTATATGATGTGGGCATGATAAAAATGTAAGGCATGAAAATATTTACTTAGAAAGATGCATTTCATTAAAATAACGATTCTGGACATAAGCCTATTTCACAAAAGGACTCTTATTGCCTTTAGGCTTAAAGCAACAAGCGTGTTCTAGACATTACTCTAGATTAGCCAAAATACATGGATTCCTTCGCAGTCTCATTGTTCAAAACGAACCAGGGAGGGTAAGGGCATATTATTGAAGCCTCGTTAATTGCATCATCACTTCTGCCGATAACATGCTTCCCAAACCATCTTTCCCTGGTGAGTCTTCAACAACCCACTCTTTTAATCATTTCTGTTTGAGTGAGGTCGTTGTGCTCCATCTTGACCCCACTCTTCTTCTGATCCTGAGCTACCTTCAGTGCTACTGTCGTTTGTAATGACGATAGCTTCTATCCTTCTCTGCAGTTGGCTGTTGCGACTCCTTTCTGCTTCTTCCTGTGTGACAGACCTCCATGACCCATGGATCTGCCTGTTCCTGAAAGTTTGCCTCAATGTGTAGTTTTGGTATGGTCCTCCGTCTTGATTGTTAGAGAAGGTCCACCCCATTTGTTGACCTACATAAATAAGGTCCTCAATGCTTGTTTCAATCCTATTTTGTGCCCATAGCATGAAATCTCTTCGAACGGCATGTTCTTCTGGTAACCACCTCCTGCTGTCAAGGTTATCAAAGTTTTCCAACCAGATTGTACAGCTGGCTGAAAACGAGGTGAGGTATTCCACTGCGTTAACTAGCATATCGTGCCTGTAGCTGAGCATTTCTTGTTGCCGACGATTAAATTCGTCATTACTGATCGTTCTTGATCCAGGTAACGGGATAGGGCTCGTTCTTCTTGCGTGGATAGCATGGTCATGGAACATGGCTTCCGCACTAGAGATTCCAACATTTGCTGGGATGGGCCTTCTTATTGGCGATGGCATTCTTCCCCTTCTATATGGACCTGGCCTGTGATTTGGGCTTCGTTGATTGTTGATGGTTTGATGGACTCTCCTACTGCCTTCTCCAAATTGCCTCCTGTAGTTGTTATCCATTGGTCTGCCGGGCATTTCCTTAACAGATTGGCAAGTCTCCCCAGTGTGTCTGCAATTGAATCAGAGGACCATTTTATGTGCTTGAAGACAGCATTTACTCTATGCTTACTACGCAATCTGCGAAATTAATTCCTTATTTATTGGTGGGCAGCCGGTCCTAAGGGTAACTTCATTCCCACCCGAGTAGTGAGTCTCAAGGGTTACTAATGTTTCCAGATTTTTCTTTTCTTCCCCTCTTTTCGTAAATTCGACTTACTAGACTCTTTTGATGGTTTACGTGATGTGATGTGATGCCATGCGCGTGCATGAAATGCAATGCAAAATGCATGAAATGCAATGCAAAATGAATGCAAAAAGAAAGAGAGGCATTGATTATGAATTTGATTCCTATTAGAAGAACTTATCTAGAAAGTGTGTTCCCTTAATAAAATGGACCGCATATACAGCCTCTTCCTCATAGTTCAGACGAAAACACCAAACTTCTTCTTCGTTCTCGAATATCGTGTCCCGCCTCTTCTAGCTCTTTGTTTGCTTGGTCCAAGTTGCTCTTCAGCACTCATTTACCTTTGGTGACGCACTCACTTACCTTTGGCACTCTAATAATCTTCTGATGACTTCAGACCAATCCCCTTTTTTGTGTTCGGACGTTATGGTTATGTCCCGTAAACTTCCTTAGTGGACGTCTTTTCTAGCTTTTTGTTGCTTGACCTAGGTCGTACCTTACCTTCCGCGGTGCTCGTAATCTTCTGAGGACTCCTGAACAATCCTTGTCGGCTTAAATCTTCATAGAACGTCTTGTCTTGTTGTTTACGTAGGCCATGTTTAGCTCTATTTTATCAAGTAACGCATTTTCTTATGACATATTCTCCCATTTAGCAATCAAACGCGGATCGGCACCCTCTTTCTAAGATGATGTAATGCAATGCTAATGCATAGAATGAATGCAACAGAGGTGTCAACTCTGATTCAATTCCCCATAGAAAACTTCCTTAGATAACAAAGCTCTTTACATAAAAGAGGTTACAAAAACGGCCTTGCTCTAACACCTAAGGCTTTAATCCTTGTTAGTAAGGAAGCTAATTCGCGTCCACGATCCGACTGTGTCTAGAACTGTATGCTCAACGTGTCGGCTTGTGTAGCTAGAGTTTGTAAATACTCTACTATCCGAATTATGGCCTCTCCCATGAGATGATCTCTATCTTTGACTTGATTCTGGGAATGGTACAATTCCGCTTCCCTTCGTTCTTCGTTCTCTTCCAAATACCCAATATGAGTCTGACATTTCAGCAATTCTATTTCTAACTCTTCGGTCCTCTTTTTCATTTCTTCGATTCTACTCAGACTTGCTTTTAACTCTCTTGCTGAGTTACGGTTTCGATAATGGTCGAGGGACTTTTCCAACTCTGACACCCTTGTCTTCAATTCGTTTCTTCTATTCTAGCCTTCTGATATTTGCTTTTCAAGGATCTCATTTTGAACCTTCATTTCTCGAAATTTCTTTTCCCATTGCTCGGCTTTAGCTCTTTCTTCTTGCAACTCTTGTCGCCATTGGCTCGAAGTCTTTCTTAGTCCGGCAGTTCTCATTGAGAGGCGCATCTTCTTGTAGTCCCCCTTTAAGCTATCCAATTCTTCTTCGGCTTTGCTCTTCCCAATGGGTCCAGATATCCTGCAACTCTCGAAGCTCATTTTGCGTCACGGGTAAAGTCCACAGTTCTGACGTATGACCCTTGACTAAACTATCTCCTTCCCCAGATTGCAACCTTTCTGACCATGTGCGCACAGCCGCATTGTCCTCTACTTTATCAAGAAAGTCGTTTTCCATAGCAAACTTCCTATTTCGGCAACCGAGCAGAAATTGACACCTCTGTTATATGAAATGTCATGCAAATCAACAAACAAAAATAAGTTAGTATTGCACAGTCAAACAAGCAGAATATCAATAAACGCTTATCCGGGTAACTAATTCGACACTATACCTAGGGTAGGCTCTAGGGCTTCTATATGAGGTTTAGTTCTACAGAGGGGTACCTGAACCAGCAGATTCCTCGATCCTCACCAATTATAGGCTCATACAGACCAAGTTCAGTTCAGGGGGATACATTTCCCTACGGCCATGCGGAGGTGAAAACCTCACGAAACACGTAGGTACGTATGTCTCCCGGAAGCAGTCCACTAGCCCATGCGGAGGTGAAAACCTCACGAAAGCTTAGTTTCTTACTTCCCCTTAAAGGTGTGACCGACGGTCATGCAATGTAATGCCAAAATATTTCACGGGACTCGACACCATGGCACAAACGAATGTATCAAAGAGAAACATGATTTTTTTTTTCAAAACCATTTTCCAAATCTTCAATCAAAAGGACAAAATCAATCAATTTATGGCCTGACTCTCGAGGCTTTCCCCAGCGGAGTCGCCAAGCTGTCGTAACCATTTTTTGACAAAACGGGAATCGACTAAAAAAGGGGAGTCGCCACCGATCTTTGTTAGGTGTGATCGGATCACCTTTGTTTTAATAAAACATTTTTGATTTACTAAAACGATGTTTTGGTCTACGAAAATTTGAGAAAACGAGTTCGGGAGTCGGTTACGTGCAAGGAAGGATTAGCACCCTTGTAACGCCCAAAATCGGTACCAAATTGATTGACATTGTCCCACTGTTGAAAACTTGAAAACATTTGGGGTTGAAAAACTCTTACAAAGGGGATATTTCAAGTAGTATTGAGTCCTAAGATTTAACTCGTTCCGAAGAAATGAAAATGTCACATCCAACACGTTAGGACATGACATGTTCATACGTCGATACCGAGACCATCTTTAGCCCTCAAATGTATGAGAAGGATATTTGGTTATTTTAGTTGATCGAAAAAATGGACACCCAACACGTTAGGATGTTATCTTTCGAGCTTCTAAACATCCGAATATTGCCTTTGTTTTTCAAAATCGCAATCTTATAAAATGCCGGAGTTCGAACTATAGTTCAAGGATGAGAAACGTAAACGTTAACCACAAAGTACGCAAATTTACAAATATTGATTGACGAACTATACAATATTTTACATAACAAAATAAAATAAATTAAAAATCAATAATGGTGATGGCAAGTAATGGACGAATAATGACATATACACATATACAGATAGTGTAATGACAGTAACAATGATAACAAAAATACTAACGATGGTAACATGATGATAATAAATATAATAGTAACAATAATGATATTAATGATAATAGTAATAGTAATAATAATAAAATAACAATAATGATATGAAATATAGATATATATTATGCCAATGTGAGTATAGTAATAATAATAATAATAATAATAATAATAATAATAATAGTACAAAATATAGTAACATAATAATAATATTGCCATTTTAATGGTAAAAGGACTAAAAAACGGTAAAATAACTAAAAAGGGGGTCAATTCGTAATAAAATAACAGGGGGAAGAGCCTATTCGAAATGCGTATGAAAAGAACGGGACCAAAAACAAAATTATCCCCTTCACCTATGCATTGTGTTTTGCTCTGGATTAAATCGAAACACGAACAAAATGATGGGGCAAAAATTTAAAAAAAAAGTGATGCATTCGGCCGAGATTAGGAACGCAGCAAAAGGGAGAGGGGCATTGTGAAAATATCCCCCTAAGGGGATAGATGCGGTCTCCTTCTTCACTAAACGGCGCCGTTCTACTTCTAATTAAGTACCCATTTTTTTTAACACCCCTTTAGCCCTAGACCGATCATTAACAGCTCCATTTCTCTCAAAAAGGAAACACAACCACTCTCCTCTTTTTTGCGTCGCCGATCGGTCCTCCCTCTCGACCACCCATCGCGTCACCACCGAACTTGGTGGCCGACAAGGCACAGAGAGGAGCCTTTGGCTCCGCTTCGAAACCCCGTCCAAACCAGATCCAGGCTCCCAATACTCGCGAAAAGAAATTCCCCTTTTGGGGTTTCGGGTTAGTCCCAGTGCCGGAGAGAGGTCTCCGATAGCGAACTCCCGGGTCCAGGTAAGTTTTTCTTTCGTTTCCTCAAGTTTTAATTTTATATACTAAATAAAAAATATAAAAAATAAATAAAAGGTAAATAATAATATAGAATATGAAAGCTAAATCAACCTCGAGTTTTTATTCTTGCTGGTTGCTGATGATTCGTAAAGGAGTACAAGAGTTCTTTTTATTTGTTTTTCTTTGGTTTTTCCTCATGTATCTCCATCCCCCGTTACAAAGCTTACTTCGGTTCTTTTATAATCGATTTTACCTCTGTTTTTTTTTCTGTTCTTGGCTTCGTTTCCGTTGTCTTGTTGTGCTCTTGCAGGGTATGGGCGATGCTTTGGGCATGAGCGAGCGTCTGGTCGAGGCACGACAGTGGTTGGGCGGCAGTGGCGTGGTGCGAGGAACATGCTTATGGTGCAGTGTGCGGGCTCGGGGAATGATGCGCGTGGGAGTGGAATGTCAGGAGGCGCGCGTGACGACAGAAAGACGCGTGGGGGCATGGGGTGACGAGCAGTGGTCTGTGGCGCCTAGGGTTGGCCAATCGGCACGAGAGGGGAGAGGAACCGTTAGGGGCATGCGGCGCTGGCTTTGGGTCTGTTTTAGTTGGGTTTGGTTTAATGGGTTGCTGTAATTGGGTTTTAGGTTTTCAGAATTTTGGCTGTTATTGGACTTCTGTTTTTGGATTTTTGTTTAATTTAGTTTTGGTAATTGGACTGTTATTATTGGGTTTTTTCTTATCGGGTTTTAAATTGGGTTCATTGGGTCTTTTTCTGTTTATTTATTTTGACTTATTGGGCCTTGAGCTCTCTTGTAAATGGACATTCAAAAGACTTGTCATGTATTATTTTGGGCTTAACTTTGGGTTTGTAAAAAAGGTTAAAATGGGCCGTCTGGGTTTGAATTATAATGGGCCCTTCCCCGGGCAAAAAATGGTTATTACAGGTGTTTTTGCAAATTGGATTTATTAGTTAAATGGATTTGGAAGGTTACGAAGTTTCTATGAATTCTCGGGTTTAATTGGGCTTTAGGAAAAATTTGAGTATCATCTTGTTGCTTGTGTTAGTTCGAGTATGATTTTATTGTGTGTTTAATATAATCTTGTGAAGGCTTGGAATTATTCGGAGCTAGAATAATTCTTAGTAGTGAGTATTTTAGTGAAGTGGATCAAGTGACCCTGATACTTAAGTTAATTTAAGTGTTTAATGTTAGCATAAGTGAGCAAGTAGTAAAGTGGTGTTGGCGTATGAGTAATTGTATGAGGGAAGAGGTTCGAATCCCATGGATGGCAATAAGGTGACTTTTATTTTTGCATGTGTATGGCATGTGTCGATCAACTCTAATTAAGGTAAGGTTGGACTATTTTCTTTTATGGATAGTAGACTAAAGGAAAAAGGCAAGTGATTAACTTAAGGTATGGAATCAAGAAAATATGGTATGATAAGGGGACAAAAGGCATGGATTAAGGGATGAGGTTTGGAAACTTTTAAATGGCATTTTGTCCATGAACATGGACGGTTTCATGGACTAGGGGGGTTGGCCGAATTTTTTTGGAAGGAATTAGGAGGAAGATTAGGAGGAAGATTAGGAGGAAATAAAGAGGAAAATATGGGATTGTGATGAGTATGTGAGTTGGCCGGCCAAGGAATTCTTTGATGACCATTTCGGTCATATGGGTAGAGGGGAGTAGCCGAAATTCTCTGAAGGGGTTTAGGTGTTTATTTTCGGGTTTTCTTTTTCCTTCTCTAGTGTGGTGCCGAAATCCTAATGCCATCAAAGTACCATTTTGGCCATTTTTCTTTTGACAAAATTTGTTCCATTCTCTCTTAAACCTCACCCTTTTCTTTCATAAGTTGAACCACATCAAAATTTACCATTTATTTTTCATTTGTACACTTTGGCCGAATCACTCATTGACCATAGGAGTCATTTGTTACTTTTCATTTCTTCTCTCTTTCTTCTCATCTTTGTCGATTCTATTTTTTTGTGTTTCATCCCTGTTCTTTTTCTTTTCTTTTACCTTGCTAAGACCGAAACTTCTCTCTTCCATTTTCACCATTGCCGCAACACCATAAACCTCCTATCTCTCTTTTCTTTTTCTTGTTTTGTTGTTAAAGCCAAAACTCCCTCTTGTCACTAAATCAATTCGCATCACACTCCACCTCCTTCATTTCTACTCTTCATATTTCATCAAAAGTTAGAACATTTGACCAAATACATTTTGGTCATTCTTTTCGGTAAGGATTTTTATATTACTTGTTATATCGTTTTAGATGGACTACTAATCGATTTCGTTTTAGGGGACTCTATCGCTCGATTATTAATATTTTCCTTCCATGAACGTTAGATTTTTGGGGCAATCAAAAATGGGTTCGAAAAGAGCGGTAAATAGTGTTTGGAAGAGGGGTGGTTCTGCTATACCCTCAAATTTCAAACGAAGGGCTGTGTCGGGAGTCCGAGACTTTCCACCGGGATGTGGACCCTCTGCCGGCGAAAATCGATTATTTGAAGTCGTACGTACCCCCGAGCCATTGTTTGTTCGTGGTTCTTCATCGGGTTATGAACCATCAATCGGAGAGAAATCGCATATAGTTGTTATTCGAGATTCCGAGGGTAAGGATTTAGATTACTTATCATTTGTATAGTGTTATGAGTATTAGTGTTCTAATAAAGAGTGATAAATATTTAGGTATCGACGAGCGGGAAAGTATAGTTCTCACTATTATCAGGTGTGTAGCCCTACACTAATTCTTAATAGATTTACGGTATTAATTTAATATATGTGTTAATAAGAATGTGAAAGGTATGGCATTAATGTACCATTCAATGGTACGGCATATTCAGGTACGTTATTCTCTAAAACTATGTTAACAATGTTACAAATACCTGTTATGACACATATGTGAATATTGATAAGAATGTGAAATAAAGAATGTGGCATAATCTTTGCATAATTTGTATGACATGGGGCATATGGGTGATATGAAAAGGGGAAGTGATCTGGTGTTTTTTACCGCAATATCTGAATGTGGTGACTTATGTCACGAAATCTGAATGTGGTGACTTATGTCACGAAATCTGAATGTGGTGACCTATGTCACAAAATATTATCTGGTGGCTATGCCACAATTTATAAGGGCGATGTGCAAGTCGTCTGCAGCAACTGCCTTCGATGGTGTGTAGCGGATGGAGGGTCGATTTAGTAATCCCCACGGTGTGATTGGTTGGTACGGGTGATGTGTAAAGGATGGATATTTAGGTTTGGGTTCGGGATTGCATCATTATCTCTATTTGCTATATATATATATATATATGTATGATTTGATATGCCTAAATCGGTTGGGACTTTGTGTTGACTGTTACACACTGAGTCTGTTTGACTCACCCCGTTGTGGGATATCTTTTCAGGTGACATACAGTGACTTGGACCGGGTCAGCGGAGACTAGGTGGTGGCCATGCTGAATATTTTCGGGATTTCAAACAGTTGAACTTGCGTTTTCTATTATTTTATTTTCAGGATTTATTTGGTATTTTTCAGTTGTAATAAGGCCATTACTATTGAATTGTTTTTATGCATGCATTTTATTTGATTTCATTATGATATGATTATTATTATTTCAAGTTTTAAATAACTTTTCTCAAAGATAAATTGAATACTTTTAACTTATTGTTTTTCAGTACTAAAATAAAGTTTTATTAAGATCTAGATTTCAAGAATAACATTGTTTTCAATTTGAAATCAACACAAATCAAATTTTCTTCAAAATCACTAAAATTTTTCCAAAGTAACAAACAAGTTTTTAAAATGTTTTACTCAAGGAACATACCAGATCCGGTTGAGGCTTGTGGGCCGGGTTTGGGGTGTTTCATTTTCTGTATCCTCCCTCTGTTACAGATCTTTCTAAGCTTTTATAGCCTTCGAAATAAACAAAATAAAAAGGAAATAAAAGATTTTGCCCCTGTTTACTGTGTTTTGCTGCTGTCCTACCCTTTTTTTGCAGGTAAACGAGGAGAACACGGCGGCAATGGGGCGTTATCCGCGCGTGAATCGCGGCTTGACGAGGGGCTGATTGGAGCCTGCGGCGCGAAGAGCTAATCGATTGCGGCGCCTAGGGTTTCCCAGAAACCCTAGGTCTCTGAATCTGCTAAGGTTTTGGGCCTCTTTAGGCCGCATAGATTTGGGTCTGTTACGTCTAGGTCTTTGGGTATTGGGTCAGTGGGTTCTATTTTGGGTCTGAATGTCTGGGATGTAAATGGGCTATGGGTTTAGGTAGTCGGCTGACTTGTACTTGGGTTGCTTTTAATTTTTGGATTTGGGCCTTAAGGTTGTAAATGGACTGTTTAAAAAACTTGAACTTTGTTTTTTTTTATTCTGGTTTATTTACATGGAATGGACCCGGGCTAAATTGGTTTCCTACAATCTAAATTCCGTACTAAGAGATAAATAATTTTTAGTAAGGAAAGGATGAAGCTGTCAAACAGCAAAATAGGGATAAATTAAAGATATCACTGTACTTATTTGATAAACTAAAAATTCTAAAAATTTTCTGGTAGAAAGGTATTTGAGTCTAGTTTCAAAAACATCAAGCAGATCTTAATTTGGAATTCTGTAGCTCAAGATATAAATAATTTAGTGATAATGACTCAAGTAGATAGCTTTGAATGAACATATATGTAAATAGTGAAAACATATACGAATATTTAGCTAGCATGAGTTACATTAAAAATGGATCACACGGCCAAGGCCAATTTGGGCCGAGTGGGCCACATGGGTGTGTGGGCCCACACGGGCAGATCACATGGGCGTGTGAGCCCATTTTTACCGAAATGTTTCGAAGGTTGCATGGGTCGCCCAAGTCGACTGTGAACATACTATAAGGTCGATAAGCGCTACTTAGACCCCTAAATGTGTGAAATTGACTGAATGATATCTGTATTGAGCATGTTAATATCTGAACTGAATATATATACTGAAATTGCATAATAGCATATCATCCATTGTATGTTGCATTGTATTGGGTTGGGGGTTGTTATTCGGAGGAAGTGTACTGAAAGGCTTTAAGCCTAATTTACTGGCAGCTCAGCTGTAAACTACTGTATTGTGCCACATTCGATACTACTTGGAGTGTAGGGATGGGTGGGTTGATTATATCCCCACATGGAGTGTAGGGTTGGACGGAGATGGTGTGTAGAGGCTAGTTAGGTAAGATTTTTCTACTGCATAACTATTACTGCTACTGATATTGTGATGGGCTAAGGCCCTACTGCATTTTTGACACTATACTGAATGGGCTAAGGCCTAAACTGTCACTGATACTGAAAAAGGCTTAGGCCCAAGACTGTTCAACTGTACACTGTGAATATGATTGTTTGTTTGTTTTTGCAAGATTACATACTGAATTTACGTAAACTCACCCTTTTGTTTAATATGCACAGGTAGTCCCCAGACTTAGACGGATCGGTGAGACGGAGGACTCAGCGATGACCACAGTAATTTTTGGACTTCATGGTTTTCAATTTACGATTTATGATTTGATTATTATTGATTATTTGGGTTGTAATTTAAGGACCCACTGGATTTTAGTTTTAAATTTGGGTTTTTATTTATTTATTTTGCTTTATGGATTTATACCTGCTGGTAGTAGGAAATTCGGTTTTCAAAAAGTTAAAGTAATTTCTAAACGCATGATCACCTGACTGTTTTATTAAAGCTTTCGCAATGAGGGATGTTTCAAAACAAATGTTTTAAATGAATAAAGACGACTTCCTAAGTTCTAACAAAGGTTTACTAAAGATAATAACATGGAATGTTTTCATTGTAACAAACGAGGTTTCAAAAACACTATCGTGTGACATTGCCAGATACGGCCATAACGTCTAGGCCGGATTTGGGGTGTTACAGTAACTCTCTGACTTGGGTCACACGGCCAACACACACACCCGTGTGGCTAGCCCGTGTGCCCTACAAATGGTCATACATGCCCGTGTGCCAGGCCGTGTACTAGGCCATGTCAAACCTGTAGGGTATACTGACTTATGCCACACGGCCAAGTCACACGCCCGTGTGTGAGGCCATGTGGAGCATACTGACTTGATTTCTAATTCAACACCAAGGGACACACGGTCGTGTATATAACCGTGTGTCACACACGGTTGAGACACACGCCCGTGTCTTTGCCCGTGTGGAGAAAAATAGGCTATTTACCAAGCCATTTTGCAACCCAAACTTGCATGTACCTATACCATATCAATTGGCATCAACACATAGCACATATAAACATTTAAACTAGCCAATTCAAACATATATCATGCACATTCTATACTTTTATTTTACATATACACAAATCACCAAAACATGCCATACCAATTGTACCAAACTTTGCTTCCTTAAATCATCAGTATGACCATTATCAACTATGCATCATTTGATCTATTTTCAAAACATCACACAAGCCACATACACATATATATACATAATTCAAACGTACCAAAATAAGCCAACTTATATGGCAATATATCAAACCAAACTTAGAACATTTACAACCCAACTCAAATGACTACATTCATCATCAATTCATGAACCAAAATGACCAAAGTCCTTATACATGTCATATACCAAAATACCAAAGTTCAAAGGTACCAAAAGATAGTTGGATAGTGTGACTGTAACACCCCCTAACCCTAAACCGTTACCTAAACAGGGTTACGGAGCATTACCGGACCTTTCAGACATATTATGAACCTTACACAAATAAATAACATAACATATTGTAAAACATTCATAATGTCACCCTCGAGGCCCAAAATAGGTGTTAGAAGTGAATCGGGACTAATTCGAGTGCTCGAGAAATTTTTCATGAAATTCTAAATTTTTTTTTAACAAATTCAGGGCTCACACTGTGTAGACCGATTCGTGTGGGCTCAATATAACCCCTTTATAATCATCTAACCAACCCTGCAAACTTAAAACATACCCAATTCAAACCAATATCACAACAATTACATTTTTATATACAATTACATTTAAAACATATCAAGACACCAACCTGATAATTTATTCACTAAACATTCACAAGCAACATTAAGATTAGTTTAGAAATTTCATTCTATTTCCATTTCAAAGTTTAATATCATATGTGCCATTTTATCTTCTTATTCTTTCATATGTCTATTCAAATAACATATGTCATCTATTACAACCAAAATCCACCATGACACATATATATAACCTAGGTACATGCCACTTGTACCAAAAGAAATATACATCACCAAAGTTTTCTGAGATCGGGATTGGCTTTGGATGCTGGACCTAAACGTTTGACTTCAAATAATCTGTGCACAGAAAACAACCGTACACTCAATGGTATTACTATAATTCAAATTACTTGATATAAAATATAAATCATGCTTATTAAAATTTACAAATCAACAAAATATACGTATTCATTACATAACAACCATATCCATTCTAAATAGCTTTTCTTTACTCATTTCACTCATCAATACACTATTGTCTATTCGTGAACAATGATACATAATATGCATTTTCATAATCTCATTTCATTGATTCATCAATGATTCCCTAAACCTTTGGTTCATTCATTCATTCTCATTTCTCAATTTCAATTTCTTATTTCATTTCTTAATCAAGATCATTTACTTTCATTCAATTTTACCATTTTATTCGTTACCCCTATTAACAAGACTCGGACTTTGGCGGNGAAGTATCCCTGAACACTTCCAATCCTATGGCATGTCAACTATATCCGACTCAGCCCGACCAGTTAATAAGGTATTTTAAATCACTTTTCAACATCAAATCAATACATATTTCAAATAATCACATATAACCATACTTTGATTCAATTCAAATCATTTTCCAACTTCCAATTAATTTACAATTTAATTACACATATATATTTACTATTCAATCCAATTCACATTCAATTCAAATATCAATACTTACCTTAAATTTCACTTATCATAGACATTAGTTAAAATTTAGCATGAATAATAACATTTCAAATTATAGTAATACAATTAGAATTTCTCCCGGTTACTCTCCGACAATCTTTTCCTTTCCTTCTGAGCCGATGTCTCGGTTCGATGTTAGCTACGAAATTAAATTAAAATAATTTAAAATTATTAATACAACAATTATTCACATCAAATACTTGAATTTCCTATTTAACTTGTACCTAATTCCATTTAATCCTTAACCAAAATCATCTATTTTTCCATCCCAATTCATACCTTATTTATATTCAATTTTCATCCAAACTTAAACTTAACTCTCTAGTTATCATCATAAATACCTAAGTTCAAATTTCTTGCAATTTAGTCCCTATTACACAAAATTTATAGCCTATTCTACAATTTCATCCTTCTCCCACTTCTAACTTGAAATTCTATTAATTCAATCCCTAATTCACACTTTTACTCAACAAAATTAGTATCTAAAAATCTAATAACTTCCAAAATTTCAACATATATCTAGTAGTATTTTGTTCTAGGATCATAAAAACTCAAAAATTACAAGAAAATGACTTAAATTGACTTACCAATTTGAATTTAAACCTTTGAAAACCCTAAATTCTTTTCTTTACTTTTCTTTCTTCTTTCTCTCTGTTTCGTCCCTACCTATTCTGTTTCTTTTTTTTTATTTCTTTGTTTCTTTTGTTATATATATATATATATATAATGTAATGTTAATAGAATAATAGAATAATATATTATAATAAAAATCTTAACTAAAAATATTTGATATTTCAATGTTAAATCGCCTCAATTAACAAAAAAGGCTTAATTGCCTATTTAGTCCTTTTTACTTTCTTTAATTTATAATTAAACTTTTACCTCTATTATAATTTAATCCTTTTTCTTAAGTACTCCATATTAAATCAAATTCACCTAACTAGAGCCTAATTAAACACACAACTAGCTTCGTAAATATTTTTAATAAATATTTACGAATTCGTTTTAAGACAGAGGCCCGACAACACATTTTTTCGATGCTTGTGAATTTTAGGTCATTACAGTGACGTAGTCTTCGACGATCCCTGAATCCGAGCTAGCTTTGAAATCACTATAAAACATGGAAAAATAAACAAAGTAAGCTTTATAGCTTAGTAAACTCGTATGAAATAAACTCAAATAATCATAAATACACAAATCATCAATTTGAACATATTAACATGTAATTCATGATAACAAGTCAACCCTGTGAATCTTTTTCTCACTAAGCTCAGTCCAATACAATGGAGTTCCACATTTGCAACCATATAAAGCTTCATACAGTGTCATCTTTATACTCGATTGAAAGTTGTTGTTATACGCAAATTCAACCAACGACAAATATTTCTCCCAGTTGCCTTCGAACTCTAAAACACAACATCAGAGCATATCTTCAAAAATATGAATTACTCTCTCAGACTGACCATCAGTTTGCGGATGAAATGCTGTACTAAAATTCAGCCTCGTACCCTGAGCTTCTTGCAATTTCTTCCAAAATCAAGACGTAAACCTCAAATCACTATCTGAAATAATCGAAACTAGCACCCCATGCAATCTAACTATCTCAGAAATGTACAATTCAGCTAATTTATCAAGTGAATAATTTGTATGTACCAGAATGAAATGTGTTGATTTCGTTAGTCGATCTACGACAACCCAAATAGCATCTTTCTTTTTCGAAGACAGGGGCAATCCCGATACAAAATCCATCGTAACTCTATCCCATTTCCATTCTGGTATCATTACAGGCTGTAGTAATCCTGAAGGCACTTGATGTTCAGCTTTGACTTGTTGACAAATCAAACACCTCGATACAAACTCCAAAATGTCTCGTTTCATACCCGACCACCAATACAATTATTTCAAGTCACTGTACATTTTGGTACACCCCGAGTGAACAGATAAACAACTGCTATGTACTTCATGCAAAATTTTCTGAATGAGCTCAGAATTCTTTGGTACACAGATTCTACCTCGGAACATTAAACAATCATCGGATCCGATCTGAAATTCAGAATCACTAGTCGACTCACATTGTAGACTTTTGGCTTGCAACTCATTATCATATTTTTGAGCTTCGCAAATTTGTTGAAGAAATACTGGTTTAACTCTGAAATCTGCAAGAACCGAACCATTATCAGATAAGGTTAACTAAGTATTCATTGCTCTCAAAGCAAACAAAGATATTCTACTCAAAACATCTGCAACTACATTTGTTTTCCCCGGATGATAATCAATCACTAACTCATAGTCTTTGAGCAACTCGAGCCATCTTCGTTTTTGCAAATTTAGATCTTTCTGGGTCATTAAATACTTCAAGCTTTTATGGTCGGTAAAGATATGACACTTCTCGCTGTATAAATGATGTCGCCAAATCTTTAATGCAAATACAATAGCGGCCAACTCTAAATCATGCGTCGGATAATTCTTTTCATACGGCTTCAACTGTCTGGAGGCATAAGCTATAACTTTTCCTTCTTGCATCAAAACGCAACCCAAACCATTCAATGACACGTCGCTGTATATCACAAACTCTTTACCCGACTCAGGTTGAATTAAAACTGGTGCCTCAGTTAACAATGCTTTCAACTGATCAAAACTTTGTTGACATTTCTCTGACCACTCTAATTTTACATCTTTCTATAGCAATCTGGTCATCGGTATAGCAATCATCGAAAATCTCTTAACAAAACGTCGATAATAACCAGCTAACCCCAGAAAACTTCTAACTTCAGATACATTTCTCGGTGGTTTCCAGTCAACAACTGCAGAAATCTTACTCGGATCAACTTGTATACCTTCCGCTGAAACAATATGTCTCAAAAATTCGACTCTTCGGAGCCAGAATTCACATTTGCTGAATTTAGCGAATAGTTTGTTCTCTCTTAAATTTTGTAACACAATTCTCAAATGCTCAGCATGCTCAGACTCATCTCGTGAATAGATCAGAATGTCGTCAATGAAAACAACAACGAATTTGTCTAAATACAGTCTAAAAATTCGATTCATCAATTCCATAAAAACTGCAGAAGCATTAAATCTGAAAGGCATAACAAGAAATTCATAATGTCTGTACCTAGTTCTAAACGTAGTTTTCAGCACATCTGAATCTTTAACTCGCAACTGATAGTAGCCAGATCGTAGATCAATCTTTGAAAATACTATTGCCCCTTTCAACTAATCATATAAGTCATCTATTCACAGTAACGGATACTTATTCTTTATCGTAACCTTGTTGAGCTGTCGATAGTCAATACACATTCTCATCGATCTGTCTTTCTCCTTTACAAATAACACTGGTATACTCTAGGGTGAAAAACTAGGTCGTGCAAAACTTCCATTAGTTAACTCTTGTAACTGAGCTTTCAACTCCTTCAACTCTATTGGAGCCATTCTATATGGAGCTATCGATATCAATGAAGTTCCCGGTGCTAACTCAATAGCAAATTCAACCTCTTTTATTAGTGCAACCCCGATAATTCTTCAGGAAACACATCCGGATATTCATAGACAACTGGCACTGATTCAATCTTCGATTCAGACACTTTTGTATCTAAAACATAAGTAAGATAAGCTTCACAACCTTTTCTCACACATTTCTGAGCTGACATAGACGAAATCACTACAGGCAGTTCACTCGATTCATCTAAATCAATTTGAATAATTTCACTGTTCTGACATTTCAATTCAATAGTCTTTCGTCTACAATTCACAATAGCATCATGCAGACTCAACCAATCCATACCGAGAATTACATCGAACTCATCAAATGGCAAAAGCATCAAATCAATCGAAAAACAGTAACCCTGAGTCATCAAACGACAATTCTTGCAAACTTTATCAACTAGAACATACTTGCCTAAGGGGTTCGATACTTTAATCACAAACTCAGTAGACTTAACAGGCAAACTGTTATTAGACACCAAATTCATACATATATATGAATGCGTCGATCCAGGATTAATCAATGCACTAACATTAGTGTCGTAAAGAGAAAATGTATCGGTGATGACGTGTCTTCACGAGCGTAAGCTCTATGATCGTTGTTTTTGCAATGTCAACGTCTTAAAATTTATAAAAAGAATGATCAAACCTAGAAACTAACTATAACAACGATGTGAGGCAAGCGCACCTATCGAACAGTACTATAGTTAAGGCAAGATCGGAATGTCGAACCCAAAGGAACCAAAAGTACTAATACTAACTCTCTTTTTATTATTTAGCCTAAGAATTAAAGTGATTTTTATTTAATCTAAAATTAATTAACTACTAAACCAAAGACTCTAAGACAAAGAAGAATGAAATTAGGAAAAATACTTTGAGGAAAAACCAATTAATTAAGACAACACCTAAGGAAGAATCCACCTAGACTTCACTTGTTATCTAACTCTGAACCAGACGATTTATTCATTTGACTTGATCCGTAAGATTCCCTAAGTTATATTAATCCCTCTCTCGAGGCGACTAACGTCTAACCCTAGGTTGATTAATTGAAATATCTTTCTAATTAAAACCCCTAGAATCGCATTAACTCGATGGATGGACTCCCATATTAGGTTTCACCCTAATCCGGCAAAATCTTGTCACCCTATCTCTAGGCATGTGATCAACCCTGCTTAATTATGCTAGATCTACTCTTAGGCAGGGACATTTGCTCCTCCACCTATGCACATCATTCTTGAATTAATATCCCAGAAATATCAACACAAGAATTAAGAACACATAATTAAGAACAAGTCAAATATTTATCTTATAGTTCAGCAAACGATAACAAGATTCATCTTAGGTTTCATCCCCCTCAGGTATCTGAGGGTTTAGTTCATAACAACAAAAGAAAACATCTCAAAAGAAAAGATAAAACAAAACATAAGAAATCCCTAAAACCCCCTAAACGAATTGAAGGAGAGATCCTCCGTCTTGAGTATAACTCCGGCTTCTTAAGATGGATCAACTGGCTATCTTCGAGTAAATCCCCACAATTCTGCCCTCTTTGGCCTAGCTGGACGCCCCCTGACTAAAGCCTTGGGTTCCGGCTTCTGCCGAACTCCCCGCTTAAGTTGCCCCCTTGGGTGTTTATATATGCTTTGAGATGCCTTACTTCGCCCCTAAGTATCCTAATCTAAGTAGAATTCCTACTAGGGTGTTTGAATAGGCTTTGGAATATATTTCTTTGCCTCCAAGTATCCAAATTTGAGTAAAATTCCTCTTCACCGCGGCAGGGACACGCCCATGGCACACGCCTGTGTAAACCGTGGCCAGGCCGTGTTCGAGACTATTGAGTGAGGCACGGCTGTGTGGTCTTGGGCCCAGGGCGTGTGGATTTCGTGATATGTCCCATTTACTCCGTTTTGGGCCCATTTTTTGTTCTTTTCATCATCCAGTGCTCTTCTGGGTTTAGAACATGAAAACAAAGGATTAAGAGCACCAAATTACATAATTCAAGGCTTAAATCATCCAAAAGCATGCTAAATGTGGGCTTAAAATATGTTACTTTTACGGTTTATCAAATACCCCCACACTTAAGCTTTTGCTTGTCCTCAAGCAAAATTTTCAACCTACAATTAAAACGAACTTCCTAGATTCATAATATTCATCAATAATGTTTCGTCATAATTCAAAGATAATTCATACATGGATAATTCAACTCAAAGGGTCCTAATGATTCAAACAATCCAAGTCATACATTTATAGCCTGAAAACATTAGGTGTTTCCCCTTACCTAATTAATTACCTCTGATTCAAAATTGACAAGAGTTGACATCCTCACTAAAGATTCACTCAAATCACTCAAAGTGTTTAAGGTTCAAAACTAAGCACTCAAAAGTCGAACATGAAGAGTTAATCCCATAGGCTTGCATGAAAATCAAATCTCTACCACTATAATATAAGATGATACACAAATCAAAAGGTCTTTAACAAGATTGTAACGGGGCTTGGGTTAAAGGTGTGGATAAAGGCTGAATTAGAGAGTTAGAATCGAGATTGACTTGACAAATCACCTAACTAGAGATATCGAACTGATAATAATTACATAAATAGTATTATGATATAAGCTTCTTCTTCAGTAATTTGAATTTAACGTAAAAGCTCACCTAATCACAAAACTAATAGTAAATATTCTTCGTTTTTTTTTAAGAACAAGCCAAATACATAATAAAATATGAATTCAACTACTGAAATAACATACTTAGGCAACCGATCAAATCAAATCTCGACAGAAAGGGTAGTCAAAAGGAAAGGTGATACAAATACAAAGGATTTTGGGTTAATATTAGTAGGTGAGTCAATAAATGGGGTTTGTTAGGATCAATGGGGTTCACTAGGGGTTAATTACGAAGGTAGGCTTTTTATGGAGTAAGTGGATTAAATCCTAGGTGCCTTTATCATCTCTGTATATCAAATCAAAGGTGTGGTCTCGACATGTATAATTGATGCAAGTTCTAGAATAACAAATCAATATTGACACACTCATAGTCAATAAAGTGAGCACAAAAAAGAATGTATGCTCTAAAAGGCTCAAAAGCTCACAGAAATTATGGATATTTGATGTCAACCTCGTAAATTTCAAATTTCAAGGTAATAATTAGATTCAGGTAGACAACCTAACTAACTTTTTAATTTTTTAAAAATAGACTTATCATGTTTGATTCTCTAGTATCTTAAAGTTTAATCATCAATGCACAATTATTAATGACTTATTCCAAAATATATCAACAAAATCATAAATCAAAGGAAATTTCATTCTAATCATAATATGAAAAACTTACTTCAAGACAAGATATCATTCAGGGATTTGAGAATAATACAGAAAGTTAGGCACTTTCTCGAAATAAATATTCACCCCCCACACTTAAGATGTACATTGCCCTCAATGTACAAAGATAGATATGCAATTTAAGAGAGAGGGAGAGGTGAGACTTCCTGAATTTGGATGGTTTCCTGGAGTTGGAAGTCGATAGGGGTGGTGGCTACTACCAAGCTCTGCGCTAGATGAAGAAATTGAGGACCTCGTAGAGAATTAGCCAGGAATTAATAAGACACATTTAAAATAAACTAAATATATAATTAAAGACAGGAAAGATAAAAAGAAAGAAAATAGAAGTGTAAATAAAATTGAAATTAAAGATTAATGGACCAAATAGTCCTTATTGTTGGATGGTTCGCAAGGTGGGTGTGACCTCTAAGGCTGCGGAGGTGCTGGTGGTGGCGGAAGTGGCGTGATTCCCAAGCAGCCTTTAAAACCTCTAAGGCTGCATTGAGGTAGTGGTCATGGTTCCGGTGTGATTTCCTAGCAGCCTTTAGAACCTGACACTAAGAAACTAAAATAAAATAAACTAATTTAAGCATAAGATAGTCAAAAAGAAGGAAAATAAAACAGAAGAGTAAAGAAGAAGAAAAATAAAATGGCCTCGAAGATCCTTGGCTTGTTTTTTGGATGAAGAGGACGGCATGAACTTATGTAGATCAGTCTCCCACAGGGAGGCTGTGCTTGAATCCTTCCGCTTCTTCGACATAGGTATTATTAGAGCTATAGTTATGAGAACAAGGAAAACTAAGAATGGAGAGTGTAGAGAGGGTGTGAAGGAAGAAGAAGCATGGAAGGGTTGGGTGAGAAGAAGGAGGGATGGGGTGGGTTTAAATAGAATTTTGGGGCCTGGCGTTTGCCCACTCCCATGTACCATGAGCGTGTCAAGTTACACAGCCGTATCGCACGGTCGTGTTGTGCTTTGTTCGCTTCTCCCACGCCCGTGTTCTAGTCTCCACGCCCGTGTATGATTTAACAGTGTCGGCCAGGGCCACATCACACGGGCATGGCTTGGTAGTTGGAGTCCTTGACTTGAAAATTAATTCGCTCTGACTCGTACCATCTCTGCCATGTCAGTACAGAGATTCGGTGTACCTACACGGCCGTGTGGTTTATGAATTTGCGTTTTTGGTCAGTTTACAGTTAGGTGCTATATGGAATGAATAAAATAAAATAAGATAAACTAAAATAGAGAGGTTAATGGGGTTAGTACCCGGGTTGCCTCCCAGAGAAGCGCTCGTTTATAGTCTTAAGCTAGACTCTCCTCTCATTTGCATATTCATGGTGGTTTGAGGAGTTGAAAGTCCTTCCTCGTGCTAGCAGTTTCATTATTATGATAGAGTTTAAGACGGGTGGCATTTATTTTCAAAGTGCCAAACATAGGGTTACTGACCTCGACTGTTCCGTACGGGAAAACATCGATTACCTTGAAAGGGATTTCCTTGCTGGTGTTAGGATTAGGAGGGGACACTCGTGGATCTATTTTATCTAGCAATACCTGATCTCTAATTTTGAACTTGTTTGTCTCGCATGGTGGCCTTGGTTCTGCTTCGTGTATCCCTAGTTCTTCTTTAAGATGCTTCTTTCCCTCTTCTAGTTCATCGATCTGAATCATTTGTTCCTCATGAGTTATTTCCTTGTTGGCATAGGGTCTAGGAACGGATTCAGTTGTGTTCTTTTGTGGTGCTTCCTGAAAAGAAAGGTTAACCGAATGGTTATCAATAGAATTTACTTTCTCACCTTGGTTATTCGATGTTGTAATTGAATCGAGGGCTTGAAGAGTAACTGCCTCCTCACCTACACAAAGTATGAGTTCGCCTGCATCAACATCGATTTTAGTTCTGGCAGTTGCTAAGAATGGTCTTCCTAAAATTAGGGGGATCGCGTTGTCCTCATCCATGCCTAAAATGACAAAGTCTACTGGGAATACGAATTTATCAATTTTCACGAGTACATCTTCGATTATACCCCTAGGAATTCTAACAGTTTTATCAGCTAATTGAATGCTTATCCTAGTTTGTTTGGGTTTCCCTAGCCCTAGTTGTTTCAACAATTTATAAGGCATGACATTTATGCTTGCCCCTAAATCAGCTAAAGCATTATCAATAGATAAACTACCAATTAAGCATGGAATTGTAAAACTCCCTGGACCTTTATTTTCGGTGGTAGTTTATTTTGTAACATTGTTGACATACTGCGTTCAGTTCCACATGTGATTCCTCGTCTATCTTCCGCTTATTTGTCAATAGCTTCTTTAAAAATTTCCTGGAATCTGGCATCTGCGAAAGAGCTTCAAGAAACGGTAAGTTAATATGTAATTTCTTTAAAAGTTTAAGAAACATACGGAACTGCTTCTCTGTGTCGTCTTTCGTTATTGCCTCGGGATATGGTATGCGAGGTTTGTACTCTTTGATTACCGATTTCAGCTTGTTATTGACCTCAACTATATTTTCTTCTACCGCATTCTTTTGCTTTGAATTAGGCTTGTCTAACCCTTCACTATCTTGAGCTATTATGGCTTGAATTTGCTCCCTTGGGTTAGTTTCGGTGTTGCTCGGTAGTCTTCCTTGTGGTCTCTAAGAGATCTGCTTAGCAAGTTGCCCGATTTGATCCTTGAACTCTTGTGTCAATGCCTCAAGTTTTGCTTCTATCTTTTGGAAATGTGTTTCGGTATTTTCAGACCGTATTTCTGAGGCTGCTATAAAGTTTGTCAGCATCTCTTCAAGGTTCGGCTTCTTTTCCTTTGGGTAGGGTTGTTGTTGGAAGTTTTGGGATAGTTATTGCCTTTGATTTCTTTGACTGCCCTATGAAAAATTGGGGTGGTTCTTCCAACCTGGATTATATGTATTACTATAAGGGTTATTGTTAGATCAGAAATTGTTACCCATATAGTTCATCTGTTCGCTTTCCATGCCCTGTCCGTAAGATGGGTACTCAGGATTCGCCACTCCTTCATTTGCGTCGCACTGCATAACTGGATGTGCTTACGAAGAACCATATAAACCATCAAATTTTTTATGTAACAACTCTACCTGATGGATAGCGCGGCCACTGCGTCAATGTTGAAAACTCCGGCTGCTTTGGCTGGCCTTGTCCTTGTAACTTGCCACTGATAGCTATTCAGTGACATCTCCTCTATAAACTCGTAGGCCGCTTCAAGAGTTTTGTTGTTCAGGGTTCCGCCGACGGCTGAATCGATTAGTTGCCTTGTTGAAGGGTTCACACCATTGTAAAAAGTTTGGACATGTAGCCACAAAGGTAATCCGTGGTGTGGGCACCTCCTTAACAAATCTTTGTATCTCTCCCATGCATCGTAAAGTGTCTCTAAATCCATCTGCACAAAAGAAGAGATATCATTCCTTAACTTGGCCGTTTTGGCCGGTGGAAAATATTTTAATAAAAAATTTTCGGTCAATTGATCCCATGTAGTGATTAACCCTCGTGGAAGAGAATGCAACCACTGTTTGGCTTTATTCCTCAGAGAAAAGGGAAATAACCGAAGACGGGTGGCATCATCAGAAACGCCATTTATCTTGAAGGTATCATAG
Organism: Gossypium australe; assembly: GCA_005393395.2. Lineage (NCBI taxonomy): Eukaryota > Viridiplantae > Streptophyta > Magnoliopsida > Malvales > Malvaceae > Gossypium > Gossypium australe. Next base: position 129,669,922 of record CM016621.1, on the reverse strand, counting down.
AATTCTAGAAAATTCGCTAAGTGTGTGTTAGGATCCTCATCCTGCAAACCATCAAAATGAACAAACTGTTGTATCATCTGTATAGTGTTAGGTTTCAGTTCAAAATTATTTGCTTAGGTTTCAGTTCAAAATTATTTGCAGCAATAGCAGGCCTAACAATACTAGACTCAGTTCTAGTTAAACTAGGTTTAGCATAATCATACATAGTGCGTGGAGCATGATGTTCGACCATCTCTAGAGGTGGCGGATTATTCTCTGTCATCTGTTCTGTAATATTTATTTCAGCTTCTTGCTCTTTTTCTATGTAGTTTAAGCTTCGCCTTATTTCTCTGCGATTTCTGCGAACAGTACCTTCAATATCACTGTCGTAAAGTAGAGGTCCTGTCGGGTTCCTTCTAGTCATAAACTAGAGGTACCTAAAAGGAACAAAAGAAAGAAAATTAGCAAAATTAAAAATAAACGTAAATTGTAAAAAATAAAAAATGGCTAAAGTAATAAAAATTAAGCGTTCTTAATATTTCAGCTCCCCGGCAACGGCGCCAAAAACTTGATCGTTGTTTTCGCAATGTCAAAGTCTTAAAACTTATAAAAAGAATGATCAAACCTGGAAACTAACTATGACAACGATGTGAGGCAAGTGCACCTATCAAACAGTAGTATAGTTAAGGCAAGACCGGAATGTCAAACCTAAAGGAACCAAAAGTACTAATACTAACTCTCTTTTTATTATTTAGCCTAAGAATTAAAGTGATTTTTATTTAATCTAAAATTAACTAACTACTAAACTAAAGACTCTAAGACAAAGAAGAATGAAATTGGGAAAAATACTTTGAGGAAAAACCAATTAATTAAGACAACACCCAAGGAAGAATCCACCTAGACTTCACTTGTTATCTAACTCTGAACCAGACGATTTATTCATTTGACTTGATCCGTAAGATTCCCCAAGTTATATTAATCCCTCTTTCGAGGCGACTAACGTCTAATACTAGGTTGATTAATTGAAATCTCTTTCTAATTAAAACCCCTAGAATTGCATTAACTCGATATACGGACTCCCATATTAGGTTTCACCCTAATCCGGCAAAATCTCGTCACCCTATCTCTAGGCGTGTGATCAACTCCGCTTAATTATGCTAGATCTACTCTTAGGCAGGGACTTTTGCTCCTCCACCTAAGCACATCATACTTGAATTAATATCCCGAAAATATCAACACAAGAATTAAGAACACATAATTAAGAACAAGTCAAATATTTATCATATAGTTCAGCAAACGATAACAAGATTCATCTTAGGTTTCATCCCCCTCAGGTATCTAAGGGTTTAGTTCATAACAATAAAAGAAAACATCTCAAAAGAAAAGATAAAACAAAACATAAGAAATCCCTAAAACCCCCTAACGGAATTGAAAGAGAGATCCTCCGTCTTGAGTATAACTCCGGCTTCTTCAGATGGATCAACTGGCTATCTTCGAGTAAATCCCCACAATTCTGCCCTCTTTGGCCTAGCTGAACGCCCCCTGACTAAAGCCTTGGATTTCGGCTTCTGCCGAACTCCCCGCTTAAGTTGCCCCCTTGGGTGTTTATATATGCTTTGAGATGCCTTACTTGGCCCCTAAGTATCCTAATCTAAGTAGAATTCCTACTAGGATGTTTGAATAGGCTTTGGAATGTGTTTCTTTGCCTCCAAGTATCCAAATCTGAGTAAAACTCCTCTTGGCCGCGGCAGGGACACGCCCAAGGCACACGCCCGTGTAAGTCGTGGCTAGGCCGTGTTTGAGACTGTTGAGTGAGGCACGGCCGTGTGGTCTTGGGCCCAGGGCGTGTGGATTTTGTGATATGGCCCATTTACTCCATTTTGGGCCCGTTTTCCGCTCTTTTCATCATCCGATGCTCTTCTGGGTATAGAACATGAAAACAAAGGATTAAGAGCACCAAATTACATAATTCAAAGCTTAAATCATCCAAAAGCATGCTAAATGTGGGCTTAAAATATGTTTCTTGTACGGTTTATCACTCTAGCAGGTGCTCTGGCCTTATATCTCACTATAGAATCTCTTGTAGTATCACAATTACCACTTGCTTTTCCCGCATTTCTTGGCGGCCTCCCTCTAGCAGCTATATTGCTTGATCTTGCATTCTGAGATTTATCTTTTTCATTTGACTCAGGACAAGCTTGAATAAAGTGATATTGTGAACCACATTTGAAACAAGCCTGGTTATTCACTCTACATTCACTAGGATGTTGTCTTCTGCATTGTTAACATTCAGGTCTATAATTTCTCATGCTGCCAACACTCGATACTGGTGTAGCTTGAGCTTTAGGACTTGAGTATTATTTTCCATAATCTCTATTCGAATGCCCGATTGAAGCATTTGGACTAGTGTACGAATATCTGGATTTCTTTGATGAAGATTGATATGGCTTACTCATCAATCTTTTTCTCGAGTCTCTAGCCTCTGGATCTTCTTTTCTATTTTCTTTACTAAGCTCCTCGCCTTTACAAGCTCTATAAGCCAGGACAATAAATTCTTTCAATTCTAAGATTCCAACTAGAAGTTTAATATCTTCATTCAACCCATCAACAAACCGTTTACACATAATTTCTTCGGTGGAAACATATTCCCGAGCATACTTACTCAACCGCACAAATTCTCTTTCGTACTCAGTCACAGTCATACGACCCTGTTTCAGTTCTAAAAATTATTTATGCTTTTGATCGAGGAATCTCTAACTTATATATTTCTTCCGACACTCCGTCTGAAAGAATTCACAGGTAACTCTGTCTCTCGGTACTACAGACACCAAAGTATTCCACCATTGATACACAGTGTCCCTCAGAAGTGATACAACTTATTTTAAACACTCACCTGGTGTGCAAGAAGCTTCATCAAATACCTGAATAGTGTTTTCAAGCCAAAATTCAACTCTCTCGGGATCATCATCAACGGTAGCTCTAAATTCTTTGGCCCCGTACTTTCGAATCTTATCAAATGGAGGCTTATTAAGTAGTTGAAGTTCCAAAACTTGAGGAGCTACGAGAACCGGTTGGGGATTAGGTGGGGGTGGAGGTTGTTGAGCAGTCGGATTTGTCCGAACAAACTCTGTGAACCATTCACTCATCATTTGGAAAAAGGCTTCTTTAGCCTCTCCTCCACGACTACTCTATACATTTCTAGATTCAGACGGCGTTGTCCCTTAAGCGGGAGCTGGCGCATTACTCTCAACATCATCAGTTACAGCTTGATTGGGATCCATTTGCTATACGAAAACACAGTTTAATTTGTCAAGAGTCATCACACTATCACAGGTTATATATGGCATGTATAGCTAGACTCTCACATACGCTACGTTAGTCCTAGAATAAACTAAACCGTAGCTCTGATACCAATAAATGTAACACCCCTCACCCATATTCAACGTCAGAATAGGGTTTTGGAGTAATACCAAACTTATAACACAGTTACACATACATTTACTCATACATTCCCAATTTTCATTCAACTATCAATCAACACAATCATATCGCCCTTAATAGGAGCCTACGAGGCCCTAAACATGCATTAAGAGTGGTTTGGGACTAAACTGATAACTTTGGAAAATTCTTAGAACACTTAGAAAATTTTCTCAAAAACAGAGGACACACGTCCGTGTGGCCCAGCCGTGTGTCTCACACGGCCACAAACACGCCCGTGTCACAAACCGTGAGGACATTTGAAATATGAGCACATGGTCATATCTTAGCCCATGTCTGACCCCATGTAACTCTCTGACTTGGGTCACACGGCCAATACACACACCCGTGTGGCTAGCCCGTGTGCCCTACAAATGGCCATACATGCCCATGTGCCAGGTCGTGTACTAGGCCGTGTCAATCCTGTAGGGTATATTGACTTATGCCACACAGCCAAGTCACATGCCCGTGTGTGAGGCCGTGTGGAGCATATTGACTTGGTTTCTAATTCAACACCAGGGGACACACGGCCTTGTATATAACCGTGTGTCACACACGGTTGAGACACACGCCCGTGTCTTTGCCCGTGTGGACAAAAATAGGCTATTTACCAAGCCATTTTGCCACCCAAACTTGCATGTACCTATACCATATCAATTGGCATCAACACATAGCATATATAAACATTTAAACCAGCCAATTCAAACATATATCATGCACATTCTACACTTCTATTTTACATATACACAAATCACCAAAACATGCCATACCAATTGTACCAAACATTGCTTCCTTAAATCATCAATATGACCATTATCAACTATGCATCATTTGATCTATTTTCAAAACATCACACAAGCCACATACACATATATATACATGATTCAAACATACCAAAATAAGCCAACTTATATGGCAATATATCAAACCAAACTTAGAACATTTACAACCTAACTCAAATGACTACATTCATCATCAATTCATGAACCAAAATGACCAAAGTCCCTATACATGCCATATACCAAAATACCAAAGTTCAAAGGTACCAAAAAATAGTTGGATAGTGCGACGTAGTCTCTGATGATCCTCGAATTCGAGCTAGCTTTGAAATCACTATAAAACATGGAAAAATAAACCAAGTAAGCTTTATAGCTTAGTAAGCTCGTATGAAATAAACTCAACTAATCATAAATACACAAATCATTAATTTGAACATATTAACATGTAATTCATGATAACTAACAAAGCTTATACGATTCATATACATACATGTACCATCTTTTATCAATCTCACACTCAACCACGTCTTTTATTTACCCGTTGAACCATTCAGAATACTATCCGATACATGGTAAAATCGCACCCGAAGTGCCACATATATAGCCGAAGTTATCTCAATCACATATCACATATATGCTCACTCTCGAGCCATCGACGGGCCTGCTCACACAAGTTATGGGTCAAGACGTAGCTACACGGTGCTGCTCACACAAGCTGTCAAGTAACCGTAATACATGCCGATATACTCAGCCATCGGTAGGACGTACAAAACCAACACCCGGATCACATAATCATAATAATCCCTAATGACATGTCACTAGTATCCAAATCTATTCCTAAGGTTCAACCGGGATTTCACACTTGCCGAATAGTCGTCGAATCATTGTCGAACATGTCTATAGTCTCATATTCACAGTTTATGCAATATCAAAGCATTAAAAACATAATTATAACAATGCTTATTACATACGAACTTACCTCGGATGTAAAAACGACGACACGAGTCGATTAATCGAGAACTTTGTTTTTCCCTCGATCTAGATCTGAGTTTCACTTTTCTTGATCTAAATGTAATCAAAATTAACTTATTTAATCATCTCTCTATTCAGTTTAGTCCAAAATTCACTTTAAGGTACTTTTACACAATTGCCCCTAATATTTACATCTTTTACAATTTAGTCCTTATTCCATAAAATCAAAAATTCATGAAATTCAATACTAACCCATGCTAGCCGAATTTCAATTAGGTCCCTAGAAGCCCATGTTTTCCATTTATTTGACATTTTAACCACAAATTTTCTACATTTCACAATTTAATCCCTAATTTGCATTTTCACTAAAAATCACTTAACAAAACTTGTATAACTTTCATCAAACATTCATAATCTATCATTAAACATCAAAACACACATGTATTCATCAATGGAAACATTTAAAATCTTTAACAGTTTTGCAAAATAGTCCCTGGGCTAGCTAGACCTAGTTTCAACGATCTCAAAAACATAGAAATCAATAAAAATCGAGTCAAAATCACTTACCAATTGAGCTACTAAGTGACTGAACCCTAAAAAAACTTCCATGGCTTCTTCTGCCTTTATATTTTCGGTGGAAATGAAAAAAAGATGATGATACATTATGTTTGTTTTATTTTAATTTATTTTATAATTTACTAATTTAACCTTCATTAAAACATTAAAAATTCATATAAACCATGTACATAAATGTCCACCCACATTATTAATGGTCTAATTACAACATAAGGACCTTAAATTTAAGGTTCTATAGCTATTTAACACCTTTAGCTAATAGAACTCCACTTTTACACTTTACGCAATTTAGTCCTTTTTATCAAATTGACTTATCAAACGATAAAATTTATTAACGAAATTTTCACAAAAACATATTATCATGCTGTAGACATTAAAATAATAATAATATAAATATTTTGATCACAGATTTGTGGTCTTGAAACCACTTTCTAATTTGACTAAAAACGGGCTATTACAAGCTTTCTTGGCCATTTATGTTGTTTAACCACTTGGATCTCCAATTGGAGGTCCCAAGTGACACAATTTACTTGCTTAATAATAGGTCTGTAGGCCAAGTCTTTAGGGATTTTTAATTTTAAATTTTTTGTCACATGATTTTAGGAGTAAGTTAAGTGTTTGTGGCATGATCTTAGGAGTAAGTTTAACAGGTTTCTGGTTTTTTTTTTCCTATATAATCTGAACAATACAATAGATTATAATGTACTTCCAATATATCTTTCTTTCACATTTTCAGTGTTTCATATTTTTTACTAAAATACCAACAATTGTTATCTGAGCTTTTATCTTAAGGGACCTATGAGTTGAGAGAAACGTATAAGCTTTAGACACGGAAGCTGACACAACGTTTTCCCATATTATTCCACCAATTTTTTATGGTGATAACTATCATGCTTGGGCTGTTAGAATGATAGGCTATCTTGATGCGATGAATATTTGGGAAGCAGTAGAAGAAGACTACGATGTTTCGTCTTTGCTAGCAAATCCAACGATGAATCAACTGAAGACTCATAAAGAGAAGACAAGGAAGTCCAAAACTAAAGCATGTCTTTTCTCTATTGTTTCAAGCAAAATATTTACAAGAATCTTGAATTTAGGGTCAGCAAAAGAAATTTGGGACTACTTTAAGAAAGAATACCATAGAAATCAAAGAACAAAATATATGCAAGTGCTCAATCTGATCAGAGAGTTTGAAATTATGAAAATGAAGGAGACAGAAACCATTAAAGACTATTCTAACAAGTTGGAAGGCATAGTAAACAAGATAAGATTGTTGGGTAAGCATTTTTCCGATGATTAAATAGTGCAAAAAATTCTTGTCACTTTGCCTGAAAAATATGAGTCTAAAATTACTTCATTAGAAGAATCTAAGGATTTGTCAAATATAGGCAGAATTAGTGAATGCATTCCAGGCTCCAGAACAAAGGAGAAAGATAAGACAATAAGCATCAGTAGAGGGTGTTTTTCGGGCAAAGTTTAAAAATTTGAGAGGTAAAGACAAGAAAATTAAAGATTAGACCAGCAATAATAACAACAATGAGACATTTCCACCATGTCCATATTGTAAGAAAGACAAATCACTTACCAAAGAAGTGTTAGTGGAAGCTTGATATCAAATACAAGAAATGTAGCTATATTAGGCACATAGAACATGTCTATAAGTCTCAACAACGTGAAGAGGCAAAAGCATCTATTGAGCAACAACAAGATGAGTTCCTTTGAGTGGCAACACATTTCTCTGCAATTAATAGATCCAGTTATTCCTGGTTGATCGATAGCGGTTGCACAAATCACATGACCAATGACCCAACACTTTTCAAAGAACTTGATAAAACTATCATTTCCAAAATAAAAGTTGGAAATTGTGAGTTTATTCCATTTAAGGGAAAAGGAACAGTGGCTATTGAAAGTTTAACAGGTTTGAAACACATAACTAATGTTCTATATGTGTCTAACATTGACCAAAATCTTCTTAGTGTTGGGCAATTGATTGAAAAATGTTTCAAGGTCATATTTGAATATAAATGGTGCTTGATCAAAGACTCAAAAGGTAGAGATGTATTCAAAGTAAAAATGAAAGAAAAAAGCTTTGCTCTAAATCTAATAGAGGAGAAACCAACAATGAAGCAATTGCTAGAGACTCCTCAGTACTTTGATGACAACATAGATGATGTTCCAGTTCATGACACAAGATCTTTATCTAAAATTTATGAAAGGTGCAATGTTGTTGTATTTGAGTCTGTTGAGTTTAAAGAAGCCGAGAAGGATAACAAGCGGATTGAAGCAATGAGAGAAAAGAAGCTTGAGGCATTCCAAGTCAAGGGACAGGAGGAGAAAGTTAGCATGTTAAAAAAGGCCTCATATAGTCTTAAGCAAACTTATAGGGCCTGGTACAGTAGGATTGATGAATATCATTTGGAAGAACAGAAGATTGGTGAAATCAAGTTTGTTTTTTGCAAGACTGAAGATCAGATTGCAAATATGTTAACCAAGTCCCTTCCAAAAGTTAGATTTAAAGTTTTAAAAAGTTAATTAAGTTTTTTTAATTACTAATGCAATGAGGAGTGTTGAGAATGTGCCTTAGACTTGCTTAATAATAGGCTTGTAGACCAAGTCTTTAGGATTTTTAATTTTTAATTTTTTGTTATGTGATTTTAGGAGTAAGTTTAACATGTTATTTTTTTTTTTTTACTATATAATCTGAACAATACAACAGATTATAGTGTGCTTCTAATATATCTTTCTTTCACATTTTCTATGTTTCATATTTTTTTTTTACTAAAATACCAATATTTCCCTAGTTGTTTCATGATGGCTAGAAGTTTGATCATTGAATAGTCGGTCGCCATCACCTAACGATCCTAAGCCATGTCTTGATGTCAATCTCCAACCAATTTTTCGGCAAAAAGTACACATGTCGTTCGAATAATAACTTTGGTCCATGTGTTGGGTCATGCTTAGGCTTCACTTGATGATAGTTGTGGAGCTCGAGTCCCATGATGACTCAATTTCTCTAGTCATTAATAACTTGGTTTCTGGAGTTTCCAGTGAAACTCGTTTTTGGCTGGATTTTCGTTGCATTTTTTGTTTTAAGTCAGAGATGTTTCCACTTCTACAGCAACAATAATTTGCATAGAGACTCACCAAATCAAAGTTTTGCTTCTTTGATGGATGAGTGGGTCATGAGTACGTGTCGGAGTTTCTCCTTGCTCCAACTTATCAACAAGGAAACTTGATTCACGTAATAGAGACTCTCTTGTATTAGGTTTTACATGCCTTTCGAGGCTTTCTCTTGTATAAGACTAAGGTCTCAACTGCTTTCTTCATTGTGTAACCGGATTTGTGGAGTTGTTAGCCTTTGTTTATAAGAGCCAATTGTCCTCATTAATTTATTTGTAATTCATTTCTCTTTTTTATGGAATGAAATGAACATTTATTTTTTAAAAAGGAACAAATCTCAAAATTATACATAAACTTTAATTTTAATTCAATGTGCAATTTTATGCATAAACTTTAATTTGGTGCAATTATACACATGAAACTTTGATTGTAGTTTAAATGTATATATGAAACATTAATTTTGATTCAATCATACACATTTAAAAAAATAAATACATCAGTTTATTTTTAAATTGGATGGATATAATTATTTGTGTATGCAATATATAAACATAAAATGATGTTATATTGACAATTGCGTTAATAATTTGTAAGAATTAGACCAAATCAAATTTTCATGTATAAAATTACACATTAAACTAAAACTCATATATAATTTTAAGATTTATTCCATTAAAAAATAAATTTGATATCAGAATATGTGAGATGCATATTGATTTGAGTGAGGATATGTTATGGTAGGCTAAATAAATTTGGTGCTTGAGTACATGGCAATCAAAGCTGCCCCATTACCCAACAAGGCTGTTTGAGATAATTCCAAAGTTAAGGGATGGCTTGGTTAGTTCTTGTGCCATCTATATTGGGGCAGCGCCAACCGGTGCTACAACAATTAAACATAGTTTGGTCTTTGTTTCCACTTTAAGATGCTTTAAAGCAGTTTGTGCCATTCCATTTAGGAGTAGAAAGTAGATTAAATTTGAAATTTATAATAAAAAAATAGAATTAGTATAAAAAAATATCATGTGATTTGGTAGTAGAGTATTGCATTCTTAAATTTATTGCTATTTTTCTGTAAATATGTGGAATCTTGAGACATCTTTAAGATAATGGAGAATCTTATTTTATATCTCTAATAAGTTTTTAAATTTAGGTCTAATTTACCAGTGATTTAAAAAGTGTTTTTCAAAACTGATGTAAAAAGTTATTTTTAAAAAGTTTGATTTAATGTTGATAATCTCGTGACTCAGTGGCAAGAACAATATGTTATAAGCATGAGAGTTTGGGTTTGATCTCAAGCAACTTCATTCCCTCCCCAATTATCAAATTTTAATTTAACATTTAAGTGTTGAATATTGTTATCAAAAAAAATGTTTTTGAGAAATAAAAATATTCATTATAGATATAATGTTGTAAAGTAAAAAAATGTATTTAAATTATATTTAAATTTGTTAACACTGTGGTATTTTAATAAAATATAAAAATTATAACACATTATTAATATTTTAATATGTAAAATATATATTTAAATACTTTTAAGCTATTAATGTTAATTGCTTGTAAAATTTAATTTGAATGTATAAACTATATTTTAAATATTAAAATATAATTATTACAAATTTAATATATAATATTATATATTTGAAACAAATTTTAAAAAAAATAATTGTATACCCCATATAAATATTACATAAAATATATTGGATCATAAACGAAGGTTAAAAATATCGTTTGACTTCAAAAGTGTTTTTTTTTTTTTTTCCAAATGCAAAAGCTAATAATTATAGCTTTTGCCTTTGAGTCCAAAACTATTTTTGACTTCAAAAGTTGTTTATTTAACGTTGGTTATGATCTTAAAAATACTTTTGAGGTTAGAATTTGCATAGGTTCATGTACTCTTCTAAATTTTAAAATTTAGTCCTTATACTTCTATTTTCAGGAATTTATTTTTTTTACTTTTTAAATTTTAAAATTCAGGTCTAATTATTAATATTGTTAACCTTTTTTTTTGTTAAATTTATTAGTATGACATTTTGAAATTTAAGAAAAAAACTCACTTGGTAGCCTTGTAGAAAAGTCGTCTTATAATGAACATAAATTTAATAAAATAATTTTAATAATGTTAACAATTAAATTTTAAATTTTAAAAAATAAGGGCCTAAATTTTTAAAAATGTATTTTTTAAAAGCAAGACTATATTATATTTTAATTTGTGGAGAAGAGGATGAGATTTGGGGGATCTCCTTCTATTTCCAATCCAATCACTCATTGAGATATTTGAAGATCAAAATTTGTGAACTGGACAAGCCGGAAATTTCAATCACTCAATTTACACAAATACAATTGGACTCGACTAACCTTAGAGACACAACAACAAAGAGGTAGCAGCATTGGCAGTGCCACATGACACGTTACATTTTACAAAGTCATCAATTAAAGGAAGGTCTCACTGTTGTCAACCCCACATGTAATTGCCTTAACTATCAAATCACATCTACGTGGGACCCTCTTTTCACATGTTGCTGTTCCCAACCCCCCCTCATGATCCTACCAAATTTTTCTAATTTTGAATTTCATCCCTATTTTATGAAAATTAATCATTTAGTCCCTTACAATTTGATCTTCATACTTTGGAAGTAGTCTAATTGAATAACATTGTTAATTCTTACTGACAAATCATTGACCTAAAAATCAACAACTGAATTAACTTCTCAATTTTCAGATATAAAGGAAAATCAAAGGGCTAATATCTAAGTTTTGTAAAGTAAAGGGATGAATTTCATAATTAGACTCTCCAATGAAATCCTCACCCTCAGACCCCAAATCTCAGCCGTCCAACTCGGTCCACATTCTTCAATATCATCGGGTGTGGTTGTCCCTCCTTTGTCCCCTTCATTTGGTGCACCCAAACTCGACACTGCCCCACATGTAACAGGCAGCCATATCTATAGTTGTCTGGGATCCCAATCCACGCGCTTTGCTCAATGTGTCCCCGAATCCCAAGTCATTGTGTCGTGGAGGAAGCGCGTAGTACACCGCGTTCGCGGGATACCATTTATCATTTCTCATCAACGAAATACATGCAGGAGAAAGCAAAGTCACCTACAGCCCAGAAATTGTCCCTTTCAAGCCCCCCTATAAAACTAGTTACCCTGCCCTCCCCATCCTCATCATCAGCAACATACAGTTACAGCAACCACAAAAAAAAGGAGAGTTAAAAGAGTTTCTAAAAGGAATCTGCAAAAGAAAATTCATCAACTTGTACAAGATTTGGAGCAACATTGAAGGATATAGCAATGGAAAGGAGAGTGAATTACGAGAATGATCTCAATCTCATGGCAACTGAGCTAAGATTGGGATTGCCTGGGTGTGGTGATGATGAGCCCCAAAGAAAAACAAATCCCAGTATCAGAAATAATAAAAGAATTGCACCTGAGATTTCTGAGGTATCGAGTTCTGAGAGCAGTTCTAGCATTACAATGTCTGGGAGTGATGATCAAGACAGTCCCCCTCCTGCCAAGTAAGTATATATTTACCGGTGAAGACTATAGGGTAAGGCTGATAACAGAATCTTAACGTAAAATTCCATGGATTAATGCAGGGAACAAGTTGTAGGATGGCCACCAATCCGATCATACAGGAAAAATTGCTTACAAAGTTCCAAGAGAAATGAAGTTGAAGGGATGGGGATGTATGTGAAAGTAAGCGTTGATGGAGCTCCTTATCTCAGAAAGATTGATCTCAAGGTTTATAGGAGCTATCCTCAACTCCTAAAAGCTTTGGAAAATATGTTCAAGCTCACCATTGGTAAGATTTCCCTTGACAAATTAAATTAAATTAAATCAACCCTATGATAAAAAAGCTATACTTCTGATTGGCTTATTGATCTGCAATTTTAAAGGTGCATGCTCAAAGAGGGAAGGCTACAATGGATCTGACTATGCTCCTACTTATGAAGACAAAGATGGTGACTGGATGCTTGTTGGAGATGTTCCCTGGGAGTAAGTTTTTTTCTCCATACTTAAATATATATTGAATTCCTTTAGTTATAATTACCAATAAACTCATTTTTTTATTCTCTCATTTGTTTACAGGATGTTCATTTCCTCCTGCAAGAGGCTGAGAATCATGAAAGGATCAGAAGCTAGAGGGTTGGGCTGTGTATGAGCCACCAAATTATTTAACAAGAAGGAATGTTTTCTTTGGCTTTGGAAAATCCAAATTCTACAAGGAAGATCAATTTGGTCTTCCTGGAAAGTGAGGGGGCTATGCTAGAGCAAAATTTCTCAAAGATTAGACACCATGGCTGGCCTTTTTAGCCCCCTCTATGCATGTCAAATATCTATACTTGTTTTATAGCACAAAACCAAAAAGGCACGATATTCAAGAATAGTTAAGATCCAATCCAATTGTACAAAACGACATACACTATTGCTTTATCATTTTTCCAGTATACGAAGAAGATTAAATAAAAAGGCAATAGAATAGAGTTTATGCATGTACTGTTTTGATTAGAATTTTAGAGCAAACATACTATGGTTGTTTGTATGAAATCAAACTGGCTTAGTTCTTTTAACTCATGACATCCACGTATTCTTTTTGTGGAGTAGAGAAACCATATCATCTAAAAGTAAGATTTACAGCAAAAAGAAAAACAGAAGGTTGAGAACAAGGACAAGGGCAGGTTCCATCTTGAATTCATCATGTTTAAGTTGAAATTATCAATACTGTCAAATAATAAGGTTCAGTGTGAAAGCAACCTTTGAACTAAAACAGTCGGTAGAATTTGGTTCTTTACCAACTGATGGCATAATTTAAAAAGTCAAGAGCAATTAAATAAAGGCATAATTTTTTGTCTAATAATGCAAAGCTTGGATGTTGCTGTAGGCTTCTCTAGAATGTATCTCGTTGTTGAAAACCTCATCATTTTCTGTATTTAATGCCAACATGGATGATGTTTACTGGATTTTCCATACAATTTCAACTGTGGTATAAGTTATGAGATTGACCCAAGTTGCTTTGTACCGGATGATTAATGACCATTTTTTGGATTGTGACTTGCATGTAAGAAGGCCATAATTGTAGCATCGAAATGCCTCTTGAAGCTGTGAGAAAAAAGTAAAAGCATGTCTCACGGTTTAATATACTCACCTTTTATTAATGTTTAGTATAAAACCTATAAATAGGAGGATAATGCGTTTCACCGCACTCAAACTCACATCTTTCTGCACTGGTAATAATGTTGATATCGATCAAGCTAAAACTCAATCGGCAACTAAAAATTTTTTTATAAATATTTCGACTACTTTTGCTTTGACAGATATTTTTCTTGGAAAAAACCCTTAAAAGATTAGCTCTACCCTTTTTTTTTTTTTGGGAATAAAACTCTACTCATATCACCAAAAAAAATATTATTTACTAAAGAGTTTTATCTATTAAGAGTATTTACTTCATTAATAAAATTAATATCTAATATATCCCATACTAGATTTTTTTGGTATAAAAAGGAGTCATCAGTTAACTACTACAGCTTGTAAGGAATAGTATCTAGCTCGATTTAAACCCACAACCTCGCTTCCACATACATACCAAGGGGGCTCAACGCATCAATACACTGCTGATGGCTGAACTGACACGATCGGCATGACTATAAGCTTGAATAGCTGCTCTTCCCATTATTGAAAACATGTTGAAACTCCAGCCTTAAGAGGTTGCTGCTACTTCATACTTTGCCTCTGTTTTGAGAATTGGACCCTGTTTCGCTTCGGCAACTGGAATTATTTTGGTAAAAATATCTCCCCAATCCCTCTTAACTTTGAAATTAAGCAAATTGTTTCCTTTCAAAAAAAATTAAAAATATTTAATCTTTGTCAACGAGCAAATAAGGACAATTTTAATTGGTATATTAATAAATTTAGCTCTCAAAATTTACACATTCTGTCAAGTTGGTCCTAATTTAACAAATTTATACTGCAAAATTTGTGTAAGTGTGTAAATGTTGAGGTTGAATTTGTTGAATTTTTCAGAATTAAGGTAAAAATGACAAAATATGTAAACATCGAAGGCTAAATTTGTTACTATACCAATCAAAATTATATTCAATTGACGGAAGACATTAATGTTATTCTTAGTTGTTCACTTTCGAAATTAGTAAGAGTTAAATTACTCCATTTTTTTAGAAGACCAATTTGCTCAATTTCAAAATTGAGAGGGACAGAAAAATCTTTTTACCAATTATTTTTTATGTTCTTTTCTGGATTAGTGTCGGGTTTTTTGGTTCGTTGTTTTGCTTGATGAACGGTTGTAGGCCGCGGCATTTTGGACTTCTCTATTGAAGCTTTGAAGACAAGTTTACCATTGAAATTTAAGTGTTTTTAAAAAATTTTGATAGTGTTTATCATTATTGTCCACAAATGCGTTTAAAAAGATAAAATGTCAATTATAGACATAATATTGTAAAATAAAATATTTAACGAGAGGATAAAACGATAATTTTATTGAAAAACACTTTTCCAAAAAAACCTTTTGACATAACTTAAACTCTCAGTTTAAAATTAAAATTTGATTTGAAAAGCTACTTGTTTATTTATTTATTTTTGTTGAGTATGCCTCATATTTCAGTCAAATAAGAGATTGCTTGCAAGTCAAGTTAAATAAAATATATTTTCTTTCTAGAAGATTTAGTATTTATTAGTATAATATATTTAGTATTTATTAGTATAATTTATTTGACCTACGAATTTAGCCTATAAATAGACTATTTTATAACCTTAGAAAATACTGATGCGTCGTTGAAAGCACCAAATATATCCTATTTCCTGTAAAATAATGAAAAAGAACAGTAAATGGGAAGTAGGGTCGAATCCTCAGGGACCGGATTATACGAATACTTGTTCCTCGAAATCCTGGGAAGAATCGTGCCCAAGAAAACCTGCGTTCCTGAAAAAATAAAAATAACAGAATTAAAAGGTTGGATCTGGAAATGGAAATAAAATAAAATAAAATAAAAAATTGAGAAGTCGAATTGAAATTGCAAAAATTAAAAATAGAAAGTAGAGTTGAGATAAAGAAATTCTTATGGGGAGATTCCAGCCTCTGGTTGCCTCGATCCGCCTTGGGCTCAATTCTTGGCTTTTAGATAATCCTTCTCAAACCAAATAAGCCAGTTATAGAGGAAGAGAACGCCTACGACCACCAGCTCCAAAGATTTAGACTTCAATTTAGTGGAACCTGACTCTAGCCAACAATCACTCTTGTGGGATCATCTTATGCTAGATCAATGTTTCTCAATGGCGAATCCCACGCCATTTTGTCTCTTGGGCTCGCCAACCTCTGACGCAGTAAGTTAACGAACCGACGGTGCAATCCTTCCAAAACACACAAAGCGGCCGCCTTTGCATACGTTGAAAAGTTTACTTCTTAAGGGACATGGACGGAAGCGTCAGCCCCGTAGTGCGGAAAAACGATGAATACCCTGTTGAGAAGGCTAAGTACAAATTCTAAACCTCAAGAACCCTTTTTGGGGATTTTCGACAACCTTTGGCTAGAAGGGTTTTAGTGGCTCATAGTTGTGGTGGAAAAGAAAATATATAAATAGAGATTTTTATTAAAAAGAAAAAAGGAAAGAACAAGAGATTTTTGGGGAGAGAGTTTTACAGAAAAAGATAAACAACCATTTGAGTCACTTCACCCCCTATTTATAGTGCTAAGGTAAGTAGACTAGTTCTACTTAAATTCCTAAAGATAATTACAAAAAAATCAAATATAAATAAAGATAAATAAAGAAATTAAATAATCCTTAATAATTATCCTAATATTAATTATCCTAATATAATTAAAATAGAGTTTGATAAAACAAAGTCTCTTCTTTTTGCATTTCAATCCTTGTGTCCTCCATGTTTGCACTTTTGGCACCATTTTTTCCCCTTTGTTGCTCATTGGTCCAATTTATCTTTAATTTCACATATTTGGCCCTCAATTTCGCTTTTGCCTCCAATTTAGTCCCTATAAAATAAAAGACCATAAATAGCCCAAATTAGTAGAATCATACTCAAAATAAATATGCAATTAGCACATAAAAACATGACGTTCTAGAGGATTATCAAATACACCTATTAGATATTAGAACTCATAACACTTTTGAAAAATATTGTGTTTATGTTTTGAGGATTCTTTGTTTTCGGGTTTCGAATTTTAGTTTTTTCTCCATCTTTTGTACTCTTCGTTCTTTTGCCATTATAGTGTAATTATATTTGATCGTGATTTTTTATCCTCTTTGGAGGGTTTTTCCATGTTAAATTTGTGTTCAATTTTTCAATTTCTTCCGCTATTTTTACTTGTTTGTTGTTTAATTGAATCGATCTCCAACAAGTGGTATCAGAGCTAGTTTAATTTCCATAGATCAGCCTGTTTGAATATGGCAACAACAAGGTTTGACATTGAAAAATTATGGTGTCACAAATTTCAATTTGTGGGAAGTTCGAATGATGGCAATCCTAGTTCAAACCGGCCAGAAAAATATCGTTACCAGGAAAAAGCCCGAGAATCTAGATCAGTCAAAATGGGAAGAGCTTGATGAAAATGCCCTGTTGTGCCTCGCTAATAAGGTATTGCAAGAGGTATTGATGGAGAATACCTTCTCCTTATGGAAAAGGTTAGAAACTCTTTATGCGACTGAGTTTCAATACGTCATTCGCCTTGTGGAAAATGTTAGAAACTTTTTATGCGACTAAGTTTCTGGTTAATCATTTAATGTTGAAACAACGTCTATTTACATTTCGCATGAATGAATGTGAGCTTCTTAGAGATCACATCAGTCAATTTATTACCCTTTTAAATTATTTAAGTAACGTTGATGTTCAGATTGACGATGAAGATCAGGTTATACTATTATTGTATTCTTTACCCCATTCATACAAGTCTTTCAGGGAGACCCTGATTTATGGCAAAGACAAACTCTCGTTCGAGGATGTAAAGGGGCATATGTTGAGTAAAGACAAACTCAACAATGAGTTTGGTTCGGATTGTAAGGCAGATAGGTAAGCTTCCGTTTTGATAGCATCAAATAGCGAGATAAAAGGTGTCACTATTGTAAGAAGTTAGGTCACATCAAAGCAAATTGTTATAAACTGTGAAATAAAAGGGCTGCTGAGAGTAACAAGGAAGATGTAGCTGGTGTTAATTTAGGCGACGAAAGCAGTGATGATTTATTGTTAATGTCAACGAGTAATGTAGCACCCCTAACCCGAGACCGTTGCCAGAATAGGGTTAAGAGGCATTACTGAACAATCGAATCATTTTACAACCTATTTACAGCACAAAGTCAAACATCATCATAGTACATCAAAACATAATCAAATAGTCCCTTAGAGAGGTCTACAAGACCTTAAACACATGCAAGAAATGGGTCAGGACTAAATTAGAACACATACAGAAATTCTCGAAAATTTAAAACTTTTCTAAGTTTCAGGGCTTACAAGCCCCTGTGGGTAGGCCGTGTGCCTCCCACGGCTGCTAGACACACCCGTGTGTCCTCCCCATGGTCGAAACTGACTTTGCTCCACGGCCACCAAGCATGCCCGTGTACTTTGGCCGTGGTCGATCCTGTTGAAAACCACACGGCTACTAGGCACGTCCGTGTGCCAAGGCCATGTACTCTTATGCTAGCTACTGACTTTGTCCCACGGTCACTAGGCACGCCCGTGTGCCACAACCATGTGGCAAAATAGGCCATTTGCAAGGCCAAAATGCCACCCACATGGGTCAATCCTACAAGCACATTTGAGCATCTTTATACACACAATTTGGCAACCAATTCCTTGACAATAATCGATACATCATCTCATGCAATTTCATTTCCAAACATGTCAACTTATAAGCTAACATATACAACTTGAACACATTCATAAACTAAACATCATTCATTCTCAAATTCACTAAATCATACTAACATTTTACCATCACAAAGATTACCATTTGAAATTCGTCTTCTTTACCCACATGCCATACCAAAATATGCATCATATATATCAAGCCATTCATGCTTAAAACCATCATATATCTAGCCATATCACATGGCTAATTACACATCTCTAAAATGATTCAAATAACTAGCCTATACATGCCATATTTCAACTATATACATCTTTCCAAAAGTACCCAAAATAGGTTGCCGATAGTGTGATTGAGAAGCTGCCGATCCCCAGATCCGAGCTAGCTTTACCGACACTGCAAAGTAGAGAAACAAATCACATGGTAAGTTTTCCAAAGCTTAGTAAGTTCGAAATATAATACAATTATTTCATCAATTCAAACCAATGTATATAATAACCATCACATAGATCCATTCTCTCACATTCATATCATATCATCCATGATCAAAATCTGATTCTCCCATTCGTAGCTTATCTATAAACTTATCAACCACAAAGGTTTAATACATACCTTAGCTAACACAAAGTTAATCAACTTTAAGGCTATTCAAAGCTTAGTATTACATGTCGATCGTCCTCTAATATTCGTTCAACTTAATCGCACACTCAGTGCTATATACATGACAGAAGCATACTCATCATCGCACACTTAGTGCCTAATCTTTCAACCGACTTTTCCCGGTATCATACACACAGTGCCAAATCAATAAGCCGAAGCTTTCGTAACATCGCACACACAGTGCCATTCATTCTGGTATCAAATTCATTTTTCGCACACTTAATGCCATCAACTAAGTCTTGCACATAGCATCTCAATTTCATGATCATATACATACTCATTTGAAAATGCTAAAACATATTTTAATAACATGTATTATATCTGAACTTACCTCGGATATTGAACTATCGAAACGGTCGATTAATCGAGCACTTTATCTTTGCCTCGATCTCGATCCGAACCCCTCCTCTCTTGGTCTATACACATTCAAATTCAATCCATTCAATCACTAATTTATTCAATTTAGTCCACACACACACATTTAGGGCATTTTACAAAATAGCCCTCACATTTTCACATTTCAACACTTTAGTCTCTATTTCACAAAATCATCAAATACACAAAATTTCAATACACATGTGCTTAGCTGAATTCTTCCCATGCTAATACAAGCTCATACATTTCATTTATTTCACAATTTAACCCTTCAATTTCTCATTTTCTCAATTAAGCCCTAATTAGCTAAATTCATCAAAAATTCAAGAACAAAACATGTTCATTAAGCACATATCTTTCATTTAACACCAACACTCATCACAAAGCTCCTCATTTCATCAATGGCACATTTCATAAACATCATCAATTTACAAAATTACAACATGGGTTAGCTAGAGCACGAAGCAACGATCACAAAAACGTAAAAATTATCAAAATCCGATTAAAAACTAACCTTGAATCAAGATCAAAATGTGTCGAACCCTTGTGTTCTTTTCCCTTTTCTTTTCTTGCTAATATTCGGCCAAGGATGATAACTAAATGGCCATTTTCATGTTTTATTATAACATATTAAACATAATTATCACTTTACCAAACTAACCTTTTAATAAACATATAAGACAAATATACATTAAGGCTAATATGTCATTTAGCCATCCACTATCTTTAATAATGGCTTAATTGCCTCTTAAGTCCATCCTATTATGAAGACAACAACACTTAGGTACTTATAAATCAGCACATAGCTTCTACTCTTTACGCGATTAAGTCCTTTCTCTTAATTCAGCACACAATCAATAAAATTATCACGCAGAATTTTCACACAGACTATGTCACATACTATTCACACAGAAAATAATATTAAATTATCATTTTGACCTCGAATTTGTGGTCTCAAAACCATTGTTCCGACTAGGGTCTAAACCGGGCTGTTACAAGTAAAAGCTCCGAGCTTACGTTTAAATGGATCCTAGATTCGGAATGTTCTTTCCACATATGTCCCAATAGAGAATGGTTCCCCACATATAGTTCGGTTGAAGGTGGAGTTGTACGCATGGGAAACGATTCATCCAGTAAGGTAATTGGATTGATACTATTAAAATTAGGATGCTTGATGGGATGATTAGGACACTCTCAGATGTTAGGTATGTACCTGATTTACAAAAGAATCTCATCTCTTTAAGTATTTTAGACTTGAAAGGTTGCAGAATCAATATCGAGTCGAGCGGCATTAAGGTGCCTCGTGCGGCTATTGTTTTGTTAAAAGGTAAAAGGACCGACAGTCTTTATATTCTAGAAGGCTCTACAGTGACCAGTGAAATTAGACGTCCCTCATCCATTACGGAGTCGAAGTCAACTTGTTTGGAGCGGAGGCAACTTGGTCATAGGAGGGAAAAATGTATGATTGTTTCGTTGAAAAGAGGTTCTCTTTTGGATGCAAGTTTTGAAAAGTTAGGGCATTGTGTTTGTGAAAATTAGACCCGGGTTAGTTTTGATTTGGCAATGCAAAAGTTGAAGGCTAGCAGTCTTCCAGCTTCTAGGCACAAGTTCGACTCAATTAATTCCATGCATAGTTCAAGATAGGCCCGTTGCGAGCTTTGACAAAGATGACGTTGTGGAAATACGAGTAAAGGTGAAGATTTGTTTAGTATGCCTCATATTTCAGTCAAATAAGAAATTGCTTGCAAGTCAAGTTAAACGAAATATATTTTTTCTAGAAGATTTAGTATTTATTGGTATAATATATTTAGCATTTATTAGCATAATTTATTTGACCTACGAATTTAACCTACAAATATACTCTTTTATGAATTTTGTGTTTATGTTTTAAGGGTTCTTTGTTTTTATGTTTTAAGGTTTAGTTTTATATCCATCTTTTGTACTTTTCGTTCTTTTGCCATTATAATTAAATTATCTTTGTCCATAATTTTTTATCCTCTTTAGAGAAATTTTTTACGTTAAATTTGTGTTTAATTTTTTAATTTCTTATGATATTTTTATTTTTTCGTTGCTTAATTGGATGGATTTCCAACAATTTTAATCATAATTTAAATCGGAAAATATTTTTCAACCTCAATCATCGTTCATACTAGTATTCATTTCATGTTGCCAAAAAAGAAATTGTAAAATCTGACGGTGAAACCCAGCCCTCAGCCACCTGCCCATTATCTTTCTCCTCATTGTCAAAATGACTGAAATATCCAATACGGTAAGGTTAGAAAAAGGAAGTCAAGTTACTTGCCGAAATATAACTCACGCTCCCCCACTAAAAATTCTAAACAAGCACACTATCAAGTATGAGTTGGACTATTTATAGCAACAAGCATTTTAGAAATATATATATATATATATTGTTATTATAACAATATAATATCAATTCTTCTACTTTTGCATTCGATTTTATCTTCAAAATACCTTGTTACAATAACAATATTATACTCTGGATCATCTCTATCCTTTTTTTTTTTTTTGCAGGACCCACAATCCACTAACCACAAAATCAGAGCCCCACTACAAAAGTGCTCCCATCATTGTCCACTATCCCCCTTTTGATACAAAAAAGAAGAGCATATCAAGTGAAATTTGACAATTCTTCCCCTTTACTCGAACTTGTCGAGACATCAATTGCCTGTCTCTGATTTTTTTAAGGCATTGACATCAAACCCTGTTTTGAAAAATCGAAAAAGAGCTGGAAAGGAAGGCAAAAAGCAAGAGCTATGGCATCTGACTTTGATGGCATTTTCAAGCCAGAGAGGGAGGGAGTGGGTGTGTTAGAATAGGACAAATAAAAGGCGGGATGAAGGATGGACTGTGGGATGCCTACCCTTTTTTCCCCTCAGGTCTATGCAGGAGGATTTGTTTCTGGCTTAACAACAGAGGAGGTATCTGGTACCTGTGTGTGGTAAATTGCAGTGGCTAGTGAGATGGGCATAATGCAAAGAGACTTTGATTGGAGGAATTGCATGGCAGCTCCAACGTTTTCTTCCATCAGCTTAGCTACCTGTTGCTCTGTGCCATCATTTGACCACTTCTCCCAAGCTGGCAGGCTTCTTCCACCCTCACCGCTTTCATACTGATGGAAGCTCAATTTGTATTAATGAATAGAATATTGAATATAAAAATGTGCAACACATGCATGATTACTTATTTATTACCTCTACTGATGATAGTGGAATGTCTGTTACAAGCGGTGCCACTGCACCAGCTCCGCCCAACCTACTCATGCTCAAAACCTGTTAAATAATCAAATTCATTATTAGGGGAGAATATATCAAATGAAACAATCGTATATTATCTCCTTAAAAGCAACATGCCCTGAATATATTGACAGGAAACTACAGAGAGATTGCATATTGGTTTGATAAACATGAGCAGCACCACGTTTTGCAGTGAAATATGAAAATCAAACAGTTGAACAGAGTTAATGATACCTTAACTTGGAGCCTCAGGAACTTGACATAATCTACAATTTCATCAAGCATGACTGCCCTATCAGTCTGCAAACAGAAATGTATGTCAGTACAAAATGAAGTTACATGCATCATACATGGTTAAACTTTCTCATGGTTTACACCCCAAGTCAGACAAATCTACCATAAAGTCACCCATGTCTCAATGAGACCCCTATAACAATAATCAATTGAGCTTACCTAGGTTAAACAACAATAGTCTACCATAACATTATTAAGTTAAATAGCTGAGGATTGAGGACATCAATCCATTCAATATATGCACGCTATTTAACAGACAATAAAGTTAGCTTGGGATTAAGGAAGCATACAAACCCTCAGACAATGATACGGTAAACTAATTTTTCAGCCTTCACGTTTAAAGGTGTCATAAAACTATTGCAACGTTGGACAACAAGATTGAGCAGATCAGCGATTAGGGGCTGATAAGATAAGTGACAAATGGCATTAATAGATCCCTGCTGTCAGTAGGAGCGAGCTCCTTGCAATGTTAGTTTAAAGAATAACCAGTTAATAGTAATATCTGACCATTCCAGAAAAACATACTGGAAATATGCAAGTCATTTCACAACTGAACTTACGAAGTGATAAAAAAAGGACTCACCTTGTTAACACTAGGAACAAGTTCCTGCAATGCCCTGATTCTTTCAGTAATTCTCTCCCTACGCAACTGTAGCAAAGGAGAAAATTGAATGACTCAGAATGTTAACACAGTTGCAACATAGTTCAACAGCTACTCCCTTTATCCTACTCATCACAACAACAACCAAACTCACCCACCCATCTTCCTTTTCATCTATGTTTTCTCTTTTCCCATCTTCTCTTTTTTTGGGGATTTACAACTTTTGACTTTTATCTTTATTATCTTCTCTTTTTTCTTTTTGGATTTCTAGCATCTAGCCGAAAAACAATATTTGAGGGAAAAAATTAATTGAAACCAGCATTGAGCAACCTCTGCTGTGAAGTGTCCACATTATTATTTGTCATGTTTGACACAGATCCTATACTGTGTTGAGGACACAGATACTCCTCCACTTTTGAAGGGTCCAAGTATCAGAGAGGTGGCAACCAAGTGCAGCTTTAGGAGCTGCTAGATCCCCTCCTAAAAGATGATTACATGGGGTCTATATGTTTTCGTATTTCTATATATTCTTGCCTTTTCTAGATATGTACAAGAGGCAGTATAGTACTTTTTAACTTATTATAGTCTATAGCTCTTTTTGAAAGAAAAATAAAAAAGATTTTACTCAATTAGATGACGATCTACATTGCATGAACCAGTCACAAACAATTCTATTTATCAGATTTCTATCTTTTCAATTTTTTCCTTGCTGAGAAACTTACTCATGCCTTTTGACTCTAGACCAGAAACACAAATCTGGATTACTTTCAATAAATTAAACTTATTCCCATGTTTGGCATGGTTATTTATAATAAATTAAGCATACCCGTTCAGCAATGCTGTGAGGATCTGTGGCCTGTCCTCGTCTAGCGCGCACCCTTGGACGCATTGTCGGTGGATGTGGTGCTGCAGAAACAGTTGCTTGCATAGGTTGGCCATGGAAAACCTGGAAAGTTATATAAGTCACATCATCAATTATGCAAATTTATAGATAAGATAGAACTAACACCAATACCATTTTCTTTCCCGCCAACCCATAACAAGGAAAGAACAGTGAATGGAGAAAAATCACTTAGTCCATAATTGTTTTGATTTTATATAAAAGCAAGTTTTTGGAATCAAAGCATACAGCAATGGACAAACAACAGAAATCTTGCCAGAATTGGACTTTTAGAGTCTTAAACTTTTGCAGAACACTTCCCATACAATTTGTTGAATAACCTGACGGCATAAATAACCAAATACAAAAGCAACTACTCAAGTTGATAGAATGTCTTGACCACGGCTGAGACAGTGATACTTTAAAAACTGTAGTAAATCAACAAATGAGAACACAGATCCATCTTTCTTCTGTCATAATTTTAACTTCCATACATATTTTATGATAATAACAAGAGAATGTTCTGAAAGTTGACATCTTCCACCAATAACTCGACTCATATGATGTTGACAATTTTTGGAAGCTATGAACATGAAACCTACTAGACATTAAACCAGTTTCTCCTGGTAGATGGGGCCATTAAACAAAGACCAGTCTACTTAACTACAAATCAAGGAATCAACTACTAGTAATTTTACAGAAGATTTTATAGATTTTTATTTCACTACTATGACCCTACCTTTCAAGTTCCAAATACATGCCCTTTAATTCTTGAAAAAAGAAATTAACTTGTGAAGTACAACTCTTGTTTAATTTTGGATTCAGGTTTACAGCAAATCAGCAGTTGAATAGTCTTCAATGATTGAATAATCTTACTCTGCCAGTTAGTTTATGACTTAAGCAACTCTAAGACATTGATGTACTGTATCCTTTGTCAAGTATCAAAACTTGGCATCCCACAATAGTAACTCCCACCAAACCCTGTCATGTTTTCCTTTGTCTTCTCTGCTATCAGACAGAAACAGGCATGGTATAGTAACATGATAAAAGATCAAACAGACAAATATGCTGTCACCCCAAGTTTGACAATCTAAAACTTAAAATAATCCAAAAAGGACAAATGAACATACTCCATTTACAGAGGAGAAAATTGACAATTATTAAAGATAATTATATTTAGTTATCAACCCCATAAAACCTAGCTTCTAAGTCAAGCTCCTGAAAGGAAATTCATATATAAAAAATGGGAAAAAACTTTTAGAGGGAAAAAGTTTTTTTTAAGTGATAAAGTACTATTTTTCTTACATTTTTTACAGAAGAAGCTCGGTCATCAACAACCCCGTTCCGAAACCGCTTCCCACTACCGGAAGCTTCCTCGGGTTTCAAAAACCCGCCTTTCCCTTGCTCCAAGCTCAAGCCCAAGGGGAAAACCTGCCCATGAAACGCACCGCCTCCACCGCCGCCGATTCCGCCGATATGAGCGGCGCCATCACCGGAGCTGAGCTGTAAAAACATTGGAGCTCCAGCTCCAGCAGCGGTTGCAGCCAATCCTGCGTCGGATCCAGCTAAGCCCGTTTCAGAGGGCGCAAAGTTAGGGAGGCCGAGGATTTGCTCGAGGAAATCATCGGCTGCGGGGGCCTCGTTGGTGTTATTAGCCATGTGAAAGCCGAAAAAAAGATAGCAGCGGAAAGTGAGTCCAAGTAGCGGCGTTAGGGACTAACCAAAGAGCATCTACATGCAAAGGAAATGGCGAAACTGAATTGAACCAATATATATATATATATATATATAAGCAAAATAGAAAGTTTGGAGTTTTGGCTTTCCTCTTCTTTTTTCTTCAGCTCTGAGAGAGAATCAGAAAAAGACAAATATATACAGAGAAAAAGAGGGAAAGAAAAAGGAGAGTGCTTTTATATTTTTTTTTTTTTTCCTCTTTTTGAATCGTGGTTAAAAACATAACGCTTTTTGTAAAAGGGCTTCGAGTTTCACCAAAATTACGTGGCAACCCTTTTTTTATCTCTGTAATTTCTCTCTCTTGTTTTTTACACAGTAAATCAATCGCTAAGTGAGTTTGAATAAGCTACGAAGTGTTTAACTTATTTTTTGTCTCATAAATCGTAAATAAACGTATCATTTATTCAAATTCACATTTGTTTGAATTTTAAATTTTTTCTCATTCTAAGATGATTTTAAAATAAAAAAAGTCTTTAAAACATTTTATGTTTTAAATATTGATAATAAATTAATTTAAATAAAATATTAAAAATTAAAACAATTTTATGAACGAAATTCTTGAAAAAATAAAAAGAAATTTATTTTTAGTTTATTTATCTATTAGCACAATTTTATCCAATGTAGGACTATTTGTTAACAATCATAAATCTAAGTTAATTTATTGTATCACCAAAAAAGGGTTTAGTTTATTTTTTAAACTTTAAATAGTATCCATCATGGGCTTTTAAATTAGATAAAAATGTTGGTTTTAAAAATTAATTCAACAATTAAATTAGGGTAATTTACCTTAAAATACCTTTTTTTTGAAAAATTTACGGAAATGAACCTATTATTTAATTATTTATCGGAATGAGTCATTTTCCTCGAAAGCGCGTCCACGTCAGCGCGATGTCAGGGGACATGCTAGCAAAACACGTTCCTGGGGGAGCGTTTTGCCCGTGTTTTTTACCCCCAACGGCTAGTTTTTTTTTACCGTTTGGCCTCTAACGGTCAAAAAAAAATTCTATAAAAGCCCCCTTTCATTTTTTTCACACAAAAGTCCTCTTAAATATCTCTCAACTTTCTCTCAAATTTCTCTCAAATTCCTCTCAAATTTCACAATAGTCCTTTAATTTTTTTTACAAAAAAGCCCTATTTAAAAGTTTTTTGAATTAGTTTTTTTTTAAATTAAAAAATATTCGATCATGTTAGCAATGGCCGGGGAATTAATTCGTCTCAATAATAAACACATCTCCGTCGATCAAATGACAATGGTAAGTTATAATTTTAATTTTTCAATACTATTTAATATTTTTTTCATTTATGAAATTTTAATTAATTTTTATTTTATAATTTTGTATAACATTCTGTAGATCGGGTGTTGCAATGCTATATTCGTAATATGTCTGGTCCGCCATCGCCGTTGATAGAGAATTACCCGCGGGAAGCGGGCTTCTGGCACGTGGCCACGATAGGCCGGGGGTGCAAGTTGGACCCAAAACTAATCAGTGCGTTGATAGAGAGGTGGAGACCCGAGACGCACACTTTCCATCTTCCATGCGGAGAGTGTACTATCACTCTAGAAGACGTGCAGTTGCAATTGAGATTGCCAGTGGATGGGTACGTAGTCACCAGGTCTGCAACTTCTGCTGATTGGGGAGCCGTATGCTACTAGCTTTTGGGTGCTATTCTGGATAATATTAATGGAGGTCGGATCTAGATGGGCTGGTTACGAGACATATTCCCGGGGCCGGATAATGATTCGACTGGATTAGAAAGAATACAATATGTTCAGGCATACATTATTGAGATGATTGGAGGCTATCTAATGCCGGACTTGTCACGAAACCACATACATCTGATATGGCTGCTGAAACTTGTTGATTTTAGAGCAGCCGGTGAATTGAGTTGGGGGTCTGCCGTGTTAGCAAAATTGTACCAAGAGATGTGCGGGGCGATGTGACCGAATAAAGCCAAAATCGGAGGTTGCTTATCACTACTGCAATCATGGGCACGGTTTCGCTTCCCATTTTTACGTCTTCGAGTGGACCACTCATATACATTCTCACTCATAACGAGGTAAATTTAATATTAGATTTTACAATTATTATGTAGATTTAAAATATAATTGTATGCTAAAAATTTATTTAATTAGGTGGAACCATTCGGCGAATTATGTTGGAATACCTACCTCGCTTGAAGATATACGGCTTCTATTAGACCAACGGTCGAAAGCACAAGTAAGTATTAAATAAAATATATATACATAATAAAATAGTCGTTTCATATTTAGTATTTAGTATTTAGTATTTAGTATTTTGTATATAACTAATATTTTTATCATGTTCATATAGTTTCAATGGACACCATCGAGGATCCGGCAATTCAGGCAGTAATTCCGGATGAATTCTTTCAAAATCCGAACATTTGGCATCTGAAGGTCCCATTGGTCAACTATGCCACCGCGGAGATGCACCAGTCAGATAGAGTATTGCGACAATTTGGATTCCGACAACCGATTCCCGTGGCACCTGAGGTGCTCGATGATAAGTACAAAGTCGACTTACGGCAGTTGCATACGGATTGGCCGAGATTTTGGTCAGCATATATCGAAATGTGGAAAATTCGGTATGATTATATACCTACCCAGGAACCGATCATCGTTCCTGAGTTAGCGTGCGTGTCGGAATACATGCCATGGTTTAGGATCCATGACAAGCCGTATTTATTGTTTGAAGTGGAGAGGCGACGGCAAATTCGTGTACAAAGGGAACGGCGAGGCCCTTTAAATCCAAGGAGAAGGGATGATGGGACGGGCCCCTCAACAGCGCTGACACAATCACCGGGCCCAACACTTCAACAGACGACACCCATATCACAGCCTTTTCAGATTATGCTAGGTGCGTATCCTAGCCCTTATATGTATCCTAACCCTTATATGTTTCCTTTTCCCAGTCCTATGGCAGGTTGGAATGCATGGCCCGGTTCATCTCCATTCTCGATTACTTCGAGTGGACCACCGATCTATAGGCTGTCGTCGCATGAGGATCGCACGAGGCGCCGTTGGGGAGCTCTTCTTTTTACCAATCTCCTTCGCCTTATGGGATTCAAAAACCTCCGCCATTGGTGATGCAAACACCTCCGCCATGGGTGATGCAAACACCTCCGCAATCATTATTCTATTAAGGTGGGTCATCCTTCCAACACCCACAACCAGATCCCCTGCCGATGAAACCACAATCCCCACCGGAGCAACCACAACCCCAGCCGGAAGCTGAACCAAAGAGGAATCCAGCGCATAACCGTCGATCAGCCCCATGTGGCACTGATTCCGACCGACACCAACATTGATTTTTTTAATATATTTGTATAAACTTTTTTATATTGTTTCATTTAATAAAATAAAAGTTACTTTTAATATTTTAATTGTAATTTACTTTTTTATATTTTTAATAAAATCAATTTTTTAATAAGGCAATATTTTTAATATTTTTATATTTTAATATATTTGTACAAACTTTTTTAAATTGTTACATTTAATAAAATAAAAGATGTTTTTAATATTTTAATTGTAATTTACTTTTTATATTTTTAATAAAATCAATTTTTTTAATAAGGCAATATTTTTAATATTTTTATATTTTTAATATATTTGTACAAACTTTTTTATATTGTTACATTTAATAAAATAAAAGTTATTTTAATATTTTACTTGTAATTTACTTTTTATATTTTTAATAAAATCAATTTTTTTTGAATAAGGTAATATTTTTAATATTTTTATATTTTTATATATTTGTACAAACTTTTTTATATTGTTACATTTAATAAAATAAAAGTTATTTTAATTGTAATTTACTTTTTATATTTTAAAAAAAAGCTTTTTGAATAAGGCAATATTTTTTTTTTTTATTTTTAATATATTTGTACAAACTTTTTTATATTGTTTCATTTAATAAAATAAAAGTTATTTTTAATATTTTAATTGTAATTTACTTTTATATTTTTAATAAAATAAATGTTCTTTTGAATTGGGCAATATTTTTAATATTTTTATATTTTTAATAAAATATAAATAATGCAACATGATTTTATTACAACAAACTATCAACTATTCCGATTTGGACATGAGCGAGTTGTATGGCTTGGGTTCCTACACCATCCGCATAAGTTCCATTGGTTGGTAGTTTCTTGTATATCCATATTGTTGCGTATTCTAGTCGAGCAAGGTCGACCCTTTGGTTTGCGACGTAGTTCTCTATCCGGTAACAGCTTAAACGAAGCAAGCGATACAGACGGCCACTTACGTTCATCTGGGACTGGTGGGAATACGTGTCTCCACACGTTGTACATGTATTTTATTTTGTACACTTCGTCGACATAGCTCATGGGGTCCAGACGGAGATTCTGACAAGCTGCAATTACATGAGCGCATGGATAACGAAATGCGTCAAATATCCCACAGTCGCAGGTCCTATTTCTCAAGTGTACATGATATTGCCCGCCAATAATACCTTGGTTCGGTCTGTCAAACTCCGTCACACGAAACCATAGGTTATCACGATCGTGACATACTGTGTGCATGGTATTGGCCCGTGCCTTCGCCTTGTTAATTTCTTGCAATACCTTCGCGCACCATATACAGCCTCCATGCATTTGGCCTTTATAACTCGCTGCTCGCTTCGGAAATAGTGCAGCTAAACGAAAATATGTCTCTCGCACAACCGATGTTATCACCAAATGACGCGTTCCTTTTAGAACAGAATTTATGCATTCAGCTAAGTTTGAGGTCATATGACCATATCGTAGGCCGCTATCGTATGCTTGTGTCCACTATTCGAAAGGTATGTTGCATAGATAATTTGCGCCTTCTTCGTTAATTGAGCGTAAAATCGCCAACATCTCGTGAAAACGGTCCTTATTGATCTCGTACCCTGCCAATATAAGTTGATACCGAATATTACATACCACTCTTCCATTAAAAATAAATTGAATATTACAAATGAAATTATATTAATAGAGATTACATACCCATGTTGGTCTCTTGCCGTCGTTCACTTGTAGATCGATGTTGCCAGTAGTAGTTGGATGCAACATGCTTTAGGCAATATCGATGGTGTGTGCGATGCCATAGGCTTCTCTGTCGCTCAATTGTGGCTAGTATTCCAGGGCCCTGATCCGATATAACGCAGATATTAGGTTGGGGGCAGACAAGCCTCCTTAACCTAGATAGAAAGAAATCTCAGTCATCAGATGACTCCCCAAGTGTTATTACAAATGCAATTGGAAGGATTCTCCCACTGTCATCCTGTGCCACAGCTAACAATAGCCGATGGGTATATCTATCATACATAAAGGTACCGTCAATTTGTACCAATGACTTGCAATATAGAAATACGTCTCGGTATTGCTTAAAGGTCCAGAACAGACGCTTGAACACTTGGCATCCACGGAGTAATCAGTCGTTGTAGTACGCAGATGTCGTTTCAAGGTCTGTTATGCAGCCTGGGACATATCTCTCCAACACCTGACACCACTGCCACACTTCATTATATGAAGCGTCCCACCGACCATGCAACTTTTCCAATGCCTTCTGCTTAGCTATCCAAGTCTTGCGGTAAGAGGGCGTGTACCCCAATTGGCTACGAATATTGACAATTAAGACCGGCACTGAAGTCTTGGGATCTACCTTCACCGTCGGTATTATTAAGCTAGCTAACATATCTGAATCTATCTTGGGATGATCTTATAAAACACATGTCAACGAAGTACGTTAAATAATGCAACATTACGTAATATCAGTATTATTCAAAAACCCTAAACACCTAATGATACTGTACCGGCAACACATGTATGTGGACCTTTGTACTTTTTAATCTCCCATAAGCCTGTCCTTTTCCTCAACGAAGCCATGATTTTCCATGAACATGTATCATCTTGCACTGCACACTTGGCCTCATACTTATCAGGTTTGGATTTAACCACGTTGTAGTTAACCCCGTTCTTGATGCTATGTTATTTCAATGCACCAAGAAAATTATCCTTGTTGGAAAACTCCTTATCAACTTCCAATTCACCCGAATTTAACGACGAACTTGTACGGTCACGCCTTCTGTGTGGTAGATCTGGAAACTCCAACGTATCATCTTGAGATAGGTCGATGTTATGCATGTGGGCTGGAGGCGAGTACGCCCTGAATCGCGGATCTTCTTCTTCATCATCTAAACCCCTTTCAACATCTTCAGGTATGGTTGGAGCAGACTCTCGTTCAGAAAATAATGCAACTTCTGCACCATCGGGGCCGGGCTCTTGAGGTGGATCCACATCGGACTCATCATTCGAGCCAACATCATCTGCAACGAACGAGGTCCCCTCACCGGTGGATGTCGTGAGGAGTACATTATCCCTTCTTAAACAACTTTCGTAACGTCCCCAATCATATGTGGATTGTCAACCACTAGAAGTTGATGACATTTCCTAATACGTATTTCTAGCATCGAGCATCGACCCACCGATATGCATGTTCCATCCACCAACCGAGTGTCGTGCAGGGGTTGTGTTTTCCATACTGCCACCAAACACAGGCGCTTCTGTATTCTGCCTCCCACTAACAGAGTGTCGACTTGGGGTTGTATATTCCTCTCGAACAGCATTAGATGTTGAAGTCGAAGGAATATCATTTGAAGATGAAAATTGTACATATACCTCAAGATAGGGTGATCCACTAGCAAAATGAGTCTCCACCATTGCCTCCAAGCTCCGAGGACCTTTGATGTCGAATGAGTCATATCTCACGGGATCAACCGAAGCACAAAATCTATACTTAATAGACAAAACTTTCATTGGCGTCGTTCCAAAGATTTTACGCCTAATTCTTTTACAAAGTTCTGTCAAATCTATGTTCTGGTTAAAAACCAGTCGCGCTGTGTTCTCCGATAAAAAACAACACCATTCTCGGTGTCACGAACCTCACCATCATAGTAAATAACAGCACTAATACGTTCACTCATCTTCAGTTTCTATTATACTTTTGCCTCAATTTCTCTTGCTGTAACTTACACAACCTGATAATGAAATTTGGCTCATTTATAGTCTAAGGCCAAATAGGAACTACTGTAGAAAAAAAAGTTCACGTGGGAGCTTTTTTCAGTAATCTTGCTGACAATGTATCCTACTTGAAGTGTTTTTAGAAACGTCTTCTCAAAATTATCTTTTCAGATACTACTGTAGAAAAAGAGCGTCCACGTGGGAGCTTTTTTCAGTAATCTTGCTGACAGTGCATCCTGCTTGAAGCGTTTTGGACACTATTTGTTCAGAAATGTCTTCTCAAAATTATTTTTTCAGATACTACTGTAGAAAAAGAACATCCACGTGGGAGCTTTTTTCAGTAATCTTGCTGACAGTGCATCTTGGTTCAAGCGTTTTAGACACTATTTCTTCAGAAACGTCTTCTCAAAATTATTTTATCAAATACTACTGTAAAAAAAACAAAAAAAAATTATATTGCTAATATATTTTTCCCAAAACCCTAAACACAAAATTATTTTAATTAATTAACCCTAAAAAACCCTAACCCTAACCCTAAAAAACCTAAAAACCATAACCTTAAAAAAAGCTGAAAAGCCTAACGTAAAAGACGGGCAAAACGCTCCCCCAGGGACGCATTTTGCTGGCACGTCCCCTGACATCGCGCTGACATGGACGCGCTTTCGGGGAAAATGGCCTATTCCGGTAAATAATTAGAAAATAGGTCTATTTCAGTAAATTTTTTTTTAAAAAAGGTATTTTTAGGATAATTGCCCATTAAATTAAATCTGTTTGTAGCATATTTATTGGAATAGAATGGTTTTGAAGAGAGAAGGGAAAACATATCAAGCGTTTTCATCCTATGGTCGAATTCTCCAGCGATCGAATTGTCAACAGCCATAAAAAAAAATAGTTAATTTTTATTTCTATATAAACCCAAATCTTTTCTTCATTTTTTTTAACTAAAAACAATTAATAAATTAAACTCTTAATTTTTTTAAGTCGAGTACAAATATTAAATTTATTCATAAATTACCTTGCATATAAATATTTTTAAATACAGCATTTAAAAAATAATAATTGCAATAATCAATAAAATAATATTTACTTTTTTCTTGGATCCTAGATCAGCTTCTAACATATTAATTATCATATAAATCAATCCCTTTAAAATATTATTCTAGAAACTAAAAAAATTAAAGAAAAAATATTATAAACACTAATAAGAATACTAATCTTTAAATTTGTATAATTTTTATTATTATTAAAATTATAAAGATAATTTCAATTTAACTAAATTAATTTTTAAACCATAATCAGTTTTAAATGATTTAATAAATTTCATTCATTCATTTTTTTATTACCATTATCAAATTCTTAACAAAATTTATATATAAATAAAAATAAAAATAAATGTTACATTTAATAATAATATTGTTATTATAATATCACAAGCACGTTGCTTACACTTATAGAACTAAAAAAATCATTAATTAAATTCTTGAAAATATTATAATTTTTGAAAATAAAAATTTAAGTTTAAACAATAACTTTAAATATATAAAATGATACTCAATTTGAATATCAAATTCCTTTTTGTATGAGTAATTCATATTTTACTAATGAATTTAAATATCTAAAATGTTTGATCTAGTCCAAATAAATTTGGGTAATCATTCTTTGATTCATATAAATTATGAATCAAATATTTGAATATTGAATTTATTATATATTTAATGACTCTATATACATTTGTATAAAGAAAAATATATATTCTCTCAATATAAATTGTTTTAGATCAAATTAAGATTACGGTCTCTTTGCTCTTGTTAAATTTGGGATTCAGTCACTATATTTTAACTTGACAAAATTTTGTCGCTCTATTTTTATAATATCATTAGTTAGTACAAATAATTAACTATTCTAGTTAAAATACTTACATAGATTTTTTTTTTCCTTAAAATCACAAATTCTAACTCATCATGTTGAAATATATAATTTTTGTGTTGGAATGGTATTTTAAGTGAAATTCACTTTAGCATTCTAACTGAAGTAGTTACTGATATTAACTATTTGATGTTGATATATATAATTTTTGTGTTGGAATGGTATTTTAAGTGAAATTCACTTTAGCATTCTAACTGAAGTAGTTACTGATATTAACTATTTGAACTGACAAATGAAATTATAAAGTAAAATAATTAAATTATGTCAGATTAAAAATAAGGACTAAATCTCAAATTTGAACATGATAGAAGCACAAAACTGAAAATCAATATTCGAGCTAACAAATTAAAGACATTATAAAAATGAAGCGATCAAACT
The DNA here is from genome assembly GCA_005393395.2 of Gossypium australe. Taxonomy (NCBI): domain Eukaryota; kingdom Viridiplantae; phylum Streptophyta; class Magnoliopsida; order Malvales; family Malvaceae; genus Gossypium; species Gossypium australe. The sequence goes on along the minus strand of CM016621.1, from coordinate 129,634,060 downwards.
AAATTAAATTAAAGTATGAGGACTAAATTTTAAATTTTAACATAATACAACCACCAAAAAACCATACCTTGAAATGACAAAGACAAGGACAGCTGTCGCTGCCTCCTCTCATATTTAGATAATCGAATTGGGTTTATATCACATATTTAGATCCATTTTCTTAACACCATTAAAATAAGATGACATGAAAATTAATAAATAATAAATAAAACACAATATATTTAATCTGATTAAATGTTATTTAGGATTGGAAACTAATTTTTGTATATATTCAAATTTTCTAAGGCGATAATACCAAAAGGATTTATAGAAATTTCTAAGTAGTTATCAAATTTCCTAACAATTTATCGAAATACTAGATTTTTAAAGATTTATAAAAATTTCTAAGTAGTACCAAAACTTCTAATAATTTATCTTAATTTATAAGATTATACAAAAATTCTAAAACTTTACCAATATTTCTAAGGCTCTACCAAAGATTTCCTTAGTGTCTCAAACCCAATTAACTCAACATTTTGCCATTTCAAAATTTATATGGATTTATCAATATTTTTAAGAGTTTACCAAAGATTTCCTTAACATGCCAAACCCGATCAACTCAACATTATGACATACAAAATTTTTTAAGGATTTACCAAAATTTGTAACGATTTACAAAAATATTTAAGGATTTATCAAAATTTCTAAGTTTATAACAAAATTTCTAAGGATTTACCAAATTTCAGGAGATAACTAATATTTCTAAAGATTTCCTTGGTGTCCCAAACTTGATCAACTCAACATTTTGGATACTAAACTTTTTAAGGATTTACCAAAATTTGTAAGATTTTACCAAAAATTTTAAAGATTTACCAAAATTTATAAGATTATACCAAAATATCGAAGAGTATCAAAATTTCTAAAGCCTTACCAAAATCTCAAAGGGTTTACCAAAATTTCTAAAAATTTCCTTAGTGTCTCAATCTCGATCAACTTAACATTTTGGCATACCAAAATTGCTAAAGATTTACCAAAATTTTTAAAGATTTCCTTAATGCCCCAAACTTGATCAACTTAATATTTTGGCCTGCCTACCAAAAAAGTTTAAGGATGTACCAAAATTTCTAAGGTTTTACTAATATCTAAGGATTTACAAAAAATTCTAAGATTATAACAAAATATCTAAGTATTTATCAAAATTTCGAAGGCATTAAAAAAATTCCTAAGGATTTAACAATATTTCTGAAAGTTTACCGATGTTTCTAAAGATTTTCCTAATGTCCCTTACTCAATCACCTCAATATTTTTAGAATTTACTAAAATTTCTAAGGTTGTATGAAAGTATCTAATAATTTACCAAATTTTTTAAGATTATACCAAAATGCCCTTAGAAATTTTGGTAAACCTTTAAAAATATCGGTAAATATTTAAAAATTTTGGTATGCCAAAATGTTGAGTTGATTAGGTTTGTGACACTAGGACACTACGGAAATCTTTAAAAATACTGATAAAGCGTAGAAATTCTGGTACGCCAAATTGTTAAGCTGATCAAGTCTAAGACGCTAAGAAAATATTTAGAATATTGGTGAACACTTAGAAATATTGTTGAAGCATTAGAATTTTTTGTATAACCTTAAAACTTTTGATAAATTGTTAAGAATTAAAATTTCAAATATATAAAAAAAAATAATTGGTTCTCTCTATTTTTTCTCTAAGCCAAAGGTGCCTCAAAGGTGTTTGATGAAATTCCCAATAGAGTAGAAACAAAGCTTCTTCTTAGTGTTCGGAGCTAGGGATTACGTTAAGAGAATCCTCTCAGTGCACATTAGTTAGCTTTTGGCACGCGAGAGTTCTCTTGGTTCCTTGTTGTTTCTTCTTGATTTTTTTTGGGGGGGGGGTTGGCTTGATTTTCTTCATTTTCTTGTTGATTTGTGTTTTTTTGTTGCTTCTTGGCTTTGATTTTGTGTTATGTCCTCTACACAAGCTCTGGATTGGAGGAAGCTTTTTTATTCGTCTTCTAAACAAAGTTTGGAGTTTTTTCCACCAGAAGTCCATGGTGGATCTATTCTTGTCAAACCTCCGACTGAGGTGTTTAAAGAAAGGATTCGAAAGTGGCAGCACTCGCTGGTGGCTCAATTTCTTAGGTGGCCTCCCAATTTTGTTCTCTGTAGAAGTTGGTCGATATGCTTTGGAGTAAACATGAGGCTGTTGAAGTCAAGATGGTAAGTGAAAATCTGTTTGTTTTTCAATTTTCTTTTTCTACTGCTCGAGATTGGGTTCTGGATCATGGCCATTGTAATGACCCGAAATTTATGGTTATTAAAAAGTGTATTTTTGGGTCTCCGTTTTCGTAAACCGGATTTGTAAATATTTATTAAAAATATTTACAAAATTAATTGTGTGGTGAATTAGGTTTTGGCTAGGTGAATTAGCTTGAATGAAGAGTAATTAGTTATAAGGACTAGATTGAATATAGGGTAAAAGTTGAATTATAGAATGAAAAAAGTCAAGGGACTAAATTAGTAATTAAACCATAACAAGTGTATGGTAAATTATAAGTCCATGTGTATGTATAATATACGTATATTTATTTATATTAAATACATACTTAATATTCAAGTATATATAAACTATTATTATATTATATTATATTATATTATATTATATTAATAATAAAAGAAATAAAACAATAGAAAATCATAAATAGAAAACGAAACAGCGGAAAGAGAAAGGAAAGAAAGAAAGAAAGGAAATTTTAGGGTTTTAAGGTTCAAAGTGTGATTGGTAAGTCAATTTAATCCATTTTCTTGAAATTTTTATGTTTTTGGAATCCTAGAATAAAATACTACTTGATTTATGTGGAAATTTTGAAAGTTATTAGATTTTCAAATGTTGTTTATGTTGAATAAATTGAAGTATTAAGGGTTAAATTGATAGAATTCCAAGTTAGAATTGAGAAAATGATTGAATTGTAAGATAAATCATAAGTTTTAAGTAATAGGGACTAAATTGAAAGAATTTCGAAATTAGGGAATTATGGTGAAATTAGAGAGTTAAATTTAGTTTTAAGTGTTAATTGAATGAAAATATAGAATAAATTGTGAAGAAAATAAAGTTAGTTTTGGTTAGAGAATAAATTGGAATTTAGGCAAAAGTTGAGTATAAATTGAAATATTCAATGTGAAATTGTGTTGTATTGATAAATTTTAATTGTTTTGATTTTTGTAGCTAACGTTGAACCAAAAACCTCGTCTAAGAAAGAAAAAGACAAGATTAACAAGGAGTAACTCGAGAATTCTGGTTTGTATTTATATAATTTGAATCTAATTATTATTAATTGTTGTATTTTGATTAATAAGTATGGTAAGTGAAATGAGGTAAGTATTGGTATTATGATGTTGAAATTAAATGCTTGAATATATGTGAATATTGATTTGTAATAGATATTTATTGAAATAGAAAAGTGATTTGAAAACCCTATTAACTGCAACGGGCTGAGTCGGATATAGTTGGCATGCCATAGGATTGGAAGTGTTTAGACCATGAGTCGATGAGACACTAGGTGTCACATTATTACTTCGGATAAATTCGATGAGGTACTGGGTACCAACTTACTTCGGCATGACCGATGAGACACTAGGTGTCAATCTATTACTTCGAATTATCCGATGAGGCACTGGGTGCCATACTGGTATGTTTTGGTTGGATCCGTGTATCCGCCAAAGTCCGAGTCTTGTTAATAGGGGTGAATGAATAAATTGGCAATATGAATGATATTGAATGAAATTGGAATAGACATTGAATTGAATTATTCAAATAGAAAACATGAATCATGGATTCAGGAAAAGAGTAATGTTATTGTTAAATGATATGTGAATCAAAGTGAGAAAAATCATTGATGAGAAATGAAAGTTAAATGGATGGATTTAATTATTGATTGGCTAATGTTTTATAGGGTTTAAGTGTATGTTTATTAATGTTATATTCTTTAAAGTATTCAGATTATAGAAATACCATTGAGTTTATACTCAACGTACGGTTTGTTTCCGTGCGCAGGTTAGGTTAAAGTCCGATCGTTGAATCAGCATCCAAAGCCGATCCTGAACTCATTGTGGTGAAGTACATTTCTTTTTGGTAAATGACATGTACCTAGGATGTTGTGTTTGTCATTTTTGGAAAATGTTTGTAAATGATGTTGTAATATGATAATGGTTGGTTATATATATATATGAAATGTTAAAGTTATCAAATGATAAGTTTTAGTAGTAAATTTGTATGAAATTAGAATTGGTTTGAATGAGTTTTAATTGGATTGATTTAGTTAGTATACGTGAAATACTTATAAGAGTATATCGGTTAGGTACTTAGGATGATTAATTAGACATGTTTCAAATGTATTTGAACGTGTTTTGGATTGGTTGAATGTTTGGTTCTTGTGTTGCTTGAGGTTCAAGATTTGCAGGGTTGGTAAACTTGATGTATAAGGCTCATTTTGAGTCCACACAGCTTGGCACACGGGCGTGTGACCAGACCGTGTGAGACACACAGCTTATACATGGACGTGTGGACAGGAAGGTTTTCAGCTTTCGTCGAAACCTCGTTTTCTGCGTTTTCGGGTACACACCTGGTTTTGATTAAAGCTAAACGATTCCCAAGCACTCCAGAACCTAAAAAGTCATCAAAATACGCTCAGAAATTGTTTCAATACACAGTTAAACATGAAATTACGAAACCCAAAACAACATAACACTTACTCTACAGCCCCACAATTTTGATTACGGTTACGAGCGAGGAGAATCCCTTCTTTTCTGATTCACGGCTGCCAAAATAGTTTTCACAAAACTCCAGTCAATACCTTAAAAATCAAATTAACAGAATGCTAGAATCACTTACTATTATCGAAGGAAAATGTGCGGCTCCGGAAGAGCAACGAGATTAAAGGAGAAGGTAGATTCAGAGGAACAAAAACAAAGCAGAGAAACTGAGATTTAACGAAGGTTCAGAAGAGAGAAAATCGGCAGGGAACACAATAGAACAGAAGGGTAAACGTCAAAAAATTGGGAGAGTGGAAGGGGGAAAGCCGAAATTTGCAATTTGGGATATCTCAACCACTCCCCAACCCTTTAATTTTCTCCCCCATATCCCTACTACACTCAACCACTCAGAATCCCGTTTCCTTCAAACTTTTGACCGATGCCTACCGCAAAAAGAATCCCTTGATTACGCGGAGGCTCGAACATAAGACCTCCACACACTTGACTCTCCACTTAACCACTAGACCAGCAGGCCCATTCTGATATAATTTCCCTAACAATTAATTAAAAGCCTACTGAACAGTGCTAGGGCTTACTTCATAAAAATACCAAATTTTACCCAAATTGATACTTGAACTTGGGGCCTCCCACACACACCCAGAACACATATCCATTGAACCAGACACTCATTCATGTCAAAATTACCAAAAGCTGAATTTATAGAAAAATGGGGCGTTACAAATTGTGTTGTATTGATAAATTTTAATTGTTTTGATTTTCATAGTTAACGTTGATCTAGAGACCTCTGCTAAGAAAGGAAAACAAAAGATTAACGAGGAGTAACTCGAGATTTCTGGTTTGTAAATCTGAATCTAATTATTATTAATTGTATTTTGATTAATAAGTATGGTAAGTGAAATGAGGTAAGTATTGTTCCTATGATGTTGAAATTAAATGCTTGAATATATGTGAATATTGATTTGTAATGGATATTGATTGAAATAGAAAAGTGATTTGAAAACCCTATTAACTGTATCGGGTTGAGTCAGATATAGTTGGCATGCCATAGGATTGGAAGTGTTCAGGTATACTTCGACCACGAGTCGATGAGACACTGGGTGTCACACTATTACTTCGGATAAATTTGATGAGGTACTGGGTACCAACTTACTTTGGCATGGCTAATAAGACAGTGTCAATTTATTACTTCGAATTATTCGATGAGGCGCTGGGTGCCATACTGGTGTGTTTTGGTTGGATCCGTGTATCCTCCAAAGCCCGAGTATTGTTAATAGGGGTGAATGAATAAATTGGCAATATGAATGATATTGAATGAAATTGGAATAAACATTGAATTGAATTGTTCAAATAGAAAACATGAATCATGGATTCAGGAAAAGAGTAATGTTATTGTTAAATGATATGTGAATCAAAGTGAGAAAAATCATTAATGAGAAATGAAAGTTAAATGGATGGATTTAATTATTGATTGGCTAATGTTTTATAGGGTTTAAGTGTATATTTATTAATGTTATATTCTTTAAAGTATTCGGATTATAGAAATACCACTGAGTTTATACTCAGCGTACGGTTTGTTTTCGTGCGTAGGTTAGGTTAAAGTCTGATCGTTGAATCAGCATCCAAAGTCGATCCCGAACTCATTGTGGTGAAGTACATTTCTTTTTGGTAAATGACATGTACCTAGGATGTTGTGTTTTTCATTTTGGGAAAATGTTTGTAAATGATGTTGTAATATGATAATGGTTGGTTATATATATATATAGGAAATGTTAAAGTTATCAAATGATAAGTTTTTAGTAGTAAATTTGTATGTAATTAGAATTGGTTTGGATGAGTTTTAATTGGATTGATTTAGTTAGTATATGTGAAATACTTGTAAGAGTATATCGGTTAGGTACTTAAGATGATTAATTAGACATGTTTCAAATGTATTTGAATGTGTTTTGGATTGATTGAATGTTTGGTTTTTATGTTGCTTGAGGTTTAAGATTTGCAGGGTTGGTAAACTTAATGTATAAGGCTCATTTTGAGTCCATACAGCTTGGCACACGGGCGGGTGACCAGACCGTGTGAGACACACAGCTTATACATGGGTGTGTGGATTGGCCGTATATCCCTTCTAATTTAAAATTTTCAAAACAGAATGCTCAGGTATTACCACACGGGTAAAGACACGGGCGTGTGTCTCAGACGTGTGAGGAACACGGTCTAGAACACGGGCATGTGTCCTGGCCGTGTGAAAACTGCATTTAGTTTTTGAAAAACAATTTGTCCACACGGCCTAGTACACGGGCGTGTGACTTGGCCGTGTGAAGTAAGTCAGGGAGTTACATGAGTTAGGACACGGCTTAAAGCACGGGCATGTCATAGGGTCATACGGGCGTGTGTGCCCTGCACATAGGAAAAATTTTAAAATTTCGCGAAAATTTTTTTGAGTTTCTGGTTGAGTCCCGATTTGTTTCTAACAAGTGATTTGGGCCTCGAGGGCTCAATAAAGGGACATTATGATTAAATTATGATGTGTATGTTATGTTATTATATGATTGTTCGTATTTGATCTGTAATGTCTGGTAATGCTCTGTAACCCTGTTTCGGAGACGAATAAGGGTTAGGGGGTGTTACATTTAGTGGTATTAGAGCTATTCAGGTTTAGCCGATTCTCGGACTAAATCGAGCTCGAAATTGAGTCTAGAGGTACATGCCATAATTAAGTTGAATTGAGTCGGGATTTGGATGTTGATATATTTGTTTGTTTCTATTTTATAGTTAAAGATGTCGAACGAATATATTGAAGATACTGATCAAGAAATGTATACTGGAGATGATGAATCATATGAGAGGGATGAAACCGAGTCAGTAACACTGAGTGTAAATCCAGTAAGAAATCAACCACCTAATGTTGAAAGAGGTAATGTTAGAGACAGAGAGATGATTCACAGCTACTTAGGGTTATAGTTGATGCCCTTCAACGAGTAGCAGGAACTGCATCTGCTACGACATTTGTTCCTACTACCCGACGAGCCCCAATTAAAGAATTGCGTAAGTATGGTGCCACTGAATTTCTGGGTTTAAAGGGAGTCGATCCTTCTACTACTGAAAATTGGATGAAATCTACAAAAAGAATTTTGCATTAGCTTGAATGCACTCCTCGGGAAAGTTTATTGTGTGCTGTATCTTTATTACAATGAGAGGCTTATGTATGGTGGGAATCTCTAACCCGACATGTACCGGTAGAACAGGTAAACTGAGATTTCTTTCAAAGAGAATTTCAGAAGAAATATGTGGGTGAATTGTACATTGATGAAAAAAAACAAGAGTTTTTTATGCTAAAACAATGTGAGATGTCAGTAGTTGATTATGAGCGGGAATTCTCACGACTCAGTAGATATGCAGCTGAATTTGTGCCAAATGAAGCTGACAGTTGTAAGCGATTTTTGCAGGGTCTACGTGATGAATTAATAGTACAATTGGTATCTCACAGAATTACTGAATTTGTGGATTTGGTTGAGAGGGAAAAGATGGTTGAACAAGTTCTGGGTCTTGACAAAAAGTTTGAAAATATTCGTCTGATTGAGAAATGTTCTAGAGCTACTAGTTCAAACTCGCAACCCAAAAGATCCAAAGAATCTCGTGGTAGTTAGAGATCGAGTTTTAGATCAGACAAGTGATAGAAACCGTGGAAGACAGATGACAGTTTCTACTGGTAGTGTACGAGGTCCATCTCGGGATACTAAAATTCTAGATTGTGAACACTGTGGGAAAAAGTATAAAGGTGAATGCTGGAAATTGACTCGAGGTTGTTTTCGTTGCGGGTCTACAGAATATTTTGTTAGAGACTGCCCAAAGAATGAAAATGCTACACCAGTTACATCACAGAGATCTGTGCCTACTTCTAGAGGTCTAGGATTAGGCAAAAGTGATTCATTTTCTAGGGGTAGTGCTAGAAGAGGAAGTGATGTTGCTACCCAACAATCAGAAGCCAGAGTACCAACTCGAGCATACGTTGAACCTGTGAAGCAGATGATGCACACGATATGGTAACATGTATATTCTTATTGCATTCAGAACCAGTTTATGCTTTAATATATTCGGGATCTTCACATTTATATGTTAATACAAAATTGGTTGAGTTGGGAAATTTAAATTTTGAGATGTCTAGAGTATCAATAGTAGTGTCTAGTTCATTGGAGCAAACTGTGCTAGTGGATCAAGTGTGTAGAAGGTGTCCGTTAATGATACAAAACATAATTTTTCCTGTTAATTTGTTGATAATGCCATTCGGCGATTTTGGTGTAATTCTGGGAATGAATTGGATTACTGAGCATGGGGTAATCTTAGACTGCTATAAAAAGTTCACTGTTCAGATTGATACTGGTGATAAAATTAAGGTGAATGGTATTTAAACTAGTGGGTCAACTCGTATTGTTTCAGCAATTCAGGCTAATAAACTTCTTCATCAGGGTTGTGCAGCTTTTCTAGCTTATGTTATTAATTCAGATTCTGTTGAAAGTCAATGTAGTAAAATCTGAACTGTTTGTGAATTTCCTGATGTATTTCTTGAAAAATTACCGGGATTACCACCAGATCGGGAGGTTGAATTTGCAATAGAACTTTATCCTGGTACAGCTCCAATATCAATACCCCCATACCATATGTCACCTAAAGAGTTAAAAGAATTGAAAGTACAGTTGCAGGATTTATTGGATCGAGGATTTATACGTCCTAGTATTTCACCTTAGGGAGTTCCAGTATTGTTTGTTAAAAAGAAAGATGGTTCAATGCGACTGTGTATTGATTATCTACAATTGAATAAGGTGACTATCAAGAATCGATACCCATTACCTCGTATTGACGATCTGTTTGACCAACTGAAAGGAGCTTCTGTATTTTTGAAGATTGATTTGAGGTCGGGATATTATCAATTGAAGGTGAAAGAAAGTGATGTACCGAAGATAGCATTTCGTACAAGGTATGGCCATTATGAATTCTTAATAATGCCTTGTAGACTGACTAATGCTCCAGCTACTTTTATGGATCTCATGAACCGTATTTTTCAACCGTACCTAGATCAGTTTGTGGTGGTTTTCATTGACGATATTCTAGTATATTCGAAGTCTGAATCTGAACATGAGAAGCATCTCAGAATTGTTTTACAAATATTACGGGAGGAACAGTTATATGGGAAACTTAGCAAATGTGAATTCTAGTTATCAGAGGTTGTATTTTTGGGACATGTGGTTTCGACAGATGGAATTAGAGTTGATTTGAAGAAGATTGAAGCAATTGTTCAGTGGAAAGCACCGAGAAATGTGTCAGAGGTACGTAGTTTCCTTGGACTAGCTGGTTACTAACGAAGATTTGTAAATGGATTTTCAAAGATAGCCTTGCCAATGACAAAGTTGTTGCAAAAGAATGTTCCATTTGTCTGGAATGATCAGTGCCAAGAAAGTTTTGAGAAATTAAAGCAAATGTTGACTGAAACACCGATTTTGACTTTGCCAGAGCCGGGAAAAGATTTTGTTGTGTATAGTGATTCTTCTTTGAATGGTCCCAGGTGTGTTTTGATGCAAGATGGAAAGGTGATAGCTTATTCATCTTGTCAATTGAAACCGCATGAACGTAATTACCCAACGTACGACCTAGAATTAGCTACTGTGATTTTTGCATTAAAGATCTGGAGACATTACTTGTATGGTAAGAAATGCTATATTTATACCGATCATAAAAGTCTTAAGTATCTTTTATCTCAAAAGGAGTTAAATTTTAGACAACATCGGTGGATAGAACTTTTAAAAGACTATGATTGTGTTATTGATTATCATCCGGGAAAGGCAAACGTTGTAGCAGATGCATTGAGTAGAAAAGCAACAATTAAATTACGAGCAATATTTGTTCAGCTTAGTATCAATGATGATGGAAGCTTATTGGCTGAATTAAGAGTTAAACCGGTGATGTTTGATCAGATCAAGTCAGCACAGTTAGAAGATGACAAGTTGATGAAGAAAAAAAGAAATGGTTCAGAATGGCATGTCAAAGACTTTTAGCATTGATGATCAAGGTTGTTTGAGATTTCATAATCGGATTTGTGTACCAGATGTTCCAAAACTGAAAGAGTTGATACTTTAAGAAACTCATGACAGTTCTTTTGCTTTGTACCCTAGATGAACGAAAATGTATCGGAATCTACGAGAATTGTATTGGTGGCCGGGTATGAAAAGAGATACAGTTGAATATATGGCTAAATGCTTGACTTGTCAACGAGTTAAGGCAGAGCATCAGGTTTCTACTGGATTACTTCAGCATATTAATATTCCTAAATGGAAATAGGACTGTATCACGATGGATTTTGTAACGGGGTTACCATTGCCAGGGAGTAAGAAAAATGCTATTTGGGTGATTGTTGATCGGCTTACAAAATCAGCTCACTTCATAGCTATCAGAATTGATTGGTCACTCCAGAAACTTGCTGAAGTTTATATTCGGAAAATTGTGAGTTTGCATGATATTCCTGTATCGATAATCTCTGATCGGGATCTGCGGTTCACGTCGAGATTTTGGAGACAGTTGCATGAATTACTTGGTACTCGACTCAACTTTAGCACGGCTTTTCATCCACAGACTGACAGACAATCTGATCGGGTTATTCAGATTTTAGAAGATATGCTTCGAGTTTGTGTCATTGATTTTGAATCAGGTTAATAACATTATTTACCATTGGTTGAATTTGTATATAATAATAGTTTTCAATCAAGTATTTAAATGGCTCCGTATGAAGCTCTATATGGTCGTAGATGTCGATCACCTGTTTGTTGGATGGAATTGAATGAAAGAAAAATGATTAGGCCGGAGTTAATTTAAGAACCAGAAGATACTATTAAGAAGATTCGAGATAGACTAAAAGCAGCTTTTGACAGACAGAAATCGTATGTAGATTTGAAACGAAGGGATATTGAGTATTCTGTCGGAGATAAAGTATTTCTTAAAGTTTCGCCTTGGAAGAAAATTTTAAGATTTGGTCGAAAAGGGAAGTTGAGTCCTCGTTTTATTGGGCCGTATAACATTGTGGAAAGAGTTGGGTCAGTTGCCTACCGTTTAGCTTTGCCTCCGGAATTACAGAAGATTCACGATGTTTTTCATGTTTCAATGCTCAGAAGATATAGATCAGATATTGAAATCCGACCTGATTTATCATATGAAGAAGAATTGGTTGAGATATTAGCTCAAAAAGTGAAAGAGTTATGTAATAAGCGAGTTCCATTAGTGAAAATGTTGTGGCATAGTCATAGTATTGAAGAAGCAACTTGGGAACCGAAAAAAACTATGAGATCTAAGTACCCTCACCTCTTTTCAGGTAAATTTTGAGGACGAAATTTATTAAGGGGGAGAAATGTAACGACCCGAAATTTATAGTTATCAGAAAATGCATTTTCGGGTCTCTATTTTCGTAAATCGTATTTGTAAATATTTTTAATAAAATATTTACGAAGTTAGTTGTGTGGTTAATTAGGTTTTGGCTAGGTGAATTAGCTTGAATTATGAGTAATTAGATATAAGGACTAGATTGAATATAGGGTAAAAGTTGAATTATAGAATGAAAAAAGTCAAGGGACTAAATTAGTAATTAACCATAACAAGTGCATGCTAAATTATAATTCAATGTGTCTGTGTAATAAACATATATTTATTTATATTAAATACAAACATAATATTTAAGTATATATAAAATATTATATTATATATTATATTATAATAGTTTAATAATAGAAGAAATAAAAGAAATAAAACAATAGAAAAGCATAAGCAGAAAACGAAACAGGGGAAAAAGAAAGGAAAGAAAGAAAGAAAGAAAGGAAAATTTATGGTTTTAAGGTGTGATTGGTAAGTCAATTTAATCCATTTTCTTGAAATTTTTATGTTTTTGGAATCCTAGAATAAAATACTACTTGATTTATGTGGAAATTTTGAAAGTTATTGGATTTTTAGATGTTGTTTATGTTGAATAAATTGAAGTATTATGGGTTAAATTGATAGAATTTCAAGTTAGAATTGAGAAAAGGATTGAATTGTAAAATAAATCATAAGTTTTAAGTAATAGGGACTAAATTGAGAGAGTTTTGAAATTAGGAAATTATGGTGAAATTAGAGAGTTAAATTTAGTTTTAAATGTTAATTGAATGAAAATATAGAATAAATTGTGAAGAAAATGAAGTTAGTTTTGGTTAGGGATTATGGTGGAATTTAGGCAAAAGTTGAGTATAAATTGAAATATTCAATGTGAAATTGTGTAACACCCCAAACCCGGCCTGGACATTATGGCCGAATCTGGCGATGTCACATGATAGTGCTTTTAGAAATCGTAACTGCATTAAAACCATTTTTAGGTATCTTCGGTTATCGTCAAAACGTGTCGTGTATTTGTTCGTTATCCATTTTCAAAACTTTATACATTGCGGAAGCTTTTAAAACGATTTGTAAGGTAGTACGTATTTTGATAAAATCTTTGTTTACTTTGAAAACTAGCTTTGTCCTACTGCTAGCAGTTTATAAAACAATAATTCCCAAGTTTTAAACAAAAATTCGAATGGCCTTATTACATAAAATTTACCCCAAATATAACCAAATCATAACTAATAAATAAAACCGTAAAATAGAAATCCAGAACCATGGTCACTGGTGAGTCTTCCGCCGCACCGATTCGTCTACTGCTAGGGATTACCTGAACATATTAAACAGAAAAATGGTGAGTTTTCGCAAACTCAGTGTGTAATCCCCACAGAAAACATACACACAAAAATATCAGATGGCACACATGATTTTCACAGTTTGGGTCTGAGCCCATTACAGAAACGGTGTGGACCCTAGCCCACTCAGATACAGAATCAGACATGTTTCAAGGCCTTAGCCCATTTCAGACAGAATATGCAGAAAATAGAGTCCTACCCACCAGCCTCTACCCACCAACTCCGTCCAACCCTACACACCATGTGGGGATAAAATCAACCCACCCAGCCCAAAACACCAGGTTGTACCGAATGCGACACATAATCAGAAATTTGCAGCTGAGTTGCCAGATAACATGCTTAAGAGTTTTTCAGATACTTCATCCAATCATAATCAACCCACCCCGATAAAATGCAACATACAAAGTATGACATGCTATTATGCAATTAAACTCATACATATTCAGTTCAGCATACATGCTTAATACAGAAATCAGACAGACAAATCATTCAGTTAGGGGTCTAAGTATTGCTTACCCACTCTACGGTAGGTCCACAGTCGACTTGGGCGACCCGTGTAACCTTACAGAACATTTCAGAAATATGGGCTTACATGCCCATGTGGCCTACCTGTGTGGGCCCACACGACCCAAATTGGCCTTGACGGCATGGCCTAGAATCCCACACGCCCGTTCGGTTCACCCGTGTGGGCCCAATTGGTCTAGCCCGTGTGTCGCACACGGCCTCGCTCAGTCAAGCGCACGGCCGAGCTCGTCAATCACACGGCCGTGTGGTGACTTACAGTCTTGCACATGGCCTACCACACGGGCGACCACACGCCCATATGGCATCAACAGGAAGGTTTTCAGCTTTCGCCAAAACCTCGTTTTCTGCGTTTCCAAGTACACACCTGGTTTCAATTGAAGCTAAACGATTCCCAAGCACTCCAGAACCTAAAAAGTCATCAAAATACACTCAGAAATTGTTTCAATACACAGTTAAACACGAAACTACGAAACCCAAAACAACATAACACTTACTCTACAGCCCCACAATTTTAACTACGGTTACGAGCGATGAGAATCCCTTCCTTCCTGATTCACGGCTGCCAAAATAGTTTTCACAAAACTCCAATCAATACCTTAAAAATTGAATTAACAGAATGCTAGAATCACTTACTATTATCGAAGGAAAACGTGCGGCTCCGGAAGAGCAACGGGATTAAAGGAGAGGGTGGATTCAGAGGAACAAAAACAAAGCATAAAAACTGAGATTTAGCGAAAGTTCAGAAGCAAAAAGAGAGAAAATCGGCAAGGAACACAATAGAAAAGAAGGGTAAACGTTAGAAAATTGGGAGAACGGAAGGAGAAAAGCCGAAATTTTCAATTTGGGATATCTCAACCACTCCCCAATCCTTTATTTTTCTCCCCCATATCCCTACTACACTCAACCACTCAGAATCATGTATTACCACACAGAATGCTCATGTATTACCACACAGGCAGAGACACCGGCGTGTGTCTCAGCCGTGTAAGGAACACAGTCTAGAACACGGGCATGTGCCCTGGTCGTGTGAAAACTGCACTTAATTTTTAAAAAATAAATTGTCCACACGGCCTAGTACACGGGCTTATGACTTGGCCGTGTGAGGTAAGTTAAGAAGTTACACGGGTTAGGACACAGTCTTAAGCACGGACATGTCATAGTGTCACACGGGTGTGTCCCTTGAGCACATGAGAGTGTGTGCCCCGCACCTAGGAAAAATTTTGAAATTTCGCAAAAAATTTTCTGAGTTTCCGATTGAGTCTCGATTTGCTTCTAACATGTGATTTAGGCCTCGATGGCTCAATAAAGGGACATTATGATTAAATTATGATGTGTATGTTATGTTATTATATGATTTTTCGTATTTGTTCTGTAATGTTCAATAATGCTTCATAACCCTGTTCTAGCGACGGATAAGGGTTGGGGGTGTTACAGCCTTAGCACATCCAGAACAAGTTGATGGTGCTGAGGAAGTGGGAGCCAAATCTCCAAAAAAATGGATTTCTCCCTTGATAGTAAGCCGATTTGAGTTCAGTTAAGTCGAGTCCCTTTATAGCTTTTTACTCATAAAGGGTTTAACTACATTGCAAGTGCGCTTGGTTCTACCCTTTACATGGATATTATCAAAACTTTGCAACATCTTGCTTATGTGAATGTGTGTGTTGAGGTTTCTGTTGATTTTGAACTCCTTCGTTTTATTAATGTTGAATTACGTGATGGTTCATTTATTTTTATTGGAGTTGAAGTACCATGGCTACCGATGAACTGTTTACAGTGTCGATCTTTTAGTCATTCTGGTATGTACTGTTCTAAGAAGAATGAGGTGAAAGTTTGAAGGGTTAAGCAAGATGGTGCAGACACTACTCAAATTTCTATTCCTGAAAAATATGTTGCGATTCGAAATGAGAGTGCTCCTAAGGGTGGTGCAGCTTTGACTTCAAGTTTTGAAGTCTCCTCTAAGGATAAAGCCATGGTTGTGGATCTTTCCCCTACTCTTAAACTGAAGCATGTTTGTTTTGCGGGATCTGGTAATAGATTTGAGACGTTGAGTGTTGAGCTTGAAGATTCTAATGATGCCATTGATGATGATACTGATGCTAAGCAAGATGTTGATGATGATAATAAATCTAAACAGCTAGGTTGGCCTTGCTAGTAGTAGCTCTTCTTGTGAGATCTTTGATTACTACAAAGCAAGAGAACCTAGCAGAAGATAATAATTCTCCTGCTAAAGGGTGAGAAAAATGAGGTGGTAAAAGAGGTGGTAAGAGAGGTACACATTCTCCTCGTGTTCCATGATTATTCTCTTTTGGAATATTAAGGGGTTTAATAGTCTTCTAAAGCAAAAACTTGTAGTTGATAGGTTAGTTAGATTGAAGATTGATGTTTATTTTTTGTTGGAAACTAAAGTTAAGTGTACTAATGCTTCGATTATTTTGGAGATGTATTTTTAGAGGTAGAACTTTGTTTGCAATTATGATCATGCTGTTAATGGTCGAATTTGGCTTATTTAGAAGAGTGCTTGTATTGCGGATGTGTTTTATGTCTTTGGTCAATGTATTATATGTAGTGTGTAAGTGCAACATTAGAATGTCTTATTTTCAGCCGTTTATGCTTGTAATGATGGTGTTTCTCGTTGAGAGCTATGGTCTCACTTGTGTTCTATGAATGGCCAAGTTGGTAATGCTCTATGGTTGTTGGGTGGTGACTTTAATGTCATGCTTTCGCTAGAGGAAAGTTCTTCTATTAATAGTTATCAGCCTTTTACTGTTGATATGAAAGATTTTCAAGCTTTGGTTAGGGAGATTGAAGTCTTTGATCATGCTTATTTTGTTCCTATTTTCACTTGGTCTAATCATCAACTGGATAGGTCGATTGCGAAGAAGCTTGACAGATTTCTTGTTAATGCAATTGTGGTTTCTTCCTCATTTACGGGTTGAGTTTGTTGTTCCTGGTTGTTCGAATCATTATCATTCTATTGTCTGGTTGGAGCGGCTTGTGCAATCCTTGCCAAAACTTTTTCGATTTTTTTTAAATTTTTGGGCTAAGCATGATAGGTTTTTACAGCTTGTTGCTGAATCTTGGTACCTTACTGTGGTAGGTTATCTTATGTTGAAGTTATTTACCAAGCTTAAGAGACTTAAGCCTGTCTTGAAGATGCTCAACACTGTGGTTGGAGAGCTTGCAGCTTGCAGCTTGCTTTGTTGCGGGGTGATCTAGTTAGAAATTGTCAAATTGATCAAGTGAGAGATGATCTTTTGGTTTTGCAAGAGGCCGAAACATGTTTTTATCGACAAAAAGCTTGGGTGTAGTGGATCAAGGAGGGGGATCAAAGCACTAAACTTTTTTCATAGTACTATTGGAGTTAAGAGGAATAAGCACGCTGTTACTTCTCTTTTTGATGCAACTGGTAATCGATTGGAATGTTTTGATCAAATTTCTATAAATATTTTAGGGTTTTATTAGAATCTTCTTGACGCAGTTGATTCTAATGTTGTTGAGTGCCCAAATTCTTTGTTTCAAGAGTTACTGCCTAAAATGTCTAACGATGCTTTTCGTGTGTTGACTAGCTTTATTACCAATGAGGAGATAAAGGCAACTAGTTTTAGGCAAGGGAATGAGAAAGTCCCTAGTCCTGACAGTTTCACAACTTTCTTCTTCAAATCTATATGGGGTACAGTGAGGCCTGATTTTCTTGAGGCTGTCCAGTATTTTTTTGCATCCTCCACTTTCTTGGCTGCCTTTAATACTACAATTTCCTTGGTTCCCAAGTGTGATAATTTTAGCTATGTAAAGGTTTTGGTTAATAAAATGACTCATTTTTTGTCTGCTTTGATTTCTAATAGTCAAAGTACCTTTATTAGAGGGTGTAGTATCACTAATAATACCATGTTGGCTCATGAGCTAATGCGAGGGTATAGTAGAAAACAAATTTCTCCTAAATGTGCGTTGAAGGTTGATATTTAAAAGCCATTTGATTTTTTACACTAGGGCTTTTTGCTTTCAATACTCAGAGCTCAAGGGTTTCTTGAAAAGTTCTTGAAGTGGATTGAAGTTTGTTTAACTACTCATTGGTTCTCTGTCTCCTTTAATGGAAGCCTTGTGGGGTTCTTTTAAGGGAGGAAAGGTATTAGGCAGGGAGATCCTCTCTCTCCTTACCTCTTTGTGCTTGCAATGGATGTGTTATCCAGGTTATTGGATGTTGCTACTATAAATGCTTTCTTTAAGTATCATCCTAAGTGCCTTCGAGTGCAGTTGACTCATCTAATGTTTGATGATGATCTTCTTATTTTTTCTAAGGGTACTGCTGATTTGGTGACTGGTGTTTATTGTGTTCCCTAGTAGTTTTACTTATTTTTTGGGTTGCAGCTCAACGCCTCCAAAAGTGAATTGTTTGTTGTTGGGGTGCCTCAAAAGAAGTTAACTCTCATGACTACTTGCACAGGGTTTGAAGTTGGTAGGCTACCAATGAGGTACCTTGGTGTTCCTTTTGTTTCTCGAAAGCTGTCTCGGTCTGACTGTACTGTTTTAACCAATAGGATTCTAGACAGGATTCAAAGGTGGTCACTAAGCACTTGAGTTATGTTGGTAGACTGCAATTTATTAAGGCTATGATCTTTAGTGTGCAAGCCTATGTTAATTTCTAATGCCTAAAAGTGTACTTAAAAAGGTTTATCAATATCGTCTTAGCTTCTTTTAGAAAGGGAAGGTTGGCTCGGGTCGAGGGGCACATGTTTGTTGGAAGGCGATTTGTTTACCTAAATCTGAGGGGGGCTTAGGACTAAAAAATGTGGTAGAATGGAATCAATCTTGTATTTTGCAGCTTATCCGTGTCTTGCTTGCAGGATGGGTTAGTGAATATGTGTTAAAGGGTAGGAGTTTTCTGGTGTGGCTCCTATTTCAATGAGTACTTAGAATTGGCTAAGGATGCTTAAGTTAAAGCCTTTAGTTGCTATCACTTCTCAACAGTTTGCTAATGATAAAGTGAGTACTTCTCGATTGTAGGAGGCAATTAAAACTCGTGGTATGAAGGTGGAATGACACTGTTTTCTATAGTTCCCTTTACATATTCCCAAGCATTCTCTTATTGCTAGGATGGTCATTCTTAATAGACTACCAACTCGAGATCGTTTACTTACTTTTGGGATTTTGGTTGATACTTGTTGCTTTTTCTGTATGGATGCTGCAGAGAGACGTGATCACATTTTCTTTGAGTGTAGTTTTTAAAAGAAGGTGTGGCAGTCAATTTTGTGCCTTTGCTCCATTCATAGGGCTGTGGAAACTTGAAAGCAAGAGTTAGCTTGGGCGATATTGAAACTTAAACGAAAGTCCTTGCTTGTTATGCTCAAGCTTACTTGGAGTACATATTTGTATGTGATATGGAGACAAAGGAACAAAAAGTATTTTGGTGCATTTTTATTGACTGAAGATACTGTCTTCATGCAAATTAAAGATATTGTGCGGGCTCACTCAGGAGGAAGACCAATTAATAGAACTAATCCTGTTAATACTTCACTTCGTGCTTTTTGAGATATCATTGGTTAATTTGTTTGTATAGTTTAAAATAATTGCTTCTGTAGCAATTTAATTGCATTCTTGGATAAATGAATTTTATTATTCATCCAAATATTTAAAAAAAAAACATATACAAAAGCCAGTTCAATTCTAAATAATATTTAATTACGAATTAAAATATTATATTTTGTTAATTATATATTAATTTTCATATCATCTTATTTTAATGGTATTAAAAAAAATTTACTTAAATATATCGTAAAAATCACATTCGATCACCTGAATAAAAAAAATTAAAAAAAAAAAACCCAAAGTACCATTGACAAGTAAAATGTAAGTTCATGCATACTTAAATGTGTTTTTACTCTTAACCTAAAAATTAGGAAAGAAGCGGTCCGAGCAACTTACCAAGGCCGAAGGCCGACGCCTTGCCAGTGGCTATGAATAAAATCAAACATAGTATAAAAAATAAAAAAAAATAAAAAGCTAGCCATCCCACGTTTAAAACTAATGCTAACTTGTTTAATTAATGTGAACATTTTGAAGAAGAACGTATATAGTAATTTAGAAACCTATACAATATTATTATATTAATTTTGTTTATTTAAATACATTATTGTGTTGTTTTTCTAAATTTGTTACATGTAAATTTCCGGTTGCACTTTTCATGTGCCGTAAAGCCTTCTCAAGCCAAAAGATTGTAAATCGTGTGGCCTAAATTGCTATTGTCAATTGACTTGATCTATTGATATGATCTTTATTACACACCAAAAATTTAAAAAAAAAAAAAAAAACTCAGGTTCTATTATATTATAAATATTTTAAAATAAAATTCATAATCTATAATTTCAACTTTTTTTATTCAAGCAAAAAGCTATATGCTAAATTATTTGCAGGTCAAGGGCAAATACAACCAAATTCCAATCCTCTGTTTAGAAAACGAACAAGATATCAAAGAGCGAAGGCTGCTTCTTTATGTACATAACAACTGATATGGTAAAGAATAGTTCAAAAGCCACAATTCTAAGCCATAATAGAGAATGCATGGACGCATGTATATTAAGCACATAATGTGAAACTTAGAATTGTACCAATAAACAAAGTAGCAGTTGAAGAAACACATTCTCTAATACCATTTCGCATTCTAGTGGAAGCATTAAATGACAAAGAAGCTCTTTTTACCTCTAAGCAACAAATTATGAAGAAGAAATTTTACATAGTAGCAATGAACCGTCACATAATGATTCAATTAGAGTTTGCTTCAAACATTGGCAATAAATTTAAAAAGCCATCCTGTTGTATCTTCGACAAGTTAGAAGACAACCTAGGGAGAGAGTACATGTGAAGGAAATATGAGAGGGGGGGGGGGGGGGAATGCAATTTCCATAGAGTAAAAAAATGGATTTTTCCCTTCGACATAACTTGTATAGGAGACAGGTGCAGGGCATGAATGACATAATCATATGATGGTGTTCTAGGGAAATATTTTTGGCAAGTGAAAATAGTTCTACAATTTTGCATAAGGTCTCTTCCCTGGATATTCCATGGCAACCAATGAAATTCATAGCAAAACAAAGTAATAGAAAGTAATAAATTAACAGCAGTAGCAGTGAGTGAGAGAGTGCAAAAATAGTAGCAGCCGTTCACCGTCCCCACTAAGTGCAGCCTCAAACACTGATTCATAAGATTAAATATATTAAGGAAAGCAAAGCACATAATTACATAATTCAAAATTTAAGGACCAAAGTTGTTCAGAAAAGTAGATTTTTTTATGAGGCAGTAGCAATGAAACTGAGCAAGCAGCAACCATAAGCACTACCATACAATCAGCCTAAAGCAGGTTAACAAGTTGAACATAATGTAAAGCACAAGAATCTGAATGAATACCTCAATAATCCATGATAAAGGTGGGAAGAAAGTGGCTTGAAACTCTAACCATGGACTAAAACAAAAGAGAACTATTCAACAGAGATACAAGCGCTGCATTAAAAGCTGACACTAAGAAGGAAAAAAAAGACCATTTGTAACAGCTAAGATCGTTCCACTCATCCTAAAGGAAGATTTAAGTTCAATCCAAATTGCAGAAACATAACAAAAACATGAAAATTAGAAATGATTACCCAAAAGTAAACACATGATACCCAACAATCTTTTCTTACACCTTCTCTTCCCTCTCACGGTTCCATTGTTCAATCCTGGCTCTCCGCTCCTCACTTCCTTCCCTAGCAGGTGGAGGGCTTCTGCTTCGCCTAGGACTCCCATGCTTTCTCCTACTCCCGCTTTCACGGTCATACCTATCCCTATCCCTATCCGGTCTTCGCCCATTTCTATCACGATGATCATCTCGGTCTCGATCTCGAGACTTTTCCCTATATTCCCTCTCACGCCGGTGGCGAGGACTGGCGCTCCTACTCCTGCTCCGACTCCCCCTATACCTGCGGTGCCTCCCAAACAGCTTCCTTCTCAGCTCCCTTCCAATTACCTTGACATGCATAAAGTTACAGTATCCCCCACGGTTACAGCTATTCTCCTCGTATTGCCGACAAGTTGCTTCGCGGAAATCGGTGACCGGGGAAAAATCCGCAATGATAGGACGACCAGAGTAGAACCTTCCTTGAAGAGCCTGGAGGGCAGCTGCGGCCTGGTCTTCCTCCCTGAACTGAACATACACGTTTCCAATCATGTGGTCGGCGAGGTTGTCACAAACGTTCAGGCTCTCGATCTCACCAAACTTGCTAAGCTCCTCGAAGATGTCCTCGTAGAAGTCCTCGAAGTGCTCCTGGATCTTGCGGGGATCGATGGGCTGGCCCTGGGCATCCACTCCGGGAGTGATCATGTCCGGGCGCTGGTACATGTTGGAAAGGAGGAGAGTTGGAGAGATCGTCGGCCGGTTGTGGAGCCGTGAACACCTGTCCCCGTGCCGGCATGCTCCAATCTTGAAATAGAAGGGGCAATTCACGCGGTCCTTCTCCGTACCGAAGATTGAGGCCAAGTGCTCCGCCATTGTTGCTTGAAATTAAGAACAATAACAAGAGAATATATTTTTGAACGAAAAGCTGTGATCTAATTGAAGGACAAAGGGACCCAAATGATGTCGGAGTTGCAGGGGCTATGCTGGGGTTAGGGTTATCGAAACCCTAATTCTGGGATTTTAGTTTTGTTGAAGAAGGGGAAAAGAAAAACAAGAGAAATTACGATTTATTCTTAGAATTTCAGATTCTAATTGAATTCCCATTTTACCCTTAAAAGATTAGAAAATATCAAATGGACTTTTTTTTGGTGGGGGGCCTTCGGGCCTTGAAGATTGAGGAAGGTTCTCGATAATTCCAGTTTCCCTTTTAGATTCAGGATTTGCCGGTGAGAGCTTTGTATTTTCACTGAGTTCAAAAAATTGATTTTACTTTGCTATACTCGACGGACAGATGGGGCCATCTGAATGGTTGTGGGTGGAGTCTTGGTTAATTTATAAAAAATTATTCATTTTTCATCCTCCACTAAAACCATTCTATCACCACAATTTTCATAATGTTGTTACTCAATCTTTAAAATTTTACAACTAGTTCACTGTAATTCGGTAACATTTTCTTTAATTAGTGTTTAACACTTCTATTCCAAAATAGTTTTTAAAAGTAATCTTTGAAAAAAATTAATTAATTTTGAATTTTTTAAAAATTGATTAAAAAAACCCTCATTAAAAAAATAAAATATTAATTACACTTTCGTAGAAAATTTTCAGTTAATTGAACCCTCCATTAAAATTCACCGTTACATTTTACTAAGTGGCAAACAATTACATAGAATGATGTCAAATGCTGTGTCACATGTAGATGATGTTAATGTAGGATTTTGTCATCTTAGCAAAAGAAATTTTAAAATTAATAAAAAATTTAAGAATTATTTAAAATTTGATATCACTATGGATAAATAGATGTTCAATTCATTCATTTGTCTAAATTCATACCAACATGATTGTTAAATAATTATTAAAAATTATAAAAGTATTATAGAAAATTATTTAAAAATTATAAAAAAACATATTAAAAACATATAGCTATTATGAATATCTTATTAAGTGGATGTCCATCAAGATCAAGATTAGTTTTAATGTACTTTAAATAAATTTTAATAGTCACTAGAAGTAGATCCCTACTGTATTTATATTCTTATTCCTATAAATAAAGACTTTAGAGAAGCTTTATAAATATCCTGATTAATCAATAAAAATACGCTCTCTTTGCTTTCCCATTCTCTTTGTTCTTTATTATCTTCACGATTCTTTTTTAATTGTTTTTCTCCATAAGTCACAAAAAAATTTCCCTTCCACCAAGCCTTACCCATTTCAAGCAACAACCAATGCAGTAGCCAGTCACTAAAATTTACTACTCAAACTGTTGTCAATTGCCTTCTAGAGCTACTGTTATTTCAGTCTTCAGTTGACGCCTACGCATTATGGGTAATCATTATGCAGAGAAATTTATATAATCCTTACATGGTATGCTTTTCTTGTTTGTTGATTGATTTTTGGTAAAATCATTTTATGAAAAATATTATTACTTTAAGGTTTCTTTTAAACTAAGATTATTTTATTAAATTATAGTATGTATGACATTTGGATGATTAAATTATTGTTATTAAATATGCTTGAAATTATTGTATTATATCTTTTAAATTGAATTTATAAATATTTGATTAGAGCATCATAATATTTTATAACATATATGTGGATTGAAATTTGATACAATGTATATAATTTTCAAGCATCATACACAAAAATTTTGATTTTGTTTATTAAATGGTTTTTTTTACTATTATATTATAAATGTTATTACGAAAACAAAGTTATTTTACTACTTGTAATAGTGCTCGTGATAATAGTCAGGATGATAACAATGATGTTAAAGAATATCAGGTATATTTTACTATGATTTATTATATCATGTTAATTATAATTTGAGACTAATCATGATAGATAGATTTTGATTTGAAATCCACGTATGTTTTGTGATGGTGATTATAAAATAAGGAACCAATGGAGGGGTTTAGAAGTCTGTCCTACCAGATTTGTTGCAGTCCCCGAAATGAATGCAAACATAAAGAAATTAAAAGATATAATCATGGACAAGTAAAAGTGAGAACATAGTAATAAATAAGAGAACAATGAGAGTTCTCAATATAACTATTCAAAGGGTAAAGATAACTTATGTTATTAATGTGATATGAAATATTATTGGCCACATATGTGGCGTATTCCAAATATTTTGTTTATGTTAATATTCTTTGAGGAATGATATAAGAATGTAGTAATGAATTATATCATTACAGATAGAAAATATTTATCTTATTTGGTATTGAAACAAACAAATATTATTCCAATATTTGATAATACAAAATTAGTTGAAAGCTCCAGAAGAGCTAATATATCAATATTTAAAAGAACAAAATTTGTGATGGTTAATGCATTGGTTTTAAAATATATTAATTGCAATGGATCTCATATTGAGATTATGAATGAAGAAAAAAATTATATTTCATATGAATCATTATTGCTATAAATATCTATTTTGAAAAGATGAAGAAAAAAAAAAGGGAGGATTGAGTTATTGATTACTCTTGTTATTAAATTGAATTGATTGTGACTATCTTTGTGATCTTCTTTTGTCATCATCCCCATTAAGGGATTGAAAGCAAAATATTTAACTGTTGAAGATCTACTTATGATGTAACACGCATATCTTGTTTCCGTTGCCGGAATAGGATACCGGATATTACCAGTCAAGTTGGAATAGTTAATACGATTTACATTCAATAATCAATTCAATTCCATAATTACAAGTAATATTCAATATAAAAGAGATCATTCAGTTTCGAGTATTAAATCAAACTTTTGAAGCTCTACAAAAAAAAGTTACAAACATTCAAGGGCCAAATCGAAACAAATAAGAACTTTTAGGAAAAATTTAAAAAATTTCAAGTCAGGGGTTACATAGCAGTATGTCCAGGCTGTGTGACAGAGTCCAGCCCGTGTGGCTCCAAACATGACCATGTGGTTAACCTACACGCCCATGTGTATGGACCGTGTAACTCTCTAATTTAGATCACATGGTCGTGTCACAGGTCGTATACCAGCACGTGTAACATTCGAAATACCCTCACACGCAGGTTGTGTGTCTGCCCGTGTGAGAAATGCACCTATATTGTTTTTAAACACGTTCTGTGCATATGCCCATGTTGGCTACCTGTGTGAGCCCCAAAATGACTAATTTCAAGCTAAATTTTCACCCATTTGCTTAGGAGCTTAAACACATTCAGATACACACTTTCATAGGCTAAAAAAAATCATCTTCAAACACATTTAAAGCATGTCAATGGATTCAACCTGTATATCAAACCAATGTGCCCTCATTGACACCACAAATCATTTCATAACATTTCATCTTCAAGGTTGCATATACAAGATATAGTTACACATCAAAACATCAATTCATTTCAAACCATAATCTCACATATTGTCAATGTTTTCGACCATCATGCTTAACATTTAAACTTAAATGAAACATGCATAATTTCATTTGTCACAACACAAAACACAAACTTAAGTAAACTTGCTCAAACTAGGATTCAACATCATACATACAAAGAAGTCCTAGTACATGCCATATATACCAAACTAAAACAAAGTCTACCAAAGATCTTCTGGATAGTGTGATTTCTTGTGTTGATCCGATCTTCTTAGCCTTCAAAACGTAATCTACAAAATGAGACAAATACAGGTAAGCTTGAATAAAGTTTAGTAAGTTCATTTGTATATAATGTTAAACCTTTCCAATTAAACATAGAAATCAATTAAAATTAAATGTTAAAATTCTATAAAACACAACCTTTATCAATAATTAACAACCAATATAGTAGTTCTGTAAATTGAGTGGATAACACTCGTTTGAACTTTACTCAGTAAATTAGTAGATTCCGCTCAACTGAGCTTCTTCAGTATATTAGTGGATAACGTTCCTTGAGATTTATTCAGTATATTAGTAGATTCTTTTACTTGATAGAGCATTCTTTTCAATAGATTTAGTAGGTATGGCTTGAAAGCGCATACGTTTCAGTAGATTCAGTAGGTATCGCTTGTTTGAGCACCAATTAGTATATCAGTGGGTAATGCTCGCTGATCTTATTCGGTATATAATATAACATTCAATAACAATATAGTAACAAAGAGTATAAGAATTATTAGAAGCATAAATAAATGTGTGAACTTACAAGATTGATTCACAATAACGACTCATAGTATTTCACTCAGTGATCAATGTCATTTCAATTCATTATTTCCATTTCCAATTACGCACATCAATATAATCCAATATTATGCAATTAGGTTCCTATAATACATTTAAAAATATCCTAAAATTAAACCGTATGAACTTACCTGACTAAATTGCAGCAATGACAAAGTATATGGGCTATTTGGTAATTTCTTCTTTTCCTCGATTTTCCACTCATTTAGGATCTAAAATAATAATTTCATTCAATTCACTAATTCTAACAGCAAAAATTAATTCATTTATGCAATTAAGTCCTTTTTGACATTTTTACAAAATTGTCCTCAACATTTTATTTTTATTCAAAAACATGCAATTTAACCATTTTTTTCTTAAAACGCAATTCAGCCTAATCATCTATGACCACCCAACAGTCCATATTTTCAATTATTTCTCCTCAAGTATATGTTATTTTACCACTTTAACAATTTAGTCCTTAAACGTTGAAATCATCAAAAATCACTTTACAAAATAGTCCTATCTAACAACCAAGCTTAATAATCTAACATAAAACTTCATAAACATCTCAATTTCATCAATGGAATAATCCTAAACATTTGACAATTTTACAAATTAATCCTCGATTTAGCTAGATTAAGCTAATACGAGCTCAGAGACATAAAAATTGCTCAAAACGGATGAAATTTCACTTACCTATTGAGGATTCAAAGTTGGCCGAATGCAATACTCTTCTTAATCTAGGGTTTTGGCTTTCATTTTTGAATAAGAGGATGAAATTAACTTGATTTTTAACTTATTTATCTATTACATTTAACTTAATTCCTAATTTACCAAATTGTCCTTTTTAATTACTCATTAATTTCAACATTTTAGAGCCCAATATCGTCCACTATCTCTTCTAACGGTCTATTTACCATTTAGGGGCCTTGCCTTTCCTTCCCATTATAATTTGATGCCTTTAATCTATAGAGTTCCACTTTTGTAGTTTTTACGATTCAGTCCTTTTCACTTAATTAACTATCTAAATGATAAAATTTCATAATAAAATTTTAACATGACATTAATAACCCTGTAAATATTAATTATTTCATATTTACGGTCTGACACATCAAAATTGTGACCCCGAAACCATCATTTCCAATCATACAGGAAAATGAATTAATTAGGAATTAAATGCAATTTACCAAAATCTAGAGAATCCATATCATTTCTACTATCAGGTCATTTAAGGAGGGTCCAATTACACCATTAGTCCTTCAATTATATTAAATTCCAATTAAATAAACTTATTTACAATTTGGCCTTAAACTAATTAGGACTAAATAAATAAATAAACCAAAAGTAGTGGAATGATTAACATCCACCACCGCGTAGACTTTTTGACCATGGTTTAATTACCATTTTGGTCCTTTTACTATTTTAAATCTATAGTAATTAACTTTTACCTCTTTTACAATTTAATCCTTTTACATTAGTTAAGCAATAAATCATCAAAATTACCGAACCCAACTTCAATTCACATATAATACGACTCTGTAAATATTTAATAAAAATATTTACGGTTTTATATTACGGAAATGAGGTCTTAATACCTCATTTTCAATAACCACTTGACTTTTGAACCAAATCACTTATACTAACTTTAATTCAATTGTTTAAAATCATCAAATCAAAATTCAATATAAAAGTTACGATTGACTTGTATAGTTTAAATATTAATTTTACGAACTTACTCATCGGATTTGTGATCCCGAAATCACTGTTTTCGATCCCACTGAAAAATGAGTTGTTACATATGAGCAATAGAATATAGTAATTCTATCTAAAGCTCGTTATAGTTGGATGCACTTGAAGTTGCAAATTTTTAAGACTATGAGTATAACTCTACAGTATTCAGAATAAGTTCCCAATTATCATTGATGAGAACCTTGTAAGAGTGAACTTACTCAACTTTTCATGTTTCAAATGTGCTCCTACGGTAGCAATATCATAAAAAAATTTTACTTATGATTGAACAAAAGTTTTTAACCATGAAACCTAATCATTCCTCGAAGAGAATGTAACAATATGTAATAAATTCGAAAGACATAATCTTTAATGTGGATGTAGTAAATTGGACTATAATAATAGTCATGAGGGATTGTCGTAATAAATTTTCTCACCACTAGAAGTGGAAAATGAAAAAAGACGAAAAGAACAAGAATTTCCAATAACTTTTTAAGAAGAGAGACAATTTATTTATGAAGAGTAATTGGTTATGTACCTATTGTACACTTGAAAAATAAGATTCACTCTTAAAGTTTGCTATTAATAGAATTCGATTGAATTCAAAGTCTACTACTGAAGTTTAATTTGCTTACTTCTTATCATCAAGACTCAACGTAGAAATTAAAAAAAAAGAGTACATCTTTAAATATTAAATCAACTTGATATATGGTTTAAAGATTTGAGATAGTCTTCTTTTTAAGTTTTGATTACATGGATTACATATTGTTTTAAGCATTTCATTTGTTCATGAAAATGAATATTAACTGATTTATTTATATCGCTGTAGTAAGTTTTATAATTAAATAATATATTTGATTAAAACATATCTAGTATGCAAATTTATGTTAACAAACCAATGAACTTTATGGTTATTCAATTTGATTTAGTTCATACGTTTTATATTATTCCATTTGTTAATTATTTAGAGAAATTATATGAGCAATTGTAAATGAAATATTTTATGAGCTTGAATGGTTGGATTTTGAATTAAATTTCATACATGTTTATGATGATGGTTATAAAAAAATTGCTAGTTTTTCATTAAGAAATACGAAATGAAAATGCCTTCTAAAGAACCCTAAGTCTATTATAAAGAAAGGAGCAATAGGATGGTGAAACGACAAAAGAAAAAAAAAGGCCTCAAAAGAGAAGTAATTGTTGACCAATTAAAGGGTGCCACATCAAAGTTGAGCAACCATGCCCATTAAAGATGCCGTTTTGAAAATTTTGAGAATACCGTACAAGTAATCAATGCACGTCAACACCGGTATCTCAAACGATAACAACATCTATCTTTAACAAAGAAAAGACACGTTATCACTCTAAATCATTAGTCTCAAAGATGCTCACTTTATAAACTTCTCTTCAATTAGAGGACAATTATTATACCCCTACATTAGGATAACTCCCATAGTCGATGCCACACCATGACAAATGTTTAAAGGACATCATAGTAACACTATCAAGGCATTGCCATGACGAATCGCGACACAATTAAAGACAATTATTACATAAAATCTAGTCTTATTTAATGATTTAAACATTTAAAGATGTTATATTTGGTCCACACTTTAAATCGAGCTTAAGATTAAACTTTAAAAATAAGTAATATGAAATAAAGGTGTGTTTTTCCTCTATATGTCGACTGGTAACACTTATATGCAATGCCAAAACCAACCTTGTGACATTCGTCTATCAAGTGGACATATAAATTTAAGAATGTTAATACTTTAGGTTACATTAATAGATCATATCAATCCTTTTCGTTTTTGGAGAAAAGTGAGAAATAAAACAAAGTAGAAAACGAAAACGGAGTAGTTACTTTTCTTTTGTTTAAAATAAAGAAAAGCTGATGGCATTTACGTCACGTGTAATCCAAGCCTTAATTGAAACGCAACTGACATGGATTACTTCTTGTGTAGGGATTGAATTGGCTTTTGTTATCATATAAGTTTAAAGTAAAATATGTAATTTGGAAAATTTGTATTATCAAAATTAATTTTAGGTATCAATAATAATCACAATTCTAAGGGTGAGTTTAGTATTATTTTTAAAAAATATTTTTAGGATAAAAAATATTTTTGAGATAAAAATATTGCTAAACAAGATGTCTTTTGAATAAAAAATGCGTTGGAAAAGCATAAACAAAATTTTTTAGCTTTTATTCAAAAGTACTTTTTGTCCCAAAAATAATTTTGGGAAGTAATGCTAGACTAAGTCTTAAACTTTAAAATGCCAATATAGAGTTTTAGGCTTTTAATATTGTTTTTTAAAATCATTTTTAGAATTATAAGTAAGGTTAAGGCCCCGTTTGTTTGTCAGTAAAATATTTTTCAGAAAATATTTTCTAGAAAATGATTTACTTTTCTGGTGTTTCGATAAATTTGTGTAAAATATTTTTTATTGTTTGGCAAATTTCTTGAAAATATTTCATAAAAGCTGTTTTAAATTAAACAAATATATTTAATAATTTATTATCTTTTCATTGTTTATTTGAGTTTATTATATATATATATATTAATAAATTTATATTTTAAATTGTTTTTACATATATTGCAATGATTTATTTATGGATAAACTACAAAAATAGTCATTTTTGTTTGCCTCAGGTTACATTTTAGTCACTTATGTTTGAAATGTGATCTTTTTAGTCACTTATGTTATTATTATCTCCCTAACGGTAATCCTACGTGGCAGTCCAACTAGATTGTAAGTGCCAACTAGATTTTAAGTATATCTGTTAATACATACTTCATCCGGCTAAATTATGCCTGCTTATTTCTCTCTCCTTTTTACAATGCCAATTGATTTTTCTAGCTAAATAATTTTTTTAGACAAAAGCTGCAACCGAAAATTGAAATTAATTATCAAATAATATGAACAATTTCATGCTAGAAAAATCAGAATCTTTTGTCTCGTAGTTAACAATTATTTTCACTCAATTGGCATTGTAAAAAGGAGAGAAATAACTTTACAAATAATACAATTTTCACTCAAATGCATAATTTAGCCAGATAAAGTATGTATTAATAGAATATGGTGAGAGTGGAAGAAGATTTTCCGAAAAATGTCTTACCGATTAAAAATCTGTAAGACATTTTACCTAAAAAACTCATCTCATTTACCGTGTTTTGGAAAATATTTTCCCCATGTAATCTATTTTCAATCAACCAAACAACGTAAAACCCGGAAAATGTTTTCCTGGCATACAAACGCACCCTAAATAGATAATTTTAAAAATCAAAAGCTCATTTATAATCTAATGTATTTTATGTAATATTTATATAATGTATACAATTATTTCCTTATTGAAATTTATTTCAGGGGAAGGAATTTATTTATATCGGTATAAAATTAGATTATTTTTACATATTTTAATAATTATTTATATGATTAATATTTTAACAACTTAATTGTTAAATTTATTAAGATATTTGCATTAATCACGCATACAAATTTTTTAATTAATCAGATATCTCTATAATATATTCTTAATTTCTATACTTTTCATGTTTTAGGAATTTAGTTATCTTAATTTTATTTTCAAAAATTTGACTTTGTTAATTTAATTTTTTTTAAAAAATTCTGATAACATGAAATTTACTGATAAAATAATAGTTAGGTGGAATTAAAAATGTAAAATTTAAAAAAGTAATCACATAAAAGTCAAACCGTAAAAAAGAATTACTTCAATACTTTTAATCTCATCCAGAAAAATCGCTTTGTCTTTACTGCATCTTATTGTCTACTACTGATCTCCCATGAAATTTGAAACCTTACAAGAATCCTTGAAATCGATAATATAATTTTCATGGGTTTTCTATTATCGAAATCCCTAACTCATTTCCAGTTGCCCTTACGACCTATGAAATTCCTAACTTTGAAATCGAAAATTTCCTTCAGAACCTTTAATCGACGAAATCCCCAATTTATAGCCTCCTTACCTTAATCGAAATTTGTGAAAGTTCATCCACATATTATATTTTTTCAGGTTTAATAGATGAGAGAGATTATATTGGTGGAAGGTGTAAGAAGATGAAGAACATTGGTATGGGTTTTTGGAAAATGAGTTCGAGATTTCAATGAAAAACTATAACAAATGAAATGAGTTTAATGTTTTTTTATTATAATTTTAAGGTTTCGATTTCAAAGGTTTCTACACTAATGATCAGTGAAGAAGAAGATGGAGTATCTTTGGGTTGTCGTTTCGGTTGTATGGTGGAAGGTGTAAGAAGAAGATGCAGAACATTGTTACTTTTTTAGATTTTTAAAATTTTACCTTCTAAAAGCCTTATTTTATTTATAAATTCCATGTCAGAATAGATAACAGAAAATTTTAATTAGATAAGAACTTTTAGGGGTTAAAATTTTGAAAATAGAAATATGAGGATGAAATTCTTAAATTACGAAAAGTATAAGGAATATGAGTATATTTTATTCAAAATTAAATGGAAGAATAAAATGATTTTTTTTATAAATTATGAGGGGTTAAAATATACAATTTTTTTTTACAAAGAAATATGAACATTACAAGCAGATGGGCTAAATAAGCTCAAGAGATCAAGCAGTCAATACATGGGTTTAACCCAAGCCCAAAACCTAGCCCAATTGCCCACCACCCGCCGCCAGTAGCCACTGCGGGAGAGAAGACCATTGGAGATGCTTGAGAGACAAGGAAGTTGCCATGCCTCCAACACGGCTAAGGGAAAGCTGAGACTCCAGCAAGATCGGGTAGAAGAAGCGCCGTCATGACCGTGGAGACCATCAGGACCACTGATAAAAAGGATGCCACAACCTTGGTTACCGGCATCGGTCACCAAACTACAAGGATTTGGTTTCACTAGATCGGCTTCACCATATTCGAGCTTGCGAAGGCTTGTAGTTGTCTGCGACGACGCTTTACCCAACAGCCACTAATCTTGTCAAGAGCAGTAGCAAAAATAGGCCGAAGGAATCCTCGATCAGAGAAAAGGGATCAACTCCATAGAGAGGTTGTGGAAAGCCACGAGGTGGTCGAGTTTCTCTCCCTCCATTCCGGCGTCAAAGGGCATAGGGAAGGAGAGAGCTTGGGTTATTTTATGGAAAGGGGTAGGAAAAAAAGCGAAAAAGAGAAATAAAGGGAGATATGTTAACAACGACCGGCCCAAAGGCCGGACGTGCCGGCATGGCGGTAAGAAGGCAGGGAAAAGTGTTTGTTTGAAAGCGAAGGTACGATAAAATATACATTGCTTAAGACGTAGGGAAATAGGATATTACGTGTGAAGCCGTACAGTAAAATGACTGGGTCTATCGTCTTGCTTTCTTTCTGTATTGTCAATGACAGCTACAATCTTTATTTACTTTTTGCCCAAACCCAAGGTGAAAGTTGAAACTCCCCACCGACTGGGCCCTATTTTCAACTTTTCCCTAATACGTACACTACACCTTTTGCTCCCATCTTCTCTTTTTTACTGTCTTAGCCCGCGCACATCAACAAGTGTTCCAATTTCTACCAATAGCCGCCCTCCCCACCCATTTATTAACTAACACGTGTATTAATTGTAAGAACTGAACAAATTATGGTTTTGGTGCTTTTTATTGTGCTCAAAGTTAGGATTTTATCCCTGTATATTCTTTTTAAAGTTTCACTAGTTCAAAAACATCACAAGATTGGTACAAATATATGTTCCATGGACAATAATATAGATTTCAACCAATACAATACAAAGAGGACGAGGACTAATTCAAAACGAATCGAACACAACTCATATAAGGCATACTCACAAAGTAAAAAAGAGACACACATCACAATTACTCAAACTTGAGTCTTCAAAGGTTTTATTTTCTTTTTACTTTTATGATTTTATTAATCAGTTAGTTTAATTGACTTATATTTTTAATAAAAACACGTTTTTCAACTTATTACGCTAATTTATTAATTAAAATATATAAATACTTGGATTAATTAATGATGTTACTAAAATACAGAGATTAAAAAGGTATATCGAATTATAATATATGAACTAAATTTTTAGTTTGATTATAGTAAAAGGACTAAAATCAAAATTTGACCAGTGGAATGTTAGTGGATATATTCTGTTTGTTCCCGCATATAATTTTAAATGATAAAAACAAGCTGGAAGAAAGAGAGAGGAAGGCGAATTGCATTTTGGAGAAAAAAGAAGGGAAAAAGATTTCACTGAAAACGATGCATACTGAGTTCTCAGTTGACGATTTCTCGGACTCCTTTTGGGCGGCTCCGCCGGGGATGAGCCGAAGCCAATCGGAGTGGGCTTTTGACAATTTTATTGAAGAGTTTTCTGGTTCGGGCGGGGCGATCCCGGTGTCACGTTCGGGCGAGAGTGTTATCGGTCCATCCTTGGCGGAACCTCGGCCGTCCGTTTCGAAATCTGAAGAAGCCGATGGTGAAGGTGACGTGGTGGAGATCAAAAGACCTGGTAATCAGAATCATAACAGTCCGCCGTCCGATCTGGCACCAACGTTCTCGATTGAGTCGGATGAGTACCGCGCGATCCTCAAGGACAAGCTCCATCAAGCCTGCGCAGCTGTTGCTCTCTCTCGTGTATTCTTCTCTCTCCAATCTCGACTTCCAATTGGATTTATTATTATTATAAGTCATATTAGATATTTTTTCTGAAAAATAAATATTATTCAGGCATCATCTGTGAAGGCAGAAGTTTTCTCTGCGCAAGCTGAAGATCAAGTGCTTCAATCGAGATCCCAAGTTCAAGGTAAGCTTTTGCTTTGCATGCCTCTGATTTGACTTGTTCTTTTTAATGAATTCGAGTTTTTTAGACTTTCCTTTTTTCTCAAATGCAATAGATTGAACTTGTTTAGAGTAAGGATGAAGGACCGTTCACGTTTCTTATTGACTCTGATATTTGAATGCAACTTATGTGATATAAGCATACAACTTACGCAACCCTGTAAATTAATTTTAGTTATTTCCTTACGTTTCAAATTTTAAGGAGCCGATTTCATGTTAGTTCAAAGGGGTAATTCTATTCCTGAGCAGTAGTTAGATTTTAAGGGAGTCAATTTTTATTTGTAATATGTGTTTCTTATCCAAGGAGAGCTAGGATTTCTGTAAAAATTTGCTCTGAATACTTGTATTTCGGCAAACGGATAAAGGCATCTGCCTTACTCAAATTCAATTGGAGTTGGAGTGAAGTTGGGAAGATCACTAGTCTTATACTGGGAGATAAGCAGTTTCTATCCCGTAAGCATGTTTCATTGTAATAGGAGGATGCACTGCTTCAACAGGTTTAGTTTTTCTGATGGCAGTCAGCCCCTTCTATACTATGACAAGTCTATATATTGTTTTGAATCAAATGTAGTTCATCTAGTTTGTGATTTGTTGAGGGTGAGATAGTAGCAGAATGAATGACATGAATGTTTCTGTAGTTTGGATCCTTTAAGTTAACTACATCAATGATTTTTTTGCTTCTTGATGAACTATAGGAAAGCATTGTTTTTCATTTAGTTTTTACTGGAGCCATCCTGCACATATCATGCATGATTATTCCTCATAAATAATAACTGCAAGTTGCTAATGTTTTCTGTCTTCACAAGGTGCAACGTAACTCAATCTTTGATTCATGTTTGTTCTGAAAGAGTGAAGGAAAGGAAAATGAGAAGAAAGATGGAGGGATCAATAAAAATGGAATTAATTTTCTTTACTAGATTTGATAATTTTTATTAGTTTCTTATAAACTTTACATAGGCATTCAAACAAGAAATGAAATATTATCCTGTTTATTTTTCATTTTTCTCCACTTCTCCATTTTCCTTCCTACTTTTTCTTCACATTTCCTAATATCTAATCTGTAGAAAATATTGTAAAGATCTTTGGAGCTCTTCTTGCATTAATTTCGTTCTCCTTTTTCAATGACTGCTTTACATATCATAATATCTAGCTGATACAAATTCTACCATTGTAGGTTCCTCAAAGGCTCAAGGACAGGGTGAACTAGATGCTACACCTAGTGAAGTCTTGGCTATGTCTACTACACAGACAAAATCAAAGGTACAAATGAGGCAAACAACAAGTGTGTCATCAGGAGAAGATTCAGATGATGATGAACTTAGAGATACTGAAACTACTGACAACATGGATCCGGCTGATGCAAAACGTGCAAGGAGGTAATCATGTTTTCTATTTTTGACTTGTATTATTGATTGTTTTGAGGAGTTTGAAATGCTTTCTGTTATTTATTCTCTTCCGCTTAACATGTTTGATTTCCTTTTCTCTTCTTTTTATCCTAATTAAAAAGACTAGCATCTCTTTTAAGTATAGCTATAAGAACTAATTTCTTATCTTCAAAAAGATCAAATATTTATTTTGCAAATAGAGCTTGAACTTACAATTCTATACCTCTTAGTCGAACATAGTTCTGTTGTCTTTTTCAAGAATTAATCTCAGCTCTTGGCTCAGGGATTTTTCTTTTTGTGTTTTCTTAAATCAATATATTGGTTTAAAGCACAAACATTCTAAGCAGTAATTACTTATCTCACTACTAGACATGTGAATTAGTAAATTCTCACTAAATTCAATCTTTGATTTGGTGATGAAACCACAAAATTTCCCTGAATTAATTGGTATATTGTTGATGGCTCAGAATGCGGTCAAATCGAGAATCAGCTAGACGCTCAAGGAGAAGAAAGCAAGCACATATGAATGAACTTGAAGCGCAGGTTTTACTACATCATTCCTCCTACCCCTTAATGGTCTGGTGCAGTTTGTTTTATTGTTATTTTTAATCCTGTAAGTGATTTTTTCTAGGTTGGCCAACTAAGAGTTGAACATTCTACATTACTCAAGAGTCTCACTGACACGAATCACAAGTATGACGAAGCTGCTGTGGACAATAGAATTCTGAAGGCTGATATCGAAACATTAAGAGCAAAGGTAAACCATCAGCATCGGTTCGTCATCATCACCATTGCCTAATTTGCCTTTTCTTACTTTGTCCAGTTATTCTTCAGTTAGTTTGACTTATGGTTCCTGCTGAAAGTTCAAAATTTACTTCCATATAAATGACAGGAGAATATGTTATTGTGACATCATGAAGTTTAGTCGGTCAAATTCTGAAAAGCCATGGGTAATTCATTTTCCTTAATCTAGGATTAAAGGATTAAATAGAAAATGAGCTTTCAGAATTTAGTAGCTGCAATTCTCTCAGTGAAGGGAGATTAATTTGGTTTTGGTGATCTGTATGTGCTCCATTTCAGGGATCTGCTGGACTTGTCCAGTACTGACACACTCAGTTCTATGGTGTGTTCGACTGTTAATATACTTGAAATTATTTATGATTTGTATGTCTCTCTGAAATTTACATAACGGATACTGACATGATCTCTTGTGTTAATACACTGGAGTTACCTTGTTGGACATCAGATGTTAATGTCAGTGTTTGGACCGTTGCAAACTGTGAAGCACAGTCTTGCATCTTTTATGCCTGAAACTGCTGCGATTGGTTGTAGCTATTTTACTTTTTTTCTATGAATCACTATTGATGCTGATTGATGCAACTTGTTAATACTTGAAATTTTCAGGTAAAAATGGCTGAAGAAACAGTTAAGCGGGTGACGGGGATTAACTTTAACTCTGGTCTTCTATCTAGGCACAATGTAGCTAGTGTTGGCATGCCTTTTGTTAGCAGCCCATTGGAAACATCTTCAACTGCTCCTGTTCCATTGCAGCCAAACACTAATCAGTTTTTTCACCAACCAGTTCCCTTGCATCATCAGAGAATGGAAAACGGTTTCATGGGGAACACCATGGTTCCTCCTATCGTGAATTCACGAACCGAAGGAGTGAAACATGTCAATGAAACATCTGCATTGCAGCACACACCCAGGTCGGAGCGCGTTCAAGATCAGATCGGCCCTGGTGTCAGTCAGCATGTGTCTGGGTGGGAGCCTCAACAACATGCAGCTGCTAAGAACAAGAAGCAAAATTGAAGGTTGGTGGTGTCCTGCCCGTCCTGTTTTCTGAGATGGGGTTTAAGAAGCATAGCTGGTGGTGGTGGTGGTGGTGTAGTGTTAGTTAAAAAACCAGTGACTAAATTTTTGTATTTAACATCTTGTCATCATAACATCGACTTAGTTATCAGTCCAGACAGTGAACTTTATTTTGGTAAATTATTATGTATGAAAATAATATTAAGTTCATACTCCACTCCAGTGTTTCAATTATTAAGTAGTTAAAAAATCATCCACGAGTGCAATCTTTTTATCATTATAGTATTGAAAAAGGGAAAGGGGATGACAAAATTTGAATCCCGGAAAACGTAAATGTAAGATTTTATCTTCTTACCTTAATATCTTTAGTTTTTTTTCGTAAGCGGGGAAGGCATATTTCACATTTTCACCCATTTTTGTATGGGTGAGTATTATCTATGTACCACTTTTTAATTCTATACATAAAATTATAAATTTGCCCCGTGTTCTATTTATTTAATATTTTTATATTTTTAATTTTTTTTATTATATGTAAACTTGTCATACCCTAATTTTGCTTGTGAAATTATTTAATATAGGCATAATAATTTTTTTTACCTTCAAATTTTATATAAAAAAAATTATTTTAGTCCTCTATTTATTTTTTTTGGCTTTTTTAGTATTTAAATTTGTGTTTTTTTGTCTAAACACCTCAAAATAGATGAAAAAGTTAACGTTTATTAATTTTGTCAACATAACATACATGTGAATGACATGTTAGCATTTAATTAATTTTATAAATTAAATATTTTATTTGATTCGATCGATTCGTACTGATTCTTGAATCAACTATTTTAAAATTTCTCTTTAATTGATACTCTAATTTATTTCTAATCTAATTGATTTGACCAGTTT
This sequence comes from Gossypium australe, assembly GCA_005393395.2. NCBI lineage: Eukaryota > Viridiplantae > Streptophyta > Magnoliopsida > Malvales > Malvaceae > Gossypium > Gossypium australe. Next base: position 129,594,625 of record CM016621.1, on the reverse strand, counting down.
AAACAACCTCGTGGGACTGAATGCATTGCAGTGCAGCAATGCCAATAGTTTGAAACAAGAGTGCTGCTCGGTCATGAAGCATTGCTGCAGCCCCACAGTTGCTGCCAGGCAGCACATATTTCGAATAAAATGTATCAATTTGGTGATTGAAAAACTGTTGGTGCAAAATAAAAATGAAGAAATATTGAAGGAAATAAAAACAATTGTAGATGGTAAAGTCACAGAAAAGTCAATTGGAGCATTTTATTAGTTTTTCAACTTAATTTTTTTTTCTAAAATCATATTTTAAGAAAATGAAAGGTAAAAACATGTGAAGTTATAGGATTTAATGATTAACTCTGAAAACCCATTTCTAATTATTAAGCAAGGAAGACAAGAAACAAATAAAGAAAGAAAAAAGGGTTAAAAGAATGAATCTCAACTATTATGAAAAAAATAAATAACAACTTATATTTAATTTTAATATTCAATTTAGCATTGAAGTTTTTTATATTTTTGTTTTAATTTGATACCTGAGTTTAATTTTAATGTTTAGTTTGGTAATTGAGTTTTTTTTTTGTCCTATACAAGTACCTAAGTTTGACTTCAATGTTTATTTGGTACCTGAGTTTGCTTTTGTCCAAATTAAGCATCTATATTTTTTTACTAGATTACATATGTCAAATATTTATTGGGCCACATGATGCTGTTTAGTTTGAGTATCAAATTGAACATTAAAGACAAATATAGATACCAAATGGTATATTAATCCTTTAAAAAAAAGAAGTTTGTTACTAGTATAATAACACAAGGAAAAGGCTTATTCAATACATGTGTTAAAAAAGTTAGATATAAAATAAAGAATAAAAATTTAAATGTGAAATTAGAATGATGAGTAAGAACTCTTATAAAAAAAATGAGATCTCTTCAAAAATAAAAATAAAAATCTTTCTCTTTGTCACAAACAAGTTATGTGTGTTGCTAAAAATTACCCATTGTAATTAATTTATTCCTAACTCGTGACTAAAACATGTAAAAAAAAAAAATACTCCTACCAGACGTAGCATAAGTGATATTTAAAATCTATCTTAACATAATTGAAAGCTAACATTCATGTCGATTTAGTTTTAGCTCGATTGGCATGACATTGTTGCCAATGCAGGAGGTCGTGAGTTTGAGTGCGCTGAAGCGCATTATCCTCTTATTTAGGGTTGGGGAGGGGTTTTGGGTAGTTCTAGGTATTGTCTAACAAAAGGAAATCATTTTTCTCATCTTGGTACCTAAACTTTTTTTTTTGTCATGAGTGGGACCAAAACAACTTTTTTTGTTCGCAATCTGATATCTCCAATAGTCCAATGTTAGTCAACTTGTTAAGTCTATTTTTTAAAAAAATGCTTAACCTACAAATTAGTACTTAAACTATGCCATTTTTCCAAGTTAGTACCTTAATTTTTTTTGTCCTAAGTAATACCTAAACTATTCTTTCATTACCCATTTTACACCAAAATGTTATATCCGTTAAAAAAAGTTCCAACCAATAATAGACCGATCTCTCATATATTTTAAAAAAATATATTTTAATTATTTTGTTTTCTTTTATATTGTTCGACCGCCTCGCCAGCCTCCAACATGCGGACACCATGGCTAAGCGAGAATCAATACTAATACAACAATCGAATTAGAAATACTACATGTGGTGTCTACAAGTGTGGCAAGTCAGTTGAAACATAATTTATACAACAGGGTACAAGAGTACTCCGAGGATCAAACTTATAGGAGTCGGCGATTGAGTGAATTCTAGCTACTAACATGCAAATAAAGAGTCTAAACAACTAGTCGCTAGATAGCATAGTACGACAAACCATGAATTTGAGTTTAATTAAACTAATTAATTAACTACTTAACAAAAGGACTAAATCGTAAAGCATGCAAAGTTATAAAACTATCCAATCAAATATGAACGGTGGTTGGTTGACTTCAATATGGTTCATTAATAATCGAATTAGGGATCTATATTGATTGAACTCCTAACGTGGCACCATTTTACCTCTTGGTCTCAATTTTACCAAATTAGACAAATTAGTCTGGTTTATCTCTCGATCTCACTCGACTAACCCGGGACTAATGAATTGGTGCCTAATAAGATTACCTCTCGGTCACTTGTCTTGATTTACCCTTAGGGACGTCAATCCTAAATTTTGAGGTTCATTCAACTTAGTCCAATTTATTGCAATTTAGTTCCTAACCTAGAAATTATGTTACCCACATTTCCATCAACCAACCCCTATAGGGTTTAGTTACCCATGCCCATTTCTAAGCTAACAAACATCAAGTGTAACACTCCTAACCCATATCCATCGCCGGAACAAGGTTAAGGAGCATTACCGGAGTTTACAAAACAAATACAATTAATTCATGTCATTTACTATTCATATCCGAAACGAATCATAATTCAATCATATTGTCCATTAAATAGACCCTCGAGGCCCAATTTAAACATTTAAAACAAGTCGGGAACAAATCGAAAACTCAGAGAATTTTTCGTGAAATTCCAAAATTTTTCTTAAATTCAGGGGTCACACGCCCGTATGAGCCAAGTGACACGCCCGTGTTCCAGGCCATGTGGGCATTCGATGTAAGGCACACGGCCGTGTCCCAGCTCATGTCCTTACCCGTGTAACTCTCTGACCTGTGTCTCACGGCTAGCCACACGCCCGTGTGGACAATTTAATTTTTGAAAATTAGGTGCAGGATTCACACGGCCAAGACACACGCCCGTGTCTCTGCCTGTATGACCAATTCTAAGCATTCTGTTTCTCAATTTTTAAAATACAGGGGACACATGGCCAAATCACACGCCCGTGCGCATGGTCGTGTGTCACACACAGCTGAGACACACGCCCCTGTGTCTACTCGTGTGGACGAAAATAGACCATTTTCAAGGCCACTTTTCTCACCTATTTGGTCTTCCACCTACAACCACATTTAAGCACATTCACCCACCAATCCAAGACATTTAAACCAACCCAAAACCAAATTCTTATACATGATATATCATGACATTGATTCAAACATCCAACTTACTCAATTGAACATATTCTTACTTTAGCATATTTAAAACTAAAATACCAATCATGCACACTTACATATCAAACATAGTATAACCTCATACATATACATTAACCATAAAGTCACTAGCCATTCCAATGGCTAGTTACAACCAAACATTTTATCATTTAATCTAACTTAGTCTATACATGCCATTATACCAAAAGTAGTTTTGATAATTATACCAAATTAAGTTGAAGGATAGTGTGATCTTGCTTCGACTCGTTCCAACCTTTACGGACTTTCGAGTACTATAAAACAGAGGAAAATAAACAGAGTAAGCATGTAATGCTTAGTAAGTTCGTATAACAAGAATTTAACTTACCAATCATATTAATTTAAAATAAGCATACAAACATGCATCCAAAACATTGTGGCCAATTGCCTAAACACATGCTTTCATCAAACAAGTTAGTCATGAAATTTACATGAATATCAAGAAAACAAAGATGAGCTCATCATGAACCATTTCCAGGTATTTCAGGGATATTCAAGATATAATTCATTTAATATTCATATTTTCTCACATCAGGAGTTTTGTCCGTTGAATCATTGAAATATCGATGGATACCCGAGTAGTACACATAAGGTGTACTTATCAATGATCCGTCAATTCATATACAGGGTGCTCATTAGAGCATATAACCGGGAAGCACACTCTCAAGCCTTATAACGGGAAGCTCATGTGAGCCATGTATCGGAAAGCTTATCCGGGCTGTATAACGAGAAGCTCATAAGAACCATAATCAGGAGTTCACAAAGAACCATATCGCGAAGCTCACAAAGAGCCTATATGGAAGCTCACAAAGCGCTCACAGAGAGCCATGTGACGGGAAGCTTTGAATAGCCATATATCGGGAAGTTCAAGCGAACACTGTCGGGAAGCTCACAAAGAGCTAATTTATCAGGAAGCTCACGAAGAGCCATATATCGGGATACTCATAAGAGCTAAGGAATGTCCACAACACATGTAGGACCACAACCTATCGGGACGCTCCAAAGAGCTATAACGGAAAGCTCGCAAGAACCTTATACGGGAAGCTCGAGAGGGCTAATAACAAGACGCTCTTTCGAGCTGTTGTGTGCTCGTAACATATGCAAGACTACAACCAATTTGGGAAAACTTGTATCCATTGAATTTCATCTATTCAAACGAGACTTAACAACTCTAGGGCATGTCAGATATATAATTATTTTCATATACATAACAAATTCATAATTAACATATATAACATTCAATTCAAACATGAAAATATACACAATTTAGTTACACAAACTTACCTTGATACTTGTTCGTATATGAGAATCTACTAATTCGAAACTTTTTCTTTTCCTCGATCTAATTCCTTTTTTGGTATTTCTGGATCTATACAAATTAATTTAATCATTAATTTATTACATTTCACATTCAAATCAATCCAATTCATATCTTAGGAAAAAGTATCATTTTGCCCCTATACTTTTCATTAATTTCAATTTCGTCCTTAAGCTCGGAAAATGAAATTCATGCAATTTAATCCTTAATCCAAGCCTAGCTGAATTTTTCATATGCCATTTACAGCTCATGTATTTCACAAAAATAAAAAAATTTCCATCAATTTTACATCTTTACAATTTAGTCCCTAAATCACAATTTCATCAAAATTTCCTTTACAAAAGTTGTTTATCTATCAACAACCTTTCATTTTTTACCATAAATTTCAAACTTTTAGCATACTCATCCATGAAAAAATTTTAATACTTTGATAACTTTACAAATTGATCCCCAAAATAGCTAGTTTAGGTTATTTCGATCTCAAAAATATAAAAATTACTAAAACGAGACTTGAATACTCACCTAATTTGACCAAATAAGTTTTCTCTTTCTTCAAGCTCTCAAACTAGGGTTTCCATGGCTTTTAATTGGGAAAGATGATATAAAATGATGATATTAGAAATTTATTTTATTTATCATCTTTTATTTATTTCAATTTCTAATTTAGTCCTTTTCTTTTTCTAATTTTCCATGGATGAATCATCCAAAATATCTACTAACTTCTCTTAATGGTCTAATTGCCATATAAGGACATCAAATTTTGAATTCCATAGCTATTTGCTACTTATAACTACTAGAACTCAACTTTTGCATTTTATGCAATTTGGTCCTTTCCATAATTAAATATGAAATCGGTAAAATTTTCTTATCGAAATTTTCATACGTCTTTCCTATCATGATGTAGACCATGCAATAATATTAAAATAAATTTTCTTTCTGACTCAAATTTCTGGTCTCAAAACCACTGTTCTGATTTTACTGAAAACAGGCTGTTACATCAAGGAAGCAACCATGAAAGCCATTGACATAAAATTCAATAAAAAGATGAAAGTTTTGATTTTTACTTGGAAAAATGTTAAGCCAAACAACTAGAAACAAAATAAATAACCAGGAACACTAAAGTTAAGATTTTTGACAGATGAAAAGAAAGCAAATTGAAATAACATTAAACTAGAGATTAAAATTTGATTACAACCAAGTTTTAAGGTAGTAAACATGTAAATAAACCTAAGCTACAATGTTAACTAAGTTAACTAACACTAAGAATGCAAAAAAAAAAAAAAAAAAACAAGGAAATTGCATAAAATTAAAATACTAAGCTATGAAGGAGAAGAACTAAAGCCCTCAAAATGAGAGAAACTAGAAAGATGAACTAAAATTGTGTCTAATGCCTCTTCCCACCCACCAAGCAATTTTTGGCTCTTTTTAGCAGCATTTTTGACTCATTTTTCTAGATCAAAATGCCCCACAACGTGTTTTTTTTATTGGTGCTTTGGTTGGAAAAAGACTATTTCTAATGTCAATTTTTGTCCCTCCATGACAGTGATATCGCGATACCCATGGTCTGGATATTGCAATATCGTTGGTAGTTTCAAAATCGGGAGTTCCCTTTGAAAGCTGAGTATCGCGATACCTGAGGATATCGCGATACCACTATAGGTGGTCTTCATTCTTCTTTTCATTTCAGGACTGTTGAGAATATCATGATACCTAGTTTTTGGTATCGTGAGACCCCCTCCTTGGTGATGTTTTTGCTTAAAACCACGCCACCATTGAATTCCTATAGCACTTAATCAATTGTTAGGATCCAAATGACGTATTTGAGCAATTTGGGTTTCAAAACGAGTACAAAAATACATTAAACACTTATTAAATAGAAAATTTTAAAACTACGCTAAACTACAGAATAGACACAAATTTACTCGAAAACAAGCTCTCTAAGTATAACAGGGAAGCCTAATTTGACATATCAAATTACGGTAGATCAAACTTCTCTACATTAAAGCAAACACAAATCAATTCAACAAATTAAAAGGCTAAAAAATCTAGAAGCAATCCAAATGAGTATATGTACAATTGTGTTATCCATAAAAATGGTCTATGTGGATACAATACCGATACATAAAGCAAATTGAAAGCATTCATCCAAAATAATGCGACAAGTTAAGAGAAACGTGCTAGTGGAACATTCAGATTCCAAAAGGTCTTCTAAGCTTGTAATGTTCAAAGGCTTAGGGCAGCTCGAAATTCAAACAAAATGTCGCTCTAAACAGTTTCTAGAACTAAAAACAGTGAAACACATGACATTGTCTGTAACACCCCTAACCCGTATCCATCACTGGATTAGGGTTATAGAGCATTACCATACAAACAGAACGTTAAACGTACATTTCATACATTATCCAATACACATCACGCAATGTCCCTAAAACGAGCCCTCGAGGCCCAAAAATTACATTAGAAACAATTCGGGACCGACTTGAAATCATTTGGAAAGTTTATGCAAAAGTTAGAAAAATTTGACTGTAGGGGTCACACGACCATGTGCCTCTCACAACTGAGACACACGCCCGTGTCTTAGGTCGTGTAACAATTGAATTAGGGACACATGGTCGTGTCCTAGCTCGTGTCCTCACCCATGTAACTCACTGAGTAGGGTCACACGGTCGTGTCACACGCTTATGTGCCAGGCTGTATAACTCTCAAAATAGCCCTACACGCCCGTGTGCTAGGCCATGTAATTGCCTGACTTGCATGCATTAAAACCTACAAGAGACACATGGCCGTGTCGTTAGGCCGTGTATCACACACTGCTGAGTCACACACTAGTGTCTCAGGCTGTGTGGATCCAAAATAAACCTTAAACAACAAGTTTACCATTTCAAGCTTACTTGGACTCTAAGCAATCCACTTACCAGCTAAAAGACCTATTCAAAGTAACTTTAAACAAGCTAAAACATGCCAAATCAACATCCTAAGTGCATAACCAATGTATCATCATAGATACCATAAGTATATACAACTATACATCAAAATAAAACTTCAAACACAACTTATTAATTCATCCAATCTAACATCTAACCAATGTACCTATCATAGGTACCTCAATCACAATATATCAGTAACACATATAATTCATTTTAGCACTGGAACCTTACTTCATTCACATGTACCATATAAGTTGGCAATTTACACAAAATATTATACTTAATATTTACATATCCCAAAACATTAGTAATAATAACACAAAAGCCTATTACATGCCATATAATCCAAAAATGAACATTTCAAAAACTATCGAGATTTATGGATTGATACGGTCCGTCTCGGGTTAGGAGGCGAATCGTAAATGTTGCCCGATCGTAAATTAGGTCGTTTCTCTTTCAATTAACAAAAGGGATAATTTATTTTAAAAAAATAATATCTTCGAAAAAGTAAAGATAGGTGATGGGTTGAATGGATACGTATTTGAAACAAGAAAGAACCTTTAATAAAAATTAAAGACCTGAATCTTATAGGTTTCAAATTGATGGAATGAATTGTGAAATAAAACCGAGACCCACTATCTAGCGAGATAGGAACCAACGGTATAGGTAGATGAACGCCACACCCGTTAGGATGATAAGTTCGAAAACAAGGAAAGAACGACGCCACTAGAAAACTAGATAAGTCAATTCAACCTTAAGAATCAGGAGAGTGAATACTCACCAAAAGAAAATTTTCTTTCATTCAAATTCAAGTTCTGTTACAAAATGAAAAATTGCAAAATATTTATAGGCCTTTTCAAAGATAGCCGAATAGGGAAAATAAATTTGATGGCCTCAACCTCTAGTTGTGCACACGAGTAGTTGACTTGGTGAACATTCGGCCAAGGGAAAAATCATGGAGCTAGAAAGTATAGCCAACTTGAAATTAAAATAAGGCATTTACCTAATCTCCATCAAAGTTTGCTGCCACTTTCATTTGTCATAAGTTGACTAAAATTTGTGTGTGCCGTTCCCATTTTAATAAACAAATGATTCCATTTATTCCTCCACATGCCTTGCCGTCCATTCCTTTGTTTACAAAAGACAAAATTCTTATTTGATGATCCATTCTTCAATTGTTTATCCCATGGTGGTTTTGCTTTATTTATTCCAAGCATTGCCGTCCAACAAAAGAACTCTAGCATTCATGTCCCATTTCTTTAATATTTCTAGCACATGCCTAATTATTCTAATTGTTTAATTATTCCTCAATTGTTTAAGCATGCCGTCCACTTTGTTTATAAAGGCAAAGTTCTTTTTATGCTCCATTTCTCATGCATCCACACGCACATTCTTCAAATTCCCACTTTCATGTATTAATTAATTCCCACATAGCTAGCCTCCAAGTCGTCCATACCTAATACACCACAAGTTTGATTCTATTACTTTATTTGTTTATGGCTTCTTCTTCATCATAGCCGTGGCTTCTACTCGCTTTAAGTTCCCTTAGTCTTTGTTTATTTATTTATTTCTCCCCCAAGTGTGCCGTCCAAGGTAATTTGATCCTGCAGCAAATTAATCAATCCATTAGCTTCTTAATTTAGCACAATAAAATAGCACAATTATACTTCATCAATTCAGCAGCCACTTAGGATACTTAACACCATAATTTAGACACCAACAACATTTAATTCAAGTGCGTGTTTAGCCAAAATAAGTGTTAATATAACTTAAACTTACTAATAATTCACTTCAACAAAGACTAATTAAAAACTTGTACTATCTAAACAAACAAATATGAAATAAGAAAAATAAAGTTATTACTGAAAATGAAACATGCGTAATTTAAAGTGTTAAATAAACTAGCAGTCGGACTAGCTAGTATATTCAACTTCAAACAAGTTGTATGAGTTCAGCATGTTTTTGGGCTCTCTTTTATGGTCATCCCAAATTTGTTCCACCAACACCATTGCGGCATCTTTGAATTGTTTGGTTCGGGAACATGTAATTGGCCCATTAGGAAGCCTCATCGGGTCATGATTGACGTCCGTCACAGGCGTCGTAGGTGAGCTCGTATCATCCCCTCCCTCTTTAAGTTGATTCGTCCTCGAATCATCACCTACATCAAAAGGAGAAAGATCAGAAACATTAAAACTCGCGCTCACATTATAGTCACCTGGCAAGTCCAATTTGTATGAGTTGTCATTTATGCGTTCAATGACTTGAAATGGACCGTCCCCTCTTGGGAGAAGTTTAGATCGCCTTTGCTTGGGAAACCTTTCTTTTCGCATATGAACCCAAACCCAGTCCCCTGGTTCAAAGAGAATGCGTCTACGACCTTTGTTAGCCCGTTGGACGTATTGCTTGGTTCTTGCTTCGATATTCTCGCGCACCTTTCGATGCAACTCCTTTATGTATTCCGCCTTTTTTCTAGCATCAGAATGGATAAATTTATCTGAAGGCAATGGCAATAAATCAAGAGGAGTGAGAGGGTTAAACCCGTAAACAATCTCGAAAGGCGAAAATTTAGTTGCAGAATGAACAGCTCGGTTGTAAGCAAATTCGATGTGGGGCAGGCAGTCTTCCCACGTTTTGAGATTTTTTTGCACCAATGCTCGCAACAAGGTTGATAGGACTCGATTCACTACTTCGGCCTGTCCATCCGTTTGAGGATGACACGTGGTCGAGAATAGTAGTTTCGTCCCTAACTTTCCCCACAGAGTTCGCCAAAAATGACTTAAAAATTTTACGTCCCGATCAGATACGATCGTCTTCGGAACTCCATGCAATCGTATGATTTCCCTAAAAAACAAGTTTGCAATATGCACAGCATCGTCAGTCTTAGAACATGGGATAAAATGGGACATTTTAGAAAAACGATCAACTACAACAAAAATCGAATCCTTCCCGGTTTTTGATCTTGGTATTCCAAGGATAAAATCCATGGAAATATCGACCCACGGAGTGTCTGGAATAGGAAGGGGCGTATATAAACTGTGAGGCTGGACCCGTGATTTTGCTTGTTTGCAAGCAATGCAATGTTCACAAATCCGTTCGACATCTTTTCTCATTCTTGGCCAAAAAAAGTGTTCTTGAAGAGTGGACAATGTTTTGTCTCTTCCAAAGTGACCCATAAGGCCACCACTATGTGCCTCTATCACAAGCATGTCTCGCATAGACCCTTGCGGTATACATATCTTGTTTTCCTTGAAAAGGAATCCTTCATGCCTGTAAAACTTATCAAAAGCACCACTCTCACAAGCATTATAGACATTGCCAAAATCAGCATCATTAGCATACAATTCCTTAATGTGATGGAAACCAAGTACTTTAGAATCAAGAAAGGTTAATAAAGAGTACCTCCGTGATAATGCATTCGCTACTACATTTTTCTTACCTTTCTTATACTTAATTACGTACGGAAACGATTCTAAATACTCGATCCATTTTGCATGTCGTTTGTTGAGCTTGTGCTGTCCTTTAATATACTTGAGTGCTTCATGATTTGAATGAATAACAAACTCTTTCGGCCTCAAGTAATGTTGCCATGTTTCAAGCGATCTTATTAGAGCGTACATCTCTTTGTCACACGGGGTAATTGAGTGCAGCTCCGTTCAATTTCTCGCTGAAGTACGCCACCAGTCTTCCATTCTGAGTTAAAACGGCTCCGATCCCTACACCTGATGCATCACACTCAATTTCAAAAGTTTTATTAAAGTCAGGAAGGGATAACAATGGAGCTTTAACAAGAAATTCTTTAATGGCATTAAAAGACCGTTCTTGCTCATCGGACCAATGGAAAGCTGAATTCTTCTTGATCACACTCGTTAAAGGAGCGGCTATCGTGCTGAAGTTGGGCACGAATCGGCGGTAAAAACTAGCCAACCCATGGAAACTTCGTACTTGGCTAACCGTTGTAGGACGGGGCCATTCTTGGATTGCTCTAACCTTCTCTTGGTCCACCTCTAATCCATTTGCACTTACGACGTATCCTAAGAAAATAACCTTGTCAGTACAAAAAGAACATTTCTCAAGATTGGCGTACAATACCTCTTTTCGCAGTGTTTCTAAGATTGCACGTAGATGTTGGAGGTGATCCTCCAAAGATTTGCTGTACACTAATATGTCATCAAAATAAACAACACATGATTTGCCAATAAAAGCTCGTAAAACATGATTCATAAGTCGCATAAAAGTACTCGGAGCGTCTGTAAGTCCGAATGGCATTACCAACCATTCATACAAACCTAACTTTGTTTTGAAAGCCGTTTTCCACTCATCGCCTTCTCGCATCCTAATTTGGTGATAACCACTTTTGAGGTCAATCTTTGTAAAGATTCGAGCTCCACTTAACTCGTCGAGCATGTCATCGAGTCGGGGTATTGGGTGTCGGTATTTGATAGTAATCTTGTTGATGGCGCGACAGTCTACACACATCCGCCACGAACCATCTTTCTTTGGCACTAGTAACACCGGTACCGCGCATGGACTAAGGCTTTCTCGGATATATCCCTTTTCTAGCAATTCAGTGATTTGCTTTTGGAGCTCTTTTGTTTCTTCGGGATTGCTCCGGTACGCAGGTCGATTGGGCAGTGAAGCTCCCGGCACCAAGTCAATTTGGTGTTCTATGCCTCGAATGGGCGGTAAGCCACTTGGTATCTCTTCTGGAAAGATGTCCTTGAATTCCTGAATCAGAGACAACACAGAAGAAGGAAGATTCTCGGGTAAGTCGTTAGTGTTCAAAAATGATTCCTTGTATAGTAAGACATACATCGGTTGTCTCACACACAAAGCTTTTCGAATATCTCTTGCTTTTGCAAAAACACTCATTTTTCCATTTTCTTTTTCTTCATTCGTTTCCTCTTCTTTTTGTTCACACTCTCTTGTTTTATCACTTAATTTCTTGCCCTTCTTTTTTTTTTTAAATTTTTCTCTTTTTCTTTCTCATTTTTCCGCTCGCTTTCTTTTGATTTTTCTATTGATGCTTTCATCTTCAACTGATCTTCGTAAACTTGCTTGGGTGTTAGCGGAGCTAGTGTCACGTTCCGGCCCAAGTACTTAAAAGTGTATCAATTAGTGTAGCCGTCATGGATTGCTCGCTTGTCAAATTGCCAAAGTCGTCTAAGCAGGAGATGTCCCGCTAGCATCGGAACCACATCGCACAAGACCTCATCTTGATACTTCCCTATTGCAAAGGAAACCAAAACTTGTTTTGTGACCTTGAGTTCTCCCTCGTCGTTAAGCCATTGTAGCTTATATGGATGGGGATGTTTGGTGGTAGTCAATCCAAGTTTCTCCACTAATATGGTGCTAGCCACATTAGTACAGCTTCCTCCGTCAATAATGACGCAACAAACCTTCCCTTGTACTTGGCAACGCGTATGGAAGATGTTTTCGCGTTGTTGTTCGTTTTCGACACCTTGTAAGCTAAGGCTCCTTTTTACCACCAAGATCTCTCCACTTTCGGCTTGTTCTACCTCTTCCTCATCTTGGGATGTCTCACAGGCATCATCTTCTTCTTCACTTTCGGATTCGATCTCGCCATTATCTCGGATAAACATAGTGTTTCGGTTTGGACATTGACTTGCAATATGTCCTCGTCCCAAACATTTGAAACACTTAATGTCTCAGGATCGATTCGGAAGAGCTTCCATCTTGCCCTTGCTCGTTTCACCGATCGGCTTGTTAAACTTGGGTGCGCCACTTGTTTCTTTGGCTCGGTTCGGTATGTCCCTTTTGTTGGTCACTTGCCTCCACTTAGATGTTGAAGCTTGATTGGGGTTTGCTCTAGGCGTAGCTTTTCGTTTTAGCTGTTTTTCGACCTTTATTGCCATGTGAACCATCTCGATGATATCGATGTAATGGTGTAATTCTACAATATTTGCGATATCTCGATTAAGGCCAGCGCTAAAACGTGCCATGGTGGCTTCTCGTTCTTCTTCCACATTGGCTCATCATGGCCACTTCCATCTTCTTGTAGTAATCCTCTACGCTTCGGTGACCCTGAGTTAGGCTTTGCAACTTTTGATGCAACTCGCGGTGATAGTAGGTTGGGATGAACCTTTTCTGCATTAGTGCCTTCATTTCCGCCCATGTGGATATTGGGCGTTCACCATCTCGTCTTCGACTCGTCGTTAATTGATCCCACCAGATAAGGGCGTAATCAGAAAATTCGATGGCAGCAAGCTTCACTTTCTTATTTTCTGAATAATTATGACACTCGAAGATTAATCCCACCTTCTTTTCCCACTCAAGGTAGGCTTCCGGATCAGACCGCCCTTGAAAAGCAGGAATCGTCATTTTAATGTTCTTCAAGTCGTCATCGGCCCATTCTCGATCCCTTCGCTCACAGACTCGTGGACCTCCTCTTTGTTCATCGTGTTTGAAAGCCGGGTTGCTGTCGGCTTCACTTGGTTCGTAGACGTCGTTGTTACGTAACCAAGGTTGTTCTCGTCCCCTTCTCGAAATTGGAGGAGTATTTGCTCGAGGTCTTCGTTCATCTCTTTGATCCATTCTTCAATTGTTTATCCCATGGTGGTTTTGCTTTATTTATTCCAAGCATTGCCGTCCAACAAAAAGAACTCTAGCATTCATATCCCATTTCTTTAATATTTCTAGCACATGCCTAATTATTCTAATTGTTTAATTATTCCTCAATTGTTTAAGCATGCCGTCCACTTTGTTTATAAAGGCAAAGTTCTTTTTATGCTCCATTTCTCATGCATCCACACGCACATTCTTCAAATTCCCACTTTCATGTATTAATTAATTCCCACATAGCTAGCCTCCAAGTCGTCCATACCTAATACACCACAAGTTTGATTCTATTACTTTATTTGTTTATGGCTTCTTCTTCATCATAGCCGTGGCTTCTACTCGCTTTAAGTTCCCTTAGTCTTTGTTTATTTATTTATTTCTCCCCCAAGTGTGCCGTCCAAGGTAATTTGATCCTGCAGCAAATTAATCAATCCATTAGCTTCTTAATTTAGCACAATAAAATAGCACAATTATACTTCATCAATTCAGCAGCCACTTAGGATACTTAACACCATAATTTAGACACCAACAACATTTAATTCAAGTGCGTGTTTAGCCAAAATAAGTGTTAATATAACTTAAACTTACTAATAATTCACTTCAACAAAGACTAATTAAAAACTTGTACTATCTAAACAAACAAATATGAAATAAGAAAAATAAAGTTATTACTGAAAATGAAACATGCGTAATTTAAAGTGTTAAATAAACTAGCAGTCGGACTAGCTAGTATATTCAACTTCAAACAAGTTGTATGAGTTCAGCATGTTTTTGGGCTCTCTTTTATGGTCATCCCAAATTTGTTCCACCAACACCATTGCGGCATCTTTGAATTGTTTGGTTCGGGAACATGTAATTGGCCCATTAGGAAGCCTCATCGGGTCATGATTGACGTCTGTCACAGGCGTCGTAGGTGAGCTCGTATCATGGATAGTGTGACTCGTGTGCCGATCCAGTCATCCAACCTTCCGAGTATCTACAAGAACAATAAATACACAAGTAAGCTCAATGAAGCTTAGTAAGTTGGACGTGTTATGTTAAAACAATAAATCTTACCGAAGTAAGTACAACAATTCAAATAAAAACAATTCAACCATGAATATTTCCTGTACATCCACAACCTCAACCGATAAATCATAAAAGTTCAAATCAATACTCCAATCTATATAACAAAAACATCATAATCATAAAACAAGTTACCTTACCAAAATTTTCAATTAGTTGAACGACTTATGGATACGACTACATCGACAATCCAACCAAAACACACCAGATGCTCACAAGAGCCAATCCGTCCGACACACCAATGCTCATAAGAGCTAGTCCCTCTGAAACACACCGATGCTCATAAGAGCTAATCCAACCGAATCACACGAAAACAGAGAGTATAACACGAGAGTTCGCAACAAATGCTGAACCTCGGCTCACTCAGGAAACAGTCTCCACTCGAAACCCCCATAACACACCATATCTCGATAGTACTCTACCCCGCGTTCAATCCGATCCAAACATCAAAATTCAATAACATTTCTCAATTAACCTTTCATCAACAACAATTAAATATATCTATTGTATCATCTTAAACTATTCAAAAATTCATATAGATGTTAAATTTTAAATTGTACGAATTTATCTGGACTAGATTGTGGTAGTTGCAAAAGTTCAGGAACTATTTCACAATTTTTCCTTTTCCACGAGTATCTACTGGATCTTGATCTAAAATGTAAAATTTCTCAATTATCAGCTTACGTTTCAAATTCCAATTCATTTTACATTTAATTACCTTTTAATTTCTAAATTTACATAATTACCCCAAACTTTTACAATTTTTGCAATTTAGTCCCTTAACCAAAAAATAATCAAATTAACTAATTTTCTCAAGTTAAAATTATATCCGAATATACCAAGTCCATATGTAGTCCTTACTATAACATCAAATTCACTATCAAATCCTAAAATTTTGACATTTTCACAATTTAATCCTAAAATTAATATCTAAGAAAATCACTTTATAAAATCAGCAAACAACACAATCAAAGCTTTAAATACATGGTTATCATAAAAAACATTCAAGATTCATCAATGGAAACTTCTAAAATTTTTAACAGATTCAAAAACGAAGGTACGGGCTAGTTGGACCTAGTTGTAACGATCTTAAAAACATAAAAATTACAATAAAAAGAGTCAATCTCCATACCATACAAAGATAAGAGATGAACAAAGCTTCCAAAGTCTTCAATGGTGAGGTTCGGCCAAGAAGAAGAGAAAAATGAAAAAAATAAAGCCTTTGATTCAATTTGTTTTATTAATTTTGAATAATTTACAAAATTGGCATCAAACCAATTTTCTTTAAATTTTTCTTTAATTTCTTTATTGGTTCTTCCACCTTTATTAATTAAGATATGAAATCATCTAAATATAATAATTACTAAGTTTTGCATTTTTTTCAAATTAGTCCTTTTTCTTTAATTAACTATCTAAATGTTAAAATTTCTTGACCAAATTTTGATGACTCCAATGACTCTATAAATATTCTAAAAATAATATTTACGAGTCGACACATTGGAAATTTGTGGTCTTGAAACCACTATTTTGTTACCACAGAAAATCAAGCTATTACATTGTCCCTCATTCCCTCCCAAATTATTCGTAAATCTTGCTTCCTTATTTCTCCTTCTCCCGCCCTCCTTATCTCTCCAGAAACTTATAAGATACTACATGATATTGGTACGTATAGTAAAATACAAGTACTAACACATTATGACATGAAATGATTCTTTTGAAGCTCGAATTTGATTTTTTTTTCTTTTGAGCTCTTTTTTTTTTTTCTAATTGTTGCACTCTTTTGCTCAATGCTTTTACTCTCACATTGCTTTTATTTACACATTTTATATGATTTTTTTATACTAATTTTCTTAGCAAGGTTTTATACATACCATATCATATAGTCTTTTCTTTTTCTCTCACATACAATTCGGAGCCACTATAATGTTCCTACCTACCTTTAATATCTATGGCCCGCCGTCCATTTCATACTGCATTTTAGTACGGGACAAAGAGGGTGTATTTAGGCTTAAGGCTTCCATGATAAGGCTCACCAATAAATGGATACTTAAGGCGCAAAGTATGGGAACTAATACTCAAGAGCATAAAGGTAAATCTTTTTGGCTCTAGGCTCATCAAACAATGCCTAAGGTCTTTCCCAAAATATTTTACAAGTTACATTCTCTATCATGCTTACAATTATTTGAATGAACAATTAACAATTCTAGCTTTATTTATCTACAAGTATCTACACAATCCATTTATCCTATGACACAATTTACACATTTTTCATTAAGAACGGTTGCCTCTAATCTATTAAGCAAATTAACTTATTGAACTAATTTGTCTACTTTTAAGAATGCGAAATTATCTAATATCTCTCAAAGTTTACATGCTCGACAATCCAAAAGTACTTATTCAATATTTACAACCAATGTCCTATTGCTCAATTATTGTCCAAGCACCATGTAATCACCAAGAAAATCAAAGAAGCAAAAGAACAATATTTTTGATTTTTTTTTTGAAAATTTAACCTAAAAACCGAAAACATGCAATTAAACACACAAAAACAAAACAATTAAAAACAATGTGCACCCCCCCACACATAAGTTACATTGTCCCCAATGAGTGCCCAAAATAAAAAAGTAGAAGGTACCAGACTTCCCAAAAGGAGTGTCAGACTAGCTTGGGTTGCCCCTATTCTCGTTGAAGCTTGAAAGTATTGTGTAACCCCGGGTGACTGGCTGCACAAAAGAAAAAACACACAAACACAAACAAATACTAATAATAAAAGCAAATAAAAATAAAAATCAAGTCCAAATCCAAAAAAAATAATTCAGTAGTTTAATAATTACATGCCGCATAAAACATGTAACTAATCATTATGGATCCCAACTCCAATCTAGCTATCCCTTTCCCTTTGCCATTGTTAGCCAAACTTTTGTAGCGCTGATGCGTTAGTGGTCTCAAGCCTTTGAAGACTACCCTTGTTATGACGGGTCACTCGAGAGCGAACACCGCCTCAAAATCATCGACATACGGTGCAGGGTTATTGTCCTTTGTCAGTTCATCATCTTCATTTGCTTCATCTTCTTCTCTTTCTTATTCTTCCTCCTTGCCGCTAGCGGATTTATCGTTCGACTGTTTGAGCCACTGTAGGCTCTCTATCCCCTGACTTGTCGTAAAACTATCCATGAATGGTTTCATCGCCTCAAGCAGTCGAGTGTTTTAGCGCACCTCACAAAACAACTTATGTTGCCACTGTATGCCTTCGTCGACCTTCTTTGTTGTGGTTTTCTTCTTTAGGGTCAGAGGCATTTCCATTTTCCGCTTGCACCTTTGATTCAATTTCTGAATTTGTTTTTGTTGTAGCTTGTGGAACTGAAGCATCATGGTATCACCTATAATACTCCATGTAGGACGGTGAAATTACAAAGTCAAGCCCATCCTCACCCATTTCTTACAACACAAGTCTGTAATCAAATGAGGGAAATATATGCCAACTTTGCTTCCCCTAACGCACTTTTTCATATCACGATTGATCCATGTCCCCAGACAAACCCGCTTTCGTTGCAAATCAAAAACAAAAAAAGTGCTAAAAAAAGTTAACTGTGTAAGGGTTGAGCACGAGACTAACACGGGTCGAGATAAATTGCATCTACGTTTTTAATAACGAGAACATTATTGCTTGATTAAAAGATAGAGGAAAGTTTTTGTATTGTTCTCGCTTCTGTTCCCCTCTACCTTCCATTAGGTAAGCAAGAATGACGCCCATGTCAATATTTTTATAAAATTCTAAATCTATCTGTTTAATATCATCTTTTTAATACCATGGAACGCTATAGTACTCGCTAATAGCACTTGGGGAAATATCAATCTCTTGTCCCCAAACCGGTACGCGATTTCCACCGTAAACTTTTAAATTTGCATAAAACTCAAGAACAATGGGGATAACCATGGTCGATTTTGGGACTAGAGAAAAATCGAGCCACCCGTGGTAACAGACTAAGTCCCAAATCTCATTAAAAAGAGAGGTAACCGTGTTGAAACCACATTCAAGAATGAATATTCGCCCTTGGATTGACATAAAATAGTTTCCACCTCTTTGTTTGTAAATAGCTCTAGAACTACTGCCGATGGCAAAGAATGGTTTGATTGGGACCTTGTTCTTTTCGTTTGTCTAGGTGGCATTTTGACAACGAGATTTCCTCAAACTTAAATTAAATAATATTATCAAAATAAAATTCTAACCAACAAGCCAACAACAACATCAATGCAATAAAAAAATAGAAATAACAAAAACAAAAATTTCAAAGAAAACAAAAAAGAATGAACTTTAAACTGTAAAAATTTGTTGAAGGTGATGGCAAAATGAACTGAGAAAAATGTATCTCTATCGTTCCTAAAGAAAGAAAAAAGAAAACCTGTAAAGAAGAAGAAAAGATAACAAAAATAATAAAAAAGGAGAAAATTTGAGAAGAAATTGAAAGGGGATTTGAGAGAAAAATTGAGAGAAAACATGGAAATCTTGATACCCCTGACAGTGCTAAAATGAAGAGAATAAAAGCCACCTACAGTAGTATCGCGATACCAAGGATGGGTATCGTGATACTGAGACCCTTAAGGCTTCAAATTTCAATACTGACTTGGGTATTGCGATATCCAAAACAAGATATCGCGATATCCAAGCTTGACGCAACAAAAAATGACTGCAAGGGTAGTTTTTTCCAACGCCCACACCAATCAAGATTAAGTATTTAGGGTAGTTAAAACCATCTATTTAAAGCCACTTTTTACTGAATGAAAGGAAAGAGCTTTTCACTTTTGTTTCTATCATCTTTTTCCTTAGTTTTAGGTTGTTAGGGCTTCTTTTCTTTTTCTTTTCATTTTTAGTTTAGGTTTTCTCTTTTATTTTTAAGTTAGATTTTAGTTTTTTTTTGTTTACTTTCTTCCTTATTATTAATGATTTTGTAAACAAAGATGGGCAAACTCTTGGGCTTCAATGGAACTTCATCAATTGAATGAGCATTTTCTTAAACCTTTTACTTCTGTTTTATGCTTACAATAAGTTTGATAAAATGTTTGTTTGGAATTTGAGTTTGAGTATGTGCTAAAATTGGATGGTTGGTTGATTGGTTGTTTGTTAGCTTAAGTTAATGTCTATTCTTAATTGATTGGTTGTTTGATTATATTGAAATGTTTAATACACTAGAATTGATGTCTATAAGGGAAAACCTAGATAAACGAGATTGAGAGGAGAGTTTATCCTTAGATAGTTCGATTTGATTGTGCTGAGTAGTGAGATCGAGAGGTAATCTATATGCCTAGGTGAGACCGGGAGGTAATCTTAGGTGGTATCTTTTAGTCTAGGATGAGATCGGAAGAGATTCTTAACTAAAAGTGGCAACCGATATAATCGATATAGTTTCATTAGTGTAAATAATATTCAACTAATCAATGGACCATAATTTAATCATTTACTTTTTCTAAAACATTAGGAAGAAAGTTTCGCTTAGTTAGTTTAATTAATAGTTCAATTTTAGTTTATAAATTATTTTATTTGGATTTGCATAATAATTTCTGACTCGATTAGATTAGTAATTGCTTAACTTGTAATTAACTTGATAAATACATTTACCCATTTGGTAATCTTTTGGGTTCGACCCCTTGGAAAACTTTTTTTTCCATCGAAACTATAAATATTACAACAGACATTGTTCATTTGCAGTTAAAACCGCACTTTTAAATTGCTTTATAAAATCATTTTTTTTCGCGCACATGCTTGACACAGTTAGTACCGCGATACACTGGGTGTTTTGCCAAATTTTTTATTTTTGAAACTGCTCGGGATATTGCAATACCAAGGGATCTATACTGCTGTATCCAAAAAAATTTTGGCCTCCCTTCAAAACTGGTCAACATACCACAATATCCCCACTTGGATATCATGATACCATTGTATGACACCTTAAAAACTTTCAAAAATTCCATATTTAACTCCTAATTACATAAAATCTAACATACTAAGTCCAAAAATTAAACATGCAATGAATTTAAACCTAAACTAAACAAGAAAAGTAAACAGAGTCAATGCTCAAATCATTCAAATATTTACAATTTAGTTTGAATTGCCTTATCGAAAAAATTATAAATTAACTTCGGGGTGATCGGTTACACCCCTGAAGTGGTACTAATATGGTGTACTCGATACTTTGATGCGCCTCTTGTTCATGACCTAATGGAGCCTACTCGTGTATTGCCATGGCTCAGTGAATTTCTTTAGTTTCCGGTTCCTTTTTCGTATCGAGTTAAAACTTGCATGATTAGTGGCATAATCAGATGATATATGGACGGCTTGACTCTCATGTCCCCAATAAGGTGACCTCTCCCTAGAACTAGACTTAGGGTCGATGCACTTAAAGATTTCCACTTTACCATCTATATCCATGGCCAAATCCCCCTTCTCCATGTCTATAGTAGCTCTAGAGGTAGCCAAAAATGACCTTCCTCGCAATATTAGAATCTCAAGATCCTCCTCGAAGTCCAGTACAATAAAGTCCACCGGGAGAATAAATTGTCTAACTCTCATTAATACGTCCTCAAGGATTCCCTTGGGACAGAATAAAGAGCGGTCAACAAGTTTCAAAGTCATTGAAGTCTCATTAAGATCCCTTAATCCTAACCTCTAATAGATCGATAATGGCATGAGGTTAATACTAGCCCCTAAATCACAAAAGGGCTTTCCCAAAATTCACTCATCCTATTTCTATAAGGATTCTAAAGTTGCCCGGGTCTTTAAGTTTTGGGGGAAATTTTCTAGACACAACCACACTACACTCGGCGTTAAGAGCTATTTGCTCTCCTCTTTCGATCTTTCTCCTTCTAGACATAACTTCCCGAAGGAACTTAGCATATTTTGACATTTTCTCTAAGAGCTTTAATAATGGGAGATTAACATTCAACACCTTAAACATGTTGAGGAAACTTAAAAATTTCTCACTCTCTCGTTTCTTTCTTTCCTCTAGATGGGTTGAAAAAGCTACGGGCACTGGACTCGGTAGTACGGTTGGCTTATCCTAAGGCTCAGGTTATTTGGCTTCAACTTCCGCTTCTACTCTCTCTCCCACCCCATCTCGAACACTAGGAGTGCAGGTGCTCTTTTCCTTTTCTACTTCCTCCTCTCCACTAATCAGTCTAATAGGGTTTTTAACCATTGCTCCACATCTAATGGTAATAGACTTAGCGTGTTCTTTCCCTTCCCTCTTCGGGTTCAGTTCAATACTGCTCGGTATACTAGAGGAAGCATTGATTTGCAACATATGAAAATTTTGGTCTAATTGACCTCGCATTAGGCGCACATCCGCTTGCACCAAATGCAAGCCTTCCTCTAGTTTTCTCACATGAATGGGTATCGGAGGTCGCTATTGTAAGTGAGTTTTCTCTCATATGATACCATATCCAAGAAAAAGAATAAAACATATTAAAATAGTTTGTCATTTTATAATAGAGAAGATATAACAAGGATTGACACAAATGCAACATGTACTAAGGAGCAACTAACACACATTATGACAAAAGCACTAGCAGTTCAACAACACAGTTAACTAGTTTCCAAGTTGGGGGTAAAAGATGTTTTTCACCCTCCGGAGGAGTGTAAAGAATTCAACTGTTAATCAATTAGAAATAGTTAATTGCAAGCAGTTATTGTTAGTTTGTTTGTTAATGCGTAGTTGGTTAATATAAATAGAAAACATTAAATGTAGGTTAATGCATATGCGAAGAAATTTTGCATGATTCTTCACTGTTTCTTTCAGAGGCGAATCTAGGGGGTTGGCAGAGGCCCTGGCCCCCCTAAAATAGAAAATTGCTATTTAAGCTTAGTAAATGTAAAATTACACTTTACCCCCTCTAAAATTATAAAAAATTGAATTAATCCTTTCAAAATTATAAAGATATAGACTATTAAAAGTTAAAATTTCATTCGACCCCCCTAAAAAAATTTTCTGGCTTCACCCTTAATTTCTTTCTCGCATCATTTCAAGCTGATTTGTAACGGTTTTAGTTTATGCATACTAATATTAAGTAAAAGTGAAAAAAATATTAATACCCTCAATTACTAAATGCACCCATACTTTATAATAAAAAAATTATCACAAAACGGTGTTATTGGCTGCAATTTAACATATAATTTCATGATGTACCACTCAAAGAATAATATACTTTGATTAAGCGTAATAGGAATTTGGTTTGATAAACTGGGTCATTTAGAAGTAGCAAACATTGAGCCTTGTCATTTATGAACTGGGTGTGGTTGGTTGGGAGACATTTTCGCAACTAGACTCAACCGATCTTAGTGAAACTGTATATAACCTAGTAAATGAAATATATAAACAATGAAATGCGTTTCCGGTGTGCAATCACCTTTATTAGAGCCAAAACCCATCATCATAGTCCAATAAATACCAACTGATGAGTTCAAGGAAGCCATATCATATCCCAAACCGTAGGGTTCAGTTTGCTGATGAGTTCAAGGAAGCCATATCATATCCCAAACCGTAGGGTTCAGTTTGCAGCTGTTATTAGGCGTTCTTTATGCAAACATAGCAATTTCTGTTTTTTAGTGGTGCCAGTAAAAAAATTATAAATATTTTTAAGCAAACATATCACTTTAATATAAACACAATTGTAAATACACACAGGTAACAGAGTTACGGAAATTTATTTACCATATGTTTTAGGCTCATATTTAGGAAATATGAATATATAAAAAATTGAAATATATTTGCTTATAACAAGAGATCGACATATAAGGATTTCAATGGGTAGAGTATAAAAATATTTTGAAGATTAAGTAATGTGAATCGAAAAATAAATTTCAATTGGCCAAAACATTTTCGTGTTAGAAAAAGTAATAAAATGGTTGGAAGGTAGGTTACTTGTGCATGAGGCCAAGGTCAAGGTTTGGTTCTTTTACCCAATCTAAACTATATTTATAAATATTCGAAAATCCATCCTCTTTTTAAAAATATTCTTAATGTTTCTATTTCTTTTAGTGATAAATACTACAGTCTATGATTAAATAAAAAATAGTATAAAAGTCTTTGTTGTAGGTGACCCATACCATTCATGTTATGAATAATTAGGTATGTAAGTAGGGATATTACAGTTAATCTAGGTTTTTTCGAAAAAATAATGGAGGCAACATTAAGCAATAAAATGCAGTGAGAACAAAAAAGGACAAACATGAGAGATTCACCTTATAGTGTGACTTTATGAGCTTCATGGAAAGACTGAAACCTTAAATGAGAGGGAGACCCACCCTTTCTCTTATTTTGTTTCTAACTATACAAGTAGTCATTTCACTTCATTTTATACAACCTGTTTAAAAATGTTGTGATATATTCATTCAGAACAGTACAATTTTTTTTACTTAATATTTCCTTTATAAAAATAACATAAAATTTAGAAACATTTATAGAAAATTATAACCTTGTTTCTTCCAGATGCCGCTGCTGCTACTGCATGCGAAAGCTTTTGGAGGGAGTATCTTCTTCTTCAGACTTTACAACCGCAAGGCTGCTTATTAACTTAAAATAAGGAGGGACTCCAAACTTTTTATAGACAAAAACAAAATAAATAAATAATATATTAGTAATTTTAAAACCCAACTACTTTGTGCTAAGATTTTCGTTAATCCTATACTTTTTCCTTCTTTTAATTACTACTTTCTGGTTTCATTTTCAACACTTGCTATGGATTATATCACTATCATTCTCATCTTTTAAGTAAATAATATATATATATATATATATATATTATGTAAAGCTTTAATTGTGTTTGTGAGGTTATTAATATAATTTTTCATTTGGTATTTAATTTATAATGTAACTTTTTCATCATAATTTAATTTATTTTAAATTCCATCTTTAATGAAAGCTTTAAAATACTAAAAACAGAATGAGCCACAAATAAAAGACACTCAAAGACAGATATAAAAAACCAATATTATGACAAAAATAAAAGGAATCGGATTTGTCTTTTCTTTTTACAAACTAGTTATGATCCCATTTTTTATATTTTAGAGAAAAAAAAGAAAGAGTAAAGTCACCTGCAAAACCAACCCACTGTGCATCCAACGACAGCCCAAAGCTGATGCATATCAACATATAGAAAGAGATAGAGAGTAGGTGCGAGGTTACTTTCACATATATAAATGTAAAATAAAAAATAAAATACTATATAATTTGTCGCATAATGTCAAACTTTGTACATAACAAATAACACCGCTTTATATCATTCACTTCTCAAACGTAATGATTGATCCTGGAGTTTTTAATTAAAATAAAATATATAATCAAACGGCCTTCCTCTACTGCAATTTCCAAGATACTATGTGGACCCCCCTTTACATCAGTACGAGGCACATAAATTAATACCATTTGCTGCACCTTACTAATAACTGAAACCAAAGAAATTAGATTTAGATCCAATTCTGCCTCCGCTTTGAAATTTAATCTCTTCTTTTTCTTTTTTTTTTTTAAATTTCTTTATTTGCTTAATTTGAAAATTAACCATTATATGTTCTTGCAGGTAGGAAGCTTCCACAAGTCACAGAATTGCAAACCGATTGCCCGACTTGGAAGTAAAAGACATTTTGTTTTTCCAAACAAAAGCACTCCCACTATCCCCAATGTGAAATTAGGTCCTTAAATTCGGGAATTATCCAAAAAGTTAAAACGAGGGAACTTGTGGTAAAAGCAGTTTCAGAAATTCACATTCTTATGGATATCTTTGGACTATCATCCTCCCCTACCAGTTAACTAAAGGTAGGAACTGAAGCACGAGTCTTAAAATCTCTAGGTAGGGGACCAACAACACCCACCAAAGCCACAAGGTGGCTCCACCCCTCAATAGCTACCTAACACAGGTCTTCGAACTCAGTTGATAGATAAATCCATTATTCAAATGGAGATTATGCTGTTTTCAGTTTGACATCCTTTCCTTCATATTGGGCGACAAAAAAAAAAAAAAAGGTAAGAAAACCGACACTAGGCCACATTCATATGGGCATCTGGCAATAAATCAAAGTCAGGATAAATATATAGAAAATCCCCAACTACTAGATACACAGAAATGAGAAAACTTCATTCAGAAGCCAATATTAACCAAATATTAAATTTGTACTACAAGAAATGAACCCAAATTAATCTGCAATTAGAATATCTTATCTTGTATTCTTTTAAAGCAAGAAATATTACTATCAAAATCATATCCCTTTAAACTTTAATTACCGTCAATAGAAGTTTTAAAATTTCAACGCTTTATCATAACACCGACCAACACAGCCACAAATGACCGTTAGGTTCACATATCTATCTTTCTAAGCAAACGTAATTAGGAAATGAACTTAGTCCAATGATGAGAAAGCAGGGTAAAAGGAGGAGCTTAATCGAAAACCATCTAGCCAGACAAATAATTGCAAATTTATTTCATGCTATCAATAAAATAAAACAATGCATAGAAAAATGTAAAGAGCAAAGAATCAGTTGAAGAAGCAAATAAAAATTAGCTTAAGAGTCAGGACTAACCTCACAATGCTCGAGACTGCACGAGGCTGCTTCCATCATTATAAAATTTAGTTCCTCTGCTCCTTTAAAGATAAGAACAGTAAATAAAGATCTGGAAATGATAAATTCTGTAATATAAAATGAAAGGGAAGGGGGCGAAATCACCTTTTCCTCTTTGCTTTGGTTCCACACCTGCAGAGATAATATATATATATATATTTAAAAAAAAAACCCCCAACAAGAATACAATTACATGAGAATACAAAAATGAACCTGAAATGGAAGAAAGAATAAGAGGCACCAAAGGAAAATAATATATATTTTTTACTTTGTTCTTTACTATTTTTATAACAAAAATTATTCATATTAGTAAAAATCAGATCAACCCTTACATAAAAAAACTGAAGGGGATTCAAACAGTTAAATCATGTACCATAGTGTATTTGATTTTCCAATAACCCAAATGGGAAAAAAAGTAAAAAAAAGGAAAAAAAAAAAAAAGAGTCCAAAATTTATTGTTCATCTTCAATTGCTGAAGCCAAACCAGCCACGATCTTAACCCCAATCTGTGAGCTCCTGGGATTTATCTGAGGTGGCTTCCTTTCTTCTTCCTTCAAATTTTTTTCATTCCGTTCTTCTTCAGAACTCTCTGACAAAGCAAACATGGGTTCCCCCAAATCAGCATCGTCAACGGAGTTTTTACCCTCAGGATTCAATTCAAACAAAGGTTGGCATTGTTCTTTAGCTTTGGGATCAAGCTCAAATTCTTTGAGCGTTCCGGTTATAGATGTTGATGTTGGAGTAGGTGAAGGTGAAGGTGAAGGTGAAGGCGTGATTCGATTATAAGGAGAAAGCCATTTGGCCTTGATATACTCGGCCTTTCGCCATGGAGGAATATGCATTCCCTTCTTCTTCAGGCACTGCTTTACCGCCTCGGAAACAGTAACAATTATCTTCTGGAGACGATCAGCTTTGCCAACGAAGATGAAGGGAAGCATTTGGAGGATTGATTTGTAAGTCTTCGTTGATCGGGCGAGTTCGAACTCTGATCTGAAATCGATGTCGATCAACATTCGTTCCCCCTCAATTATCACGTCTATGTATTCGTACTCCCCTGCTAAATAAAAATAGGAAGTGTTATTATTTCTAAATTGTTAAAATAAAATAAAATCAAGCCATTAGCATAGGAATCGGATACTAGCATAAATATCTGTATGACAAATTTGAAGACGGGTTAATAATACAAATA
Organism: Gossypium australe; assembly: GCA_005393395.2. Lineage (NCBI taxonomy): Eukaryota > Viridiplantae > Streptophyta > Magnoliopsida > Malvales > Malvaceae > Gossypium > Gossypium australe. The sequence continues at coordinate 129,566,860 of CM016621.1, read as the reverse complement.
AAAAGGGAGAAAGTACCGGCGGGGCAAGAGGGAGATTTTTCCCAGCTAGATTTGCAGATAGAAGCATCATATCCAAGGGTCAGTAATCCATCAGTGACCATTTTCCTGCAAAAATCATCTTTACTCTTACAGATCTTGTTCTTCTCCACAATCTTCGCCGTATCCGCCAATAAAATCTTTTCACTCACACTCATAGGACAAATCAAATTCTGTTCCATAAAAGATGAGCTACACATTTAAAAAAAAAGCTACAATTTTACAATTTAAGGAAAAAGGCGGAAAATATTGTAATACCTTTAGGATTTCAGATGCTTCAGCGGGAGAATTAAGATTGGAGTCACCAAAGAAACTATCCATATCGTCTTCGGAGCTGTCGCTGCAGTTACGGTTGAAGCAGTTACAGCGGTTACGGCTGCATCTAACTGCACAAGATTGTTGTTTCTCGTTTTCTTCTATGAAATTCTGAACCATCTTCGCCAAGCAAACAGAGCTCGGCTCGAACTCACCGGCGCATTCCTTGCTTAAAGGGAGCTCATCGGCGGCGACGGTACCGATCTTATCCGTCGTGGAATTTCTTAGAACGCTAGGGAACGGCCGTTCAAACAGCCGCTTGAACCGCGATTTCACCAACGGCTTTACTATTTCCGACCTCGGCAGCGCTGCCTCTTCTAGCGTGTTGAAATCGATCGGCTGGATCTTCATTGGGAAAGGCATGTTTCTCAGTCTTTAAAAAAAAAAAAAAGCCGCTTCTACCTTTACTACGGCAACACTTCAAACTCCCGTTGATTCTTCTCTTTCTGATGAGATCAGCACACGCAATTGACACAGAAATTCATGTTGGAGAGACAAAAAATAATGCAGTTAATCAAGACACGAGACTCTTAAGTCTTAACGTTGATTATAATATACAATTATTTGCTTCTCATTTGCCAAACAAGGGATGGAATAACTTCATAACTCTGCTAAGTAGAGTCGCTTTACTTACGAGTTTTTTTTTTTCACCTTTTTTTTTTTCAGATACGGTTAAAGTTACCGAAACACGCAACAGCCCGAGAACTTAATGTTATTGCCATGGGAATTCACGAGAAGATTGTGAGTTACCAGCAAGTCCATTTTTCCGGCAACAACTCGCCGGCGAAGAGAACAAGAAATAAGAAAAAAAACCGATGAAACAAGAGGTGGTGAAAAGGCCAGAAAATGGAAATGAGATGAGACTGTTAGCAGGGGCAGTGTTCCAGGGCCTTATAAAGGATGGAGGGGTAGGGATCTCTGACGTGGACCTGTTGACAAATTTTTGAAGTCCTACGTGGCGAAATATTTAATCCGTTGAATTTGGGCTACGTGTTGAACCGTGAACCCGGTTCGTTTTTAGTGGTGGTTACACGATGCCACGTAAAGGAGCGTGACGATAAGGTACCGGTTTCCGTAATGGAGTCCCATGGTACTCAGGCGCTGTTAATTAGTGAAGTTAATTTAATAGGGTTATTTTAATATAGTCTTTAGATAAAATTACCTAATTGGACCTTAAAGGTTGTGCTTAATTTGTTACGTCAATAGTCATCATGACTAGGAAAAAGCAATGAGAGTGTGGGGTAGGATAGTCTTTTCAGTAAATTATGGTAAATTAGTGGGAGAGTGATAGGGGAGGTTAAAACTGGAAAGTATAAGTACATGGGAAAAGGTGAGGTCCACAAATCAATGACAGTTGGTTTTATTGCTTTTTTGGGATTAAAGGGGGGTGTTAAAGTAAAACGGGAAGACTGTGGGGGGCTAAATAGGGAAATCAGTGGACTTTTCCTTCCGATGCATTAAACCAGTTACCTGATGTCGTTTAGGATTAAGATGGACACGAGTTGTTTGGGTTACGAATGAGAGGTCATTTATTGCGTGGTCAAAATCTTTTCCCAAGTCCCTATATTTTAAAAATGTTTAAGATTTAGTCCCTGTACTTTTTTTTTTGTAAAAAAAATTGTCATCATATTATATTTATTTTTTAACAATCATATGCCTTATTATAGTTTAATTAACATGCAATTATGGAAAAATTTGATAAAAAAATAATAAATTTAATGAATAGTTCAAAATTTTAAATTGAAAAATTAAAATTTAAAAATTTAAATAGATGGGCTTAATGTGAAACTTGATCAAAACACATGGATTGTAATTGATGGAGTGAGATGGGGGTTGTTTGTGTATAAATTATAATAATAATAGGATAATACATACGTATTTTCGCTAAGGTTGGTTTCATATTTGGAAATAAGTTTTAATTGATGTCCCACATGACACGTAGCATTTGTATTAAAATTTGATGTAGTGAAATGGATATGGAGAATTGATTTAAGATCTATGTTCATCTCTCTCTCTCTCTTTTCAAAGTCAAAATAAAAATTGCTTAAAAAGTTGTCAGATGTTTTAAATAATAATAAAAAATACAATTTAATCATTTTAATTTAAAAAAGGGTGATTTGGCGGTTAAATGGCACATTTTTTGTATTAGAAAAGAAGAAAATCAATTATTATATTTTAATGAATAATATATGTGTGAAATGCATGTATTCATATTTATATATCTTCTTATAAAATATATTATTAAAATTGGGTTGATTATTGTTTAAAATGTATTTGGTTTTGAAGGACAATCTGACACCTTTCTACTTGAGAATATGAAATTAGTTGGGAGTAATTGAGTATGTGATGGGCCATTGATATATTATTGTGTGGGGGCTCCAAGGAGAAGAAAGGACAGCCATGTGTTTTCATCTCTCTCATTATGGGCCTTGTTAAGAAATGATATCTCCTCAATTTAAGGGCTATATATCTCCATTTTATCAACTTTTTAAGTTTTCAAATGGAATTAAAAAAATCCTACGGGGTAAAGAAGTAAGAAAGTTACGATGTGTGAGTTTCACAGTGAGGACCCCACAAGAAAGTGTGGCGATAATATTGATATGCCTTCCGCAACATTTGGGTTGTACAACATGGTCAGATAATGGTCCCAATACCATATCGATTCCAAGTCTAGAGAGTGTGGAGTAGAAAAAATGAAAAAAGGGCAACCCACAAAAGCAAATAATTATTAATTTATTATCATTATTTTGGTAACTGCCTACTCTTTATTTCAATCCACCAACCATGGTCTTAGTTTTACCCTATCACCCTAGTTAGGATTTTCTTTTTCCTTCACTTGATTTTGTAGACAAATGAATATAAATTCCACCACTTTCAACATTTCAATGGAATGTTGGACGGATTTGAAATAAAATATTAGATGGATTGAATCGATAATCAAATCGATTTTTTTATTATTTTTAATATACTTTTAAATAATTTTTTAACTAAAATAGATAAACTAGTAGAATTAGTTTTATTTGATTTAACCATTGGTCTAATTCTAAAATCCTTCACTATTTTAACCCCATGCCATATATTTGTTGCTTAATTTTTTGTTATCTTTATTGTTTTATTTGGGCAAATCCAAATTTACTATTTAATAATAGTGAATATCATTTAAACTTAACTATAAATGTTTATGTATAATTTTTAAAATAAAAAAATTTCCAAACACAATTGTAAAGTCGGCAAAATAGGATTAAGCCCAAAAGTATGTTTGTTTGATCCAAACCCTTAATAATTTGAGTCGGAAAAAATCTAAATTTATAACGATCAAATTCCAAAAAAAATTGAACTAAAAAAATTAGAGCTTAAAAGAATTTGAGCTTTAGCTTATTAAAGTCCAAGAAAACCGACGTTGAGCCCATAAAAATTTAAGCAAAGAACGATTTATGTCTGAGATAGATATGATCCTAAACCCAAAATACTCAAATTTATAACTAAATAGACATTGATGATAAATATAATTATATGATAATATTTAAATTAAAAATAAATTATAAATAAATGATAATTATTCAATTCATGAAAATGCATTTATAAATATTATACAGTTATATTAAAAATTATTAACAATAAAAGTATTTATATGGAACTTTTACGTTAAATTATAAATTAAAATACGTTTAAATAATATTAATTATGAATATAAAATATATTTTAATACAAGAATTATGTATGCATAACAAATATTAAAAATTAATATATTCAAATTTATAAAATTTAAATTTAATGATTATATAAAATATATAATTATACAATACATTATTTTTAACAATAAATTTTATGTGCAAAGGAAATCTACCTCCCAACCCTATTTATATAAATATGCTTGTCTAACTATAAGCTACCATGATTCAAGTCACCCTTATGTTCCTCTCACTTCTAAAAAGAAAAACAAAAAATTGAAACAATGTGGAATTCTAAATCTACTGGCATGTAACAATTCGTTTTCTAGTAGTTTCGGGACCACAATTTTAATGTGTGAGTCCGTAAATATTAATTAGTTAATATTTACAAAGTCATTTGTTGTATTAAAATTTGGTTAGGTAATTTTAACGTTTAGATAGTTAATTAAGTAAAAAGGACTAAATTGTAAAAATTACAAAAGTAATTATTATTAGGGATTGTATGAGAATTGGTTATGGATGTATAAGTGAATGGTTGCACAGAGAAATTATGCCATTGTTAAGGTTAGTGTCCTGCTAAACTTTAGTGTTTTTATAATTTATATGTTTTGAATTAATTAAATAGGTTAAAATAAAATGAATATAAGTTGAAAACAAAAAGTAGGTGTTATCACCTTCTTCTTTCTCTCATTCCATGGTCGAACACCATTGTTAGGGAGAGGGAAGCTTCGGCCTTGTCCATTTCTTTGCATGTAAGCTTATTTTCATCCGTTCTTAGTAATTTTTAAATTTTTGTAATCGTTTTAGCTTAATCTAGCTAGCCTAGGGGTTCATTTGTAAAACTGTTAAATGTTTTGGAAGATACCATTGATGATTTTGGTGTGTTTTTTTTTTAAATTTAATGGTAGAATATTAATCTTGGTTGATGATTAAGACTTTTTTGTAAAGTGATTTTAGTTAGTTTTTAGTTAAAAGATTGAATTGATAAAATATTAAAATTGACATGAAATTATTGTGAATTTTGAATAATTATGGGCTATACGAATATGAGTGAAAATTTGGGTAGCATAAAAATTTATGAATTTGTGATAAATTTGAATGTTTTGGGTTTAGAGACTAAATTGTATAAAATGTAAAAGTTTGGGGCAAATGTGAAAAATTGTAAATAGGAAGTCAAATGCATTAAATTGAATATCATATGAAATTGATGCTAATTAATTGAAATAAATTACTTTATAAATTAAGAACTAGTAGATAATCAAGGAAAAAGGAAAATTGCTAACTAGCCTCTGAACTTTACTATCTCTATAGTTTAGCTCTGGTAAGTTCGTTCGGTTTGGTTTAGTATAATTTGAAATGTTATATTGATTGTGAAATTGGTTATGAATTGAGTAAGTATTTGTTTTGAATGATGTTAAATGATGATATGTTTTGAGTCGGATGAACGTAGGATAGAGTACAACTGGCATGCCAATAGGTTATAATGCGCATGGTATGGGATTGGCTTGTGATGAGATGATGATTATTGACTTAATATTTTCCACTGAATATACTGAAGTCCAACATTTGTTGTGGATTATCGTGTTATATTTATAGTGATTCTGGTGTGTTACCGGGGGTCGATATAATGCATTTGGGCTCGGCAATTGGTGTCCAGGCGTGTTTTTGGAGGGATGATAGCCTACGGGCTAGGCATTTGGTGCCGAAGCATGTTTCCGGTTGGATTTGCTCGTTTGAGCTTTTTGGCGTGTTTCAGCTGGATAACTGCGTACTCGTATCTGTTATATCATTCATTAGGCAAATTTTCAATGATAGTTAACTTGTTATTGAATTGTATAATGGATTGTATGATTATCTCATATTATCATGATATTGAATGATCTCGTGTGATTGAACATATTATGCAACTCATAAATGTAAATGTATAAACTCACCTGTTGAATGACTATGGTTGACATGATTTATATATTTTATTAATCTTGATAATGAAATTGCTATGTTTATACAGTAAGTTTTATCGTTTTAACCGTTGAACTTACTAAGCTCTATAGAAGCTCACCTGTGTCATTTTTCTGTTTCTTTGTAGATATCGTTTTGTGGAATCGGACGATCGGATCAACTTGAAGATCACACTATCCAAAGACCTATCGGTAGATTTTAACATGTTTATCTTAGGGTTATATGTCATGTAATAGGTGTCTTGTATGTGTTTTGAATACTTATCCCTTATGATGCGTTTTGTACTTGGATGATGTTGTTTTAACTTGGTTTTTGGTTTACTTGTTTATGTCTTTGGCTTTTGGTTTGTAAAGTTCCATATATATAAGTTCTGTCATTTTGGTTTATACTATTTGTGAATGAATAGGCTATGGTAGAAGTAAATATGAATGGATTGGATGAAATCTTAAGTTTGACATGTGTTGATGTATGAACTTGTGAACTTTGAATGCAAATTAGTTTGGTATGAAATGTGGTTTTGGTTTGATAATTGAATTGTGGTGTCAATGAGGGCACATTGGTTAGGCACTTAGGTTGAATGTTTTGATATGTTTTAAGCAGGTTTCAAGTTGTTTTGAATGTATGGAAATGGTTGTTTTTGGGTTTGGCTTGGTGCCTAAGTTTGGATGAAGCTTTGCCTTGTTTCGAAAGCTATTTAAGGTGCACACGACCTAGGACACGGGTCGTCACACGTTCATGTGTCATCTTGATTTTAAGTACAGGATTTTCCACACGACAATAGGCTGTTACATGGCCGTGTGACCTTATTTTGATTTGTACATGAACGAGCACATGGGTTGCGACATGGTCGTATGACCCTTACTTCGAATTGTACACGATTTGGCCACACAACCATGTTTCTAAGCCACATGGTCTGGGCTCTGTCACACAGCCATGTGACTCCTGTTTTCAAAATTTTCAAGTTTTTTCCCATAATTTTTTGTTTTGTTTCATATTAGTCCCTGATTGTTCCTAAACTATTTTAAAGGTCCTGTAAGCTCGATTTAAGGCATGTTAGTATATTTCTGCTATGCTTAATATGAGTATTGAATATTGATATCTAATTTAATGTTGAGATGGTTTAATGATGTTATTTGATTTGATTAATGTCGTAATACTTTGTAACCCTATTCCGACGATGGAGATGGGTTAGGGGTGCTACATGGAAGATGTTGTAGATGCTATCAGGAAGGAAGAAAAACGTCAGGTTGAAAAGAGAAGCTAATTGTTCCTGAACCATGCCTGTTCAAAGAAGTATGTCCCTATGTTAAAGAAAAGTTTTATTGAAGAGCAAAACATTGAGAAAATTAATCTCCCTGAAAACAATGAGTTAATAGGTTCAGTTAGTTTTGTCAAACCCTATGTCTATGGTAGTGTATTGGAATTCTATGCTAATATGCTTTGCAACATCAATGATGAGAACAAAAAAAATCCATCACAAAGACTTTGTCAAAGGTAAGTGGTATGATTCCATCCCAACAGTAATTAGAAAGGTGTTCAACTGTTATTGCTAAAACATGGTCAAGCTAGATGAGACCATGGATCAAACTGCTATTGCAATCACCAACAACATGCATCTGACTTGGTCTAAGAAAGGCACTATTCATGCTTTGTCCCTTTCTACAATTTATGTCGCTCTATATGCTATTGAACACGAAGAATTGGCTTCCCAACAACAGGGTGAACTAATGTGCAAGCTATTGTCCTTCTAAGAAAAATTCTATAAATGGTAGAGTTCGATCCAAGCTAAATGATTTTTGATGAAATCATCAAGCATGCAGTAAAGATGCGTGGAAGATATCTACTGCCATTCCCTTCCCTGATCTTCTAAGTCCTCCATAAACAAAATCCTCAAATTGTATACCACTAAGCACTATGAAAAGCCAATACTTGAACTTAAATTTTCCCAAAAGTGGCCAAAGGGTAAACATACTATTAATGAACTAAATGAGTTCATAGTTTGGTATAGAAGATTAAACTAGTTTTCGCACTTGAGGAGCTTGAATACAAGCACTTTTATTATGCTTTAACTAAGTTTTCCTAGTTTCGTTTACATTCAATAAAAGGTGTAATTTGAGTCTTTTATTGACCTTAGGGGCTGAATGAGTCCTAAAGGTGAGCTAATATACTTAGCGAGTGTGTAAGAGACCACCAGAGGGTGTACAAACTCAATACTGGTCATTGTGTTGCAACACGGGGAGTTTGATGTCACAACATAGAGAGTAGAGTACAAGAATTTCGAGACTGCCTTCGATGTTGCGACACACCCTTGAAGCCACCCTGAATTTGAGCGTACTACCTTTGATGTCGCGACACGGGCACTAAGGTGTCGCGACATCAATCCTGTATGAGAAACACTTACGAGTTAGGGGCATTTTTGTCCATACAATCAAATGTTTAATACGAGAGCGTCAGCTGACCTAGGTTTGAGGACGACAACAACCCTAAATCTATAAATAGGCTCATTTAACACTTGTTAGGGATAACTTTCATACTTTAGAATTTTTTTTATAATTTCAATTTTCAGTTTTTCCTTTTTCTTAGGTTTTAGGTTATTTCTAATTTTTATCTTTCTGTTTGTCAAAAGATTTGGTTTGTAGAATCAGCCAACTCTTTGTGGATTCTGCACTTCATTCAATACAATTCAAGATTCTCTTAAACCTTTTATCTTAATTCATTATTCATGTTTATCTTTCGCATCAAGTTTATTGTGTTTATGGAATCCATGAGGAACTAATCCCTCTATGGGGGATTAGCGAGTGGGGGTATGACTAATTAATTGTCATGTAGGGATTTCCTCATAGATCAACTGTTCGGAAGAGAACTTAAACCCTAGGCTTGACGATCCTAAAAAGTCATTTAGGTGGGAATTAACCCAAAATTAGTATGGATTATCAGCGAATACCTTATCCTTGAACCAATCTGGACTGTGAGGTCGAGAGATAAGTAGTTCTTTTCGACTTGTCAGTTTAGTGGAAGATTGAGAGATCTTGCTAGGGTGATGACTAGTTGATTGAATAGAAACTCAAAGTGACAGTTAATTATGATTATCAAAGCAAGCTAATCGCCCATGCTTAGATCTGATTTAGTTTACATTGTAACACCCCTATCCCGTGTCCGTCGCCGGAATAGGGTTAAAGGCGTTACCTGACAGATCAAAAACTTAATCATACAATTCATTAAGTATCACATCGAATACAAACATAATGTCCCCTTTGTAGGCCATCGAGACCTGAAACATACTTAGAAGTAGAGTCGAGACTAAATCAAAACACATACAAAAATTCTCAAAAATTTAAAACTTTTCTAAAATTCAGGGGTTACACGCCTGTGTGGACAGGTCGTGTGCCTCCCACGGCTTCTAGACACACCCGTGTGTCATTCCCGTGGTCGAAACTATTTTAACACCACAGCCATCAAGCACGCCCGTGTAGTCTGACCGTGGTCGATTCTGACTTGGCTCCACGACCACCTAGCACGCCCGTGTACTTTGGCCGTGGTCAATCATATTGAAACCACATGGCTACTAGGCACGTTCGTGTGCCAAGGCCATGTACTCTTAGCTAGCTACTGACTTAGCCCCACGGTTACTAGGCACGCCCGTGTGCCACAACTGTATAACATTATAGGCCATTTGCAAGGCCAAAATGCCACCCACTTAGGGTCAAACTTACAACCAATTTACTAAAACATCTCATGCATATTTGACAACCAAGAACATACCAAATTAACCATTCAATCTATTCATTCAAATCAAAACTCATTCATAACTAATTCACACGACTAAAACTTGTATAAACACAAGCATTATTCATCCATACTTACCCAAAAAGTTAACCATTTCATGTACTTCAGCCATACCAAAATATGCATCATATAACACATTCATTTAAGCTTATTCTCAACTCATATCTAGCCAAATCACATGGCTAAGTTCACTTCATATTCATATACAAATATCTAGCCTATACATGCCATATCTAGCTATATACATTTCCAAAATGTACCAAAACAAGTTGAGTAATGTGATGACGATCCTCGTCAGTCTCGAGCCTTCAGTGGCTTTAACGACCTATAACACAAAGAAAACACACACACACAGAGTAAGTTTTCCAAAAGCTTAGTAGGTCATATAAAAATAAACTTAATGTGTAAAGCATATAAGCATATAGAAACATTGGCAATATTCATAATCATAGCAAATTTCTCACATATATGCTTTGTTCCATATTCTTGGCCATATTTGCCACATTCATCAAATCAAGAATCATATATACATAGCTTATTCTTAGCCATTCTTGTATCTCATTCACATTCTCATATTCACTCTTACATTATTCAAATCAAAATCACATAGGTACTTACCTTGTATACACACTAATGTATAACTCAACGTACCTGAAACGAATTTACAATTTTCATAGCCATTCGTATCTCAGACTTGGCCATTGAACCGATAGGAACCTAATAGGATATTGAGAGAGAGCTCGGATTGGTTGTACAATGCCAACGTCCTAGACGAGGTCTTACATCTCAGACTTCGATGCCACTATCCCAGACAGGGTCTTACACGAATCAATACGATGCTGATGTCCCAGACATGGTCTTACACGTAAAGCTCATATTGATGCCAACGTCCCATACGTGGTCTTACACGTAAAGCTCATATCAATGCCAACGTCCCAGACGTGGTCTTACACAAAATCTCAAATCAACGCCAACATTCCAGACGTGGTCTTACATGATAATGCAGAACGGATACCTATGTCATGAAATAACTAATCCTATCTATTCCTAGGTTCATACGGGACTTCTCAGACATTGTCATTAAGAAATCCTTATCTCGGAATTCATATACCAATCATACCATAAGCATTCATCAATAACAATAGTCATATAAACACATATAATTCAATACGAATACGTTTATTTGCATAATAACTTACCTCGGATTCGATTTAACGGAAATGGAAACGGCTACTTGGTTACTTTCGCTTTTCCGCGATCTAAGCCCATTTTCCTAGGTTCTTGATCTATACATATTCAGAATTAACCTTTTTATTCACTAACTCATTCAATTCAGTCCAAGGACACACATTTAGGGCTATTTGCAATTTAACCCTTACATTTGTATAATTTATCAATTTAGTCCATTTTTTTCAAAACATCAAATTCACAAAAATCATCACATACTCATGCTTAACCGAATGTTCATACATCACATACAAACCCAAATTTTTCATCAAATTTGCAATTTAGTCCCTCAAATTGCTATTTTCTCAATTTAACCCTAATTAGCTAACTTCATCAAAAATTTAAGAACAAAGTATGTTCATCTAGCTCAAATCTTTCATTTAACAACTAAACTCATCACAAAGCTCAACATATCATCAATGGCATATCTCACAAACATCATCAATACACAAGATCGAGACATGGGCTTGATAGTAGACAAAGCAACGATTGGGAAAACGTAGAAATTATCAAAAATCGACTAAAAACATACATTGAATTTGGCTTGTAAGTAGCTGAATACGCAAAGCTTCAAAACTTTCTTTTTCTTTGTGTTTTCGGTGGATAATGCATGAATGAATGCTCATTTTCATGCTAAATTTTATTAATAATTAATTAATAAACAATTTCCAATTTTAGCCTTATAAGATAAAATCACAAAACATAATTTCCAAGGTTATTATGGATCATAATCGTCCACTATCTATAGAAATGGCTAATTTGCCATATAAATCCTCCATACTTATAAAGACATGGAAAATAGGTACCTTTTCTTGTAGCATGCTAGTTTTGCATTCAGTGCAATTTAATCCTTTGCTCAAATTAAACACACAGACAGACGAATTAACACACAGAAATTTAGCACATGCTTAATCACTTATCATATGCATATAAAATAATATTAAAACATTTCACTGACTCGGATTTGTGGTCCCAAAACCACTGTTCCGACTAGGGTATAAACCAGGCTATTATAATTCTCCCCCCTTAGGGATTTTCGTCCCCGAAAATCTTATCGTTAAACAGAGTCAGATATTGCTATCTTATTGAATCTTTAGGCTCCCACGTAGCCTCTTCTATTCCGTGTCGATTCCACAGTATTTTCACTAATGGAATTTTCCTGTTTCTCAACTCTTTCACTTCACGAGCTAAAATACAGATTGGTTCTTCTTCGTAAGACATATCAGATCGAATTTCAATTTCAGACGGGGCAATCATATGTGACGGATCGGATCGATATCTACGAAGCATCGAGACATGGAATACATTGTGTATCTTTTCTAACTCAGAAGGCAACTTTAATCTATATGCAACAGGCCCAACACGTTCAATAATTTCATACGGTTCGATGAACCTCGGACTCAACTTGCCTTTACGAACGAAACGAAGTACTTTCTTATACGGAGACGCTTTCAAAAATACTTTGTCTCCAATCTCAAATTCTATATCTTTTCGTCTCAAGTCCGCATAAGACTTCTGACGGTCAGATGCTACTTTCAAACAATCTCGGATCAGTTTCACTTTCTGTTCTAAATCTTTTATCAAATCGACACCGTGTAACTTATTTTCACTGAGCTCAATCTAAAACAGGGGTGTATGACATTTACGTCCATACAAAGCTTTATATGGTGCCATTTTGATGCTCGACTGAAAACTATTGTTGTACGCAAATTCAATCAATGGTAGGTACTGCTCCCACGTACCGTCAAATTCAAGAATGCAACATCTTAACATAACTTCAAGAATATGAATAATTCTTTCGAACTGACCATCTATTTGCGGATGAAAAGCGGTACTGAAATGCAATTTCGTGCCCAAAGCTTCTTGTAATTTCTTCCAGAATCTTGATGTAAACCTCGGATCTCTATCAGACACAATAGATAACGGGACCCCGTGCAATCTAACAATCTCAGAAATATAAAGCTCGGCTAATCTATCAAGTGAATAGTCAGATCTTACCAGAATAAAATGGGCAGATTTCGTCAATCGGTCAACTATGATCCAAATTGCATCTTTCTTTCTTAGAGTCTGAGGCAAACCAGAAACAAAATCCATTGTCACTCTATCCCATTTCCATTTAGGAATCAGAATTGGCTGTAGCAAACCAGACGGAACTTGATGTTCGGCTTTCACTTGTTGACAGATTAAACATTTCGAAACAAAGTCAGTAATATCACGTTTCATATTAGACCACCAATAGTGTCGTTTCAAATCATGATACATTTTCGTACTCCGCAGATGAACAGATAGACGACTGTTATGTGCTTCACTCAAAATCAGCTGATTCAACTCCGGATTTCTCGGAACATAGATACAAATTTAGAATCTCAAGCAATCATCAATAACTCGAAATTCAGATTCAGAATTTGAATCACACTGAGCTCGTTTCAATAACAACTCATTATCAACTTTCTGAGCATCACATATCTGCTGTATAAAGAACAGTTTCGCTTTTAATTCAGCTATCACAGAACTATTATCAGACAAATCTAACTGAGCATTCAAAGCACTTAGTGCAAACAATGATTTTCTACTTAAGGCATCAGCAACAATGTTTGCTTTACCCGGATGGTAATCAATCACAGGCTCATAATCTTTTAATAGTTCTAACCATCTTCTTTGACGCAGGTTCAAATCTTTCTGATTCATCAAATATTTCAGACTTTTATGATCTGAAAACACGTGACATTTCTCACCATACAGATAATGGCGCCAGATCTTTAGTGCAAACACAATCGCAGCTAGCTGAAGGTCGTGCGTCGGATACTTCTTTTCATGAGGCTTCAATTGTCTCGGGGCATAAGCTACAACTTTGCCTTCCTACATCAAAACACATCCCAGGCCATTTAACGAAGCATCACTGTATATAACAAATTCTTTACCCGATTCTGGCTATACTAACACTGGAGCTTCTGTTAACAAAGTTTTCAACTGAACAAATTTTTTTTTTGGCATTTATCAGACCATTCAAATCGAACATCTTTTTGAAGTAGTTTAGTCAACGGAGTAGCTATCATCGAAAAGCCTTTTACAAATTGACGATAATAACCAGTTAGCCCCAGAAAGCTACGGACTTCAGACACGTTCCTCGGAGGTTTCCAATTCAGAATAGCAGAAATCTTGCTCGGATCGACTCGAATTCCAGAAGCTGACACAATATGTCCCAGAAAACTAACCTCGTGCAACCAGAATTCACATTTTCTGAATTTTGCATACAATTGCTTTTCTCTCAGAGTTTGCAACACAATTTTCAAATGTTCAGCATGCTCATTTTCATCACGTGAATAAATCAAAATGTCATCTATGAATACTACAGCAGGAGCATTGGTTAATCCAAATGGCAAACTAAAAACTCATAATGCCCGTACCTCGTTCTAAAAGCAGTTTTCAGTATATCAGAATCTTTCACTCTCAACTGGTAGTATCCCGATCTCAGATCAATCTTGGAAAATACAGTAGCTCCTTTTAACTGATCAAATAAGTCATCAATTCTGGGCAACGGATATTTATTCTTTATTGTCACCTTATTCAACTGACGATAATCGATGCACATTCTCATCGTGCCATCTTTCTTTTTCACAAACAGAACAGGAGCACTCCAAGGCGAAAAACTCGGTCTAATGAATCCTCTATCAGTCAATTCTTGCAACTGTGACTTTAACTCTTTCAACTCTATTGGTGCCATTCTATACGGAGCTATCGAAATAGGTATAGTACCAGACAATAGATCAATACCAAACTCAACTTCCCGAATCGAAGGCAAACCCGGTAATTCTTCAAGAAATACGTCAGAAAACTCATAAACAATAGGCACTGATTCAACTTTCTTTTCAGACACTTTCGAATCAATCACATAAGCAAAATATGACTCATATCCCTTTTTCACATATCTTTGAGCTTTCAATATAGATATCACGGCAGGCAATCCATTTAAATCATTAGACTCAACCCGTATAATTTTATTATTCGAACATCTCAAATCAATAGTCTTTCTTTTACAGTTTACAACAACATCATGCAATGACAACCAATCCATACCCAGAATGATATCAAACTCATCAAATGAAAAAAGCATCAGATCAGCAGGGAAACAGATATCTCGAAACATTAACGGGCAGTTCTTGCATACTTTATCAACCAAGACACTTTTACCTAAGGGGTTTGATACTTTTATAGCAAACTCAGTAGACTCTACAAGCATAGTCTTACTGAATACTAAATTCATGCATACATACGAATGCGTAGAACCAGGGTCTATCAATGCAATCATAGAAGTATCATAAAGTGTAAAAGTACCCGTTATAATATCTGGTGATGAAGCTTCCTCACGAGCTTGGATAGCATACGCTCTAGCAGGCGCTCTAGCTTCAGATCTTGCAACAGTGTCTCTCGTAGTTCTCTGACTACCATTGACGTTTCTTACATTCTTCGAAGGTCTACTCTCATAGGTGCATTATTAGATCTCAGATTCTGATCAATCTCTGGCTCGACAGACTCAGGGCAATCACGGATAAAATGATCAAATGATCCACAACTGAAACAAGCTCTGTCATTTAGTCTATAACTTCTCGGATGCCTTTTTCCACAATGTTTACATTCAGGTCTTTCAGTCCGGACATTACCAACACTGGCCACTGAAGTTGCTGGGGTTTTGGAACTCATTTGCGATCTAACTCAATTTTTATTCAAATGTCCCACATTATCTCTTGAACGACTTTGATCATCTCTGAATCTCTTCGGAGCAGACTGAAATGATTTGCTCGAAAATCTCTTTCTCATATCTCGGGCTTCAAACTCAACTTTTCTTTTATCTTTCCTGAGTGCCTCAGCTTTGCACGCTCTATCAACGAGTACTACGAACTCTTTTATTTCTAAGATCCCAACTAACAAACGAATGTCTTCATTAAGACCATCTTTGAACCTTTTGCACATTATCGCTTCAGATGATATACATTCTCGGGCATACTGACTTAAGCTCACGAACTCTCGTTCATACTCAGTAACAGTCATTCGGCCCTATTTTAGTTCTAGAAATTCTTTCCGTTTCTGATCGATGAATCTCTCACTGATGTATTTCTTTCGGAACTCGATCTGAAAGTAGTCCCATGTAACTCGCTCTTTCGAAACAATGGAAGTTAAGGTTTTCCACCACTGATAAGCTGCATCTCGGAGTAATGATGCAACACACTTTATGCATTCTTCCGGAGTCAAAGAAATTTCATCGAATACTCGAATAGTATTTTCTAACCAGAACTCGGCCTTTTCAGCATCATCACCATTAGTAGCCCGGAACTCTTCAACCCCATACTTACGGATTTTGTCAACCGGAGGTTTGTTTAACAAGTTCAGATTCATAGTCGGAGCCATAACAGATGTCTGAGGGTGATTAATAGGAGGCGAGGGTTGCGCAACAGTCGGGTTCTTCTTTACGAATTGAGTGAACCATTCACTCATCATTTGTAAGAAAGCTTGTTTAGCTTCTCCCTCATGACCGCTCATAGTCGGTCTTGAATCAGAGGGCACTGTCCCTTGCGCGGGAGTAGGCGCATTACTTTCTACGTCGCCAACTATGGCTCTTTCGGGATCCATTTCTATACAAAAATCACATTTTATGCGTCAAGATTCATCACACTATCACAATTTAGATATATGGTATGTATAGCTAGACTCTGACACGCTACGTTAGTCCGAGAATCGACTAAATCATAGCTCTGATACCAAACAAATGTAACACCCCTATCCAGTGTCTGTCGCCGGAATAGGGTTAAAGGCGTTACCTGATAGATCGAAAACTTAATCATACAATTCATTAAGTATCACATCAAATACAAACATAATGTCCCCTTTGTAGGTCATCGAGACCTGAAACATACTTAGAAGTAGAGTCAGGACTAAATCGAAACACATACAGAAATTCTCATAAATTTAAAACTTTTCTAAAATCCAGGGGTTACACGCCCGTGTGGACAGGCCGTGTGCCTCCCACGGCTTCTAGACACACCCGTGTGTCCTACTCGTGGTCGAAACTATTTTAACACCACGGCCATCAAGCATGCTCGTGTACTCTGACCGTGGTCGATTCTGACTTGGCTCCACGACCACCTAGCACGCCCGTGTACTTTGGCCGTGGTGAATCCTATTGAAACCACACGGCTACTAGGCACGTTCGTGTGCCAAGGCCATGTACTCTTAGCTAGCTACTGACTTAGCCTCACGGTCACTAAGCACGCCCGTGTGCCACAACCGTGTGACATTATAGGCCATTTGCAAGGCCAAAATGCCACCCACTTAGGGTCAAACTTACAACCAATTTACTAAGACATCTCATGTATATTTGACAACCAAGAACATACCAAATTAACCATTCAATCTATTCATTCAAATCAAAACTCATTCATAACGAATTCACACGACTAAAAATTGTATAAACACAAGCATTATTCATCCATACTTACCCAAAAAGTTAACCATTTCATGTACTTCAGCCATACCAAAATATGCATCATATAACACATTCATTTAAGCTTATTCTCAACTCATATCTAGCCAAATCACATGGCTAAGTTCACTTCATATTCATATACAAATATCTAGCCTATACATGCCATATCTAGCTATATACATTTCCAAAATGTACCAAAACAAGTTGAGTAATGTGATGACGATCCTCGTCAGTCCCGAGCCTTCAGTGGCTTTAACGACCTATAACACAAAGAAAACACACACACACAGAGTAAGTTTTCCAAAGCTTAGTAGGTCATATAAAAATAAACTTAATGTGTAAAGCATATAAGCATATAGAAACATTGGCAATATTCATAATCATAGCAAATTTCTCACATATATGCTTTGTTCCATATTCTTGGCCATATTTGCCACATTCATCAAATCAAGAATCATATATATACATAGCTTATTCTTAGCCATTCTTGTATCTCATTCACATTCTCATATTCACTCTTACATTATTCAAATCAAAATCACATAGGTACTTACCTTGTATACACACTAATGTATAACTCAACGTACCTGAAACGAATTTACAATTTTCATAGCCATTCGTATCTCAGACTTGGCCATTGAACCGATAGGAACCTAATAGGATATTGAGAGAGAGCTCGGATTGGTTGTACAATGCCAACGTCCTAGACGAGGTCTTACATCTCAGACTTCGATGCCACTATCCCAGACAGGGTCTTACACGAATCAATACGATGCCGATGTCCTAGACATGGTCTTACACGTAAAGCTCATATCGATGCCAACGTCCGAGACGTGGTCTTACACGAAATCTCAAATCAATGCCAGACGTGGTCTTACATGATAATATAGATTGGATACCTATGTCATGACACCCACATTTTTCATCAAATTTGTAATTTAGTCCCTCAAATTGCTATTTTCTCAATTTAGCCCTAATTAGCCAAATTCATCAAAAATTCAAGAACAAAGTATGTTCATCTAGCTCAAATCATTCATTTAACAACTAAACTCATCACAAAGCTCAACATATCATCAACGGCATATCTCACAAACATCATCAATACACAAGATCGAGACATGGGCTTGATAGTAGACAAAGCAACGATTGCAAAAACGTAAAAATTATTGAAAACCGACTAAAAACATACCTTGAATTTGGCTTGTAAGTAGCCGAATATGCAAAGCTTCAAAGCTTTCTTTTTCTGTGTTTTCGGTGGAGAATGCATGAATGAATGCTCATTTTCATGCTAAATTTTATTAATAATTCATTAATAAACAATTTCCAATTTTAGCCTTATAAGATAAAATCACAAAACATAATTTCCAAGGTTATTATGGACCATAATCGTCCACTATCTATAGAAATGGCTAATTTGCCATATAAATCCTCCATATTTATAAAGACATAACAAATAGGTACCTTTTCTTGTTGCATGCTAGTTTTGCATTCAGTGCAATTTAATCCTTTGCTCACATTAAACACATAGACGGACGAATTAACTCACAAAAATTTAGCACATGCTTAATCACTTGTCAGAGGCACGGAAAATAATATTAAAACATTTCACTGACTCAGATTTGTGCTCCCAAAACTACTATTCTGACTAGGGTATAAACCAGGCTGTTACATACATAATCCCCTAAAATCTCTCTTTTTGTTTATTCGTAATATAATTTATTTAAAGTATTAATTGGATCTATTTGCGTTTAGATTAGGATTAGTTCAGTATTCGCCTCTCATGGTTACGATCCTTGGAGTACCCATTTACTTCGTTGTAACTATATTACAACCTGACTCGTATACTTGCAGATATCACTTATTTTATATCTCTTGTGCAGTTTTCTTACTCTAGATGTTGTTACGTCCGGAGGTGGTCAACGCCTACTTCCCTTGTAGCAGCCCGATTTAGGGCCTAGTCGGAATAGTGGTTGCGTGACCACAAATCCAAAGTAGAAAAATATGTTTTATGTTTTTATGAGGTCTATGACATGTTTGCATGGTTGTGTGAAAATTTCATGAAGAAATTTTATGATTTAGTGATCAAATTATCTTTTAGGACTAAATGGCAAAAATTGAAAAATATGAGATTCTAGAAGTTTTAAGTATGAGATAGCATTAGAAAATCCATTAGGGGTCTGTATTTAGTAATTAGACCATTATATCTCATGATAGACAAAAATGGACATAGAAAGGAAAAATCTCAAGGAATGGCCTTAAGGGCATTTTGCTCTTTTAGTTAATAAATGAATAAAAAGGGAAAAAGAAGTCAAAATTGGTGTCCATCTTCTTCTCTAAGTGCCAAAAATTGAAGAGAAGTCATAGCTAGGGTTTTGTTCATTTTCAAGCTCAAAATAAGTACCTCTTAGCCCCGTTTTTGATGTTCTTCGTATTTTTGAAATCCTCGTAGCTCGATCTAGCTATTTCTACCACTGCTTTGAGCTAGAGTTTGTATTTAAAATTCTACCCATGGATGACATACACGTATTTTGATGTCTAGTGGTAGAATATGAAAGTTTGATGTGTGATAAACAACTTTTGCTAGACGATTTTTGGTGAAATTTATAAAAAGGACTTATTTGGAAAAGATGAAATAATATGTGTATAAAATGTAAAATAGTTAAAATTGTGGGCTGCTATAAGAGAGAATATGAATCGGCTAGGCTTGGATGTGTGAAAAATGAACACATTTCATGTTACGAGCCTAGGGACTAAACTGTAAAAATTGATAAAGTTAGGGGCTAAATTGTAAATTTTACCATAGGAAGATTTTGGACTGATTAGAATAATGTGTATATTAAATAAGCTAAATGTGTCATTATAGATCAAGAAGAACGTGGAATCAATCTTGACCGAGGAAAAGGCAAGGTTTCGGACTAAATTGCAAATTGACATATTTTGTATTGAGGTAAGTTTATATGTAAATGATACATCCTTTTTATTTATGCTTTTACATATTAATGTATTATGTGAAATGTGAGTGAATATTATTGATATTTATTAAAGTGATGAAAAGTGAGGAAATTCCCGGATGAACTTTCAGAATAGAAAAAGGATACGAATGAACACTGTATAATTATTATTATTGGTGGGCTATGTGCGATACCACCATGTATATGTGATTATTGGTGGACTGTGTGCGATACCACCGTGTTTGTATTAATGTGGGTGGGTTGTGTGCGAAACCACCGTGTACCCGGTATTATTCCGAAGTGTTCATCGGGAAAATTTGACTAAGTGAAATTACGTGTGACAATGTGGTGACAAGTGCAGGGTTATAAGTGCATGTAATTGTGAGCAATGTCTATGATATGTATTTGGAATGTGGTAAGGTTTGAAATGAGTAAGTGCAACTATAAGGATTTGAATTGTTCTTGATTAGTATGTGATGTTCTTAATTGATAATTATGTGGTATGATGTTCATTGTTTACATATAGACTTACTAAGCTTTAAGCTTACTCCCTTCTCTTTTCCCTTGTTTTATAGTGTCGCCAAGCCAGCTCGGGATATGGAGATCGTTGGAGGATCATCTACACTATCCACACATTTTGTTATATTGGGATTTACAGTGAACTATGGCATGTATAGGAATTTGGTTATTTTGTAAGTGTCATAATTGTTTGGCTAGAAATGTTGTTTATGTCAATTGATATATCATTTTGTATAAGGCCATGTGATGTGGCTAATATTTGTTGTGTTATATGTTTGTGATGAGGCCTTTCATGAATGAGTTTGCTTGCCTAAGTGGGAATGAATGATAGCATGAAATTGAAGTGTGGGAAGTGTGACATGTGAATGGTTGCGTAGGTGTATGCGTGATGGCTAAGTATAAGTGTGGTTATACATGATGAGTATGGTTATTAAATGGTGCATGAATACTCTTAATGTGGACAAATAAATGTCTAATAATAGCATGTTAAGTTTGGTTGGAAATGGTATAACTATGGATGCTTTTCAGGGTGGCAAAAGGCTTGGTAAATAACCTTATAATTGTCCACACGGGTAGACACACGGGCGTGTGTCTAGGACATGTGTGACACACGGTCTGCCTCATGGGCGTGTAGCCTAGCCGTGTGTCACCTCCATCTAAATTACAAAAAATTAAGTTCGTCACACGGGTATGTGCCTTGGCCGTGTGACTTAAAATGTGTGCTGACGTCATAAACAGAATACCCAGGTTTTTTGCACACGAGCATGTGTCTCGGCTGTGTGAAGGACATGACCTTGGACACGGGCGTGTGCTCGGCTGTGTGAAAACCCCTGTAGGTTTGAAATGAAAAATAAATCCACACGGGTTAGGGACATGGGCGTGTGCAACCACACGGCCTGCCCACACGGGCGTGTCCCTGTGCCATACGGGTGTGTGCCTAGTTTTTATGAAAATTTTCTAAATTTTTCTAAAGTTCTTGGTTTGGTCCCAGACCATTCCCAAAGTATGTTTTGGGCCTCGTAGGCCCATTTTAGGGACTGTATGATTGAATATGAAAATTTTTAATTTGAAAGAAATTTTATGGTAAGATTTTGCATGAATGTTTATGTTATTATTCAGTAATGCCTCGTACTCTATTCTGGCGTCGAACACGAGTAAGGGGTGTTACATTTTAGTGGTAGCAGAGCTATGGTTTAGTCAGTTCTCGGACTCCCGTAGCGTGTGTGAGAGTCTAGCTATACATGCCATAAATATATTATGATAGTGTGGTGACTCCTGACAATTTTAAATTGTGTTTTCATATAGTAAATGGATCCCAACCGAGTTACTGTTGATGGTGCTGCAAGTAATGCGTCAGCTCTCGCGCAAGGGACGTGCCAATAGAAAGTAGACCTGAGACTTTGAGTCAGGGAGAGGAGGCTCGGGAAGCCTATCTCCATATGATGAGTAATTGGTATACTAAATTTGTTCAAGCAAATCCTAATGCTCAACCTCCTCCACCCCTCCTATACCTCAGTCCATCCCCGTAGCTCCTCAAGATATTGATTTGGTAAGATTAACTAAACTTCCGGTTAATAAGATTCAAAAACAAGGGGTCGAAGAATTCAAAGCCAACATAGACGATGATCCCGAGAAAATAGAGTTCTGGCTTGAGAATTCTATGCGGGTATTTGACGAACTTTCTTGTACGCTCGAAGAATGCTTAAAATGTGTTGTATCATTATTGAAGGACTCGACATATCGCTGGTGGAAGACGCTAATATCTGTAGTTCTGAAAGAGAGAGTGACATGGGATTTCTTCCTAGAGGAGTTCCGAAAGAAATATATAAGTCAGTGGTTTATCGATAAGAAACGAAAAGAGTTCCTCGAATTGAAGCAAGGTAAAATGTTTGTGGCAGAGTGTGAACGTGAATTTCTCAGACTCAGTAAGTATGCTCAAGAGTATATGTCTACCGAAGCTATTATGTGCAAGAAATTCGAAGATGGGCTGAACGAGGATATTAGATTGTTAGTTGGGATCTTAGAGTTGAAAGAATTCGTGGTATTGGTCGATAAAGCTTGCAAGACTGAAGAGCTGAATAAAGAAAGGAGAAAAGCTATGATTGAGGCCCGAGATGCAAGAAAGAGGCCGATGATTAAGTCATTCCAATCCCAATAAAAAAGGTCCAAAGAAACGAATCCTTGGATGACAGTTTCAGCTAGGAATTCACATTGAGACTGTGGTAAAACATATTCGGGCTCTAGATTTCAAGCTACTTCGATGGCAAGTATGGGTAATGTGAGGTCTAATAAACCTGAGTGTCAGAATTGTAGTAGACAACATATTGGAGAGTGTTGGGGAAATAACCGAGCTTGTTTCAAGTGTGGTTCTCGAGAACATTTTATTAGAGACTGTCCTGAGAAAGTTGAAGAGGAGAAACTTCAGAGTGTTAGATCGAGGAACACTGTTAGTAGAGGTAGACCACCGCGAAATGCCGAAAATAGAGCTAGTAGTAAAAGTATAATGAAGGATTCAACTGCAAGGTCAGAAACGAGAGCACCTGCTAGAGTTTATGCCATACGAGCTCGTAAGGATTCATCATCCCTCGATGTGATTATGAGTACATTCTTTTTTTATGATACTAATGTTGTTGCATTAATTGACCCTGGATCCACTCATTCTTATATCTGTGTGAATTTGGTAAACAGTAAGAAATTACCTGTTGAATTGACTAAATTTGTGATTAAAGTGTCAAACCCTTTAGGCAAGTATGTGTTAATAGATAAGGTTTGCAAGAATTGTCCTTTGATGATTCAAGGTCACTGTTTTTTGGCTAATTTGATGTTGTTGTCATTTGACGAGTTTGATGTTATTTTGGGCATGGATTGGTTGGCATTACATGATGCCAAGGTAAATTGTAGAT
This sequence comes from Gossypium australe, assembly GCA_005393395.2. Taxonomy (NCBI): domain Eukaryota; kingdom Viridiplantae; phylum Streptophyta; class Magnoliopsida; order Malvales; family Malvaceae; genus Gossypium; species Gossypium australe. The sequence goes on along the minus strand of CM016621.1, from coordinate 129,543,012 downwards.
AGAAAACTCTTGAGTTGAAATGTAAAAATGGTGAGATTCTTTGGGTTGAAACAGATGACTCAAATAAGATGCTTGTGGCGATTTCGTACATGTCTGGGACTGCATTTGCCATGGAGAGATTGAATTTGCCATTGATCTATTGCCTGGGACTGCATCGATCTCGATTGCTCCGTATAGAATGGCTCCAATCGAATTGAAAGAGTTAAAGACTCGGCTGCAAGAGTTGATCGATAAGGGATTTGTGAGATCAAGTTTTTCTCCCTAGGGTGCTCCCGTATTATTTGTAAAGAAGGACAGAACAATGAGGCTTTGTCTTGACTACCGACAACTTAACAAGGTAACTATAAAGAACAAGTATCCATGGCCGAGAATTGATGATTTGTTCGATCAATTAAAGGGAGCAACTGTGTTCTCAAAGATAGATTTGAGATCCGACTACTATCAGTTGAGAGTCAAAGAATCTGATGTGCTGAAAACTGCTTTTAGAACAAGGTATGGACACTACGAATTTCTTGTGATGCCTTTCAGTTTAACTAATACATCAACTATGTTTATGGATTCGATGAACCGAATTTTTCGGCTATATTTGGACAAGTTTGTGGTAGTGTTCATAGATGATATATTGATTTATTCCCGAGATGAGTCCGAGCATGCCGAACACTTAAGAACGGTATTACAGATTCTACGAGAAGAGAAATTGTTTGCTAAGTTCAATAAAAGTGGGTTTTGGCTTCGTGAAGTCAGATTTCTGGGACATATAGTTTTAGGTGATGGTATTCGGGTTGATCCGAACAAAATTTCAGCGATTGTTGATTGGAAACCGCCAAATAACGTATCAGAGGTTAGAAGCTTTTTGGGCTTAGCCGAGTATTATAGACGTTTTGTCGAGGGATTCTTGATGATTGCTTCTCCTATGACTAAGTTGCTTCGAAAGAGTGTTAAGTTTGAGTGGACTGAAAAATGCCAGCAAAGTTTTGAGATGTTGAAAGCGAGATTGACTGAAGAACCAGTGCTAGTGCAACCTGAGTTGGGAAAAGAGTTTGTGATCTATAGTAATGTGTCATTGAATGGTCTTGGGTGTATATTGATGTCAGAAGGCAAAGCAGTAGCGTATGCCTCTAGACAATTAAAATCGTATGAAAAGAATTATCCGATGCACGATTTGGAATTGGTCGTCATTGTCTTTGCTTTGAAGATTTGGCGTCATTATTTGTATAGTGAAAATGCCGAATCTTTACCGATCACAAGAGTTTGAAATATTTGATGAATCAAAAGGAATTGAATTTGCGACAACAGAGATGGCTTGAATTGTTAAAGGATTACGAGCTAGTGATTGAATATCATCCCGAAAAAGAAAATGTGGTTGCAGATGCTTTGAGCAGAAAATTCTTGTATACTTTAAGAGCTATGAGTACGAGTTTGACATTGTCTGATGATGGTTCTATATTGGCTGAGTTGAAGGCTAGACCGTTGTTTCTTCAGTAGATTTGTGAAGCTCAAAAGAATGATAGTGGAATGCAAGCTAAGAGAGCTCAGTGTGAATCGGGAAGTAACTTTGATTTTCGGGTTGGTTTAGATGATTGTTTGATGTTTCGTGATAGAGTTTGTGTACTGAAAAATGATGAGTTGATTCGGAAAATTTTACATGAGGCACACAGTGGTTGTTTGTCAGTTTATCCAGGTAGTACAAAAATGTATAATGATTTGAAGAAGTTCTATTAGTGGCTGGGTATGAAAAAGAGACATCTCTGAGTTTGTGACAAAGTGTTTGATCTGCCAACAAGTGAAAGCCGAGCATTAGGTACCTTCGGGTTTTCTTCAACCAGCGATGGTTCCCGAGTGGAAATGGGACCGAATCACGATGAATTTTGTAATAGGGTTGCCTATGACTCCGAAAAAGAAAGATGCAGTGTGGGTTGTCGTTGATAGATTGACGAAATCAGCTCACTTTATACCGGTACGTACCGACTACTCACTTGATAAGTTGGCTGAGTTGTATATTTCTGAAATTTTGAGATTGCACGGAATGCCTTTGTCGATTATATCAGATAGAGATCCAAGGTTCACTTTGCGGTTTTGGAAAAAGTTACAAGAAGTGTTGGGTACGAAATTGAAATTTAGTACCGCTTTTCATCCGCAAACTGATGGCCAGTCTGAACGAGTAATTCAAATTCTTGAAGATATGCTGCGATGTTGTGTTCTTGAATTCCAAGGTAGTTGGGAAAAGTATTTACCGTTGGTGGAATTTGCCTACAACAATAGTTTTCAGTCGAGTTTGAAAATGGTGCTTTATGAGGCAATGTATGGACATAAGTGCCGAACACCCTTGTATTAGACCGAACTCAGAGAAAATCAGATTCACGGGGTCGATGTAACACCCCCGTACTCCTATCCGTTGCCGGAATAGGGTACAAGGCATTATCGGAGTTTACTGAACATTTTCAAATAATTACGATTCATGTATTATTCATATTCTGAAAATAATCATAACGTCCCTCTATTGGGCCCTCGAATCCCAAAACATACATTAGGAACCAACCGGGGTCATAGGGAATTTTTCTCAAAATCCTAAAATTTTCCTACATTGGTTAGCGTACTTTAATACTGACAAACTTATTTTCTCGACATGTCTCACTTGAATTTATTACTTGTCCTAATATACATATTTTTTCTTATATCAACGCATCAAAGATAGTCTCATATTTACATGTCATGATACATATCACTCTCTTGCTGTTTATTCATAAATATAAATTATTCAATTCATTATGACAATATTTCATGTACCATCATTTTCATGAGTTTAGTGTATATTTATTCCAGTAGTAGTTCATAATCTTGAATATGCATAATTATCAGGCAAGTTTCACATACATGTATTTTCCATGTCATATTTCAATATATCAAATAATTATCACTTCTATATATTTCAAGTTTAATTTCATGATTTCAAATACTTGCCATTTTCTATATTTATCTCGTTGAATTTCTCAGAATTTCGATAGATTTCCAGTAGTACACTTATAGTGTACAATCCCGGATCCGTCAATTCATACACATATGGGTATACCCTTTTTCCAGAGAGCACACTCCCGCGAACCTCATCTTTACAGCGAGATTACCAGTCCAGACTAAACCCCCTGTAAGAGAGCACACTCCCGCGAACCTCATTTCTTACAGCGAGATTACCAGTCCAGGCTAAATCCCCTGTAACATATGCTCAAAGAGTATTGTCGGGATTATCAGTCCAGGCTAAACCCCCTGCAACGACAATTACTCTAATGAGCTTGGATCTGAATTACCAGTCCAGGCTAAATTCAGACCCTAATTCGGATTACCCGCTCGGGCTAAATCCATTTTCCACATATTCTTCGGGAGGGCTATATTAGGATCACCCGTCCAGGCTAGATCTTTTTCACACATATTCTTCGGGAGGGCTTATATTAGGATAGGATCACTCGTCTGGGCTAGATCTTTTTTACCATTAATTCCTTTTCAGAAATCCATCGAATTTTCCTTTCATTCAACCGGGATTTCTTCCCCCTTTTATCAAATATATCAATGTTTCATCAACTTTCATACAATGAATATTCAAATCATATTCACATCAATAACATACATTTCAAGCATTTAAGAATATAATTCAAGTTGCACGAACTTACCTCGTTACTTGTTCGTGTTTATAGTTCTACTAATCAGATGTCTTTTCTTTTCCACACTCAAGTCTCATATTTGAGTCATCCGGATCTTTATAAATAATTTGATCATCATTTTCATTCATTTCATATTCTGATACATTCAATTAATGCTCTAGGTAAAATTACCATTTTGCCCCTAAGCTTTTAATTAATGACGATTTCATCCTTAGGTTCAGAAAAATAAAATCTTGTAACTTAATCCTTATTTCAAGCCTAATTATTCTCATATATATTGATAACAGCCCATGAATTCTATGAGATATCATAAATTTCCATAATTTCAACACTTTTCAATTTAATCCCTAAAACATATTTTCGCCCGATCTTGATCTAATTAATAATTTTCAATTTTATAATTTAAATAATAAAATAATCCATTTCATACAATTTGGTCATTTCTGACATTTTTATAAAATTGCTCATAAAGTTTTACTTTTATTTAATTTAGTCCTTGAGCCTAGAACAAGCAAATTAGTCATGCTAGCTGAATATTCATGTATATTTTCCTCCTCCTCCTCTCCATTCCACATCCTTAATTTATATAACATGCTTATAAGTAACATTATTTATGATTTCACTATTTACTCATAAATTTATTCAAAGTTGTCCATTTGCATCATAGTCACTAAATTATTTATATCTTGAGCTACATAATTCCAATTTAAGTTCCGCTTGATGTTTTAGAAACTAGGCTCACATATCTTCTTACCATAAAATTTTCAGAATTTTTGGTTTAGCTAATAAGTACAGTTTATTGTTTACAGTCAGCCCTGTTCCACTATCCGACAATTCCAACCCCTCTTTGCTAAAAATTAATTATCTCATCGTACAAAATTTGGATAATGTTAACATTTGTTTCTTTTGAAAATAGACTCATTTAAGCATATAAATTATAACCCATAATTATTTTTCTCCAATTTTGTATGATTTTTCAAAGTCAGAACAAGGGAACCCAAAATCATTCTGACCTTGTCTCACAAAACCTATTATATCTCATGATTTAAAATTCCATTGCTTACACAATTTCTTCTATAAGAAACTATACTCAACAAGATTTAATTTCATATTTTATTCATCCAGTAATTCGATTTCTACAATTTTTGGTAATTTTTCAAAATTAGACTATTGCTGCTGTCCAAAACTGTTTTAGTGCAAAATGTTAATTACCAAGTTTGTAACACCTTTATTTCCTTTCTCTACAATATTTCCCATCACTTTCTCTTATTTTCCTTCACTAACATATCAAGAACATAAAACCTTATATAAGAAAACTCTATATTAACATCATTTCCATGCTTTTTCCATAATATCAAACTTAAAAATATATTAAAATTTTGATGTTCTTACCTTGGCTTATTGATTTCAATCTTTAACTTGATTTTCTCTCTCCTTCAGCTTCTATTTCTTGAATCAAACTTGATATTCTTGCTCCCCATAGTCTCCTTGTCATCTTTCTCTCTTGATGGCTATGGAAATTCTTTTGAATTCTAAGTGAAAATTGTGGATTTTGGGTGAAAGAACCAATTTGTAAAGAAAGCAAAACTTTCTTTCTTTCTCTCTTCTTCTCACCTTGGTGCATGGGAAAGAAGATGATAATTCTTCATCTTTCCTTCCTTATATACTGAATAAATAATAATAAAATATCTCATTAAAAATATTAATAAAATAATATTTATCTAATTAAATAATTATAAAATATTATCAACATCATCATTACTTTCTAGATTTCTCTCTCTTCCAATTGACCATTTTGCCCTTTGTGATCTTTTAAAATTTCATCCTTGAATCATCACATAATTTGGTAAAATTATGATTTAGTCCCTCATAATTCTTAACCTATTCAATTTGGTCCTAATTCATCCATTTTCTTAGTTTCTAGATCATTCCACCCTTAAAATATTTTCACTATTGGCCCTTCAAATTTTTCATATTTACACTTTAACCCCTCAAGTTTTGAGTATTTACTCTTAAGCAACAAAACTTTTCTCACTTTTACCATTTAGTCCTTTCTTGAATTAATATATCATAATATACTTCTCAATGTTATCATAACTCCAAAATTTCTCTTTTTGTCACTTTATTTCCTTATTTTATTATATCAAAGATAATATCTTACTATAAAAATTTTCGGGGTATTACAGTCGATTTGGTTAAAGAAACCGAGCAGAAAGTGAAAGTAGTACGTGATTGTCTGAAAGCTGCTTCAGATCGACAAAAGTCATACGTGGACTTGAAAAGGAAAGAAATTGAGATTCAGGTGGGTGATAAAATGTTTCTGAAAGTATCCCTGTAGAATAAAATATTGAGATTTGGTCGAAAGGGCAAGTGGAGTCCGCGTTTCATTGGGCCGTATGAGATTATTAAGAGGATTGGACTAGTAGCTTACCGGTGGAATTGGAGAGAATACACAATGTGTTCCATGTGCCGATGTTGCGACGATATCATTCTAATCCTTCAAATTTAATTCCTCTGACAAAAATTGAGATACGACTGGATATGACATATGTTGAGGAACCAATTAAGATTTTGGCTCGAGAGGTTAAGTAGTTGAGGAATAAAAGTATAACCTTAGTGAAAGTGTTGTGGCAAAAGCATGGTGTAGAAAAGGCTACGTGGGAACCGACAGAAGCCATAAGAAAACAGTACCCAAACCTCTTTACCAGTAAGATTTTCGGGGACAAAAATCCCTAAAGGGGGGAGAGTTGTAGCAGCTCAATTTAGGGCCTAGTTGGAATAGTGGTTGCGAGACCATAAATCTGAAGTAGAAAAATATGTTTTATGGTTTTTATGAGTTCTATGACATGTTTGCATGGTTGTGTGAAAATTTCATGAAGAAATTTTATGATTTAGTGATCAATTTATCTTTTAGGACTAAATTGTAAAAATTGAAAAATAAGAGATTTTAGAAGTTTTAAGTATGAGATAGCATTAGAAAATTCATTAGGGGTCCTTATTTAGTAATTAGACCATTATATCTCATGATGGACAAAAATGAACATGAAAGGGAAAAATCTCAAGGAAGGGCCTTAAGGGCATTTTGGTAATTTAGTTAATAAATTAATAAAAAGGGAAAAAGAAGTCAAAATTGGTGTCCATCTTCTTCCCTAAGTGCCGAAATTGAAGAGAAGCCATAGCTAGGGTTTTGTTCATTTGCAAGCTCAAAGTAAGTACCTCCTAGCCCCGTTTTTGATGTTCTTCGTATTTTTAAAATCCTCGTAGCTCGATCTAGCTATTCTACCACTATTTTGTGCTAGAGTTTGTGTTTAAAATTTTACCCATAAATGACATACATGTATTTTGATGTCTAGTGGTAGAATATGAAAGTATGAAGTGTGATAAACAACTTTTGCTAGATGATTTTTGGTGAAATTTCAATACACAATTTCATCGTGATATTTTACTACTTTTACACATAAGTCCTTAAATGATAATTTCATCAAAATTCACATAACAAAATTTGTTTATTTAACAACAAGGAGTCGTAATCTTTCATAAATTTTCAAGAATCACACAAACACATTCATGGAAAAACCCTAATCCTTTAACAGTTTCACAAATTAGTCCCTAGGCTAGTTAGATTAAGCTACAACGACTTAAAAAACATAGAAATCATTAAAAATGGGATAAAATTTCACTCACATGCACAAAGAAGGCTTGGCCGAACCTAGCAAGCTTCCATGGAGGTTTCTTTCTTTTCAAGTTCGGTGGAGCAATTCATTAAGGAAGATGATAAATTGTTTTCTTTTATTTTTTCTTAACTTATTTATTAATTTACTTAATTAACCTTGGTAATTAACCTTTAAAATCATTTAAATGATGTCCATAAAATTCCAATCATAATAAAAATGGTCTAATTACTACATAAATCTCTTAAAATTTTAATTTCATATCTAATAGATACCTTTAGCTATTAGAACTATACTTTTGCACCTTTTTTGATTTAGTCCTTTTTACTTAATTAAGCATACAAATGTCAAAATTTCTTAACGAAATTTTAACACGACCTTAATATAGTCCTGTTAACATCAAAATAATAATAAAATAAATATTTTTACATTGTATTTGTGGTCCCAAAACCACTGTTCTGATTTCACTGAAAACGGGCTGTTACAGTTTTTTACAGGATTATTATGCCTTAAAACTTACGGGCTTTAAATTTGAGTTATTAGTTTCTTGCTCAGTCATTATTATGAAGTTTTGGACTATTATTTCAGGCATTTTGGTGCCCATTTGATGAAGTGAATGATGCATGATGATTAGACACAATTTGGTATGAGTTATATGTTTAAAATAGTTGTATTTTTTATGTCTGGAGTAGAGATATCGATATTCGAGTTTTAATATCAATACCTCCATGATTTTTTGAAAGTGCAGGAAGTCAATATCGTAATTTGATATTGATACCATATCACGAGTATCAATACTCGGGGTAAAATAATTAATACTTTTCAAAAAGTACCAATAATTTTCGAGACTTTGGTTTTTTGTGCGAGAAATAGAATGCAAGTTTGGTATCAATTTTCCAAGCGGAATCGATACTACTTGAGAGAAATATTGATACCACACCTTAAGTATCAATACTTACGTGATAGTTTTAGAATTTTTGCTTAACGGTCCCAATGTATGATTAACTATTATTATTAAACTATTTGATGTAAGAATAGCATGTAACAATGATAACTAACGAGTAAGATTGACTTAAAACCTATACGAATGCTTAAATAGAAGATGTTTCGTTTGAATGAGCTTTTACTTGTTGTATATGGCATGAGACGGTGGTGTGACATCCTGATATTCGGGCTTGGCGACCCGGCCGGGTATAGTGTGTTATAATTTTGCCTAAATCCGGCAACCTTATATCAACAAGGTGAGTTCATTCTGTAGCCAATTCATATAATAATCTGAACATTTAGCATTTTAAATAATTTTAGTATTAATCATATGGAAATCAACAACTCAATACCATTCATATCATTCCAATCAACATTCACTTCACAAATACAACAAAAAGTCTGAATAGTACACGTGTATCAATATATAAAAACTTCAATTAATCAATATAAAGATTATATCATATCTTTTCATTTTTTTTGTCAAAATTACATCCAATTTTAATGTAATGGCAATATTATTTCAATTTATTGTTCAATTTTTGCATCAATTCTGTAACATCCCGAAATTGGGCCTAGTTAGAATGGGCCCAATAGGCCTTGGGCATAGGAGTGTTTAAAATTTTTGAGAACAAGAGAATGACATTATTTCAAGTTGGACTTATTAAGAAGATGATTTTAGAAAGTTACTGGATTCTATGAAGTTTCGAGTTCAAGTTGGGCCTTAGTAAAGTTTTGTGTTTAAGCCTATTAAGGAAAGATAGTAAGTGACATCAAGGCTTATGGAAATAAAAGTGTAAATTGCTAGCATAAATGAGCATATGGCAAGGAGGTTATGGCATCAAGTGAAGTTCATTGAGGGAAGAGGTTCAAATCCCATTGTGTGCAAATTTTGACTATTATTTTTGTACTATTTCCCTAAATTTCGGCCAAGCTTGTAAATATGGAAAAATTGGATTTTTAAATTATGGTAAGGTGGACTTATTAAATTGTGGAAAAGTATGGTAAGGAGGAAAATAAGGAAAAAGAAAAAAAAGGAAATAAAAGAATTTGGAGAGTGGAGTAGGTGGATGAAAAAGAAATAAAAGAATTTGAGGAGTGGAGTAGGTGGATGAAAAAGGAATAAAATAATTTGTGGAGTGGAGTAGGTGGAAAAAAAAAGAGATAAAAAAAGAAAGAAAGAAAGAAAGAAGAGATAAAAAAAAGGGTTATGAAAATAAAGAAAAGAGAAGTATCATCTTTTCTTCTCTTCATCACCACCTAGAATTGGTAGCAAACAAGGGTTGGAGAGCTCAAAAATTTCAGCAAACAAATCCTTTAGCAAGTAAGTGATTTTGATGTCTTTAGTTGATAATTTTTGTATTTTTGGAGCCCCCAAAGCTTAAGCTAGCTAATGAGGGGACTAATTTGTAATATGGTTGAGAGTCTAGGGACTTGCCATGAGAGAGTTTATGCTGGTTGCAAGGTCTCGAAGTACTTTATCAAAGGTTCAATCGAAAACCTATCCCTCGTTATAAGTGACTCGGATTTTTTGTGCCTCGGAGAGCATCGCGTTATGGATTCCGAATAAGGTGTGTAATCCCGTACCTTTCGTATATATGATTGAAATGGTGAGAAAATCTCACATCTCTCTGAAAGTTTACATGAAATATTCTGTGATTCGGTAGAAATATCGAAGAAAATTGATAACCGGTATCCGTGATCAGTCGGACGTGCGTTTGATGGTAGTGATAATCATGTTTTGTAATAAAACAGTTTCGGTTAGAAGCAGTGACGTGTTTTTTAAAAATCACTAAAAATAGGAGAAAAGGAATTAGAAAGTGAATAAGATATCAAATTAAATCTTACTGTGTCTATTTTAATATGGAAGAAACGGAGAAGGAAAAGAAATTTTATATTCTGAGATATCTTGATTTTAGTGAGACTGGTTCTGATTAACTTCGGGGTTCACTGATCTGTTTTGAAAAAATCATATAAAATTGTACAAAATTAATTATGGGTTATAATTTACATGTATGGATTCCTTAGTGAGTCTATTTTCAAGAGAAACAAGTTGGAACAGTATATGAAAACCGTACAGTGAGATATTTGAAATTAAGTAAAGAGAGGTCAGAATCATTGGACAGTGAAACAAGGAAAACTTTAAGGAATAAACTGTACTAAATGGCTGGGCCAAAAATTCTGGAAAAGTTTCAGTAAGAAGATACATGAGTCTAGTTTCAAGAAAATTTAACGGATCTAGATTTCGAGTTTTCTAACTTGAGTTATATGCAATTTAGTCAGTATGACCAAATGGACAGTTTAAATTTGTATGCCCCAAATTACTAGTTAAGTTTTAGTTGCGAAATTACCCCGTTTGGGCTTAAAATGGATTTTTGACCCAATAGTTCCGTAGGGACCCAAATAGAGTTCTGTATCACTCGAGGCGATAGTGAATCTTCGAAAACACCGTTAAATATGAAATTACCGAATTACCCTTATAGGGTAAATTACCGAATTACCCTTAGAGAGTAAATTATCGAATTACCCTTAGTGGGTACAATTACTGAATTACGAAAATGCCCTAATGGGCCGAATTACAAAATGTCCCTATGGGCTAAACTACGAAAATACCCTTTATGGGCCAAAATGTTATAATTACTATATGGGCCAAATGTTATATTTGCTACATAGGCCATATTTGGTATAAGTGGTGACCGATTGTGTATTTTGGTTTTTAAGGGTAAATCGACAGGCATAAGGAAGTTCCGGGATCGTGTTAAATTCAAGTAGCTAAGGATTTCGCTAAATAGTAAGGTGTGTGATTAACCCACTGTTTTCCAGGTTTATGTTATATTGTATGTGTGGTGTAAATGCTAATGTGTGTAGTGACAATTATGAATAGATACCCTTAAGGGGTATATCGAAAATCAGGTCAGTGTTAAATATTAAGAATGTGAATATGCCAATGAGAATATGTTTGTATGCCGAATAGCATGTGCATGCATCATTTTATTATGTTATGACATTATCATATGTTGCATGTGCATGGGATGGGATCTGAATGTGAAAGAAGAAAGGGTGTACATTATGTACGTGGTCTAATGTTAGCCTTGTGCTACATTAACGCTTGATGTTAGCTATGTGCTTCATCAAGGGAGGTGTTGACTAGGTGTCACACCTCGGCGGTTGATAGCTGTGTGCATCACCGTAGATTGATTGATATGTGGGATCACTTATGTGATCGGTGGCCTAGCCACGGCCTTGAGCAGCAAGTCTGCCAAGGTAAGATATGTGGATCACTATGTGATCGGTGGATTAGCCGCGACCTTGGGCAGGGGGTCTGCCAAGGTAGGTGTAAAGGATGGACCCTAGGCTGGGTTGGGTGCATTTTGCATAAATCTGTCTGCTATGTGAATTAATGTGGAAATGGGCCAAGCCCAGTATGTGGAAACATGTGGTTGATTACACTATTATAAAAATGTGATGTGGTTGTGGGCCAAGCCCAATAAGTGAAAGCATGTGATTAAATTATCTTAATATCTGTTATATGGGTTATTATATGGTTTGACATGTGGATGGAATTCAGTGGTCTAATTACACACTGAGTCTGTATGACTCACCCAATTTTTACCAGCATCGCAGGTGACGCATAGTGCTTGGACCGGGTTGAGTGGATACGAGGTGGCCCATGCAGATGATAAATTTATTTGTTTTACACATTTTATTTATGAAAGGTTATTTATTGTAATAATGGCCTTTTAAAGTATTTACGGATTATTATTATGTTAAGTTGGATTGTCAATTATATTATCATCTGGAAATGTTCATTTTTAGCAACTTAAATTTTAAAAATATGTATTAAAGTTTCAACCCGGATATTTTGTAATAACTTAGTTTTATTTGGAATTTTAAAATACTAAGATTTTACAAACAAACAATTTTTTTTTTTATGTTTTTACTTTAAGTCAAAATATTTTTCAAACGTTTTCCGCAGTGACATACCAGATCCGGTCAAGGCTCGTGGGCCGGGTTTGGAGTGTTACAGTTTGGTATCAGAGCCAGGTTTCGATCCTGGGACCTGTGGGTTATGACCCACCACGCTTCCTTGTGGCATCACGCCATTGTCTCTTGTGTAGAAGAAGCTACGTGGGAACCCGAGGATATGATGCGGCAGCAATACCCCCACCTCTTCCGATCAGGTAATTTCGAGGCCGAAATTATTTTTAAGGGGGGTAGAACTGTAACATCCTGAATTAGGGGGTTGTTTGAAAATTTAATTATTTGTTCCCATGTGTGTGTGCTTGAAGAAATAATACTATGATTTATTTGGCATGTTCTAAGGTCTAGAATTAAACCCGAGCTAGGCCTGACTTAGTGATAAAAATTTCTTTTTAAGGGTTTAAAAGGAAGGAAGCTAGGGGATAGGGGTTAAATAAAAATTTTGGGCGAAACGTGACACAAAGAACAGCATGGCTAAGTGGCCTTCATGCGCCACTTAGGTGCCTTGGAGGTGGCATCAAAGGGGTCTTGGGTTCGAGTCTCGGCAGTAACAAGGGAGAAATGTTTTATTTTTGGGCTCTTTGGGGCGTTAAAGTGAAGAACGCTTTAAAGAAATTTTTCGGACAAGGTTGAACATGGAAGACAGGTTGGTGGAGTGGCTTGGAACGCCACTTAAAGGGGCCTCGGTTTAAGGTCTCGGGTTCGAGACATAAAGAACGCAAGGGGAGTTTTATTTTTTGGCTTTGGCGTTAAAAGGAGAAGGGCCGAGGTATGAAGGCCTTATAATTAAATGGTAGGGTTATTTGACATGAAAGTCAAATGGGAAAGATGGCATGGGGTGTTGGAAGAAGGGGTTACCTCCACCAGGTCCTGCGTTCGAACCAAAGAAGCAGCAGTGGGGTTTTTATTTTTTTTGGCGTCCTGGAGAGGGGGAGTTGGCCTGCACATGGGTAAATGGGAAGATAAGGATAAGCTTAAGCAATTCTTTTTTTTAAATTAGAATTCTGCTGGAGTGGGGGGATAAGCATTAGTTTATTTTTTTATGTTGAAGGGGTGATAATGGATTAAGTGGGATATTAGCAGGGATAGTTGATGTTTTTGTTTTTATTCATTTGAATATGTGGCCTAGAGTAAATTAAGGAAATTGTTGAGTTTTAAACTCTTCAAGGGAAGAGTGGACGGCAAGTATAGGGGGGTTAGTGCCGAATTTTCTTAGCCTTTTCTTCATGATTTTCGGCTAGTGCATCTTTTTGATTTTTCTTCTTCATATTCTCTCAAACCGAAACACCATTACCATCTACCTTTTTCTTCTTAGACTTTGGCCGAATCCCCTACACCATCATCTTCAATCTATTTTTCTCTCATTTTTCTTCTCAAAACCGGAATCCCGTCTCCTTTTTCCTCATTATTTTTCTCTTTAGCCGAAGCTACTTCTCACCTTTGTGCCGAAACTCTCTTCTCCCATTGAGGAGTACCTTGGCCAAATATCAAAGCAAGGGTGATCCCTTTCAAGTGTTTCCCCAATCGGTCATAGAGAAAGGCGCCGAGATTTTGAAGTATTTGATTCAAGCCTCCATTCCCTGTCAATCGATTTTGGGAAGTGAAGCCGATCCACACTTGGAATGTGTTGGCTAGTGTTCTAGGCAAATAGGGCAAGGAAGGCTAGTGTGGCCGATTTGATTCTTCGGGATTTAGGACTGTCGATTGGCATCAGGTGTGTACATACACACTTCATAACTAATTAATGTGCTAAGTATTTTGTGTATGCTAAATCGAATTTGTGTAGCTTCGGATTTAATACCATAAAGGTATAAGCAAGGCTTCAGGTAAGTCCTTGTCGTTATGAGTCTCTTAATGCTTACGAAAGCATGATATATTTGGTATATGTGGCATATAAGTACATGGCTGATGATAAACTCTGTATATGTTATTATATAAACATGTTGGCATGATTTCTGTTAAATGCATATCATTGATTGATGTGGGTTAAACGAGTGGAGGGGGAAGTGATATTCGTGTCGACGGACACCAGTGGTTTGGTACCACATTTCGTGACTTCGGTCACTAGAGGTTTGGCACCTCATAGAGTCTCGTCCCCGTGGCTTAGCACCACAGTGGGTTGGCCCCACAGATGACATTATGGGATTGACGCCAGTGATTTGGTATCACACGTGGGTTGGCCCCACAACACATGATTTGTGACTTCGAGTCACCAGTGGTTTGGCACCATCAGTGGTTTGGTACCACACATCGTGACTTTGGTCACCAGTGGTTTGGCACCACCAGTGGTTTGGTACCATACGGGGTAGAGAAAGGCGTTCTGCATGGTTAGGTTGGGTGCATATTAAACTTGTGTATGTTAAATTAGTTATGATTTGTGTATGATGTTGCACTAAATCGGGGAGGGGTTACACATTGAGTCTTGGTGACTCACCTTCTCCTTTAACATTTTTCAGGTGACTCGTAGAGCGCGGATGAGGAGCCGGATGGACTCGATGTGGCCATGCAGTGAAAATGTGGATTTAGATGAACTTCGAACTATTTTTATTTTATTGTGGTTTAGCTTGTTCAAGTTGTAATAAGGCCTCCTAAGATTTTATGTTGATATTTTACATGATTTGGATAATTTGTTTAAACTACTTAATGGCTTTAAAATGGTTACACACGTTTTCCTAAATTCAAACGTAAATGATTTTCTTTCGTACCATCGGGTACATCGACAAAATTGTAACAATCCGACTTAATAAAGTTTTAAATAACTAAGTTAAGTTTTGTTTCTTCATACATACAAATGTTTTATTTAACTTGATAAATGAAAACGAGATATTTTCATCAAAACTCAAACCGGCTAAAGGGATTTTCAAAATAGTTTCCTCTGTGACATACCGAATTCGGTCGTAGCGTTTGGGCCGGGTTTGGGGTGTTACAAATTCAATAGATTTATCACATTTTTATATTGGCCCTTCAGCTTATATATCTAATATGTATTAACATCCAATACTATCGATATTCATATATATATATATATATATATCGTTAATCAACTATGGTAAACAATTATTAATCCAGTATATATCTCACAAATCAAATATCACATTATTTTTCATTTCATTTATATTTTCAATCTCAATTATCAAATAAAACTTTTCATTTCAGATTTTCAACCTCATGATTTGAAGACTCTATCATCATCGTTTCTATAACACCCCTAACTTGTCTTCGTCGCTGGATTAAGGTTACGGAGCATTACCGATCAATCGAAAAACTTTTATCGTCATAACATTCATTAATTTAATCTCATTTAAAGTATATCAAACATAAGCATTTGATCCCTAGATCAAGCCTTTGGGGCCCTAAAAATAGCTTATAAGCAATTCGGGACTAATTTGAAATAATTCAAAATTTTTTAGGAAAATATGAAAATTTTCAAAAACAGGAAACACATGGTCGTGTGACCAGGCCGTGTGGAATGCCCCAAGCCATGTAACTTTCAAAATAGGGACACACGGTTGTGTCCTAGCCTGTGTAACTCATTGAGTTGGGCCACACATCCGTGTCACAGGTCGTGTGCCAGATCGTGTAACTCTCTGACTTGTTACACATGACCATGTTGCAGGCTGTGTGTTAGGTCGTGTGCTCCAAAATGAACCTTAAATGTCAAGTTCACCATTTCAAGATTTCTTGGTGTAACAGTCCGGTTTATACCCTAGTCGGAACAGTGGTTTCGGGACCACGAATCTGAGTCCATATAATATTTTAATATTATATTCTATGCCGTTGATATGTGAATTAGCATATGCTAAATTTTCGTGAGTTAAATTGACTGTCTGTGTGTTTAATTTGACAAAAGGACTAAATTGAATAATTGGTAAAAGTGGCCTCTTATTTGATTATTGGCTAATTTGAGATGGCTTTATTAAAGTGAAGTCCTAAAAGGGCAAATAGCCCATTTTCATTTATAGTGGACGGTAACATGGTTTATTAACATGTTTTTATGTGTTATTTTTATATATATATGTTAAAGGTTATATTATGTTTATTTTATAAGTTATATTATATTATAATAAAAGAAACTTGGTTAGTGGATTTCATTCATCCACACATCACCGAATAAGCAAAGAAAGAAAAAGAAAATTCTAAACAAAGGTTCGGCCATAGTTTGGTTTAATTCAAGGTTAGTTTTTGATCGGTTTTCGATAATTTCTACGTTTTTGCAATTGTTGCTTCGAGAGCTTTAAAACCCATGTCTCAATTTCATGAATTGATGATGTTTTTGTGATATGCCATTGATGATTTGTTAAGCTTCTTGATGATTTTTGGTGTTAAATGAAAGATATGTATTTGATGAACATACTTTGTTCTTGAATTTTTGATGAATTTAGCTAAATAGGGCTAAATTGAGAAAATGACAAATTGAGGGACTAATTTGTGAATTTGATGAAAAATGTGGCCTTTTATGTGATGTATATGTATTCGGCCAAGCATGTATATGTGTGGATTTTGTGAATTCGATGTTATGAGAAATTTGGACTAAATTGTCTAAATGTCAAAATGTGAGGACTAAATTGCAAATAGCCTTAAATGTGTGTCCTTGGATTGAATTGAATGAAATAGTGAATAAAAGGGTTAATTCTGAATATGTTTAGATCAAGAACCGAGGAAAACAGATTTAGATCGCGGGAAAACGAAAGTAATCGAGTAGTCGTTTTCATTCCGATAAACCGAATCCGAGGTAAGTCAATATGCAAATAAATGTATATGTATGCACTTGTAATTGTTTATATAATTAATGATGATATTGAATGCTTATGTTATGAGAGGTTATGCATATGAATTCCGAGATAAGTTCGATATAGTGATTAAGTCCGAGAAGCCCCGTACTAACCTAGGAATAGATAGAATTGACTATGTCACGACATAGGTATCTATTCCGTTTTATCATGTAAGACCACGTCTGGGACGTTGGCATCGATACAAGCTTTATGTGTAAGACCATGTCTGGGACATCGGCATCGTATTGATTCGTATAAGACCCTGTCTGGGACAGTAGCATCGATATCTGAGTGCATGTAAGACCTCGTTTGGGACGTTGGCATTATACAACCATTCCGAGCTTTCTGGGTATCCTACTAGATTCCTATTGGTTCAACGGGCAAGTGTGAGAAACGAATGGCAAATTCGAGCTTTGATAGATTTAGTAAATGAATGTCCGATTCAGGTATGTTGATTATACACTATAAGTGTATATAAGGTAAGTATCCAAATGATCTTACTATGATAATTTGTATATAGAACTTATGATATGATAAGAATTATTTTGGTTAGATGAGCTATGTGTTTATATGATTCTTGAATGGTGAAAATGGCTAATGAGGTTAAAAATGTATGAACCAAAGCAAAGATGTGAAAGTTGCTAAGTGATTGATATGTGCCAATGTATTTAATTGTATATATGTTTTCCATACCAAGTTTATTTGTATATGACTTACTAAGCTTTTGGAAAGCTTACTCTGTGTGTATTTTTCTCTGTTTTATAGGTCGTCAAAGCTACTGAAGGCTCGGGACCGTCATGGATCGTCATCACACTACTAAAACTTATTTTGGTACACTTTGAAAATGTATATAGCTCAATATGGCATGCATAGGCTAGTTTTGGTATATGTTGTAAAGTGAACTTAGCCATGTGATTTAGCTAGTTATGTTTTGGTAATATGCTTTAATGATTGTGATATGTGAAGTGGTTTTGGTATGATTTATTGATATATGAAATGGTTATGAGGTGGTAAGTATATATTGATGAAAGGAGCTTCGGTATAATTGAGATTTAGTCATACAAATTGGTATGTTTGGAATTGGTTTGAATGGATTGTAATGTGATTACCTTAGTGGGCAAATATGCATGAATTGGTTGATTATTTTGGTATGTTTTGATGGTTAAATGTGCATGAGATATCTTGTTAAATATGGCTTGTAGGTTTGACCCTTATGGGTGGCATTTTGGCCTTGTAAATGGCCTATAATGTCACACGGTTGTGGCACATGGGCGTGCCTTGACACGGGCGTGTCATCTGGCCGTGGTGTGCAAGTCAGTAGCTAGCTAAGAGCACACGGCCAAGGCACACGGGCGTGCTTGGTGGCCGTGGTGGGAAAGTCAGTATAGGACCACGGTCAGGATACACGGGCGTGTCTGGTGGCCGTGGGGATTAAGTCAGTATATAGACACGGATGGACACACGGGGGTGCCTAGAAGCCGTGGAGGGCACACGGTCTCCTCCCACGGGCGTGTCTCCTCTGTATATTAGAAAAGTTTTAAATTTTTCATGAATTTTGTATATGTTCCGGTTTGGTCCCGACTCGGTTTGTAAGCATGATTAAGGTCTCGAGGACCCATTTAAGGGACATTATGTCTGAGAATGACGATTGAATGCATGATTTTGTCTGCGAATGTTTCCTATCTGTCTGGTAACGCTCCTAACTTAATCCGGCGACAGACACAGGATAGGGGTGTTACACTTGGACACTAAGTAACCCATTTACCAGCCATTAGACCTATTCAAAATGACCTTAAACAAGCTCAAAACATGATATTCCAACCATCTTAAATGTCTAACAAATGTACCCTCATTGGTACCACAAGTATACACACTTATACAACAATATAAGTCATCAACCAAAACATGTCAATTCACACAACTTAATTTCTAACCAATATGCTTATCATAGGCACCTCAAATCACTAAATAGACATTTTAGTCATACATATACTACAAGTTTATTTCAAAAACATCTTCCATCATTCATAATCCATAGCAAGTCATTATCTAAGCATTTGCCAACTAAACATCAAGATCATTTAGTGATGCTCATATTACCAACTTACACATAGGATCACTCTTTACATATATATATACCAAAACACAAGTAATGACAAAACAAGCCTACTACATGTCATACAATCCACAAAAAACGTTCAAAATCTACCAAAAATGGATGGATAGTGTGACTTGAGTGCTGATCCGATCGTCCAACCTTCAAAATTATCTGCAAGAAACAGAAATTAACACAAGTAAGGTTATTGAAGCTTAATAAGTTCGTCGTACAGAAATGAAAAATCTTACCGAAGTAAATAAAAAAATTCAATCAAAACAAGTGTTTCTTGTCATCCACAATATCAAACCAGTGAATTGCATAATTCAATTCAAAGCTCAAATAATAATCTCTGGAAAACATATATGTCCACAATGGGTTAATTCAAGATGTAAAATACATGTCATGCCTTTCAAAATCATTAAATAAGTTATAATACAATGATTTACGACCTGATGAATGACTTACAATACGAGCAAATACACAAGTAATCCAACCGAAACACGCCAATCACTCATAAGAGCTAATCCAACCGATAACACACTAGATCAAGATAGTATAACATAAGGGTTCGCAACAAAGACTAAACCTCGATAAACTCAGGTAAATACATATATCACACCACCTCAATCTACACTCTAACCCCCCCAGTAACACGTCATTGTTCAGTTGTACTCTACCTTGCATTCATCCGGCTCAAGTATCGAAATTCAATAACATTTTCCCAACAAATTTATATCATCAATTAAACAATTAATAACAACTATTTCATATCATACCATCATACAATTCATATAAATATTAAATTACAATCCGTACGAACTTACTTGGATTGAGTTGTAATAGTTGTAGAAGTTTAGGGACTATTTCGCATTTTTTCTTTTCCACGTAAATCAACAGGGTTTTGATTTAAAATATAAAATTTCCCAATTATTAGCTTCCATTTCATATTCCAATTTATTCTACATTTTATACCATTTTATTTTTTGAAATTAGATAATTGCCCCTAACTTTTATAACTTTTACAATTTAGTCCCTTAACCCAGAAATCATTGAATTAATGATTTTCTCAAGTTAAAAATTAAATCCAAATATTCAAGGCTTCTAAACAGTCCACAAAAAACCTCTTAATCACAAATAAAACTTGAAATTTTGACATTTTAACACTTTAATCATTAAATAAAAAACTAACTAAAATCACTTCACAAAACAACCAAATACTACAATCAAAACTTTAAACACATAATTATCATCACAAACAACTAAGGTTCATCAATTGTAACTTCCAAAATTTTTAACAAATTTAAAAACAAAAGTACGGCTAGTTGGACCTAGTTGCAACGATAATAAAAACATAAAAATTACAAGAAAATGGGCCAATTTCCATACCATGCAAAGCCAAGAGATGACCGAAGCTCCATAGGTCTCCAATGGTTGTTTTAGGCAAAAATATGAAAAAAATGTCTTTTGCATTCAATTTGTTTCTTTAATGTTTCATTAATTTTGAAATAATTACAAAATTATCATTAAACCAAATTTTCTTTCAATTTTTCTTTAATTTTCACACCAAAACCATCCACAAACAAACACTAAGGTTTAATTGCCTTATTGGCCCTCTGACATTTATTAGCTAAGCTATTAAATCATCCAAATGAAATAATTAACACGTTTTACACAATTTTCAATTTAATCCTTTTTCTTTAATTAGATATCTAAACATTAAATTTTCTTAACCAAATTTAAATACGACTCTATTGACTCTGTAAATATTCTATAAATAATATTTACGAGCCAACACAATAAAAATTAATAGTCCCGAAACCACTATTCTGTCACCACTGAAAAACGGGCTGTTACAGTTTCAATTATGCTTATCTCACATTTATCATTTATTCCCTTTATTAACTCGAATCAGACTCGTACGGATACATGGATCCAACCAACTCACCAGATTGGCATTTAGTACTTCATCAGATAAATCCGAAGTAAATAGTTTACGCCCAGCGTTTATCAATAAGTTTGACACCCAATGTCTCATCGGTATAATCGAAGCAATTTGGCACCCAATGCCTCATCGTCTTGTACTCGAAGTAACCCTGAAGCCTTCCTATTCTATGGCATGCCAACTATATTCGACTCTACCCAAACAATTAATAAGGTAATCATTTTCCATTACAAGCCAATTTATCAATTCAATAATATTTTTTCAATAACCAATCATCAATTCATATCAATATATCAATACAATTCTTCTCAATGCAAAATCAATTTTGCATTTTACTTCACTATACAATAATTTCAAATAAATTCAATTTAGTATTTACGTAGACAATCGATCAATTTCATACCATTATGATTCAATCAGTTACAACCAACTATCAATTCATTTTTATCTCATATTCTAATTCATCATATTAAATTTTATTCGTCATTATATCATTTCACTACGATTTAATCCATAACTAACTTGTTGTACTAAATTATGAATAATTCAAACTATTATCAAACAACTACAAATTCACACATGACATGAAAAAAATTTTAATTATAATCATACTATGCGAACTTACCTGGAAAAACAACAAACCGTCAGTTTCTCTAAAGACTAATCAATAAATTTGTTTTTTTTCTTGATTAAATTTGATTTGGTCTAATTCCCGATCTATACAATTATTCAATTCAATTTATCAATTTCAACCCTCTTATTTCATCCAATTATAAACGTATATCAACTCAATTTCATTATTCAACTGCCCTTAAAGTTTTGCATTTTATTCAATTTAGTCTCTAATACCATATTTATTATATCTTCCAAATTTGAACTCCAAATTTTAAACTCACTCAAAAAATGTCCATATACAACCTCCTATTATTACAATTTACAAAATTTCATACTGATTTCAAGATATTCCCAATTTAGTCCATAAACTCAACTAACAAATTTCACTTTACAAATTAGTTCTATTACATTTCTATCCTTCAAATCCTACCATTAAACATAAAAAAAATCTTTAAATCAATCAAGGGTTAAATATAAAATTAGTACCCAAAATTGTCCAATTCTCTCACGTTGGTACTTATGATTTTTTTCGCAGACTGCTACCCGAACATTTTTCTATCAACTAAATTGATACTTGAGTCTAACGCCGTTAAGTCTAGAAAACGTGGCAGAATAAGATTGTGACATGTGGCATAAATTACTTCAAGTTGATGTCATAATCTTAAAAAAAATTAATTTTTTTTTACTTTTCTCTTCCCCCAATTTTTTCTGTTGTTCTTTTTTATTTCCTTATTTCTTCTTCTTCTTCTTCTTCTTCTTCTTCTTCTTCTTCTTCTTCTTCACTCAACCCAAGTTTCTTTTTCTTGTTTGGTAGTGACAGAATTGCTCCACACTAGACGAGGACCTTTTCTTTTGGAATGCTATAATAAAGTCGTATTCCCATAGACGTGAGGCGCAACAAGCTTTTATCATTCTTTGTTTGATGCTTGAGAATGAGGTTCCTTTTGATAAATTCTCATTGCCTTTGGTGCTTAAAGCCTGCTCTCAATTGGGCATACATTTTGTTACAGGGAAAGGATCTTTCTGGCCAAGTCTTGCTTGCTATCGTGGGGCTCAAATGTCTTTCTAGTTTGTACTTGCATTACAACTCTTTGTCTGGAGAGATACCTAAAGAACTCTCAAATATTCAAGAGTTAAATAATCTTTATCTTAATAATAATTCTCTCTCTGTTTACTTTTAGTTTTCAAAGTAGTAACAGTAAATGTTTTGCCTTGTAGTTGTGGATTTATGTTGCAATCAGTTAACAAGGAATATACCTATAGAGATAGGGGATTTGAAGGGATTTAGTGTTCTTTCTTTGCAATGAAATAAAATAGATGGTAAAATTCTAGCTAGCTTAGGGAACTTGGTAATGTTAAGAAGATTCGAGCTACAATCATCTTTTGGGTGAAATTCTTACAACATTAGCTAATATTCTACAATTCGAAACTCTGGAAAATGTCCCTTCAGGTAACATTGATTAAATATTGTTCATATATAATAATTCATGTTCTTCGTGTCAACTTATATTGATTTTTAATCTGTAATGAATAAAAACCAATGTCTTAAAAGATTAAATGGAGGGTTCCTTGGCGACAACAATAGAGATCTATGAGGAACAGGGTTTCGAATATTGAGAGTCTGTACACGTTTTGACAATATGAACATCAACCAGCTTGAACCTTTTCGATTTGATCTGAATGACACAGTTCCAAGGGTTAACTCGCATATAGTACATAACCAAGGACATTGCAACCTTATTGCTCGAATTCACCGAAATTATCAAAATTACCTATTATTATAGGGGTTATTACAATCGATTTTGTTTTATGGTTGTTGTATTTCTTGTAATTTTCCACTAACGTAAGAAGAAACAAAATATTGGAAACACATGTGAATCTTCTGATGAGCGCCTTAGCAATAACCACCAAGCAAAGGAACTTTAAAGGAATGGAAGTGTTTCTCCGCTTGTAATACTTAAATATTCATATGGATGGGATCCGTTAGGTGATGGATGTGACAACATTGGATTTTCTAAAGAACATATAAATAAGTTTAGATTCAACCTAGAAGAAGTCAAGTCCTCAACTTGGTGATTTTCCAAGTTAAACTTACTAGGAAAGGCCAATTTCTCATCAGTGTACAAATGAGTACTAAAAGACGGTTTTGTTGTAGCCATCAGAAGCATAAACATGACTAGCTACAAATCAAAAGAAGTAGAGTTTGTTAAAGGCTTGTACTTATTAACCTCTTTGATACATTAAAACCTCGTTAGGCTTCAAGGGTTTTGTTGTTCAAAGGGCAGAGGTGAACGTTTTCTCATTTATGACTTTGCTTCTAAGGGAAACCTGTCTAAGTATCCCAACATCTTATTGAACAAAATCTGGGCATCTTCCATGTTCCCACACTTTTCAAACCCATTAATTATTGAATTCCAAGAAATCAAATCTCTATCAGACATTTTCTCAAAGAGTCTCAAAGCCAAACACATCCCATCTTTTCAAGGGTTTTGTTGTTCAAAGGGCAGAGGTGAACGTTTTCTCTTTATGACTTTGCTTCTAAGGGAAACCTGTCTAAGTATCCCAACATCTTATTGAACAAATCTGGGCATCTTCCATGTTCCCACACTTTTCAAACCCATTAATTATTGAATTCCAAGAAATCAAATCTCTATCAGACATTTTCTCAAAGAGTCTCAAAGCCAAACACATCCCATCTTTCAATTGCGTATAACCGCTAAGAATTCCAAGTTATCAAATTCTTACCTCTAGTGGCATAACGTTAAACAACTCCCTTGCTAAATCAATCATCCCCCTTTTAATATACCTATAAATAATTGAATTATATGAAATAAAATCCCGCATAGACATTCCATCAAATAATTAGCGTGCATATCCAATAAACCCACAGTGTAAATAATAAGAAATCAAACAATTTTGCAAAAATAAATTAGATCCAAAATTTAGCTTTCTCAGCAAACCATGAATCTGCATTCATTTCTTTAATAAACCCAATCGAGAGCAGGTTTTAAGCACCAAAGACAACGAGAATTTATCAAAAAGAACTTCATTCTCAAGCATCAAAGAGAGAATGATAAAAGCTTGTCGTGCCTCACGTCCATGGGGATATGACTTTATTATAGCATTTCAAAGAAAAGGGTCCTGGTCTAGTGTGGAACAATTCTATCACTGCCAAACAAGAAGAAACTTGGGTTGAGTGAAGAAGAAGATGAAGAAGAAGAAAGAAGGAAAAAAAAAGGAATGACAAAAAAATTTAGGGGGATGAGAAAAGTCTAAAGAAAAAAAAAGGTTTTTTTTTAATTTTTTAAGATTATGACATTAGCATGATGTCTTTATGCCACGTTGGAACGGTGGAAATGTGCAAGTGTACACAATCGTAACAAGTAATAAAGTGACAAGTAAATGTCGAGTTATCGTACCCACAGGGACTAAAAAGAATTATTTATGAAAATGATTTTAAACACTTTGGTTAAGGAAAATATTTGGTTTTGAGAAATATTTAAAAACTAAAAGAAAAATAGAGTAAAATAAAATAAAACAAAGTTCTAATGCACGATTTCAAAAAAAATTGATTTTAACCAAGATGATATAATTGTGTTGGATTAATTACATTTCTTACCTTAGAATTATTAAACTTATGCTTATACTTGTTACGAATAAATCACGACAACTCGGTAATTTGCTAACTTATGAACATATTTACATGTTATTGCACATACATACCTATTAAATTAAACAATCTCTCGTATGTTCCTATGTGATTAAACTGATTAATTCAACCTAATAAGCATATAAAAGATCATGTGAAGTAACAAAGTATCCTTACCTTGAAACAATTTAATCACAAAAATCTTGCAAGTTATGCAAGGCAAATGTATTGCCAAATACAATGCTAATTTAATCTTCAGCTACCTTAGAAGAATTAAACATGCACAGATTAAGTATTGTGTCCATTAATTACAATTTCAATGCGTTTAAATAATTAATTCATTAGCTATCTAAACAATTATAATGCCAGATAACTTAACATGATTTTACTCAATCAAACATTTTACCGAGGCCTTTAACAGCATAAACATAATTTTAATAATTTAAGAGGACGAAATGCAATCAACCCAACACGAATTAAATTCAAGCTAAATTGATTAAATTAAACATTCCAACAGTATAAAAATTCATAAACATATTTGTCAAAACAACAACGAAATTTAAAGAGATAGGGAACAAGAAGCAAATCCGGTGTTTCTCCGTGGCTTGATTGATTGCTCCGTTCTTCGTTCTTCGTTGTCCTCGGCTATCAAGGTGGCTTATGAACACTCCACTTGCTGCTCCAAATGGCTGGGAAAACACCTCTTTTCCAAGAGGAGAAATCGGCACAAGAACACAAAAAGGGAAATGGGAAAATGGAAATTGAGAGAAAGTGAGAGAGGAGAATGTTGGAGGCTTGAGGTGTGTTTTGAATGAGCAGCAAGGGGGTGTATTTATAGCTGATCAAGGCTACTAAAAATAGCAAATAGCAGCAGCAAAAGAGGCCCCCCTTGGCCGGCCATCCATGTGGCAAAGTTGAAGGATTCAACTTTGCTAAATATAGCATGGAGCAAATCTACAAAGCCATAATATTTGGAGGGGTTTGAATGAAATTTTGAAAGGTCTTCAAGGGCTTCTTTGCAAGCTTAATTAATCATCTAATAAGCTGATTTGGGCCATCATTATGGACGGTTTGGGCTGCCCAATTGGTGGCTGGTTCGGTTTAATCAGTGCGGTTTAACTGGACCCTTCTTTCATAATTAATTAATAATAATTTATTTAGCCCAAATTAAATTGGGAATAAATTAAAATTAATTATATTATGATTAAATCTTCATAATTGGACCGTCTTGGGCTGGAAATAAATTCGCCTTGATACTTCAAATTGCTTCTCGGGTTTATTCTTCGAGCAGTGTCTGCCGAGCCGATTTTCGCCCTTTGTGCGAATCTGTCGAAAATAGTCAAAATTAAAAAAAATTAACTAAATTAATTAAAATTTGTCATGTTCATTTTTAGCATAATTTAATTATTTTATAATATTTAATTATTTTCCGACAAAAATTTACTCGAAACTGCATGAATTTGGGTCAAAAAGGGCATGAAAAAGTATATAAATTTTTGTGTTTCCACACGTATCACAATCTTATTTTGCCATGTGTCCTAAACTTAACGGTGTTAGACTTAGTTATCTATTTAGTTGACAGAAAATAAGTTCAGGTACTAATCTGGGACAAAAAGAACCATAAGTACCAATCTAGGAGAAGTGGACAAGTTTGGGTACTAATTTTATATTTAACCCAACAATCAATGGCAATATTTTAAAACTTTAACAATTTGAAAATAGAGACAAATTAGCTGGACCCAGTTGCAACAATCTCAAAAACATAGAAATTACAAGAAAATGACTTAATTGTCATACCTAATTAGTGGCTGAAACTTTGAAACTTCAAGGAGAGTTTTCTTTCTTTTGTTCTTCGGTGGAGAAGAAGAATGATGAAGATGACCATTTATTTTTTTATTTTAACTTATATATTTAATTAAAATTTAATTAATCATAGTTATATAATTTAAAATTTATTTTTAATTAAAACTTAAGCTTAATTAGAAAAACTTAGTGGATTGTAACTCATCCACCATTGTTTGACCATTTAGAAATGGTCTTATTGTTCATTTGGTCCTCCAATTATTTAAAAATCCATAATGATTAACTTTTACCATTTTTACAAATTAGTCATTTTCCTTAATTAACTATCAAATCATTGAAATTACGGGACCAAACTTCATCCATTTATACAATAACTTCGTGCTTGTTTTATGAAAATGAGGTCTTGATACCTTATTTTTCCAAAACCACTGATATGCACCACTTGTACCTTAACTAACTAACCAATTAATAAAATCTATAAAATTGAAATCACAATAATACCGTATTTAACTCGTAAATATTAAATAATAATATTTACGGACTCACTTGTCAGAATTGTGATTCCGAAACCATTGTTTTCAACACCACTAAAAAACAAGCTATAACACGCATCGCCGATGCAAAATCAACTATATTGATTTGAACTCAAATATTATTTGGTGGATGATTGTTTACATTGGTGCATATTTTCTTGTTCACAAAATACTTAGGTATAATGTTGTTGTTGTTGTTGTTATTGTGAACTTCAGACTGTGGATTGATAGTTGAATTACTTAATTATTTATTAAGATTGCTAGACTAAGGAGATTATGCTAAGGGGGAGATTTTGGTTGGTTGTTGTTTAAAGCTTCTTGTCATAAGTTTGTTTTGTTCAAAACATTGTTAAGGGGGAGATTATTGAAATATTCGAAGTTGTTGCAATGTGCTAAGGGAAGTGCCCACTTTCTTCACCACTACGACAAAACAATAACTTGTCATATTTTGAAAATTGCCAATTTATTGAACCAAATCTTTGGGTTGTGCTAATATTGTACAATGATTCAAGCCCATCAATGATTATCAATTCACTTGGAGAAACATGTCTAGAAGATTAGATTGGATTGAATCGTGTGTATTGAATCCCTTGGATAAAGGAAGTTGGATAAGATTGAAACATTGAAGACATATTTACCAATAGTTCATTTTAGTTGGAGTGTTTATATTATATTGTATTAAGCTATTTTAGCTGCTATTTAGAAGGGATCATGATTGATCTTCATTATGTTAGCAAGTTTCGAAAACCTTATATAGTTGAGAGACTTATATAGATTGATATGTTGATTTTTCAAAATACTTATCTATTCACTTAGGAACATTATTTATGAGATTATGTTTATGATTGTAAAACCTTTGTGCAATTGGTTTTATAGGTTAAGTTCTCAATTGGAGAATTTAGTGGTGAGAGATCTAGCCATTAAGATACAAAAGTGAAGATTCTTTAATGGAATGTGTTAAAACTAGGATCACTTGTATTTGCTTCAAGGATAGTGAATTCATCTCACTAAGCTGGGCTCCACAGACATAGAGAAATCGAACTGCATAAACAATTTTCTTGTCTCATGTTTACATTATGCTTGCCACAATTTTTGCAAAAGTGCCCATTTCCATAACTATTTCTACTCATACTTTGTTACTTGCAGATTTAGCAACTATTTTAGGGCAATAGAAATTAATAAGAGAATAAGATTAGACAAAGCGTAGACGTTTACGTTGATAACATGTTCATTAAAAGCTTGTTAATAGAGCAACAAGTGTAAAATTTGCAAGAAGTGAACAGAATATTAAGAAAGTATAACAAGAGGTTGAACTTGGCCAAATGTGCTTTTGTCATAGGAGTAAAAAAATTCCTAGGCTTCATGACAATTAACAAATATAGAATAAAATAATAAATTAACAAAATAATTTAGAAAATATTAAACTAAAACTAATTTCTCCCTAAACTTTTCTTGGACTAATTTGGTGTGATTATGACTTTATTCTTATAATCCTTAAAAAGTACCTTCAATATTCATGAATATCAACCCACTTGTATTTGTATTCAATACCCAAATTTGAAACTTGAATTTGTAGAAGTTGCAAATTAATGTGATGATGAAATATAACAATAAATGATAATGCTATACTACAGTCATCCCCATACTTGCAAAATATACCATCCATCTTTTCTTCCATTAATGAAACTTCAAACACAAGCAAATTTTCAATATATATATATATATATATATATATTGCATTTGCCACACATTTTTGGTATACAAATTAGCAGTAGGATAATTTCTACCCAAAAATAAAGTGGTAATATCATTAAAAAAACGTTGAAACCTTGAAGTCAACGAAATTCTTCAAAAGTAGCAAGATCAACATAATTCCATATGAATTTCTTAACTTCATTTACCTTATCACCGCATCAAATCATAAACCCCTTGAATAATTCATGTTTGACTAAATCTCACACTTTCAAAACTTATTTTTTTTTTTCTTTTTCTTACTTATGTTTCTTACTTTCTTCAAATTATTGCCAATAATTTGCAAAACATAAATATTACATGCAAATATACAAATTCAATGTAGTTCAAAATATAAACTATTCAAATGTGAATTTAGTACTATAATAACTAATAAAGAGTATTTTATTAGTTTAATTTTTTTCCCAAACTCATGCTTTATGTATATTGTAGATAATATTTCAAATATACAAAATTCTTATACAATTATTTTTGTAAATGTTACATATAAAATTCAATAATATAATATATATAATATAATATTATTGTTTGTAAATTCATATATATTGATAATCATAAATATACATATACTAAGCACTTAGTTATAGTTTATAAAATATTTATATTATAACCAAACATCTATATAAAATTTTTACTATACGAATTTGTATTGTTTTATTATTATGTAAAAGTAAATTTAATTATTACATTCAAAATAAAAAAAAATTTATAACTTATAAAACATCCTAATCATTTAAATTTGTTGAAAAATACTCGATCCAAATCTAAGAAAATTTAGGTTTGAATCTAAAAAAAAATAAATCGAAAAAATTTTGAGTACAATCCGATTCCAACTTGAGATAATGAAAATAAAATAATCCAAATAAATTGAATCCAACTTCGCCCGTTTACCATCTCTATCCAAATGGATAAATATTATTATTTTGCAATTGTAGTAAAAAAAATGAATTTTGAGATCAAATATCAAGTGTTACTGGACTCTAAAGAAAGAAAAAGCTATGAAGTAAAAATTGATTGCTTCAAACTACTCCATCCTAATCAAAGCTTTCATATTACTTTAAACATAAGAAAGGTTTGTTTTTGTGAAAAATAGAATGTCAATAATAACAATGTATCCCAAAAAAAAAAAAAAAAACACACACACACACATTTTTATGTAAAAACTCTTTCGGAGAAAAATCACTGGTAAAGGAGAAAATAATTCACAATTCGAATGATTACAAGAGGAGTAGACTATGTTTATTTATAGATGTGTAAAACCATATTCTAGTCAAAATAAAATAAAAGTAATGCAGTAGGATTAAAATACTTTATTCAAATCAACATTAAACAGAGGAAGTACACTTTTATTTGAACTTCTTTTGCACACACCACTTATATTTTGTTTTATCATGAATTTAAATCACATCTCTAACAGCTATATTGAATCATAATAGTAATAGTGAAAGATTCAGTATCTCCTAAATCTCAACTAAAGCATTTTATATCATGTGAGAAATGCATTATCAAGTAAATTCATTGATGCTAATTTGCTAATTAAACCCATTACTTAGTCTAGGTTATTAATTTCAGAACCCATTGTTTTATCCCTCTCCGTTGCCTATGTACATTAAATTTGTGATGTGTGGAACAAAAAAGCAATGTTGCATTTATTGAAAAGTCATAGAAGGCGATAAAGATCCCTAGTTGTCTGATGAATAAATCAAAGAAACAAGCAAAATAAAATGCCCTCACAATCTTACTAAAAGCATTCGTGGTCTAGATTTGGGAATTGGGACCAGCTATTTATGAGTTCCAATGGCTGATTTCCCTTTGTGAAAAACAGCCTCTATTTCACCAAAACTCTTTTCATTACCCTCTCTTCTACACTTCTGAGTTAAAAAGATTAGAGATATTGAAAATAAGGTTCGAACTTTAAAAATGACATTATTAAAAGAGATAATGATAAACTCTGAACATGAAAAATATTAAAAAGAAAAAAAATAAAGTGTTACCGTTAGAGTAAGGTACCAATATTTCAAGTTTAATTTTATTTAAAATATAGATTTTAATATTCAACGGCACCCTCCCATTTATACGTAATTTCCTCAATAGTTTGGGTTCCTTTAGTTGTTCGACATTATCTTGTTCTACCTTTTGTTGAATATATATCTCTGAAATTGTTGGTTGAACTTTTAGCTGTGGGCGTGGCAAGATATGGGAGGTTGACACCATTGTCGCCTTTTTTAACCACAATTGGATACTATCATCAAAGTCTTGGGGGTTACCTTTTCTTTTCATGATTTTATTCTCTTTTTTTTTTTTTCTTTAATGAACTTAATTTAACCCAAGTCATGAGTGCAAATAAATAAAGCTAATGAAAGATGTCACTCTCTTTGGTCCCCCCCCCCCCTCTTCCCCTCCCCATCTCTTTTGAAATTTGGTGATTGATTCTTAGCTAGTGTTCCTTTCCTTTCCTTCTCTTTCCTTTGTTTCACCCCAATTCCAAAGATGATTAAAGCCGACGCCTTTGTTTCTTTCAAATTCAAAGCTTGTATGAGGTGGAGTGTGCAGTGTTGAAATTAGACTTATGGTTGAACTCATCACATAATTGATTCAATAACTTAAATTGTTACATTAGTATTTAACATATTTTAAAGAAAGAAAACATTTTTTTTGAAAAAAATAAAAAAATCATAAATAAATAATAATAGTAATAGAAATATTCATTTTATAACAATAACATTGAAATTTTAAACCAATAACTCTAAATATACATATATAAGTTCAAATCATTTTATCCTCTTTTTTTTTTAATTTCAAAATATTTTACAGAACTCGATTATGTAATTCTAGTTAAAATATTAAACCAATCAATTTTCAATTCAATCCATGTTTGTCAAATTCCAACATCGTGAAGGGTTAAAAAGATGAAATGATGGGGCAAAAGTGAGAAGGTAATGGTGTAAGCAAATTGTTATTTGCAAGGTTGATATAAGCTTTTTCACTTGTCCAATACTTTTGGGGCACCACTGAAGCCGTAGTGAATATAGAAGGGCAGCCACGTTGGGCTCAGTGTCTCAATTGGGTTGGGCTATCTTGATTTTGAGTTTAAGACTTCAATTCTAGATGGGCTTTTCAACTATAACACACGTCCAATTACTCTGAACTTTCTTTTTCAGACACCATATTATAAGAAATTACAAAATGGTCATTCAACTAATTGTGTTTGTGTTTTCTAGTCTAATTTTGTTAACTTCGGTTAAGAGTGACAGTTCTAAAATAGGTATAATAACAAGTTTAGTGCATAATGTTTATACATAGTGTTAATTTGGTCATGACTCTAAAAAAATTAATCTTCAACATTGGTTCAATTTGATCCTAATTTTAAAACAATGTCAAGCATTGATTTTCTTTTAGAATTATGATCAAATTGACAATGTATAAATAGTAAGGGTTAAATTTGTTATTGTGTCAATTTTACAGTTGTCACATCATCTTTCTGTCACAAAGAAAGACAAACATAATTAGTTAGATGTCCAATTTGTAACTTTTTATAGTTAAGTGTCTGGAAAGAGAAACTTCACCATAGTTGGGTGATTTACTGTGTAATTTGCCTAGAAAATAATATATATGATATGTGATGACCAACGACGCAATAAAGCTACAACGTGAAAGCCTACACCGATGATAAAAAGCAACAAAATTCAAGATTCAGAACACCAACTTCCTTCGACTAGTTGGGACTTCATTACTTTTTCCAGAAAAACCAATCAGATCTTGGATGGTTTCGACGATCAGGTCTTTAAATATTTGTCGTTCGATATAGAGGACTGCTTCAGACATCTCAATGGGGTAATCTCCCCAACCGTTAATGGCATCCCCTGCAAGGTCCTTTCTTAACACACCACAAATCACCTCAAACAAGTCATCTGCTGAGTCCCTCCTTCGAATCCTTTCAAATTCGGACCAAATTTGTTGCAGCGATGTCTCTCCTGACCATGGATATTTAAGCTTCCATGGTGGTAATTCTCCCTTTCCATTGAGAATTTCATTTATGGTGTCGAATATAAGCTTCCTTTGGAGTTTATACACTTTGGAGGTGTCTTTCCCTTTAAGGTTCTGTTGCTTCTCAAGCAACAGAAAGACGTCAGTATCATCAGGCAAGTAATTGGATGCTTTGAGGATATCGGAAATGTAGTTGAAATCACAATCGTCTGATTTATCTGATGATTTTGATTCAGCGGTTGACATGGCACTAGCAGGACTCCAAAGTTCATCTTCTGATTCAACAACTTGGTCTGAAAATTTAAAATCTCAAGTCGAATCACAAAATTCTCCATTCAACCTTGATTGAAGGAGGTAAAAGTATTGAATATATATACTTGCTTATTATAGTGTGGATTGCTTATAAAATGAGAAAAATCAATCAACAAATATCAAAATTTTGTTTCAATGCACAACATCACATATAAATTTTGATTTTGTGCGATTTTATATATAAAATTTTAGTTTGATTTAATTTTCACAAATCACTAACAACATTATCAAATTAACACCATTTTACATTGATGTATTGCATACACAAATAATTATATATGAAAATATATATATGTATTTCTTTAAATGATTATAATTGAATCAAAATCAAAGTTTCATGTACACATATGAACTACAATTCAAGTTTCATTTGTATAATTGTAAAAACTAAAATTTATGTATCAAAGTACATATTAAACCAAAATTCATATATAAATTTAATATTTATCTCTAATTGTAATTAACTTGACTTGATTTCATGCCTTATTCACGGGTTAATAGTTAAGAATTTTTATGTTACAATCTAATAAATATATTACCACATATTTTAAAAATAATTTTATATTACTCACTTTGTCCTAGTACAATTGTCACAGTTGAATTTCTTTTCAAAATTTTTAATTTTTGACATCAATTACTATATATTTTTATTTATAAATATATATATATTTAAAATTAATTCATTGAAAGTCATTATAATATGTATTTTTTGTCAAATTTTATGCATAATTTTTTTTTAAGAATAAAGGTTAAAGTAAAAATATTTTACTATGTGATAAGTTGAATGGAGAAGGAGTATTTAATTAAGTTAATCTCAAAAACTTTTACTATTTAAAAAAGCATATAAATCAAAAAAAAAAAAAAACAAAGTCAATAAGGGTAGGGATTACGACAGTAACAAAGGGCTAATACACTGACAGAAAACAGATGATTAAATGAATGTATGAAGGAAAAGGATGACCAAATATGTCGTTGCCTTCAGTCACTTTCCAATATGGACTGTAGTCTTTTAACTTCAAACAAAATTAACAGAGGTGGGACATTTCCACCACTTTCCAAGACTAGCATTAATGGGATGCTCTAACCCACTTGTCAGGCAAAGTTTTACAGCGGTAAGTATATTCTTTTTCTCACTCAGGTAACTTTGGTTTGCAGTAAAAAAGGGAGGATGTTTCAATTACTTTCCTATTTACATCATCTCCATTCTTCTTCTTTCTTTCTGGTTATTCTAAAATTATTTGCTTTTAATGTGGTCTACCAAATTAATGAAACTATATGAAATCTACACGTAGATAAAGAGATTTACGAATACTCGAAGATTTGTTCTCTTACCTTTGAAATCCATTCTTCGTTTCATCACAGGGGAAGGAGACGAATCATCTTTGTAAAAGGACGCGTCGAGTACCGAAACAGGACTCGGCTGCAACTCAGTTTGAGCTGCGTTCATCTTTGCTATGCTGTTAAGCAACTTATCAAACCTTTCCAATAGGCTTCTCCCTTCCTTATATTCCTCCACCTTCGATTTCTGTGCATGCCATTAAATTAAATTAAGGTGATTAACTAACCATTTAGTTTAATAATTGAGCAATTTTACCTCAGCATCAGTTTGAGAAGATGAGCTAGCGCTACTTTCAGAAACAGTTGATGTTTCATCCTCCGCTGGGATAAATACTTTCTCAGCCGTTGATTTCCTGTTTCCCGCTGATCTATTCGCCTGATCTAGTTCGGTTCTTCTCACATTAACTCTAGCAGACTGAACCGGAGACATTCTTCTCTGTTCAACATTGCCATTCCCTCTCTGCGTTTCAATCCTCAAAGGCCTTCTGCTTGGACTCCTGATGCCACTTATTCTGCTTTGGTTCCGTAAGTTCCTTCCAGTATCCGGTCGATCACGTCTTGGACTTGGCGGCGGCGGCTCCAGTTTCGAGTTCCGGCTAGCTCCATTTTTTGATCTGTAAGCCGGAGGAGGTGAATCGTTGCTGCTTCTCCTGATTGGTGATGATCTTTCCGGTCTAATAACAACAATTGGAGATTGTTCATAAACAAAGCTCCTTTTATTCCTTTGGTTTGGAGGTTTCGTAGTCTGTAAAAGGCCTTTAAGTTGCAAAGCTTCGAGGATTCGCTTAAGATTCTCGAGATCTTTCGAAGGCTCGTCAATTCCTCGGAGCTTAAGCTCTTTCTCAATCTCTCCATTGATGGAAACTGTTTGCTTTGTCTTTGGAAAGAAATCAACTGAATTGTAAAAACGTTTAGTTTGAACCGTTCCTCGAACCGAAGTTTTAACTGGTTCACGTCTCACAGTGCTTGAGCCTTCTGTTCCATTTCTTATTACTTCATCTTGCTCGGCACCATTTTTAGTTACCACATTGCTCGAAATCCCCCCATTTAAATGGAAATTAATTCTATCTATAAAACGATACTGAAATAGATCTCTGCCTCTTGCTTCCGACGTGGATCTTCGGAGCTCCGCTCTTTTATGCGGTTCGGGATCTGAATCCGGCAACGGCGCCTCAAGTCCCATGAGCCTTGCGACTACGCTAGGTGAACGTCGTTGTCTGTCGATACCATCCACTCCGTCTTCTTCTCTATTGCTTTCGCATTGGTTGGAAGGTAGAATGGCGATATTCGTACGGATCTCTCGTGGCTTAAGGCTTCCAGTTGCATTGACTACGGCTCTGCTATCGAGAGAAAGCCTTGGAGCTTCTTTGGAGAATTTCCATGGCGAACTTGCGCCGTCTTCGTTGAATTCGAAAATTGGACCGCCGCGAGGTGACTTGTTCTGGCTCCCCATCGCAATGGAAGGTTCCGGTGACGGCAGCTTCTCTATTATTTTAGATATTGCTAGTGGTGACTCAACGTTCTTCACTTGCTCCGATGTCATTTCTCTGGACTGAGAAAAAAACCGTAAAATTACATTTCAGTAGAAGTCCACATGCACATCATAAATAGGAGGAAAAAAAGGAAACCAACCGTCGTGGAAGGGAGGCGCTTAACAGTGTAAAGGCGTTTGCCGGCAAGAATGTGGTGACAATCAAAGATCTGAAAAAAACCAGCCATGCAACCCTTTTGTTTCTCATCTATTTTCTTCTCAATATTTTGCTCTTGCACTATCCCCGCCATCATTCAAAAAAATAAAAAATCTCCGTTGGAACTCAACAAATAATACCCCCTTCTCTTTCACTCAACTTTATATTTTCTTCGAATTAGTATTTTTCCATTTCTGTCTTCATCTTTTGCAAGTTTCTTGCTGTCACTGTGTGGCTGAGTTTAACCGCAACACAACAGTGCAGCCTTTATATTCATACTTCATTCTCCCGCTTT
This sequence comes from Gossypium australe, assembly GCA_005393395.2. Classification (NCBI taxonomy): domain Eukaryota; kingdom Viridiplantae; phylum Streptophyta; class Magnoliopsida; order Malvales; family Malvaceae; genus Gossypium; species Gossypium australe. Next base: position 129,505,939 of record CM016621.1, on the reverse strand, counting down.
TATGGTCTTTAAAAGGGTGGACCACGCTAAGGAACAAAAAGAGCAGTGGTGTGGGGACAGATGGCATCTCTCGTCACTTGTACTCAACTTGACCTTTACTATAAATTCGATGACGTAAAATTTTTATTTTTCAAATAAAATACAATATTAAATGGGTGTATGATAAGAAGTAACGACAAAATATCTAATTTAAATCTTTGTTTTTGAAAGTACAAACTATTTAATCTAAAACTTATAAACCAAGAAAACAAAATATTATAAACTGAAACTTTGCTAAGTTGAGCCCAATATTAAACTTCTACCAACAAAAAAGTTTGTTGGCACTGACACTGGACCCCGCAGCTAGGCCAATGCTTTCTCCTAACGTCTCATTCATTTGCTCCCTTAATTTTCGTGCCTTTGAACGACTGACCACCACCTTTATTGCCTCCATTTTATGTCATGCTTATAACCAGTTTTGCCCCCCGAGATGATACGATTTAAAAATGTTAATAACCATAAAATCATTATTTCCCTCTGAAGGTGCATATGAATCATTTAAAAGCAAGATGAATATGGATAAGAGGGTGAAGCCATTAACGTGAATCACGAGAACGTACATTGTAATGGCACCTGTAATGTGCACATTTAACTTACAATGTAGATAAAAATATTTATGTGATATATTTGTTAAATTTTAAATATTATATTGGTTAAAATGATGGACGATATTGTAGAAATTAAAGTGCAGTCCGTGAGTAGTGGGAAACCAAAAAAAAAAATGTCCAGTTTTCAGAATCCAAGCATAACCTTGAGTAGACCAAAAATAAATAAAGATTAAAGAATAAAACATTCGCCACTAGCCACCGCCAGCCGGCTTGACATAATGGGTGGCCGAGCTGATCCAAAACTTCCATTATAAGTGGCTGCAGCACTACTAGACGTACAAGAAGTTGGCAGTTAGCAGTTGACTTTGATTACATGGCACGTGGCGAACGTATGAACTGATTGGTTGCACCTTGTTAGAGGATGGATACAGTTACTACGGAATCAAAGTGGATGGCCAGCTGCCACCTTTGAAAATGAAGGGCGTTAAGGAATCTGTTTCCTCCATTGGTCGTTGCACTTGCACCCTTTATTTTATGCCACTTTAAAGATTCCTTTTTTTTTTTTTTAAGAAGAAAATTTAGGAACTTACTTTAAACTTAAGATTATATCTTATCGAATTTGAGTTTTAACAGTAACGAAATCACTAATGCCTCAATCAACAAATAGTTGATTTTCATGAAAATTTATTACTATCATTAATTTAAGCATTTAAAATTCAATGAAAGTTTTCTCCTCTTCAATCACTTGTTAACCAGCACCTTATATATTTTTTTCGAGAAATTTTTAAAATATCATTTATTTGGTAATTGATTGGATTTTTAATAATGAAAAGTCTTGTTCCCATGTACAGATTTTATTCCTCACCTCCGTCAAGAGCTGTAAACGGTTTGGGGAGAGAGACACCTCCTTTAATAGTCATACAAGAATACGACTTACAAAATTTAAGAGAGAAATATTAATATAGTATTTAGAATTAATTATGCAAATCATCTAGGTGCATAAGAACTTGAACTAGGTGACCTCTGAAATATTTCTTTAGGTTTTATAAGTGATATATCTATATAAGAAAAATAAAAAGAAATTACTCAAAGGAGAAAGACACAGAAGTGAATCAATTGACGCTTTTCTTTGCTTGTGGTAGAATATGTGACAATGTACGTTGCTCTAAATTAATAATAACCTCAATCTCGGAAATGTGAAAAAAAAAAAGCTTAAATACAAAATTAAAAAAAAATGTTAAGTTTAAGTACGAAATTGAAAAAAAAATATATCAAGTTTAAATATCAAATATTATATTAAACATTAATTTTGTCATTTCAATCCACTTTGAGTTTGATTCGATTTAAATATAATTTTTTTTAAAATAATTTTAGTATAATCAAGATAATCATTTTTTTTTTCATTTTCCGAACTATAACCAGTTGATAGATCAAGATAACCAGATATAATCAAACCATAATTATTCGACTCGGATGTCAAATTTCCATACTAATTTTGGACTTTATTTTCACATTATAAGTTTTGGTTAACAGGGTTTTAAAATATTTTTCATAAATATTTAAAAAATTAATTTAAGTAAATAAAAATAATGGATAATTTTTATATTATGTATATTTTATTTTTTAACAATGGGAACTCAAAATTATATTATAGACTTATTTTGGTAAAATTACTTAGATAGTAGTTAATTTGAAACGTTGTAGCATATAAATTGTATATATAGCATGAGTAAATTTTATAAACTAATTAACCATTGCCAGATTTGAATAACGAATATTCGTAAAATTGTTTTTCAATAATGTTTCGTAAAATAATTATTGAACTGAAAATGATAACTAAATGAAATAAATAATTATTGATTACTTATTATAAAATTAAATAAAATTAATTTTTTTAATACAATATTTAGAACTATCCATAATCCTTCCCCAACCTATAAATACAAAGACAATACATTTCAACGCATTCTAATCTATATCCTCTTACATTGACAACAATATTTATACCGATCAAGTTAAAACTCAAGCGACAAATCAAATTTAACGGACTCCTATTTTGGGTTTAAATGCTTTTTGTTAATCTTGTTTATGGGCATATCATTTATTTTATTTGGATGGAATTTGAATGCTTGGGGTTGTACTTCAGGGCTTAGCAATCATCAGGATGTAATGTTTCGTTGTTGGATCAATGCTATCTATTAAAGGCCAGCTTACAAAAAGCAGCCCAACAATAAGCCATAAAATTGACATTTTAATAAATAGATTTTTTCGTATCCCAAGTCCAAATTAAATTTAGAGGTGGGAAATCTCTGTCTACAATTATAAATTCGAGACCTTACTTCAAAGGTATTGAACTCTTTATTACTAGAATTGAGTTAGATTCAATTCGATGGAGTTTTTTTTTTCTCGAGTCGTCTATGATAATTTGATTTGATTTTTAACTTTTCTAGTTAAATTTGGGTTTTGATTTTTGATTTTACAAAATAGGCTTTGTTTTATTGGTTTTGAGATATTTTTTTTGTCTTTTTCATAAATACATTTTTAAAATATTTTTTAAGTAAATAAAAGAAAATTAATAACTCTTATATATATATATTTTTGATAAATCTCAAAACTATATATGAACTTTGATTAAACTTATATTGTTACACATGGACTTTGATTTTGTACAATTTTATACATAAAATTTTCATTCGATTCAATTTTCACAAATCACTAATACAATTATCAATATAGAACCATTTTACGTTTACATGTTGCATGCATATAAATAAATTGATGTATATATTTCTTTAAATATATATATATAGTTGAATCAAAATCAAAGTTTTATGTATACATTTAAACCACGATAAAAGTTTTATGTGTAAATGTTTGTCGATTGGCACAGTTTTGTTTGCTAAAGTAGCACACTAATTTTGATCTAGGTTTGTTTTAGTTTTGTATTTTGTTTCTTGGGATTGACGATTTGGATTGTACGATTCTAATTTCTTTTTTGGAGCTATTTGGCACGTCAATTATCTTTTATTTAAGGTTTTCGTTTTTTTTTTGTTTTTTAATTTTTTACCCACACGAAATAACACCTTGATTGGGTTTGGGTTATCGATTACACCAATCTGCATAATCCACAACGAATCGTTGCCTAAAAGCTCATCATGGAAGAGGTATTAACGGGGCTCCATCTCACGGATGAGGAAGAAGAGGCATGGCAACTATATAGGGACTTTAGCCTGCAATAACTAGACTATGATCTATGTCTGGTTAGATTCTTTCTCACGGCTAGTGTGGTTCACTTTCTGGCAATGCGAAACATGCTGGCGAATTTATGGCACCCAATAAGGGGTGTTCAGATTTCAGACCGGGGTGAGAAAAGATTCTTGTTCAGGTTTTATCACAAGGTAGATATTGACAAAATGACTAAAGGGTTCTATGGACAACAACCACATCTTAGTTTTTCATCATCTTGGCGCCAACGAAGATCCAATGCAAGTAACACTAATATACAATTATTTCTGGGTACAAGTTCATGATCTCCCACCAGGATTTTTCTTCGAGAACATTGCCATGCAATTCAAAAATTTATAGTTCATTTGAAGAAAATGATACAAAACAAATAGGATATGGTTTAGAGACTATTTGCAGATCAGGGTTAGGCTAGATGTGATAGCTTCATTGAAACGTCGAAAGAAAATCCAACTTTCCCCTTAGAATCATACATACGTCAGGTTCCAATATGAGAAACTCACTTTGTTATGCTCTTTATGTGGCTGTTTGGGTCACGAAGATAGTTTTTTTCCTGTCTGATTAAGGAAATATTTCAAAGAAATAGATATAGGATGGGATATCTCGCTTCGAGCTTCGAGGAGAAGGGTCATAACAACAAGGAGCACATGGATAAAAATGGATTGTGAGCCAAGCTTTCCAAATTGATTTCCTATGGAGAATACTTCTAGTAGGTAATTAAGGGACATTAACCTAGCAATTTAGCGTTGGGTTTGAATCTGGAAGGGAGTATGAGGCAATAAGGGATGTTAGAAGGAACGGAAGGGGATCTAATGGAACAAGACTCAGAAGACAACCCCATCGAGGGAGTGGAATGCAAGAAGAGGCCAAGGCAATCCATTATTTCGAACAATGGGTTGGGATAGGCAGAAAAGTCGGAAGGAAGTGAGACATGTACTAAAAAATAAAGCACAATATATCGATGGCTGCTAAGGGACAGATTAACCGAACACAGTGAATATCATAAATTGAAACATTCGTAGATTAGGGACAATGAATATCATAGTTTCTTAACAATCTATTTAAGATTTACAAATTGGTGATGGTTCTGGATTCACTTTTATGACTGATAAACATAAGGTATGTTAGAGACATTACTTAAATCATTCTTATTATTTTATGCTTACTTTATTAAACCAACCGTCTAATACCTTTGTTTTTGTTTGCATTTAGGGATTGATGAAGAAGATTTTTAAGTTATTTCCAAGGGTTGAGCATAGAGTCTGTGCAAAGCATCTATATGCCAACTGGAGGAAAGAAAATCATGGAGGAGACCTGCAACAAGCATTTTAGAGAGCCTGCAAATCATACATAACTACTGACTTTGAAGATCACATCGAAAAGATTGACCTATCAAACATAGTGCCAAGGTAAGTTTACTTAGTACTGATCCTGAACGATGGTCAAAGGCTTTTTTTTTTCTGGTATGTCCATATGAGATGCAATTGACAATAATTTTGCAGAGTCATTTAATGCAATAATTTTAGGAGCTAGATCAATGTCTATAATTTCCATGTTAGAAGAAATTAGATAGTTATGGGGAGGATTTTAAACAATTTGGCCAAATGTAAAAATTAGAATGATAAATTCTATCCTAAGATATGTGAAAAGTTACATAAGAGTATCCAAATGAGTCCATATTGTAATGTTAAATGGAATGGAAGAGAAGAGTTTGAAGTGGCAAACTTTGGTAATGTAGTAGTTGTTGATTTATTTCAGTGGTCATATAGTTGTAAGAGATAGGATCTCACTGGCATCCCATGTTCACATGCTGTTACAGCCATCCTGTGGAAAAAAAGTTGATATTTCTAATTTTGTATACAAGGGGTTTAAAAAATGTGTTTGAAAGAATGTATGGCTTTGTGTTGTCTATTGTCCCAAGTGAGAAATTTTGGTTGAAAACCGATATGGGACCAATTGACCCCCTATTCTAAGAAAAATTCTTAGGAGACCAAAAAAGAATAGAGTCAAAAAAGAGGGGGAGAGAGGAGTGGGAGTAAACTATCTAGGAGAGGGAGTGCCACAAGTGTTCCATGGTTGGACACAACTCCAGAAGCTGTCAAACTTCATCTACTGTAAGTGTAACTTTTTCCTAAGAATTTTATTTTAATGCAACATATGTTTAATTTGAGAACTATTTACATGTTTAAATTTATAGAGTACATCTCCATCAGCTCTTTTTTATCTTGCTCCACCAGCTTTTTCTCAAACTGTTGCATCTGAAGCATCTGCATCATCACCAGCTCCTTCAACACAGCTAACTCCTCCCACCATTGCAACATTTTCAACATAGTAAATACTTACAAGACTTCGTAGCAGGGGAAAACAAGCTATGCAAGAGATTGAGTTATACATCGATGAGAGGATAGGGATGCCAATTTTGAATGTAAGTAGTCGATTGTTAAACTGTTTATTGTATTTTGGTGACATGTTTTTTAATTATGTGTTTTATGCATTGTAGCCTGGTATGAGAGGGGAAACCATGATGACTACCCCAACCAAGTACACCAATAAAATGAAGGGAAACATCAACAAGAACACTACTGGTGGGACTCAAGAAAGTAGAAACACAAATAAGGCTAAGTCTAAAATCCCACCCAAGCACAATCGTAAGCCATGGAGATAGTTGATGTTAATCCATGTTTAATTTGATGGTTTTAATTTGTTAACATATGATGGATGGTTTTATTATGTTGGATTATTTTGATGGATATATTTTGATGGACGGTTTAATTTTGTTGAATCATTCTAATGGTTATATTTTGATGGACAATTTATATTTATCCTTTATATATGATGGTGGTAATGGATGCTTCGATTTTGTTGATTTCAATTTTCTTATATGCATATACTTTACAATAATATTATACAACAACATTATTCAATTCATTCATTCTTAACAACTAATGCAAATATATGGACAACATTTCACCATCCACAAGCAAAATAACCAAAAAACATCATCCATTATACAGTTAACAACAACTTATAAGCAACCATTAATTTGTTGTTCCTTGACATTTTTTCCTTGTACAATTTTATCTTTTCTTCCAAACGAGTTACCCTCAATCGTATTCTTCACATTTCATCAATATTGAACTCATCATTCTCAAGTCTTAATCTTATGTTCTCTGTCAATAAATTCTTATCTTCTAGCATTATTTCATCGATTGTGCATCATTTTTCTTTTGTAGTTGAGTTCGTCCCCTCACTGCTACCTTCAACACATTGAAAAAGAAACGCATCCCCCAGTATTCATTTATCACATTCAACAAAACAAAAAAATATAATATTAAAAAACTAAGATTACATCTTAAACCAAAATCGTAACAAAAAGGTAGATGAAAAACATAAACCTTAATTAACCTCTTTGAAGTTTGAACACCAAAAGAATTTTTTCCCTTTGTTCTTTGGAGTATTCGTGTTGCAAACTGGAGCACTTAACCCGCAATGGTAGTACACAACACTTCTCTACCCACTTGATTTTCTGTTCGTAGAACAAGTCATAGTGAAGACGTGAACGAAATGGAAAATGTAGGAGATAGGAATTGAAGAAAATGAAAGAAAACACGGAATGAAAGAGGAGAAAATTTAATAGAAAATAAAAGAGGGAAAAATGAAGGATGTTGAAAAACTAAAGAGAAATAGATGGCAAATGTTGAATATGATGGTCAAAAAATAGATGCAGAGAAAACGAAAGAGAAAAATGTTGGAAAAAGATGAAGATGATGGTGAAAAAATAACTTTAAAAGAAAAAAAATTAAAACAAAAACTTCCAAAGGGTCAGGTAAAAAAAAAAGAAACACGGATCAAAGGGGGTGTTGGAATTGCAACATGTGGCAGCGCACGAGTGGCTAGTGCTGCTACATCAGCAAAATGTTAACAACGTTAGGCTCAGGTACAAAACCAATAGGTGAAAAAAAATCCGTGTACTAATCTGGGATAAAAAAACCATAGATACCAATCTGGGAGAATTGGACAAGTTCAGGTACTAATATTATATTTAACCTAATTACAAATTGGTGGATATTTAAAAATTAAAATTATCACTTTCATAACCTCTACCAAAAGTGCCTAACCAACACGACAGAGTGCCCCCAGATGTTCTAATGGTCCAGAAACTGTTTAACATGTCTTCAGGGACTACCAAACAACAAGACAAACATGGCAGGAATTGAATGTGCAATGGTCTCCAAAAAGCTTAGATTTAAACTATCAGAACTGGATGACTAACCTATTTACGAACAATTCCAAACAAGTGTACAGGAAAGAGACATGTGTTCTGTGGGTTAGTTAGATAACAAGAAACAAATTCATACACAAAAGAACAATACTTATAACCAAGGAGATAGCAAAAAAAGTCATGGCCTATATTACGAAAATAGATGAGGTAAGTGAAAAAACATGTAACAGAAAAATTTATTGCAAAAGCTTGAAGCCTTAAGAACAAACAATGGTAAAAATAAATTATGATGCTGCCTATCAAGCCCATTCGCTATAGTTACGTACGGGGTTGGTGGCTAGAGACTCAAGTGAACATGTAATTAGAATCCAAACAATCAGAAATGACAATATACCTTTTGGTGTATGCTGTCGAAGCTCTTACACATATCCAAGATGTCAATATGGGAGCAGAGCTAAGGCTAAGAGATCTGACCGTGGAAGGTAATGCTCAAACAATAGTTAAAAAATTGCAAGTAAGCAAACCAGATAGATCACTAATAATGGCTTATATTGTAGATATGAAAGAAATGAGCAAAATCTTTCAAACATGCAAGTTTAATTACACGTCAAGATCTGGGAACAAGGTGGCACACATTTTAGTAAGAAAGACCTTAAAAGATGAAAGGTACATTTGTTTGGGAACTGAAATGCTAGAGTAGGTGGCTGACAAAGTGGAGAGGGATAGACTGCGAATAAGAGGCATATGAATAGAAGGAGATCTGCTGACGATCAAGATAGGAGGAAGAATCGAAAAGAAATGTTTTGTTGGGTCCAATAGCAACCAACATCTCTCAACAGAAAGAAGCTCCTTTCACTAGGGGTAAGAATACTAAATGAAACCAAATGACAACGATAAGATAAAGTTTGTTGGGTCCATTGGCAGCCAACATCAATCTACAGTAGAAACTATTGTCTCGGCTACGAAATGAAACCAAACGGAGAGATCCAGAAGCTACAAAGATAAAAACAGTTGAGGAAAGATATGTTACCACCGAAAAAAGAAAAAAATAAGGGTTGGGCAACAGAGATAGTGAAGAGGAAAGCATGATGCCACATGAAAAAAGAAGAAAAGAAGTAGGGGTCGAGTAGTAGATATAGCAAAGAAGAGGCTAACCGAATCAGGAAATGCTTAATAGGCAAATAAAGGCGATTGATCTTCCAAGAAGGGTCCATTCAACCATTGGGGAAAGGGAAAAGTAATCTTGGAAATAAAAATGTATTAAAATGCTTTAAAGAGTTAGGAAGGCCATACATCATATTAGGATAGCAACAATGAAGGGGATTAGGTTTAGTTTAGGCTTTTCATTTTCGTTTTTTCATTTTATTTCTAGGCTATTTTGTGGGTTGTTGGGTCTTAAGCCAAAAACTGTTGCAGACTTGTTTTTGTTTTGACCCCCCTTAATAAAACCTATATGTTTCCCGTAAAAAAAAGTTTTATGTGTATGATTGAACAAAATGAAAGTTCATGTATCAAGTTGCACATTAGATCAAAGTTTATGTACAGTTTGAGATTTATCTCAAATCATTTACATTATAATTTAAGGTTATTTCACTATTTTAAATATAAAACATATTTTTACAGTATAAAAATATAAATTAAATATAAATATAAATTAATTTGATTAATCATAGTTTTTTTTAATTTGTTAAAAAGTCCACATACCATCTGTTCAAATCAATTTTTCAATTTCTTTTACTTAGTCATGTTGGAAATATACTACTGTAAAACAAAACTGTTAGCATTGACAGAAAGCCAATCTGAGTGTAAATAAATAAAGTAATCACTGTGCCGTGGAAGAACCTATGCCTTAAAAGTGAATTTGCCTTGATCGGTATAATTGTGTAATAGACGTCGCCCCCTAAGGTTAACACAATACTTTAATATTCGTACACCCAATAAAAAAAGGTAGAACACAATTGGTATTGCTTTTCTCAAAAGGAATCGAAATCGAAAAAACAAAAGCAATTGGTAAAAAATATAATCGAAAAATAAACTGGAAGAAAACCAATGAAACCACACTAGGTTCATTTCTTAGGACAGATTGGAAGGGTTACAACTGATCTTGCTTAAAACCCAATCTCCTAAACATAATTTCCCTCTTGTGTAATTTCGCAAAACACCAAAATTTAGAGAACAGAAGGATGAGAGAAGTTGTTTTTCTCTTGTTGTGTTCTATGAAAAATGAAGAGAATGACTTCCTAATTATATTATTTTTTGAAGGGACAAAATAGTAAATTTGCAGAGTCAGTTTCTTAAAAAATCTCAACAGCCAAATTCTGATTTTGTTAATTCGTAATTGTTTAGAAGCTAAATTTTGATTTTGTCAAATTGTAACTGTTTAAAAATATATAATTTTTAATTTTTTTTTTTGCATTACCAACATTCCCCCACTAATGCAAAGTAATTTTTGTAAACGTGAAAAAAAGGTAAGACGTGAGAAGAGCAACAACAAAATTAATCGCTTAAGCACTAGTATCTTGTGGATCTGAACTAGTATGTAGTGAAATGAGTGATAATTCTCTTTAACAAGTGAACAAATCTTGAACTTGTTAAGATAGGGGTTAACTCATGACACATGACTAATCTTAGATCCAATTGATGTTCTGCAATAGATCAACAAGTTTTAACCAATACACCTCAGGATACTGGTAAGTGCTCTAGAAATGAGTTAACCCCTATCTTAATAAGTGAAATGAGTGATTATTCTCTTTAACAAGTGAACAAATCTTGAACTTGTTAAGATAGGGGTTAACTCATAACACATGACTAGTCTTAGATCCAATTGATGTTCTGCAATAGATCAACAAGTTTTAACCAATACACCTCAGGATACTAGTAAGTGCTCTAGAAAGACTGCTCAATTTCATTCATAGAAGGTGGCTAGTCCTTCACACTTACATATGTGATTTCATCAAGTCTATCTCAATATAGACCACTGAAATCAGGACTATGAAATCATTAAGAGCATTTATTAAGCTCGTCCTCTAAAATTTAAATTCAATGAATTCATCAAGTCTTTCTCAATATGACTACCCAAACTTTGGGATGTAAACTCATTAAGAGTAATAAACTCAACCTCACCTGTCAGTGAATTCATCAAGACTATCTTAATAGGACTACCAAAATCTTGAGATATGAAATCATTAAGAGTGATAACTCAACCTTATGTGTACATCGTTCGCCATAAAGATAGGTAGAATGAACACTATGAGCTTTTCCATGGTTTCGTTTAACCACATTGAACTGAGAGAACTAAGTTGGGTATCCACCATGAATTCCTCAACCACTAGGCTTTAAGACCTATCCCCCTCGATGAATCAAGAACCATTTTCCTACTTAACCTTTTGGTTAGTGGATCAATTAGGTTCCTTTCAGACCTCACGAACTCCAAAGAAAATACTCAATTCTCCCATGAAGAAATCTCTACAAGTAGATTCCTGAGCCACTCGGCCTCTTACCTAGCTTAGTCAAGAGTTACAAGCTCTGATTCCATCGTGGAGCAACCAATAAACGTTTGTTTAGCAGATTTCCAAAAAATAGTTGCTCCATCCAAAGTAAAGACATACCCACTTGTAAAACTATAACACCCTATACTTGACCCGATCACCAAGTCCGAGTACCAAGTATTACAATTAACCTGAATTACTAACAAAATTTCTAATTTGATTTATTACAAATAAAATAGTGGCAGAATTGATTCATATTTATTACATAACTTTTATCTAATTTCTTTAAATTTCAACAGGTTTCGAAATATAACTACAAATAAACTTCCTACCAATACTAAGGTTCTTACAATCAATTTTCCATATTGAACATGTATATGTTTATATATGTACAACGACTTGGAATTTAAAATTCTAATAAAAGTTCACTTATTTGAACTCTGAGGCATAGCTTCTAAGAGTGCCCCTCTATATGCATGATACAACCATGACTCCATTAGCGTGAACTTGACGGTGTCTGGCTTGGTCCCTCCACATGATCCTTCATTGAGTCATCCCTTAACCCTACATTCAAGGAAAATTGCATGTAAATTTGAAAGAACTTAGTTAAAATCTATACAACAGTGTTTGCAAATGACTTAGAGCTCATGAATAAATGACTAATACACATAATTAAATTCCTTATATCACATAGGAGATCTCGTAGTTTGATTGGTGCAGACGATGCCCACACGTTCTTCTTGAATGGATAGTTGGCGAACACGACGACAGATTAGGTAAAACTATCGTCTTTCTGACTCCCATTTGTCACTTAACATTGTCTAACTTCATAAAAAAACTTTGTTTACCTTGCTGGTTTGACTTATCCGAAGATAACCCTACAAGCAGTTACACCAATTGTCGACTACCTTCGGTCGACTTACAGATACCTCGCCACCTTGGCAGACTCTTACTCGGATCTTTTTCTTCCACACTGAAATCAATATAGACCTACTATATTACCCCACAATTTATATTCTTATGACTTAGCCAATGCATAGACCCTCTAATATCCTCATTTCGATCTTGAATATGAGATTTGGTTGATAGATAAACACCCTTTCTCTTTATGGACTCTTACTTGAAAGATAATCCCATAGGACTTTCCCACTTCATACCATCTACTAAGATACTCCAAACAACAGATAGTTCCCAGTGGACTATCTCTTTATTAGATTTTCTGTGCCGAACTTCCACATTTCATAGTCTTAAATGGACTTCCCCATGCTAGATAGTGTTGATGGACAACCACTTCCTTTATTAATTCCTGGTGGATGTAATAGCCCATTTATGCCCGGGCTTAAAACAAACAAAAGCCAAAATAAATAAAATAAAATAATAATAAATGTCTAGTTTATTTGCACAGTCCATTTACAAAACCAATTAAACAGCCCAATCCACTAGCCCAAAATTCGTCACATCCCAAAACCCAGAATTACCTAAACCCGTGGCCCAATTACACCCTAAGACCTATGCCTAAACAGACCCAGACCCAAAACCTAAACTGGCCCAGGTGACCCAAATGCTTGCGGACGCAGGAAACCCTAGGTTTCCACTGCGCCGCAAGCGCCTCAGCAGCCCTTCTTCACGCCCAGGCCACCAATCGCTCCGCAGTTAGCGCGAGTTGCACCGCAATCTACACGGACAACGTTCCATTCCCAGATTCTTCGCCAGTGACCTGCAAAAAAAAAAGGAAAGGAAAAGTAGTAAACATGGCAAACGCAACCAAAAATTTTGTATTCCTTTTTTATTTGGGGGCTATAAAAGCCCTACAATAACCTGCAACACAAAAAGCAAGAAATATACAAAAAAATAAACAGAGAATAACAAGAGGTGATTATTCTATTTCGTTTTATTCTTTTTTCCCTTTTCGATCTATGCATTTTATACAAAAATTGTTTAAAAAATATATAAAAGAGATTACATGTCGACTCGCGCTGAAAAGAAGATATTTTTAACCTCCAGCCACCGTATAGGGCGGCGCCGACAGCGGCGCGTGAGGCGCGTGGGGGCACTAGCCCGGAGGTCTGACGACCGGAGCCAGACGAAGGAACGAGGGGTTTCAAAGGATTTTTTGAAGTTTTTTTTTAAACAGATTAGAAATAATTTTTTTATTAAAACTGACTTATATAGGCTGATGGAATGGCGTCGTTTTGGGGGTTACCTTTAAAGGCCAAAACGACGTCGTTTAAAGGCCTTAGATCCACGCGTTGACCCGAAAACCCGGGGAGGATCCGCGTTTTTTATGAAAAGGGCAATTTGCCATTTTAGTCCCTCCACAATTTTATTAGTTATAATTTCGTCCTAAATTGAATTTTCTTTTATTTTTAAATTAGCCTTGAGATCTGTATTTCATTTTAATTTAGTCCTTCGGGCTACTTAAAAGGCCAAAATCAAAACGACGTCGTTTTCGAAAAAATGCATAATTGCCCAATAAGTCCTTATGGTTTAATGCGCATTTTAATTAGGTTATTTTACATTTTACATTTTTTATTATTTATTATTTATTTATTTATTTCTTTGTTTATTTTTTAACCTTTTTATTTTTATTTTATTTTATTTTTTGCACATTATATCTAACTATATTATTTTTATTAAAATTCTATATTATTTTTTTTGATTTGTATAATGTATATTATTTAAATTAAATTATTAATAATATAAAGTTTTTATGAATTGTTTATTTTAATACGTACTATTTTTATATATTAAATTATTACTATGTATTATTCATACTAGGTTATTTAGTTTAATGTTATATAGATATATATTATTTTATAATTTATATATTAGTTATTATATTATACATTTTCAAAATCTTGTATATTATATAGTATTATATTATATCATATATTACTTTTAAAATTTTATTTGTATAAAATTTATTTATATTATATAACATATATTATTTATATTGTTTGTATTATATGTGTTTAGTTTTTATGATTACTGTATTATATATATTTATAAATTGACTTATTCTTTTTATTTTTTTGTGTCACAATATTCATTAAGCGTTTAATATACCATTTATTTATTTTTATTTAATCTTGTTTATGGAATTTAGAATTCCTTTCTTGAATATTTTTTTTATATTTTTCACTGCTTACTTTATATTTCGTATTTATCTATTTATTTTCTTTCATTCGTTTATCATTGCTTTAGCATAGTTCTTTTATCTGTTTATTCATGTCATATTATTCTTTAATTATCCATTAATAGTAATTGTTAATATGATTCGTAGTTATGATAAATTGCTATTTGGTATGTAGTAATGTATTCATGTAATGTCTTACTCAAACCTTTTTTTATAAAAACACATTTGGAATTAATGCATCTTATTCAAATATTTTTAAACATAGCGATATATGATATTTGGGGGACTTCCAGAAAAATTATACCCTAGCTTACTGGGTTTTAATTTTTCTTGCAGAACTTAAGATATAAAATATCCTTTTTTAAACCTACAAATTTCAAATTAAAACTTATTCTTGGAAGTTCATAATGTTTATCTTAACTCATTAGATATAATATTTTGTATTTCGAGGTAAGGATTTTCTACAAAATAAAGGCGAGCTTAGTTTCGAAGTTTTGAGATATTGCATCCTAACTTATTGGGTGTGGCATTTTATTTTTTTGAAATAAGCAAGCCTTGGCTTCCTTTCGAAGAAAAGGATCGTATTTTAAATTTTTCAAAATTTCGACATTAGGAAATGAAATTATCAATTAGGTACCAAATTTTGGGCGTTACGAGGGTGCTAACCCCTCCTCGTACGTAACCGACTCCCGAACCCGTTTTCTTGTATTTTGTGGACCAAAATCAATGTTTTGAAATAAAACGTTTTATAAGGTGATCCAATCACACCTAAGTAAAAAGGGATTGGTGGCGACTTCCATTTTCGTTTTTAAAAGTCGACCCTTGTTTTTTAAAAAACTTAAAAAACCGTTTCGACATCTTGGCGACTCCACTGGGGACCATAAGAGAGTCAAGCCGTAAAATTGATTATTTTCTGTCTTAATGTCTAAAACTCGCAAAGATTTTAAAAAAATATACGATCCTTTATTGCATTTGTTTTTGTACATATGATTGTTATATTTTTACGCGCATTGTACTACACAACCGTTGTGGTCACACCCTTAAGTGAGAGTGAGAAGCTATGCCTTCGTGAGGTTGTCACCTCCGAATGGGCTAGTGGATTGCTCCCGGGATACATCTGTACCTATGTCTTCGTGAAGTTTTCACTTCCACATGGCCATAGGGAAATATATTCCCCTGAACTAAACTTGGTCCGTATGAGCCTCTAATGGGCGAGGATCGATGAATCTACTGGTTCAGGTACCTCAACTTTAGATTCAAACCACACGTAGAAAAACATAAGGACTCACCCTATGTAGAACTATACCAAGCCTTAGTGGTTACCCAAATAGGTTTTTGTGCTTTATATTTTATTTCATAATACTGCCTTGTTGTGTTTTATTTTTTGTGCATGCCATTTCATATTTTAAGAGGTATCAATTCACGGTCAGTTTCTAAGTTAGAAAGCTGGTTATGGAGAACGAATTCCTTAGTAAAGTGGAAGACAATGCAGTCGTCCACATGTGGTCAGAGCAAACGCAATTAGAGAAATGGGATGTAACACCCCAAACCCGGCCCACGAGCCTTGACTGGATCTGGTATGTCACGGAGTAAAAACGTTTTTAAAGACTTTGGGTTAACAGTGGAAATCTGAAAATATTGTTGAAGTTATAAAACGGTGTTTGCTAAAACTCAGATGGGTTGATTTGATAAACACAATTGAGTTGAAACCTTTTTCCTTTGAAACCATTTGATCATTTAAATTTTTAGAACCATCAGAGTTATTATTAACTAGGAAAATTTTGCTACCCGATGGAAACATCTTTGAAAACGCGTACGAGTACAATTTTGAAAACGTTACTTTTAACCGATTTGCTTAACAGTTCATAAGTTCATTAGTAACATAATAGAAATAAAGTAAAAACAACTACTTAAACATCCAAAATAATAACTAGCGGCCATATTACAAACCAAACCAAAATTTAGTAAATAATAAACTTTAACGATGCGAAGTAAGATTTCAAATCCGAGGAACAAGCATGGTCGCCTCGAGTCCTCTCCGGCTCCATCTCCGCGATCTACTCACCTGCAAAATGATATGGGAAGGGGTGAGTCACCAAGACTCAGTGTATAAATCCCCAACCCGAAAATGCACCTCATACACAAGATATTAGTAAGACATGCAAATATGCAACCCAAGCTAGCCATCCATACTCCTTTTTCTACCCCGTGTGGTCAAAACCACTGGTGACCGAAGTCACAAATATATCAAGTGATGGGGCCAACCCATCGTGTGGTCAAAACCACTGATGACCATAGGTCACAATATCAACATGTGGTCAAAACCACTGGTGGTCAAAACCACTGGTGACCGAAGTCACAAATATCAATATGTGGTCAAAACCACTGGTGGTACCAAACCACTGGGACTTAGTCACAAATTATATCAACGGTGTGGTCAAAACCACTGGTGGTCAAAACCACTGGTGACCGAAGTCACAAATATCAAATGATGGGGCCAACCCATCGTGTGGTCAAAACCACTGGTGACAGTCCATAGAGATCATCTCCCTCCTCTCATCAATCCCACCATCATCATGCTCACATAACATGTATCATGATCCCATATATCATGCATTTGTATATAGCATAGCATTTAACAGCATATGATGGCATACACAACATACATCATAGATCAAGTAATAGGGGACTTACCCGAAATCCAAGCTTATGTCCACAAGGAAAAAATTTACTACACGAGAGGTTATTTAGCAATATAATAGGCAGTCTATGCTAATAAAGTGTGTAAGAGTTTACACACCTGATTAAACGTAAGTCTAAGCGAATCCCGAACTACTCAATAACGAAAACCCGAAGAATCGATCTACCGCACTAGATCCCTTGACCCTGCATTCAGCCAAACCATAGGGTCATTAACAAGGCCATTCGGCCACACCATTATATCCCGAAGGATTGAGATAACGTATGGCACTTAACCTTACCCTTTGCCTTACGAAAACAACCCACCACACAACGTATGCGAGCCTGCTTCTCCCCCTACAATCGGCCAACAACCAAAACAAGTCTCAATAGCCTTCGGCTTTTCACGACACAAAGAATGAAGAGCCAAAAGAGATGACCTTACCACTTTGACTTACCTAAAACCGATTGTTGGGGAAAAGAGGGCTTAGTCTGATTGCTTCACAATCCCGGAGTACCTAGAAAAGATCGGTGTCAAAAGGTGATTAGAGGCCTTGTAACATCCCAAAATTGGGCCTAGTAGGATTGGGCCTTGAGCTTTAGGAAAAATTAGAATATTATTTATTCTTGTGTTAGCTCGGGTATGAATTTTGTGTGTTAGCATAGTCTTGTGAAGGCTAGATTTTAATTAGGAAGTTAGAATAAATTTTAGTATGGTTTATTTAATGAAGTGGATTAAGTGAGCTTAGCACTTAAGTTAATTTAAGTGTTCATTTATAGCATAAGAGGAGTAAGTGGCAAGTTGGTTAAGGAGTTTGGAAGGTTGCTAGAGGTTAGAGGTTCGAGTAGCATGTTTAGCATTCTGAAAACTTTATTTTTGTGTTCTAGCATTAATGGACGGTCAAACTTATTTATGATAGGTGGACTAATAACTTTTGGTAAGTTGAATTTTTGTTTAAGGAAAACTTAAGTTATGGGATAAGATTTTTAAGGTTATGGAAGGATATCTTAAAGTTATGGTTTATTGAGGGGACAAAAGGCTTGGCTTGTGGAAAATGTTTTGGAAACAATTCCTATGCTTTTAGTGCTTGAATGTGGACGGTACGGGTGTCTAGGGGGGTGGCCGAATTTTGTTAGGTAGCTTGGGGGGGAATAGTTGGCCAATTCTCCTTTTGAACATCTTTTGCATTTTTGTTTTCCCTCTCCAAAAATCCTTTGTTTGGCCGAATGAGTATTGTACATTTTGTGCAAGTTTTGCTTTTGGTTAGCCTTCATTTTGTTTGAACCAAAATTTATATTTTCTTTCTCTCATCTTTTCCTTTGAAACCGAAAACATCTTTTGCACTTTTGTGCATTCTTTCTCCCATCTCTCTTCATCTTTTCTTACTTTTGGTATTTGCTCAACATCACTTTTTCCTTTTTATTTTCTTCTTGACCGAACCTCTTTCTTCTCAAATCCTCTTTTCTTTTCTTTCTTCCATTATTTCTAAAATCGAATCCTCTCCCTCTCATTCTCATTTTCTTTGCTACTCACATACTCTATTTCTTTTTCTCCATAATATCTTTTGTTATCTTCATTCAAAACCATAGCCGAATCTTCTACTTCCTTGTTAGTATTATTTTTGTTGGCCGAATATTCAAAGGGTAGCCATTCATTTTTGGGTTTTCTTCAATCGGTTTTGGAAGATAGGTAAGTGTTTATGGCCGTTTTTCCTTTTTTTTTATGTCGTTTTCTTGAGGGCGTAGGCCACTTTCTAATGTTTTTGGTATAGAGGCCGAAACTAATATGATTCCATTTAGGGATTTCGACAGAGTTCTTAATCAAGTGACGTTTTCGGGATTTGATCGTTTGTGCCTTAGCAGGTGCGTAGTTATCGCACTATTTCTCCTGTTTTGTGTATTGATATATATATATATATATATATATATTCTTGTATGATGTGTGATAGCCGACAACAAAGGCTAAAGTGGTGAAAACCCATGATTGGGGTAATCGGTTAACAGGTCAGTAATATGTGATATTAAATTATTTATGGTGACTGTGTAATATGATAATGAGCATGTGATGTATGTTCATTCTATATGTTGATTTGGCATGATACATTAACATATATGCATGGGGATTGGATTTGATCAAGAAAGGACGGGTGTACATATTTATGTACGTGGTCTAATGTTAGCCTCGTGCTACATTAGCGCTTGATGATCAGCTGTGTGCTACATCAAGGGAGGTGTTGGCTAGGTGCCCATCTCGGCGGTTGATGGCTGTGTGCATCACCGTAGACGAATTAATGTTGGGATCACTTATGTGATCGGTGGCTTAGTCACGGCCTTGAGCAGCAAGTCTGCCAAGGTAAGATATAAGGATCACTATTTGATCGGTGGACTAGCCACGGCCTTGGACGGCAGGTGTGCCGGGGTTGGTGTAATGGATGGAATTAGGTTGGGTTGGGCGTCATTTTGCATATTTATGTATGTGAACTGTGTGGATTTGGGCCAAGCCCATATGTGGAGGCATGTGTGATGATTATGCACTGAGTCTGTGGACTCACCCAATTTTCTCAACCATTTCAGGTGATGCGTAAGCGTTGGACCGGGTTTGGAGTGGATACAAGGTGGCCCATGCAGAAGAAGATATTTTAATTATTTTAAGCATTTTAATATTGAGTATTTTGTTTTAAGTATTGGTTGTAATAAGGGCCATTTAACCAATTTTTGATTATTATTATGTTTTAAGTTGGTTTGTTGAATATAATATATTGTTATTTGAAAATGTTTAAATTTGTAACAACCTAATTTTATTTGGAATTTTAATTACACAATGTTTTAGTAAAGACAACAAATTTTTATGTTTTTAACTCTAAGTCAAAAGTTTTTCAAACGTTTTCCGTAGTGGCATTTCAAATTCGGTCATAGCGAATGGGCCGGGTTTGGGGTGTTACAGACCTTGCTAACCATTTCCGAAATCGGCTTTACCCTTACGAAAATGACAGAGGGGAGAGGGGTAACTCCTAAAACATTCAGCCATGGCACCTACCTTTTCTCAAAACCGATTGGAGAAGGACCAACAATTAGATATGCCCTTGTTGAAATTCAGCTATGGCTTCAAGATATAACTAAAGTATTGGCCATGGTATTCCCTTAAGATGCCATGCAAGTAGGAGAGAAGGAGATACACCAAGGTTCGGCCAAGTAGCACAAAAGATGAAAGGGAAATTTTGAAGAATTTTGGGCAATGTAGCTAGAGAGAGTTCGGCCAGAACAAATTGAGAAAGGAAGAGAAAAATAATCAAGAATTTTCGGCCATGTTTTGATCTACTCAAGGCCGACCATGCTCCCCTAAGCATGCTCCATTCGGCCATGCTCCCCATGCAAAAAAAACCCATCACCATTGAATGAAATAATTCATTGTTTATTAATCTTCCCATCTCTAAATCCCCTCTTCCAATAAAATAATAAAACGAAATAAAATAAATAAAAACTAGCCCATACTTTGTAGCAGAAAATTGAAAACAAAGGCAACATGCCTTCATCTATATGAGAGCCACGTAGGCCACTACTCACGCCGGCCACAAAAAAAAATTTAACCCATCCAGGTGCTGCCCCTAGGTCTCGAACCCGAGACCTGACGAAAGCTCTCCACGCCTCCAGCCACTCTGCTACTGCTCAATTCGTGACATAAACCCGTCACAATATCTTTTAAGCACTCCCTCGATAGCTCCCCTTCGCCTTAACACCAAAGCAAAAATAAAAACACCCATGCGCCTCCATCAGGACTCGAACGCGAGACCTCACTGCCGCAACCACCTATCACGCCCCACGCCACTTTACCACCTTGACTTTCATGTCCACCAATGCTCGTAAAATCCTTTTGAAGCCTCCTTAACCCCTTCCTTTTAACGCCAAAATAAAAAAACGCCCTTTGCTCCCAGCGTGACTCGAACTTGAGTCCAAACGCCCTCAGGCCCTTAAATGGCGCTCCCAAGCCACTTTGCCAGGCCGACTTTCATGCCCTTAAACCTCACCACTTATTTATAAGGCCTTCCTAGCCCAACACCCATAACACAAAAATAAAACTCCCATGCGCAAACTTGGCAGCTCGAACCCCTGCCTTGCCGCACCATCCTCAACACCTAGGTAGCGTCCCAACCACTCTACCAGCTGCTATCCTTGTGTCATGCATCGCCCCAAATAATATTTAAACCTTCCTTACTTAGCTTTTCCTCTTAAGTGCTAAAAAGGAGTTTTTAAAACCTAAGTCAGACCTAACCCGGGGTTATGACTAGACCCTAGATTATATCAAACAACCAATATATATACATTTCTTCAGGCAAACACATGGAAATAAAATAAATCGCAAACAACCCCTAATTCGGGATGTTACATGGGAAGACTTCGGAACAGTGGCAACAGGATATTCGAGATGAAAATACCAAAGCTGACCATTGGGAGAGGAAGTTCCAAGAGATGCAGATGCGAAACGAGGCCCTTGAAAGGAGTTTAGTAGAAAGTCAAAAGGAGAAAAGTAGATTAAAAGCTAGAGTGGCTGAACTGGGACGGTCTCTTCACCACCATCGAAGCTGTAATTCTGTAGTCGAGTTGAAGTCAAGTCTGAACAAGATTGAAGAAATGAAGGGCAAGATTGTAAATTAGAATCAGCATTGCAGAATTGTGAACTCCGCACCGAGCTTCTTGAAGCAGGAGAAGGGCAATGGAAGGAAGAGCTCCACCATTCTCATGACCAAGTTAGAAATCGGGATTATCTCATGGGTGAAGCAATAGTTCAGATTCGAGAGGTAGCTGATCACCTACAAACTTTGGCAGTACGGGCTGATACATTAAGCACGAAATATGAGCTACAGTCAAATCGTTGTTTGGGAAGATCAAGACTTTGGACCTTAGGGCGAAAGCATATTTGTAGTCCATTTTATGTAAAGGATTTTGTTTTTTAATAAAGTTTTCTAAAATGAAGTTGAATCTGAATTGATGCCTTCTTGCATTCATGCATTTACATTACATCATATCATATGCATTTAAGTCCATAGAGAGAGCCTGATTAGTTGAAATTATCACACACACACACACAGAAGGAAAATTTGGAAACTGAACACCATTACGGTACATGTGCCAAGACAAAGAAAATGGATCAAAGACTTGAACAGTTTCAAAGAGACATGCAAGACCAAATGCAAGAGCAATTAGCAAAACTCCAATAGGAGATGAGAGACCAAATGCTGGAAGCCCAAAGAAATATGGTGGCTCAAATGGCTCAGCTACTGAATGAGGTGATGGACAAAAGAAAATGTCTCATGACTATTGCTAGAGAAGATAATAAGGACTTCCTCCGGATTTTACCCCACCGCATACACAAGCACACCCTGACGAGTATCCCCGAAGGCAATCCGTCACGATTAGGCCTCAACAAGGGCAAAATGACACTGGAGTGCCCATGAATTTCCAAGTTGGTACAGGATCCAATCCAGGAGATAATCCTGCTAATCTTGTTATCCTTGACTTAGATATAGTAGAGAGGGAGGGGACAAGGATTGAATCCTCAAGGCAGTTAAAGGATCGCTGTAGATGGTTGGAAGAAAAGTTCAAGGCTTTAGAAAATGCTGATAATTATCATGGAATTGATGCTAAAGACTTGAGCTTGGTTCCAAATTTGGTGCTTCCTCACAAGTTTAAAATACCAGAATTTGAGAAGTACAATGGAACCAGCTGCCCTGAAGCCCATATTACTATGTTCAGTAGATGGATGACTGGCTACGTTAACAATGATCAACTCTTAATTCATTGTTTCCAAAATAGTTTGGTGGGGGCAGCGTTCAGGTGGTACAATCAACTCAGCCGTGCTAAGATTAGCTCCTGGAGAGATCTGGCCCAAGCCTTCATGAAGCAATACAATTATGTCACAGACATGACGCCTAACAAAATCATGCTGCAGAATATGGAAAAGAAGTCAAATGAAAGCTTCAGGCAGTATGCGCAAAGTTGGAAGGAGGTTGCCATGCAAGTTCAACCGCCGCTTTTAGAAAAGGAGACCACAATGCTATTCATCAATACTCTAAAAGCCCCATTCATTAACCATATGTTGGGAAGCGCCACTATAAGCTTTTCAGATATAGTAATGTCTGGCGAGATGATTGAAAATGCGGTAAGGAGTGGAAGGATAGACACGAGAGAAGGTGCCAAAAGATCAGCCCCGAGAAACAAGGAAAATGAAGTGAATATCTAAGCATGCATCCCAAATCAATCACCGTAGGCTAGCCGAGGGCTATAACCACTAGCTATCAAGGCTCTTCAAGACAGGAATCTAATTCGAGGCTATATCAGAATCTTTTTGATGTGCATGTGGTGTCTCCGTCTTACTCGAAACCCATGCAACCTCCGTTCCCAAAATGGTATAATGAGAATGCCCAATGCGAGTACCACGCGGGAATAATGGGTCACTCAATTGAAAACTGTACTACGTTTAAAAAGTTGGTCGAAAAGTTCATTAAAAGGGAATTGTGAAGTTCGACGATTCATCAAAACCTGATCACTTTGACGAGGCAGTAAATGCGATAATTGAAGGAGGAGATAAGAAAGTTGCGACTCCTTGAAGAATTCAAAAGCGAAGAGGGAACCGGGGAACGAAGTTTCCAAGCCCCTGCATACTTGGGAGTGTTTTGAATAATGGGACTGTGGAAGAGATCCTTATATTTTTAGAGCTGATCTAGGGTAATATTTAAAACACGCTTGTTGCCTTAAGCCTAGAGGCAATAAGAATCCTTTTGTGAAATAGGCTCGTGTCCGAAATGTTATTTCAATAAAGTACATCTTTTTGAGCAAATATTCTTCATTTCATATTGTACAAACAATTGTTCTTAATTTTTTTTTCCTTTTGTTTGTTCTTTGGACTTTCTTTCAAGTATTCTTTCATTCTTCATTCATGACCATACAAATAATCATTCTTTGAATCATTTATTCTTTGGAATCTTCCTTCGAACCTACAATAGGTCTCCAGATATCAACGATGTGAGCAACGCTGCTACTGACTCAGAGTCTCCTTTCGAGTAAGATGTGTGTTTAGAGGGATCTCAGGACTTTGAAGATGACAGAGATTGTAACCTATCTTCTGATTTGTTAAAGATGGTAGAACATGATGAAAAATAGATCCTACCTTACATAGGGTTAATGGACATTGCGAGCCTAGAAAAGGGGTGAAAATTGAAGCCTAGCTCACCACAGAAATAAGGGGAGATGTCATTGAGTTATTTTTGTTTTTGCATGATCGTATTAAAACATGCCTGAGCTACTAAGACATGGGATAAACATGAGGATCATGTACTGTTGGTCTACCATGGAAGGGGATCGCATCAGTTACACCACAAATTCTGAATTGAAGAAGACGATATTCATGTGCCTTTTCCATTTCTTCACAAATTTTCCATATGTGGGGCATGGATGTGATGGGGCCAATCTCGTCAAAAATTTTTAGCCAACATTGATTCATCGCCGTGGTCGTCGTTTATTTCACTAAGAGGGTGGAAGTAGCTTTATATGCCAATGTTACAAAGTCGATAGTCATTAAAAAAAAGAGAGAGAGAGATCAGGTGCCGACAAAGAGTGCTAAAAAGGACAATGTCAAAAGTTTGGAAGTTTGTTCAAAGATCAGACGCCATATCATAGTGCAGTAAAGGCAGGAAAAAAGAGAGAAAAAAATAAAAACAAAAATAACAAAACAAGGATCATGGGAAAGATGAATGAAACTTGTAAGGATTGACATAAAGAAGATACCATTTACCCTCCGTCTTATCGAACGTCAGCTAGAACCTTTGCTGGGGCAACATATTTCTCATTAGAATAGAAATAGTTTTGTCAATTAAACCTAATTGAAGAAAAAAGGTTAAAAGCTATCTGTCACGGCCAGATGATGCAAGCTTAAGACAAAGAGGTTCATCTTAGAGAATTCCACAAGGGGAACCTGGTGTTGGATTTCAGAGAAATGCAGGTGCCAAACTAGGAAGGACCTTATGTTGTAAAAAAGGCCTGTTCTGGAGGAGCATTAATATTGACCGAGATGGATGCCAAAGACTTGCCTAATCCGGTGAATTCAGGTTCAGTCAAAAGGTATTTTACCTGAAAGGGGAAAGGCCAAGGTGAAAACCCGCAAAGGGCACATTGAGTTCAAATTCAAATTCAAATTCAAATTCAAATTCAAAAAAAAAAAAAAGAGGAGAGGAGAGGCCAAGGCGAAAACCCACAAATGGCGCTTTGAGACCAAAAGGGTTTTGAGCCGAAAACCTGAAAAAGGGGCGGCTCAAATTTTGATCAAAGATAGAGCATGTGGTAGTCTTGTTATGCTTGAATTAACAATGAGGGAGTACGCTACATCTTGGATATTGACAAAGTACTCTGGATCCTCTAAACACGTATTGAGCTCAAAATGGTCCTCAAGAAGTTTTTACAGAGAAGCTCAGGCTGCGATATCTGGGGTACCTAGCTTCTATCTTACCCATTTTGAATTTGCTATCTTTGATTACTTTATTTTTGTCAAAGATACACCCTAATCAATTTTCTTTTATGGCCTTGGCTATTTTTACTTTATTCTTTTCAAGATGCACCTCAGTCAATTTTTTTGGCTTGGTTAGCTTTGATTAACTTATTTGTTTCGAGCTATGCTCTTGATTAATTTCTTTCTTGTCCATTGTTGTGATCTTTTTCAAGCATTTTATTGAAATAATGATTAATGGACTAATAATACTTTCATAAAAAGGAGTTTTGCATATTACTCTAGAAGCTTCTAAATAATATAAGAATCTGAAACATGACTATTGTTTAGAACTCACCAAGACTAAGGGTTGGAAATATTGAAAGATGATTATCTCTTCAGATTTTTATTGGATAAGACATTTTGACGGTGATACCATCTCGACAAATGAGGAGCAATGTCAACCCAAGATCATAGCGGGGCAAGCTTGCTGAGCAGAATATGATTGTTTCTTTGGGTTTTCTGTCAAAGATACCAGTTGAACAAGAAAGCATGGTGACGCATCAATAATAGAACCTTGATGAACTATGAGTAATGAAAACCCAAACATTAAAAATGGATCATTCTCACACTTCCAATTAGGAGCATTTGATTCATTCCGATAATTGTATCCTAATCGTTGAACATCAAAAAAAAAAAAAAAGAAGAGATCATTCTCATGACATTCTGCATTCATGCAAATGTCATCCCTAATATCATCTAGTTAGGAGCATTAGATTCATTCTGATCATTGCATCTTAATCATTATACAAATGGGATCATTCTTATGACATTCTGCATTCATGCAAATGTTGTCCATAATACATTTAGTTAGGAGCATTAGATTCATTCTGATTATAGCATCCTAATCATTTGGCTTAAACATAAGCATATAAAATCAAGTCTACAGGATATGTCCCCCATAGGACGGTGTAGCAACATCAGTGAATTCACCAGTCCTATTTCCATGATCAGCAGTGGAATAGGTCGAAGATTGTAGATCTTGTCGCCCTAAGCAGTAGTGGAACAAGATCGAACGGCAAATCTTATCTTTTTGAAGTTGTAATGAAGCAGATTGAAGCCACCAACCTTATCTCCTAGAAGATGCAGTGGAGCAGGTTGAAGTTACAAGTCTTATCTCCTTGAAATTACAGTGGAGCGGATTAAAATGATGAATCCTATACCTCTGAAGTTGCAGTAGGTCAGATTGAATTTACCATAGAAAGTCATCATCTCCCTGAAGTTGCAGCGTGATCACTGTGATCAGAGTCTTAAAATTTATAAAGAGAATGACCGAACCTGCAAACTAACTCTGACAACGATTAAAGGCAAGTGTACCTATCAAACAGTAGTATAGCTTACGCAAGATCGGATTGTTGAACCCAAAGGAACCAAAAGTACTATTACTAACTTTCTTTTTATTATCTAGCCTAAAATAAGTGAGGTTGTTTAGATCTAACGACTACTAAGCTAAAAGACGCAATGACAAAAAGAATGAATTGGGAAATAACTTGAGAGAAAACTCAGTTGATTTAAGACGATACCCTCAGGAAGAATCCACCTAGACTTCACTTGCTATCTAACACTGAACCATACGATTTATTCACTTGACTTGATCCGTAGGACTCCCTAGTGTATATTAAACCCTCTCTCGAGACGAATAACGTCTAACCCTAGGTTAATTAACGGAAATCTCTTTCTCACTTAATAACCCCCTAGAATAGCAATAAATCGATCTATGGATTCCCATATTAGGTTTCACCCTAATCCGGAAAAATCTCGTCACCCTATCTCTAGGCACGCGAACGACTCCGCTTTAATTATGCTAGATCTATGAATAGGCAGGGACTTTTGCTCCACCACCTAAACACATCATACTTGAATTAATATCCTGAAAACATTAACACAAGAATTAAGCACACATAATTAAGAGCAAATCAGGTATTTATCTTATAGTTCAGAAAACAATAACAAGATTCATCTAGGTTTCATCCCCTTCAGGTATCTGAAGGGTTTAGTTCATAACAAATAAAGAAAACATCTCAGAAGAAAAGATAAAACAAAACATAAGAAATCCCTAAAACTCCCTGAAGGAATTGAAGGAGAGATCCGTCGCCTTGAGTAGAATTCCGGCTTCTAGAGATGGATCAACTGGCTATCTTCGAATGATTCCAACAACTTTAACCTTTTCGGCTTGGCTCCTTGGCCTAGCTAACCGCCCTCTTTCAGGTAACACTTAGGGGGTTTATATAGGCTCTTGGAATGTGTTTCTTCGCCCCAAAGTATCCAAATCCGAATGAAATTGCTTTTTGCCACGATAGGGACACGGCCCTGTCACACGCCTGTGTGACTAATCTTCAAGCCGTGTTCGGACTTCTTTTGTAACACCCTATACCCGAGACCGATGCTAGGACTGGATACGAGGCATTACCATGCTTAAACTCACTTAAACATGTACTTACGGGCTGTAAAATTTTGAACCAACTTAAAACCTTTCTTTCTTGATCATAACATGCATATTACGGGCCTACGAGGCCTTAAACATTTATCCGAACGCCTCCAGACACTTCATCTAACTCTCATCTTAGAAGTAGGGTTCACACGCCCATATTGCTTGAAGACACGCCCGTGTACTCATTTACACGCCCATGCCTACAATCGTGGAAGGTTACTGGCTTTATTCACACGGCTTTGACACGCCCGTGTCTACCAACCGTGTGAAGCTACTGATTTCAACCACACGGCCTAAGCACACGCCCATGCTTTGAACGTGTGTCTTACACGGCTCATACACACTGCCGTGTAAAATGACCGTGGTCTAATTTGATTTAAAACATTAAGGTGCAGGGTTAACACGGTCTAGACACACGCCCGTGTGTCTAACTGTGTAGGCAATTAGAGGCTATTTACCAAGCCATTTGCCTCCCTTAAATTAAGATCAACTCAACTTCAACCAATACAAATCATTAATAATATAACTTTTATGAGCATTACTACATATTTCATTGACATCTATATACAAACAACTTAAACAAGTTTTGCCAACCATTTAGCCATATACAAAAGAATAATAGCTTGATAGCCTATATAATGGCCTTACAAAAAAAATGTTCTCAAGATGAATGATTCTTATACATGCCATACTTAGTAATATAATTTGGCTATACCAAAATAAGGGTCGATAGTGTGCTATGAGCTCCGAATCCAATGATCCACAATTTAGCTTGGCAGGACTACATAGAAAGAAACAATCAAAGACGTAAGCATTTAGCTTAGTAAGTTTGCATGTATAAGACATAAAAAAAATAAGCTTGCTTCATATAAACCATTTGACATAAGAATGGTATCATTATCTCTTCTATAAAGCTTACTTACTCATACATGATTCTTACTTGTCCCATGGTACTTACTAATCTCATACTTGTAAGGTAACAAGGTACCTGTATCTCCTGATCACATTGATCAGCATACTCAAACATAATAATCATGTCTTCTAATTCATCATTCATAACATGAATAATATTCAATTTCAATTTTGATAATGGCTTTGCTTTCTTAACATTCTTGTTTTCACATTTTAGCTTTGCTCATTTGCCCGATGAATTTTCTATGAATTACCGGGAATACTAGATCTCTAGTCATGTACTCGATGCCAATGCCATACTCTAAATATGGCCTTATGTGGAAGATCTCTTCTTGAATCAATGCCAAGCTTGCCTTGGTCTTACATGATAACTTGTTCAATGCCAAGCTTGGGTCCTTGGACTTACATGATAACTTATTCAATGCCAAGCTTGGGTCCTTGGACTTACATGATAATTTATTCAATGCCAAGCTAGGGTGGACTTACATGATAACTTATTCAATGCCGATGCCATGCATTGGCTTGGTCTTATACGGACTTTCTTATCTCATGTACTGTACCGTATATCCAAGGTAATTCATCTTCAATCATGACTTTCTCTTGTTTAATCTTATTGACTTCTTTGTTTAACATAACATTAAACCATTCATGATAACAATGTATATTATACTAAGCAATTAAATGATAAAATCATAAAGCTTAGAACTCACACAAACTTACCTCAAAATACAAAAGGTATGTAGTTAAGCAATTTAATCCTCGACTTTATTCTTGCCTCGGTTTCGATTCGAGCTTCGTTTTCTCTTGATCTAAAATCATAAATAGATCATTTAATAATCATATTGACTAAATTGACTCATAATTCATACTTTGGAAAAATTATTAATTTGCCCCTATACTTTCTCATATTTGCATTTTTTGCCCCTAGGCTCGTAAAATGATTTTTATGAAACATCATGCTTAGCTGAATCATTTTCTCTACTATAGCAATCATCAATTCTCTCTATTTCTAGCATGTATGACCAAATTTTATAATCATCAAAAAGGTCCATACTATCATTTTTCATGAAATTCCTTAAGGAAAAGATGTTTATCTAACATCAAACTCTCATAAACTTCCATAAAACATCATTTAGCATGCATATCATTCATGGCTAAATTTTTAAACATGCATCTTAGCTCATCAAATAGCTAAAAATAGCTTACTCATGCTATCGGGACTTCAAAATACGAAGAATATCAAAAATCGGGCTTAAGAGCACTTACTAGCAAGCTTCAAAAATTGAAGAGCCCTAGCTATGGCTTCTTTCAATTTTCGGCAATGGGGGGGGGGAAGAAGATGATGAGATTTTATCATCTTTTTCTTATTTTAAACACTTATTAGACAAATGACCAAAATGCCCTTCCTCTTAAAAAATTTCTATAACACCATCTCAAGGCCAATTTTGTCCAAAATAATATTTTTTGGAAAAATTGCTATTTAAGGACTTCTAATTACTATTCTAAAGCTATTTCATACAAAAAGCTTCTAGAAACTCATATTTTGCAACTTTTTACAATTTAGTCCTTTTGGACCAATCCACCACAATTTAATAAAATTGCTTCATGAAACATTCATACTAGCATGCAAACATGGCATAAACTTTGTAAACTCATAAATTCACCTCGGATTCATGGTCTCGCACCACTATTCCGATTAGGCCCTAAATCGGGCTGTTACAATTCTCCCCCACTTAGGGATTTTCGTCCTCGAAAATCTTACCAACAAAAAGGTTTGGATACTGGTTTCTTATATTCTCTTCTGTTTCCTACGTAGCTTCCTCTATCCCATGTCTTTGCCACAATACTTTCACTAAGGCAATACTTTTATTTCTCAATTGCTTGACTTCTCGAGCCAAAATTTTGACTGGCTCTTCACTGTAAGTTATGTCGGGATGAATCTCTATCTTTGATGGGGTAATCACATGTGAAGGGTCTGATTTGTAGCGTCACAACATTGACACGTGAAACACATCATGTATCTTTTCTAATTCTGACAGTAGGGCTAAATGATAAGCTACCGGTCCAACTCTTTGAATAATCTCATAAGGTCCAATGAAACGTAGGCTTAACTTGCCTTTCCGACCAAATCTGAGGACTTTTCTCCATGGTGACACTTTCAAGAAAACTTTATCCCCGACTTGGTATTTTATCTCTTTTATCTTTAAATCTGAATAAGACTTTTGTCTATCTGATGCAGCTTTTAAACATTCTCGTATCACTTTAACTTTTTCTTCAGCTTCTCTAACCAAATCAACCCCGTGAATTTGGCTTTCTTTAAGTTCAGTCCAAAATAAAGGCGTTCTGCACTTACGCCCATATAAAGCCTCATAAGGAGCCATCTTTAAGCTTGACTGAAAACTATTGTTGTAGGTAAATTCTATTAATGGGAGAAACTTTTCCCAACTGTTTTGAAATTCAAGAACACAACATCGGAGCATATCCTCTAGTATTTGAATTACTCTTTCCGACTGACCGTCAGTTTGAGGATGAAAGGCTGTGCTAAAACTCAATCTTGTACCCAAGGCTTCTTGCAGCTTCTTCCAAAATATGGATGTGAATCTTGGATCTCTATCCGATATGATCGATAACGGAATTCCGTGAAGCCTTACTATTTCTGAAACATACAAGTTTGCCAACTTGTCAAGTGAGTAATCCACTCGTACGGGTGTAAAATGGGCCACTTAGTGAGCCTATCAACTACAACCCATATAGCATCTTTCTTGCTTGGTGACATCAGTAAACCCGTTACAAAATCCATAGCAATACGGTCCCATTTCCACTCGGGAACCAAGATGGGCTGAAGTAACCCAGAAGGTACTTGGTGTTCAGCCTTTACTTCCTGGCAAATCATGCACTTGGAAACAAACTCTGAAATGTCTTTCTTCATTTTCGGCCACCAATATAGTTGCTTCAAGTCATTATACATCTTAGTGCTACTCGGATGTATAGATAAACACCCGTTATGTGCCTCGTGCAAGATTCTCTGAATAAGTTCTTCCTTTCTCGGTACACAAACCCTATCTCTAAACATCAAATATCCATCAGAATCAATCCGAAAGTCGAAATTGACATCTGAATCACACTGAGTTCTCTTGACTTGCAATTCGATATCTTCTTTTTGAGCCTCAAAGATCTCTTGAAGAAACATTGGTCTAGCTCTCAACTCAGCTAGAATAGGATCATTGTCAGATAAGGTCATTCGCAAATTCATTATCCTTAATGCAAAAAGGGTCTTCCTGCTCAAAGCATCGGCGACCACATTCGTCTTTCCTGGATGGTAGTCAATGATCAACTCATAGTCTTTGATCAAATCTAACCATCTCTGTTGCCTTAAGTTCAGCTCTCTTTGCGTCATCAAGTACTTCAGACTTTTGTGATCAGTAAAAATCTGACATCTTTCACCATATAAATGGTGTCTCCAAATCTTCAAAGCGAAGACTATGGCAGCCAATTCTAAATCATGCGTCGGATAATTCTTTTCGTGAGGCTTCAACTGTCTGGAGGCATAAGCAATCACCTTGCCTTCTTGCATAAGTACATAGCCTAATCCATTTACGGATGCGTCGCTGTAAATTATAAATTCCTTCCTTGATTCGGGTTGTACTAAAACTGGAGCTTCTGTCAGCATTGCTTTCAATTTCTCAAAACTTTGTTGGCATTTTTCTGTCCACTCAAACTTCACATTTTTCTGTAACAATCATTGGGGTTGCAATCATGGAAAACCCCTTGACAAATCGCCTGTAATAGTCGGCTACGCGCAGAAAACTTCTAGTTTCGGAGATGTTCCTAGGTGGCTTCCAGTCCATTATGGCTGAGATCTTACTAGGATCTACTCGGACTCCATCTCTCGAGACAATATGTCCAAGAAATCCTACTTCCTTAAGCCAAAACTCGCTTTTACTGTACTTGGCATATAACTGATTTTCTCGAAGAGTCTGCAAAACTATCCGAAGATGTTCAGCATCCTCATTCTCATCTTTGGAATAAATTAGTATGTCGTCAATAAAAACAACCACAAACTTGTCAAGGTATGGCCTAATGATGCGGTTCATTAAATCCATGAATACCGCAGGTGTATTGGTCAACCTAAAGGGCATGACTAAAAATTCATATTGCACATACCTCGTTCGAAAGGCAGTCTTGGATACATCTGAATCTTTCACCCTCAGCTGGTAGTACACTGATCTCAAATCTATTTTAGAGAACACAGTAGCTCCTTTCAATTGATCAAACAAATCATCGATCCTAGGCAATGGGTACTTGTTCTTTACTGTCACTTTATTAAGCTGACGGTAATCTATGCACAATCTCATGGTGCCATCTTTCTTTTTCACAAATAAAACTGGAGCACCCCATGGTGAACAACTTGATCTTGCAAAACCCTTATCAGTCAATTCTTGCAACTGTAACTTCAATTCTTTCAACTCTGTTGGAGCCATCCTATAAGGAGTAATAGATATCGATACCGTACCGGGAACTAACTCAATGCTGAACTCAACTTCTCTAACTGGTGGTAGTCCTAGTAATTCTTCGGGAAAAACATCCACGTACTCACATACTATCGGTACTGACTCAATCCTCAGCTTTGTTTCTTTATCGTTCATCACAAAGGCTAGATATGCTTCATACCCTTTTCTTAAACATCTTTGTGCCATCATAATAGAAATCATTACCGACAATCTATTATGTTCGTCGGATTTGACATGAAGAACATCCCCACTTTCACATTTCATTTCTATGCACTTCTTCCCGCAATTAACTATTACTTTATGAGTAGCCAACTAGTCCATACCAAGAATGAGGTCAAATTCATCAAATGGTAACAACATAAGATTTACTTTAAAGCAATGACTTCTAATCATTAGTGGACAATCTTTACATACTTTATCAACTAACACACTCTTGCCTAAAGGATTAGACACCTTTATCATGAATTTTGTAGTATCTATAGGCATACTCAAATTAGATACTAATTTCATACAAATATAAGAGTGTGTAGATCCGGGATATATTAAGGCAATAACTTTAGTATTGTAAAGAGAAAAGGTACCCGTAATAACATCAGGAGAAGATGCCTCTTCGTGTGCGCGAATGGCATAAGTCCTTGCAGGCGCTCTAACCTCGGGTCTCGCGGCCTGATCTCTAGGGTTACTTCTTCCACTTGCCCCACTTCCCGGGTTTTTCTGCGGTCTCCCTCTGACCATATTCCCGGATCTCGGGTTTTGAGTTCTTTCTTCTTTCATCTTCTCTGGACAATCTTTTATGAAATGGTCTTGGCATCCACATCTAAAACATGCATTTTCATGTGCTCTGCACTCTCCGAGATGACTTCTGCCACACTGTGGGCATTCAGGTCTAAAATTTCCAACACTTGCAATTAAAGTCGCCTGTGCTTTATTTCTCGAATACTGTTTACTCTTGTCCTTTCTTGAGAACCCAGTGGAAGTAGCTGATCGAGCAGGGAAATCTCTTGACTTCTTGGACGAAGACTGGAATGACTTATTCCAATGTCTCTTTTTAGAGTCACGAGACTCCATTTCAGACTTCTTCTTCTCCTTTACTAGTTCTTCGGCTTTACAAGCCCTTTCTACTAGCACAACAAATTCTTTTAATTCTAGGACAGCAACAAGCAATTTGATGTCCTCATTTAACCCATATTCAAACCTTTTACTCATGATGGCCTCAGTGGATACACATTCGTGAGCGTACTTGATAAGTCGTACAAACTTCCGCTCATAGTCGGTTACAGACATCTTGCCTTGCTTTAACTCTAGAAATTCTTTTCTTTTCTGTTCCACAAATCTTTGACTAATATACTTTTTCTTGAACTCTTCCTGGGAGAATTCCCATGAAATCTTTTCCCTTGGTACTACCGACATAAGGGTGTTCCACCATTGGCAAGCAGAGTCTCTTAAGAGAGAGACTACACACTTCATGCATTCTTCAGGTGTACATGACAACTCATTAAATACCCTGATGGTATTTTCCAACCAGAACTCAGCTCTTTCTGGATCATCTCCCTTTTTAGCTCAGAATTCTTCTGCCCCATGTTTCCTGATCCTATCGATTGGAGGTTTATCTCCTCTTACCACCTCTATTACTTGAGGGGTTGCAGGAACAGGTTGCGGAACAGGCGGGGGTGGAGAGGGTTGTGCATTCGGGTTCGCCCGAATGAATTCTGTATACCATGTGTTCATCATGTGGAGGAAGGCTTCTCTAGCCTATTCTCCTCCTATTTGACTCACCGTAACTGTCCCCTCAGCGGGAGCAGGCGCATTACTTTCTACGTCATCCACCAGATTTCCTTCGGAATCCATTTACTATATGTATAAACAAAATTTTAAGTCGTCAGGAGTTGTTACAGTATCATAATAAAAACATTCTTAGGTATGGCATGTATAGCTAGACTCGTGTTTATGCTACGTTAATCCTAGAATCGACTAAACTGTAGCTCTGATACCACTAAATGTAACACCCTATACCCGAGACCGATGCTAGGACTGGATACGAGGCATTACCATGCTTAAACTCACTTAAACATGTACTTACAGGCTGTAAAATCTTGAACCAACTTAAAACCTTTCTTTCTTGATCATAACATGCATATTACGGGCCTACGAGGCCTTAAACATTTATCCGAACGCCTTCGGACACTTCATCTAACTCTCATCTTAGAAGCAGGGTTCACACGCCCATGTTGCTTGAGGACACGCCCGTGTACTCATTTACACGCCCATGCCTACAACCGTGGAAGGTTACTGACTTTATTCACACGGCTTTGACACGCCCGTGTCTACCAACCGTGTGAAGCTACTAACTTCAATCACACGGCCTAAGCACACGCCCATGCTTTGAACGTGTGTCTTACACGGCTCATACACACGGCCGTGTAAAATGACTGTGGTCTAATTTGATTTAAAACATTAAGGTGCAGGGTTAACACGGTCTAGACACACGCCCGTGTGTCTAACCTTGTAGGCAATTAGAGGCTATTTACCAAGCCATTTGCCTCCCTTAAATTAAGATCAACTCAACTTCAACCAATACAAATCATTAATAATATAACTTTTATGAACATTACTACATATTTCATTGACATCTATATACAAATAACTTAAACAAGTTTTGCCAACCATTTAGTCATATACAAAAGAATAATAGCTTGATAGCCTATATAATGGCCTTACAAAAAAATGTTCTCAAGATGAATGATTCCTATACATGCCATACTTAGTAATATAATTTGGCTATACCAAAATAAGGGTCGATAGTGCACTATGAGCTCCGACTCCAATGATCCACAATTTAGCTTGGCGGGACTACATAGAAAGAAACAATCAAAGACGTAAGCATTTAGCTTAGTAAGTTTGCATGTATAAGACATAAAAAAAATAAACTTGCTTCATATAAACCATTTGACATAAGAATGGTATCATTATCTCTTCTATAAAGCTTACTTACTCATACATGATTCTTACTTGTCCCATGGTACTTACTAATTTCATACTTGTAAGGTAACAAGGTACCTGTATCTCTTGATCACATTGATCAGCATACTTAAACATAATAATCATGTCTTCTAATTCATCATTCATAACATGAATAATATTCAATTTCAATTTTGATAATGGCTTTGCTTTCTTAACATTCTTGTTTTCACATTTTAGCTATGCTCATTTACCTGATGAATTTTCTATGAATTACAGGGAATACTAGATCTCTAGTCATGTACTCGATGCCAATGCCATACTCTAAATATGGAGTTATGTGGAAGATCTCTTCTTGAATCAATGCCAAGCTTGCCTTGGTCTTACATGATAACTTGTTCAATGCCAAGCTTGGGTCCTTGGACTTACATGATAACTTATTTAATGCCAAGCTTTGGTCATTGGACTTACATGATAACTTATTCAATGCCAAGCTTGGGTTCTTGGACTTACATGATAACTTATTCAATGCCGATGCCATGCCTTGGCTTGGTCTTATACGGATTTTCTTATCTCATGTACTGGACCGTATATCCAGGGTAATTCATCTTCAATCAGGACTTTCTCTTGTTTAATCTTATTGACTTCTTTGTTTAACATAACATTAAACCATTCATGATAAAAATGTATATTATACTAAGCAATTAAATGATAAAATCATAAAGCTTAGAACTCACACAAACTTACCTCAAAATACAAAAGGTATGTAGTTAAGCAATTTAGTCCTCGACTTTATTCTTGCCTCGATTTTGATTCGGGCTTCATTTTCTCTTGATCTAAAATCATAAATATATAATTTAATAATCATATTGACTAAATTGACTCATAATTCATACTTTGAAAAAATTACTAATTTGCCCTTATACTTTCTCATATTTTCACTTTTTGCCCCTAGGCTCGTAAAATGATTTTTGTGCAACTTTCTTAAACATCATGCTTAGCTGAATCATTTTCTCTACTATAGCAATCATCAATTCTCTCTATTTCTTGCATGTATGACCAAATTTTATAATCATTACAAAAAGGTCCATACTATCATTTTTCATGAAATTCCTTAAGGAAAAGATATTTATCTAACATCAAACTCTCATAAACTTCCATAAAACATCATTTAGCATGCATATCATTCATGGATATATTTTTAAACATGCATCTTAGCTCATCAAATAGCTAAAAATAGCTTACTCATGCTACCGGGACTTCAAAAATACGAAGAATATCAAAAATCGGGCTTAGGAGCACTTACTAGCAAGCTTCAAAAATTGAAGAGCCCTAGCTATGGCTTCTTTCAATTTTCGGCAATGGGGGGGAAGAAGATGATGAGATTTTTATCATCTTTTTCCTATTTTAAACACTTATTAGACAAATGACCAAAATGCCCTTCCTCTTAAAAAATTTCTATAACACCATCTCAAGGCCAATTTTGTCCAAAATAATATTTTTGGAAAAATTGCTATTTAAGGACTTCTAATTACTATTCTAAAGCTATTTCATACAAAAAGCTTCTAGAAACTCATATTTTGCAACCTTTTACGATTTAGTCCTTTTGGACCAATCAACCACAATTTAATAAAATTGCTTCATGAAACATTCATACTAGCATGCAAACATGGCATAAGCTTTGTAAACTCATAAATTCACCTCGGATTTGTGGTCTCGCACCACTATTTCGACTTGGCCTTAAATCGGGCTGTTACATCTTTAATGAGGCACGGCCGTGTGACTCAGGGGTAAGGCCGTGTTCTAGATGATCAATGTGGCACAACCGTGTGGGCTTAAGTCTAGGCCGTGTGGATTTCGTGATATGGCCCATTTACTCCGTTTTGGGCCCATTTTATGATCTTTTCATCCTCGGGTGCTTTCCTGGGTATAAGACATGAAAGAAAGGATTAAGAGCACCTTTTTATATGAATCGAGGCTTAAATAATCCAAAAGCATACTAAATGTGGGATTAAAATATGTTGCTTTTACGGTTTATCAAATACCCCCACACTTAAGCTTTTGCTTGTCCTCAAGCAAAATTCTCAACTTACAATTAAAACAAACTTTCCATGATTCATAATTCCTATCAATAATGTCTCATCATAATTCATAGATAATTTATACATAGATGAGTTAACTCGAAGAGTCCTAAAGATTCAAACAGTCAAAGTAATATATTTGTAGCATAAAAACGTAGGTGTTTGCCTTTATCTAAATAATTACCTTTGATTCAAAATCGACAAGGATTGACATCCTCACTAAAGATTCGCTCAAATCACGCGAGGTGTTTAAGGTTCAAAATTAAGCTCACAGAAGTCGAACCTGAAAAGTTAATCCCATAGGCTTGCCTGAAAATCAAATCTCCACCACTGTAATATGAGATGATACACAAATCAAAAGGTCTTTAACAGGGTTGTAACGGGGCTAGGGTTAAATGTGTGGATAAAGGTTGAATTAGAAGGTTAGAATCGAGACTGACCTGACAAATTGCCTAACTAATTTGAACTAATCCTAAATAATTACATCAATTGAAAACTAATAATATGAGATTTTTCCTCAAGATGTGGAATTTCAACATGTAAGCTCACTTAGTAGAACTAATACTGAATATACTTCAGGTTTTTTTTTAAGAACAAATCAAGTTTACATAATAAGGAATGTATCTGTAACTTAAAATAAAGATAACAGCTAGACAACATATCAAATCAAATCTCGATATAAGGGTAGTCAAAAGGAATGGTGATAACAAATACAAAGGGGTTTTGGGTTAATATTAGCTGGTAAGTCAATAAAAAGGGTTGTTAGGATAAACGGGGTTCACTAAGGGTTAATTATGGAGGTAGGCTTTTTAGTGGAGTGAGTGGGTTAAATCCTAGGTGCCTTTATCATCTCTGTATATCAAATCATAGATATGGTCTCAACATGTATAATCGAGGCAAGTTCTAGAATAACAGTTCATAGTTGACACACTCATAATCAATAAAGTGAGCATGGAAAAGAATATATGCTCTAATAGGCTCAAAATCTCACAAAAATTATGGGTCTTTTGACATCAACCTTGTAAATTTCAAACTTCCAGATAATATTCAGATTCAGCTCAACAACCTAGCAAAGATTTTAATTCTGAAAAAAAATAGACTTATCATGCTCGATTCTCTAATATTCTTCTAATTGAATCATCAATGCAAAATTAACTATGACTTAATCTAAAACATATCAATAAAAATCATAAATCATCAGAAATTTCATCCTAATTAGTAATATTAGGGAATTACTTAAAAACAAGACTAAATTCAGGAATTTTGAGAATAATGAAGAAAGTTAGGCCGGAGTTGAGAATAATGCAGAAAGTTAGGCACTTTTATCCCCCCACACTTAAGATGTACATTGCCCTCAATGTACAAAGATAGATAATGACAGTTATATGATATCAAAAGAGAAGGGAGAAAGTGACACTTCCTGAATTACGGATGAGATCCTTTGGACTGGCAGAGGTCGTGGTTACGGATGACTTATGTAGTAGTGAATTACTCCTAGTGATTTGTTCATTTCTATGGAGTGTTCATTTGATACTGTGAAGTCATCAGTTAGAAATCTCGGAGGCGTATAAATATATGTTAGGAATACTCGAAGGTTAGATGTGAATGATAATCATGATAAAAGTTTGCAATGTATAAAGAAAAAGTTCAAACTAAGACAAATTAAAATAAATGAAAAATAAGGAAAACAGAAAATTTAAAAGTTAAAGCCTAAAATAAGAAAAGAAAATCTAGATAAATAAAAGGACTCAGAGGTCCTCATTATCGGTCGGGTCCTGTGGTGGTGTCGGTGATGAGATATGGAAGTGATGGCATATCTGCAGGAGGGTGGCCTCGATTCTGTCAAGACGTCGAGCGTTGTTAGTGAAATATTGCTCGAACTGGTTGAGACGTGCAGAGATATTCGACAATGAAGCTGCTGCATGAGATGGCCGCTGGCTCGGAGCTGGTGCCTCCTATGGTGGTGGTGGGACATCATCAGTAATGTCCTCGGGCTCCGCTTCATTTGTGGTTAATCGGTATTGGGGAGGGTCGGTTCCTAGACGATGTTTAATCATCCTTATGTGTAGCATCGTCTGAATGCCCTGAGGTATCATCTGGCCGATCAGTGTGAGCGAAGAAATCTGAGCCTCGGTGTGGA
Organism: Gossypium australe; assembly: GCA_005393395.2. NCBI lineage: Eukaryota > Viridiplantae > Streptophyta > Magnoliopsida > Malvales > Malvaceae > Gossypium > Gossypium australe. The sequence continues at coordinate 129,465,015 of CM016621.1, read as the reverse complement.
GGAGGCCAAAGTGTCGAGCTAACCGAGTGATGTACGGCCCCATCGATAAAATTCCCTTCCTATGCGGCTCCGTTTGGTGCTAAATTGCACAGGCGATGAAGTATGCGAGGTCGAAAACGTGTCCTTCTGACATGCATGATAGGTAGTAGACATCGTGCTTGTTAACTACGCCGGTGCTTTCACGTCAACCTATGATAGTGTAGGCTAGAATGGCGTGGATATACCGCTGGGGTGGGCCAAGGGCTGTCGCCTTAGAGCGACTGAGGTCGTAGATGCCTGTGGTGGGGGCTAAGCTGCGCTAGCAGTTGAGGGGAGTGCAGTGGAGCTGACGGTTTAACTCTGAGAGTGGATTTTTTGCTATAAACTCCTCCGTGTAGAGTGTGACCTTAGGCGACGTACTGTGCCCCCTAAACGGAATTGGACTGTGCCTGGGTCGTTATATTAGTTCATCACTGTCTGTAAGGTGAAAGTGGTGCAAAACTCGAGTGTGAGTTCCAAATATGTGGGCTCGATGATAGAGAAAAATTGCTCCTACGACTCGATCGATATGAGGGCTCGAATATCGGCTGCTAGTCCGACCTGTTCCACGGCGTCCCAGTGATGTACGACCTGTTCCAAAGTGTCGAGCTAACCGAGTGATGTACGGCCCCATCGATAAAATTCCCTTCCTATGCGGCTCCGTTTGGTGCTAAATTGCACAGGCGATGAAGTATGCGAGGTCGAAAACGTGTCCTTCTGACATGCATGATAGGTAGTAGACATCGTGCTTGTTAACTACGCCGGTGCTTTCACGTCAACCTATGATAGTGTAGGCTAGAATGGCGTGGATATACCGCTGGGGTGGGCCAAGGGCTGTCGCCTTAGAGCGACTGAGGTCGTAGATGCCTGTGGTGGGGGCTAAGCTGCGCTAGCAGTTGAGGGGAGTGCAGTGGAGCTGACGGTTTAACTCTGAGAGTGGATTTTTTGCTATAAACTCCTCCGTGTAGAGTGTGACCTTAGGCGACGTACTGTGCCCCCTAAACGGAATTGGACTGTGCCTGGGTCGTTATATTAGTTCATCACTGTCTGTAAGGTGAAAGTGGTGCAAAACTCGAGTGTGAGTTCCAAATATGTGGGCTCGATGATAGAGAAAAATTGCTCCTACGACTCGATCGATATGAGGGCTCGAATATCGGCTGCTAGTCCGACCTGTTCCACGGCGTCCCAGTCAGTGCACCTTCCGGTGCCGAGAGGTCTTTCTCGGAATGCCTTATATCGTTCTTCCTAAGCTTCTTGAGAGAATTGAAGGAGGCTGTGTCTTATTTAGAAAGAGGCACTAGCTGAGGACGAGCTGGGTCCCTTTCTTTTCTTGGTGGGGGCGGACGTAGTTCGTTTCCCTCGTGATGATGACATTATACCTGAAATAATAGATATTCAAGTAATGTTTGTACGAAATTGTCATCTAGACCCCAGATATTAAATCCTATAAGCAGCCTATTCTAATTTTACATAGGAAAATTTGTATAAGAATGTAATCAATAGAAATTATGAAATCTATCTAACAATCGATAAATAGCAACTAATAATTAACAATCAAAATTTTCACTATAAATATTCATGGGAAATGAAACATGGAGACAAGTTCTAAGAAAATAAATTATGCTTAAAACAAAAACAAAAACAAAGCAAAATAATATAAAATTTATCAATCTTTAAGTCAAGAAGATGAAGTAATGAAGGGAACCAGGGGTTGTGATGGTGTAAATTAGCTGGACACGGGCGGAGCACGGTGGTGTTGTGAGGTTTTTCTGCAGGTACACGTCTGTGTGTGGGCGTGGACTGCTGCAGCACGGCGGTGGTGTGGGCGTGTTCTTCCTGCAGCACGGTGGTGGTGCGGGCGTGTTCACGGTTTTAGGGTGGTTTTTTGAAAGAAAGGAAGATTGGGGTTTTGTTGGGACGGTGAAGGCTGTGGCTGTGGGTGTGGCCAGATTTGAGAGAAAAGAAGTTTTAAAATTTTTTTTAGGGTTGATTTAGGGGAGATGAGCGGTTTAGTTACTTAAATAGGGGTGAGAGCACGGGAAGGGCCACGCCCGTGCTCGATTTTTATGCGCCCGTGTTTTTCTTGATTTTGAATTTTAGGCGCGTTCAGGTGTTTGGCCACGGCCGTGGGTATTTGTGGTCTGCCCGTGTTCTTACTCACAGGTCATGTAGAACGGGCATGTTCTGCCCGTGTTCGACAAGTCAGTATGTTGGCATAGTGAGGTACCACGGGCGTGTGCAGCCCGTGTGTGGCAAGTAAGTATCCTCACACGGTCGCTGGGCACGGCCGTGTTCTACCCGTGTTTAGGAAAATTTTATCTCTTGTTGTGTACGGCTATAGGTATGCCCGTGTTTCATCCCCTGACTTCCACACGGCCACGGACACGCCCGTGTGCAAGGCCGTGTGGCCCTAAACCTGTACTTCATTGATATGGAGTTAGATGCTTAAAAGTAAAATGTTAGTAAATTAGTGCTCGGGTTGCCTCCCGAGAAGCACTCGTTTATAGTCTTAAGCTAGACTTACCCTGTTTTCATTTCTACAAGAAGGTTCATGGAGCTGAAGCTCCTCTCTCATATCCCTAAAATCTGCACCATTATAAATTTTGAGTCGGTGACCATTTACCTTGAATGTGCCTTTAGTAGGGTGAGTTACCTCGATTGTGCCATATGGAAAAATTGTTTTGATCATGAATGGGCCTGACCATCTTGATTTTAGCTTCCCAAGGAATAGTTTAAGTCTTGAGTTGTATAGCAGGACCAAGTCCCCTACTTCAAATTGTTTTGATTTCTTGAGACGAGCATCATGGCGTCGTTTTGTTGCCTCATTGTATAGTTTTGGGTTCTCGTATGCCTCAGCTCTCCATTCGGCTAGCTCGTTCATCTGCATCATTCGTTTCTTTCCTGCAGTTTTAAGATCAAAATTTAAAAATTTTATGGCCCAAAAAGCCTTGTGTTCTAACTCGAATGGTAGATGACAGCTTTTCCCGTATACAAGTTTGTATGGGGACGTTCCCAGAGGGGTTTTAAATGCTGTTCTATAGGCCCATAAGGCATCATCTAAATTTAATGCCCAATCTTTCCTGTTTGATTCAACCGTTTTTTCTAGGATGCGTTTAAGTTCCCGGTTTGCTACTTCAACTTGCCCACTAGTTTGAGGGTGATATGGGGTAGCTATCCTGTGGTGTACTCCATATTTTTTTAAGACTTTGTCAAATTGAGTATTACAGAAATGAGTGCCCCTATCACTAATGATAGCTCTAGGTGTTCCAAAACGAGAGAACAGTTTCTTGAGAAACTTAACTACTACCCTAGCATCCTTGGTAGGTAAAGCTTCAACTTCCACCCATTTTGACATGTAATCAACTGCCACTAGGATGTATTTATTTCCAAATGAACTAGGGAATGGTCTCATAAAATCAATACCCCATACATCAAATATTTCACATGATAACATATATGTTTGAGGCATTTCATCACGTTTAGAAATATTACCTGTTCTTTGGCATTTATCACACGAGGTAACATACCTGTTGGCATCTTTAAATAGAGTGGGCCAATAAAAACCTGATTCGAGTATTTTGTGTGCTGTCTTGATGCCACTGTAGTGTCCTCCTGAAGGTCCTGAATGGCAATGTTCCAGGATTTTGCTTGCTTCTGCCTTTGTAACGCATCTTCGAATTACCTAATCTGCACATATGCGGAAAAGAAAGGGATCTTCCCAAAAATAGTTTTTCGCATCAGCAAAGAGTATGCTTCTTTTGGTGATGTGTTAGTTTTTTTGGCAAGATGTTAACAGCTAAAGAATTTGCAATGTTTGCAAACCATGGTATCTCAGAATGTGTTATAGAAAAGAGTTGTTCTTCGGGAAATGAGTCATTTATCTCACTTTCATCGACTCTTCGATATGTGGATTCTCAAGTCTGGAGATGTAATCTGCTGCAAGATTCTCAGCTCCCTTCTTATCTTGTATTTCCAAATCAAACTCCTGCAAAACTAAAATCCATCGTATGAGTCAAGGTTTTGCATCAGGTTTGGTTAAAAGATAACGGAGAGCTGAATGGTCAGTGTAAATGACAACTTTAGACAATATTAGATACTGCCTAAATTTGTCAAAAGCAAAAACTACAGCTAGCAATTCTTTCTCCGTGGTGGTGTAGATTTCTTGTGCGGGTGTTAATGTTCTGTTAGCGTAGTAAATTGGCTGAAAATGCTTGTCTCTTCGTTGTCCCAAAACTGCACCTACTGCAAAATCACTTGCATCACACATTAGTTCAAAGGGTAAATTCCAATCAGGTGCAATTATAATTGGAGCATTTATTAATTTATCCTTAAGGACATTAAATGCATCTAAACATTCCTGATTGAAATTGAAACGAACATCTTTTTCTTGTAATTTTGTTAAAGGCTTAGCTATTTTAAAAAAATTATTAATAAATCTTCTATAGAACCCTGCATGTCCTAAAAAGCTTCTGATAGCCTTAACTGAACTAGGGGGATGTAATTTTTCTATGGTTTCAACCTTTGCTTTATCTACCTCAATCCTTTTACTAGAAATCTTATGTCCTAATACAATCCTTTCTCTTACCATAAAGTGACATTTTTCCCAATTCAAAACAAGGTTTGTTTCCTCACATCTCATTAGAAATCGTTTTAAATTTTTAAGGAAAAGATGGAAAGAATTACCGAATATCGAGAAATCATCCATAAATACCTCCATAATGTCTTCCACAAGTTTGTCAAAGATTGCCAACATACAACGCTGAAATGTAGTAGGAGCATTATATAATCCACAAGGCATTCTACGATAAGCAAACGTACTGTATGGGCATGTAAATGTTGTCTTCTCTTGATCTTCAGGAGCTACTGGGATTTGGAAGTAGCCGGAGAGTCCGTCCAAGAAACAGTAGTACATATGCCCGGATAGTCTTTCTAACATTTGATCTATGAAGGGTAGAGGGAAGTGACCTTTTCTGGTGGCATCGTTCAACTTTCTATAGTCTATACAGACTCTCCAACCTGTAACTGTTCTTGTAGGGATTAACTCATTCTTTTCATTGGGCACTACAGTAATGCCTCCTTTCTTTGGAGCCACCTGTATAGGACTTACCCAAGTACTGTCAGAAATATGATAAACTATTCCTGCATCTAGAAGTTTAATTACCTCAGCCTTGACTATTTCTTTCATGTTGGGTGATAAACCGTAATTGTAACATATTTTAATCCCACATTTAGCTTAGTTTTGGATGATTTATCCTTCAATTTATGTAAAAAGGTGCTCTTAATCCTTTCTTTTCATGTCCTATACCTAGGAAAGCACCCGAGGATGAAAATGACATAAAACGGGCCCAAAACAAAGTAAATGGGCCATATCAAGAAATCGACACGGCCTGGCCCAAAATCCACACGGCCGTGCCTTGTCAAGCCTCCAGAACACGGCCTCAACCCCAATTTACACGGCTGTGTATCAATTTAGAAATCCGAACACGGCCTGAAGACGAAGCCACATCGGCGTGTGACATGGCCGTGTCCCTGTCGTGGCAATGAACAATTTCATTCGGATTTGGATACTTTGGGACAAAGAAACACATTCCAAGAGCCTATAAATATCCCCTAAGTACCACCGTTGAAAGGGATCGAAGCTAGGTCAAAGAGCCAAGCCGAAAAGGTCAGAGTTGAGGGAATCACTCGAAGATAGCCTGTTGATCCATCCCAAGAAGCCGGAGTTATACTCAAGACGACGGATTTCTCCTTCAATTCCTTCAGGGAGTTTTAGGGATTTCTTATGTTTTGTTTTATCTTTTCTCTTGAGATGTTTTATTTATTTGTCATGAACTAAACCCCTCAGATACCTGAAGGGGATGAAACCTAGATGAATTTTGTTATTTGATTTCTGAATTATATGATAATTACTTAGTTTGTTCTTAATTATGTTGCTTAATCCAAATCTGATGTGCTTAGGTGGAGGAGGAATAGACCCTGCCTAAGAGTAGATCTAACATAATTAAGCGGAGTTGATCGAACGCCTAGAGATAGGGTTACGAGATTTTGCCGGATTAGGGTGAAACCTAATATGGGAATCCATTGATCGATTTACTGCTATTCTAGGGGGTTATTATAAGAGAACGAGAGTTCCACTAATTAACCTAGGGTTAGACGTTATTCGCCTCAAGAGAGGGTTTAATATAGGCTAGGGAGTCCTACAGATCAAGCTAAGTAAAAGAAATCATATGGTTCAGTGTTAAATGACAAGTGAAGTCTGGGTGGATTCTTCCTAAGGGTATCATCGTAATCAACTGAGTTTTTCGTCAAGTTATTTCGCAATTCGTTCTTTTTGTCTTGTGTCTTTAGCTTAGTAGTCGTTAATTTAGATTAAAGCAACTTCACTATATCTTTAAGGCTAAATAATAAAAAGAAAGTTAGTATTAGTACTTTTAGTTCCTTTGGGTTTGACAATTCGATCTTGCCTAAGCTATACTACTGTTCGATAGGTACACTTGCCTTTAATCGTTGCCAGAGTTAGTTTCCAGGTTCGATCACATTCATTATAAATTTTTAAAACTTTATTTTCAACGATCAAGTTTTTGGCGCCATTGCCGGGGAACTAAAATATTAAGAACGCTCTATTTTTATTACTTTAGCCATTATTTTTTTTATTATTTATTTTATTTTTAGGTCAAATTTTAATTTTTGCTAACTTTTCTTACTTTCTTTCTTTCCCTAGCAGATACCTTTGGTATACGACAGCGAAATTGAAGCTACCGCTCGTAGGAATCGTCGAGAAACCAGGCGAGCGTTAGATTACACAAACATAGAGGAAGAAGGCAGATCCAATCCTACTGAAGGGATGGACGAGAATAACCCACCACCATGGAATGTGGGGAAAACAATGCTCCACGTACAATGTTTGATTATGCGAAACCGCACTTGACAGGAGCGGAATCAAGTATTGTTAGGCCTGCTATAGCTGCTAATAATTTTGAATTAAAGCCTAACGCAATACAAATGATTCAACAGTTTGTTCAATTTGATGGTTTGCAGGACGAAGATCCAAACGCTCATATAGCTAACTTTTTAGAGTTCTATGATACCTTCAAAATAAATGGTGTTTCTGATGATGCCATACGTCTTCGGTTATTCCCTTTTTCATTAAGGAATAAAGCCAAACAATGGTTAAACTCGTTACCAAGAGGGTTAATCATTACATGGGAACAAATGACCGAAAAATTTTTATTGAAATATTTCCCACCAGCCAAAACGGCTAAATTACGGAATGATATCTCTTCTTTTGTGCAGATGGATCTAGAAACATTATACGACGCATGGGAGAGATACAAGGATCTCTTGAGGAGATGTCCACACCATGGTCTACCCTTATGGCTACAAGGACAAACCTTCTACAATTGTATAAACCCCTCAACGAGGCAACTAATTGATTCAGCTGCCGGTGGAACCCAGAACAACAAAACTCCAGAAGCAGCCTATGAGTTCATTGAGGAAATGTCACTGAATAATTATTAGTGGCAAGTTAACAGGACGAAACCGACAAAATCACCCGGAGTTTTCAACATCGATGCATTGACTATGCTATCAACACAGATGGAGACGATGAATAAAAAGATTGATAGTTTGTGTTCTTCGCAGGCACATCCAGTCATGCAGTGCGACTCAAGTGGAATCATGGCGAATCCTGAGTACCCACCTTACCAACTGGAAGCAGAGAACGAACAGATGAACTATATAGGTAACAATTTCAGATCCAATAATAATCTTTATAGTAACACTTACAATCCAGGTTGGAGGAACCACCCAAATTTTTAATGGGGAGGTCAAGGAAACCAAGGAAATCAAAGACAACAACCTCCTCAAAACTTCAAAAATTAGCCCTATTCACAAGAGAAGAATCCAACCCTTGAGGAGATGCTGACAAAATTTTTGACAGACACTGAAAATCGTTTTCACAAAACTGAGACAACACTTAAAGATCAACAAGCATCAGTTGAAAAACTTACTGAGTCATTTGGGGAGCTATACAAGATAGTTGGACTACTTACTAAGATGATTTGTGAAATACGGGCAGAAATCTTTTCTAAAGAAACAGAACAGGTAAAAATAGTTACATTAAGAAGTGGAAAGGAATTGGCCGAACCAAAGAAACAAATCCCACACGAAGGTAACAACCCAAGAAATGAGGCAGTTGAGGAAGCAAATCCAGTATGAAATGAAAGTGAACCACCAATCCCATATCCAGTAAAGATGCAGAAGGAACGACTAGACGTCCAATACGGTAAGTTTCTTGAACTTTTTAAACAAAATTCATATTAACTTACCCTTTGTTGAGGCTATTTCACAGATGCCAAAGTATGCAAAATTCTTAAAGGAACTCCAAACAAACAAAAGGAAGCTTGAAGAAGTGTCGATAGTGGAACTTAATGAAGAATGCTCAGCCATCCTCCAAAACAAGTTCCCAGCCAAATTAAAAGATCCAGGAAGTTTTACTATCCCTTGTTTAATTGGTAGCCTGAATATTAAGAAAGCATTAGCTGATCTAGGTGCCAGTATTAACTTAATGCCTTACAAAATGTTTAAACAACTAAATCTTGGAGAACAAAAACCCACTAGGATGAGTATTCAGTTAGCTGATAGATCCATTAGATATCCTGGAGGGGTTATCGAAGATATCTTGGTAAAAATTGATAAATTTATTTTCCCTATTGATTTTGTTGTGTTAGACATGGATGAAGACATTAATGTCCCTCTAATTCTAGGGCGTCCTTTTTTAGCCACTGCTAGAGCTGTTATTGATGTAGGTGATGGTAAACTCGCACTAAGGATAGGCGACGAAGAAATTATTTTTCAAATTTATGATGCCATGCGATATTCTAAAGAGCAAGATGACTCCTGTTATTTTGTTGATACTACTGGTCATATCATTCAAAATTCATTATAGGAAATCATACATGACGACACGATGGAACTGTGCCTAACTTAAGAAGAGGGGGAAGAAGAAGATGAAGACAATGAGTTGAATCTGAATACATCGTTATCCAGACAGATGAAAGAAGAAAGCATTGAAAATGATAACGAAATAAAACAAAAATCTTCCATTGAAGAGCCACCCAGTCTGGAATTAAAATAATTGCCAAAACACTTGGAATATGCATTCCTTGGGGAAAATTCTACGCTACCGGTTATTATTTCTTTAGAACTAGAACCCAAGGAAAAAGAGGAACTGATACTGGTACTAAGAGAACATAAAAGGGCCATAGCTTGGAAAATTTCTGACATCAAGGGTATAAGCCCTTCATTCTGCAGCCACAAAATTTTAATGGAAGAAGAATACAAGCCGTGTGTGCAACCCCAGAGACGACTAAACCCTAACATGAAAGAGGTAGTCAAAGCTGAGGTAATTAACCAAACCTGATGCAAAACCTTGACTCATACGATGGATTTTAGTTTTACAAGAATTTGATTTGGAAATACAAGATAAGAAGGGAGCTGAGAATCTTGCAGCGGATCACCTTTCTAGACTTGAAAGTCCACATACCAAAGAGCTAGATGAAAGTGAAATAAACGATTTGTTTTTCGAGAACAACTCTTTTCTATAACACATTCTGAGGTACCATGGTTTGCAAATATTGCGAATTATTTAGCAGCTAACATCTTCCCAAAAAAATTAACACATCACCAAAAGAAGCGATTCTTTGCTGATGTAAAAAATTATTTTTGGGAAGATCCTTTTGTTTTCCACATATGTGCAGATTAGGTAATTCGAAGATGCGTTACAAAGGTAGAAGCAAGCAAAATTCTGGAACATTGCCATTCAGGACCTTTTGGAGGACACTACAGTGGAATTAAGATAGCACACAAAATACTTGAATCAGGTTTTTATTGGCCCACTCTATTTAAAGATGCCAACAGGTATGTTACCTCGTGTGACAGATGCCAAAGAACAGGTAATATTTCTAAACGTGATGAAATGCCTCAAACATATATGTTGTCATGTGAAATATTTGACGTATGGGGTATTGATTTTATGGGACCATTCCCTAGTTCGTTTGGAAACAAGTACATCCTAGTGGCAGTTGATTACATGTCAAAATGGGTAGAAGTAGAAGCTTTACCTACCAATGATGCCAGGGTAGTAGTTAAGTTTATCAAGAAACTGTTTTCCCGATTCGGAACACCTAGAGCCATCATTAGTGATAGGGGTACTCATTTCTGTAATACTCAATTTGAAAAAGTTCTCAAGAAATATGGAGTATACCACAGGACAGCCACCCCATATCACCCTCAAACTAGTGGGTAAGTTGAGGTAGCAAACCGAGAACTTAAACGCATCCTAGAAAAAGCGATTGAATCAAACAGAAAAGATTGGGCATTAAAAGTAGATGATGCTTTATGGGCTTATAGAACATCATTTAAAACACCTTTAGGGACATCCCCATACAAACTTGTATACGGGAAAACCTGTCATCTACCATTCGAATTAGAACACAAAGCTTTTTGGGCAATAAAGTTTTTAAATTCTGATCTTAAAGTTGCAGGAAAGAAAAGAATGATGTAGATGAATGAGCTAGACGAATGGAGAACTGAAGCCTACGAGAATTCAAAACTATATAAGGAAGCAACAAAGCGACGTCATGATGCTCGTATCAAGAGATCAAAACAATTCGAAGTAGGGGACTTGGTCCTGCTATACAATTCGAGGCTTAAACTATTTCCAGGGAAGCTGAAATCAAGATGGTCAGGTCCATTCATAATCAAAACAATTTTTCCATATGGCACAATCGAGGTAACTCATCCCACTAAAGGCACATTCAAGGTAAATGGTCACCGACTCAAAATTTATAATGGTGCAAATTTTGGAGATATGAGAGAGGAGCTTCTGCTTCATGAACCTTCTTTTAGAACCAAAAACAGGGAAGTCTAGCTTCAGACTATAAACAAGTGCTTTCTAGGGAGGCAACCCGAGCACTAACCCACTAACTCACTAAACATTTTATTTTCATTTTTAACTTCACACTAAAGATTAGTCCAATAGAAGTGCAGGTTCTTGAACACGGCCTGGCACACGGGCGTGCCATTGGCCATGTGCAAGATAGGGGACGAACCACGGGCTTGCCAGCAGCCGTGCATAAACAGGGAGAAATTTCTTTCTTCAACACAGGCTACGATACTAGATCACGCCCGTGCTATCTGAACGTGTGAGGTCACTGACTTGTCGAGCACGGGCTGAACACGCCCGTGCTTCCTAACCGTGTGAAGCTACTGACTTACACAACACGGGTAGAACACGCCCGTGCTTCACAACCGAGCGACGTTACTGACTTGTGAAGCACAGGCGCAACACGGTCGTGCCCAACAACCATGCAAAGATACTGACTTATTGAACACGGGCGTGCCCAGTAACCCACGACCGTGCGAAGAACCCTGAACGCGCCCAAAATCTAAAAATCGCAAAAAGCACAGGCGATTTCAAATTCACACGGGGGTGGCGATAAACCGTGCTCCCTCCTCTATATATAAAAATTAACCGTCCCTCCCCCAAACCCTAAACCTAAAATCAATTTTCAACACCTTTCTCCCCAAATCCGACCACACCTGCATTATCCTTCACCTAAAACTGCCCCCATTGCCGTTTCTCTCTAAAAACCACCCAAAACTCGCACACACGCCCACACCACAACCGTGCTACCAAGCGCCACGCCCCTGCCACCGCCGTGTTCGTGCTGCAGAACTCGCACCACCGCCGTGCTCCACCCGTGTTTGATCATCTCACACCATCCCAACCCCTGGTACCATGTCAACATCACAAACCAAACGGTCAGCCCCAAGCAAGAAAAGAAAGGGGCCCAGATCATCCTCCACAAGTTCCTCTACCGAGCTTCAACACCCATTCCTTCGATTTCCTGAAGCAGCTCAAGAAGAGAGGTACAAGACAATCCGGGATCGACCTCTAGGCACCGGTAGATGCATCGACTGGGATGCAATAGAACAAGTTGGAATCGCAACCGATATTCGAGCCTACCTCTCGACTGACCTGTGGGAGCAGTTCTTGTCAATCATCGAGCCACTTACTTAGAGCTCACATTAGAATTCTGCACCACCTTCACATTACAAAAGGTGATGTCACAATTCGTCGATCCGGGTACCATCCAATTCCGTTTAAGGGGCATAGTACGTCGACTGAGCGTCCCGCAATTCGGCTCGGCACTCGGACTATATACGCCAGAATTCATAGAAGAGAACCCACTCTACGGGTTAAACTGCCAGCTCCATTGCACTCCCATCAACTGTTGGAATAACTTAGCACCCACCACGAGTGTCTACGACCCCAGTCGCTCGAAGGCGACAGCCCTTCCCCCACCCCTACGGTACATCCACGCCATTCTCGCTCATACCATCACAGGTCACCGAGAGAGCACTGCCGTGGTAAATAAACAAGATGTTTACTGCCTCTCGTGCATGTCAGAAGGGCACGCTTTTGACCTGGCATAATTTATCGCCTGTGCAATACAGCACCAGACAGAGCCGCACAGAAAAAGGATTTTATCGATGGGGCCATACATCACAAGGTTGGCTCGATACTTTGGTCTCCTCGACACTGAGGCTCAGATCACCTCCCTCACACAGATGGGCCACATGGCACCTCAGGGCATCCAGACGATGCTCCACATGAGAATGATCAAACACCGTCGAGGGACCGACCCCCTCAGTACCGGTTAGTGACTTTCACAGACGAGGGGGAGGCCGAGGACATTCCTGATAATGTCCCACCACCATCAGAGGAGGCACCAAATCAGAGCCAGCATCTGTATCGAGTAGTACCTTCATTAGCGGACATCTCTGCACGACTCGACTAGTTCAAGCTGTACTTCGCTGAAAACACTCGGCGCTTTGATGGAATAGAGGCGACTCTTCAACAAATATGCCAGCACCTGCACATTCAATCACCAGCACCACCACCGAACCCAACCAACGATGAGGACCTCTGAGTCCTCTTAATTTGTTATCTTTCATTTTCTTTTCTTTATTTTAAGTTTTCTATGTTATTTTTAATTTGAAATTTTATTATTGCAATCTTGTACCATTGGCTATCTAACTATTCAAGCATCCCTAACCACATATCTATTACAAGATTGTTAACCAGTGACTTTGCAGAGTAAATTACACACTCCACATACACAAATGCACAACTAGAAGAAACTCAATAAGTCACCTGACGCCACACATTTTTCATATCCTCCAAGGATCTCATCCATAATTCAGGGAGTACACCTCCCCCCTTCTCTTTTGATTTATCCCATAAATGTTATATTTATCTTTGTACATTGAGGGCAATGTACATCTTAAGTGTGGGGGGTGAATAATTATCTAATAAAAGGGCCTAACTTTTTTCATTATTCTTAAATCCAGCCGAACTTTTTTCATTATTCTCAAATCCCTGAATTTAGTCTTGTTTTTAAGTAAATTTTTCATAGTACTAATTAGGATGAAATTTCTGATGATTTATAATTCTTATTGACATGTTTTAAATTAAGTCATGGATAATTAGCATTGATGATTAAATTTTAAGATACTAAAGAATCAAACATGATAAGTCTATTTTTCTAAATAAAATTTTTCTGCTAGGTTGTTAATCGAAATTTGAATATTGCTTTGAAGTTTGAAATTTATGAGATTGATGTCAAAGCACCCATAATTTTTGTGAGATTTTGAACCTTACAGAGCATATATTTTTTTTTCGTGCTCGCTTTTTGATTATGTGTGTGTCAACTTTGAACTGTTATTCTAGAATTTGCCTCGTTTATACATGTTGAGACCACATTTATGATGTGATATACAGAGATGATAAAGGCGCCTAGGACTTAACCCACTCACTCCACTAAAAAGCCTACCTTCATAAATTAACCCCTAGTAAACCTCGTTGATCCTAACACCCTTTTTTATTGATTCACCCATTAATAACCCAAAAACCCCTTTGTATTTGTTATCACCATTCCTTTCTAACTACCCTTTGGTCGAGATATGATTTGATTAGCTACCAAATTATATTATGCTATAAGCTGAATTCATCATTTATTACTTAGTTTGTTCTTAAAATTTTTTTTTTGAAGTTTATCCAATATTAGTGGTGAGCTTATACAGTTAAAGTTTATATTCCGAAAGAAAAGCTCGTATTATTAAGATTATTATTATTATTATCAGTTGATGTAAATATTATTTCAGTATTCATTAAGTAGGTACTTGTCAATTCAATATCGATTTTAACCTTCTAATTTCAGCCTTTATCCACACCTTAACCCTAGCCCCGTTACAACCCTAACAAAGACCTTTTGATATGTTTATCGTCTCATTTTACAGTGGTGGAGATTTGATTTTCAGGTAAGCCTATGGGATTAACTTTTCAAGTTTGACGTATGAGTGCCTCTTTTCCTAACCCTTAAACACTTTAAGTGATTTCAGTGAATCTATAGTGAGGATGTCAACTCTTGTCAATTTCGAATCAAGGGTAATATTTCAGATAAAGGGAAACACCTACATTTTCAATGACAAACGAATGACTTATCATTGTTTGAATCTTTAGGACTCTTTGAATTGAATTATCCATGTATAAAATTATCTATGAATTATGATAAGACATTGTTGATAGGAATTGTGGATTTTTTGTCAAGTTATTTCCCAATTCGTTCTTTTTGTCTTGTGTCTTTAGCTTAGTAGTCGTTAATTTAGATTAAAGCAACTTCACTATATCTTTAAGGCTAAATAATAAAAAGAAAGTTAGTATTAGTACTTTCAGTTCCTTTGGGTTCGACAATCCGGTCTTGCCTAAGCTATACTACTGTTCGATAGGTACACTTGCCTTTAATCGTTGTCAGAGTTAGTTTCCAGGTTCGATCACATTCATTATAAATTTTTAAAACTCTGATTTCAGTGATCATTGGGGTTTAAGCGTCTCTGAGGCTGCACACACGGTTTGTATTCCTCTTCCATTAAAATTTTGTGGGTACAGAACGATGGGTTTATGCCCTTTATGTCAGAGATTTTCCAAGCTATGGCTTTTTTATGTTCTCTTAGTACCTGTATTAACTCCTCTTTTTCCTTGGGTTTTAGTTCTGAAGAGATAATAACCGGTAGCATAGAATTTTCCCCGAGGAATGCATACTCTAAGTGTTTTGGCGACTGTTTTAATTCCAATTTTGGCGGTTCATCGATGGAGGGTTTTTGTCTTTGTTCGTCATTGACTTTAATGCTTTCTTCTTGCGTTTGTCGAGGTGAAGACGTATTTAGCTTATCAGCTTCATCTTCTTCCCCCTCGTCTTGAGTCAGGCACAGTTCCGTCGTGTCATCATGTAAGATTTCTTACAAAATAACAGGCATCATCTTGTTCTCTAGAATATCGCATGGGATCATAAATTTGAAAAATAATTTCATCATCGCCTATCCTTAATGCAAGTTTACCGTTACCTACATCGATAACAGCCCTAGCAGTAGCTAAAAAAGGACGCCCTAAAATTAAGGGAACATCAATGTCTTCATCCATGTCTAACACAACAAAATCAACAGGGAAAATAAATTTATCAATTTTCACTAGGATATCTTCGATAACTCCTCTAGGATATTTAATAGATCTATCAGCTAACTGGATACTCATCCTAGTGGGTTTTGGTTCCCCAAGATCTAGTTGTTTAAATATTTTGTAAGGCATTAAATTAATACTGGCACCTAGATCAGCTAATGCCTTCTTAATATTTAAGCTACCAATTAAACAAGGAATAGTAAAACTTCCTAGGTCTTTTAATTTGGTTGGTAACTTGTTTTGGAGGATGGCTGAGCATTCTTCATTAAGTTCCACCGTTGATACTTCTTCAAGCTTCCTTTTATTCGTCAGGAGTTCCTTTAAGAATTTTGCGTATTTTGGCATCTGTGAAATAGCTTCAACATAAGGTAAGTTAATATGTATTTGTTTGAAAAGTTCGAGAAACTTACCGCATTGGGCATCTAATCGTTCTTTCTTCAACTTTGCTGGATATGGGATTGGCGGTTTACTTTCTTTGCGTACTGGATTTACGTTCTCAACTCCCTCATCCTTTGTTTTGTTATCTTCATGTGGTCTCTTTGGTTCGACTAACTCCTTTCCACTTCTTAGTGTGACTGCCTTTACCTGTTCTGTTTCTTTAGAAAGAATCTCTGCCCGTATTTCACAAATCATCTCAGTATGTAGTCCAACTGACTTAATGAGTTCCCCAATTGACTCAGTGAGTTCCCCAGCTTGGTTCTTTGTCTCTTCAACCGATATTTATTGACTTTTAAGTGTTTTCTTGGAATCTTGGAGACGATTTTCTGTGCTTGCCATAAAGTTTGTTAGCATCTCTTCGTGGTTTGGCTTTTTCTCTTGTGGGTATGGCTGATTTTGGAAATTTTGAGGAGATTGTTGTCTTCGATTTCCTTGATTTCCTTGACCTCCCCATGAAAATTTTGGGTGGTTCCTCCAACCTGGATTGTAAGTATTACTATAAGGATTATTATTGGATCTGAAATTATTACCTATATAGTTCATTTGTTCGCCCTCTGCGCCCGGTTGGTAGGGTGGGCACTCAGGATTCGCCACAATTCCACTTGCGTCGCATTGCATGACTGGGTGTACCTGCGAAGAACACAAACTATCAAGCTTTTTATTTATCATCTCTATCTGTGTTGATAGTGTGGTCACTGCATCGAGGTTGTAAACTCCGGCTGATTTTGTGGGTTTAGTCCTTGTCACTTGCCACTGATACTTATTTAGTAACATCTCTTCAATGAACTCGTAGGCTGCTTCAGGAGCTCTGTTGTTTAGGGTTCCACTGACGGCTGAACCAATTAGTTGCCTCGTTGAGGGGTTTACACCATTGTAGAAAGTTTGGACTTGGAGCCATAAGGGTAAACCATGGTGTGGACACCTTCTCAAGAGATCCTTGTATCTCTCACATGCGTCGTATAATGTCTCTAAATCCATCTGCACAAAAGAGGAGATATCATTCCGTAATTTGGCCGTTTTGGCCGGTGGGAAATATTTTAAAAGAAATTTTTCGGTCATTTGTTCCCATGTAGTGATTGACCCTCGTGGTAACGAGTTTAACCATTGTTTGGCTTTATTTCTTAATGAAAAGGGAAATAACCGAAGACGTATGGCATCATCAGAAACGCCATTTATTTTGAAGGTATCACAGAACTCTAAAAAATTAGCTATATGAGTGTTTGGATCTTCGTCCTGCAAACCATCAAATTGAACAAATTGTTGAATCATTTGTATTGTGTTAGGCTTTAATTCAAAATTATTAGCAGCTATAACAGGCCTAACAATACTCGATTCTGCTCCTGTTAAATGTGGTTTAGCATAATCAAACATAGTATGTGGAGCATTGTTTTCTCCCACATCATTTGGTTGTGGATTATTCTCGTCCATCCCTTCAGTAGGATTGGATCTGCCTTCTTGGTCTTCCTTTGTGTAATTTAGGGCTCGCCTGATCTCTCTGTGATTTCTTCGAGCGATAGCTTCAATATCACTGTCATATACTAAAGGTCCTCTAGGGTTCCTTCTAGTCATAAACTAGAGGTACCTGCTGGAAAAGAAAGAGAATTTAGCAAAAATCAAAATTTAACCTAAAAATAAAATAAAATTGCGAAAAATAAAAATAATGGCTAAAGTAATAAAAATAGAGCTTTCTTAATATTTTAGTTCCCCGGCAACGGCGTCAAAAACTTGATCGCTGTGATCAGAGTATTAAAATTTATAAAGAGAATGATCGAACCTGCAAACTAACTCTGGCAACGATTAAAGGCAAGTGTACCTATCGAACAGTAGTATAGCTTAGGCAAGACCGGATTGTCGAACCCAAAGGAACTAAAAGTACTAATACTAACTTTCTTTTTATTATCTAGCCTAAAATAAGTGAGGTTGTTTAGATCTAGCGACTACTAAGCTAAAAGACGTAAAGACAAAAAGAATGAATTGGGAAATAACTTGAGAGAAAACTCAGTTGATTTAAGACGATACCCTCAGGAAGAATCCACCTAGACTTCACTTGCTATCTAACACTGAACCATACGATTTATTCACTTGATTTGATCCGTAGGACTCCCTAATGTATATTAAACCCTCTCTCGAGGCGAATAACGTCTAACCCTAGGTTAATTAATGAAATCTCTTTCTCACTTAATAACCCCCTAGAATAGCAGTAAATCGATCTATGGATTCCCATATTAGGTTTCACCCTAATCTGGCAAAATCTCGTCACCCTATCTCTAGGCGCGCGAACGATTCCGCTTTAATTATGCTAGATCTATGAATAGGCAGGGACTTTTGCTCCACCACCTAAACCCATCATACTTTGATTAATATCCCGGACACATTAACACAAGAATTAAGCACACATAATTAAGAACAAATCAGGTATTTATCTTATAGTTCAAAAAACAATAACAAGATTCATCTAGGTTTCATCCCCTTCAAATATCTGAAGGGTTTAGTTCATAACAAATAAAGAAAACATCTCAGAAGAAAAGATAAAATAAAACATAAGAAATCCCTAAAACTCCTTGAAGGAATTTAAGGAGAGATCCACCGTCTTGAGTAGAATTCTGGCTTCTAGAGATGGATCAACTGGCTATCTTCGAGTGATTCCCACAACTTTAACCTTTTCAGCTTGGCTCCTTGGCCTAGCTAACCGCCCTCTTTCAGGTAACACTTAGGGGGTTTATATAGGCTCTTGGAATGTGTTTCTTCGCCCCAAAGTATCCAAATCCGAATGAAATTGCTTTTTCCACGATAGGGACACGGCCATGTCACACTCCCGTGTGACTAGTCTTCAAGCCATGTTCAGACTTTTTTAATGAGGCACGACCGTGTGAGTCGGGGGTAAGGACGTGTTCTAGATGACCAATGTGGCATGGCCGTGTGGGCTTAAGTCCAGGGCGTGTGGATTTCTTGATATGGCCCATTTACTCCATTTTGGGCCCATTTTATTATCATTTCATCCTCGGGTGCTTTCCTGGATATAAGACATGAAAAGAAAGGATTAAGAGCACCTTTTTATATGAATCGAGGCTTAAATCATCCAAAAGCATACTAAATGTGTGATTAAAATATGTTTCTTTTACGGTTTATCACAGCGGAGTAAACTGAAGACAATAGGTCTTATCTTCCTGAGGTTGCAGGAAACAGATCGAAGACACTTTCAACCTTATCTCCCTGAAGTTGCAGCAGAGTAGACTGAAGACAACAGATCTCACCTTCCTGAAGTTGCAAGAAGAAGATCAAAGACATCAGCTTGACCTCCCTGAAGTTGCAGTGGAGTGAACTAAAGAAAGCAGATCTTACTTTCTTGAAGTTGCAGGAAGAAGATCGAAGACATCAGATCTTGTCTCCCTAAGCTTGCAGTGGAGCAGATTGAAGACAGCAGATTTGACATTCCTGAAGTTGCAGGAAGCAGATCGAAAACATCAGATCTTATCTCCCTGAGTTTGCGGTGGAGCAGATCAAAGACAGCAGATCTGGCATTCCTGAAGTTAGAGGAAGCAGATCGAAGACATCAGATCTTGTCTCCCTGAGTTTGCAGCGGAGCAGACTGAAAATGGCAGATCTGGCATTCCTGAAGTTGTAGTGAAACAGATCGAAGACAACAATCTTGTCTCCCTAAAGTTGCAGTGGAGTAGATTGAAAACAACAGATCTTACCTTCCTGAAGTTACAGGGAGAAGATCAAAGACCTCAGCTTGACCTCCCAGAAGATGCAGTGGAGCAAATTGAAGAAAGCAGATCTGACATTCCTGAAGTTGCAGTGAAACAGATGGAAGACAACAGTCTTGTCTCCCTAAAGTTGCAGTGGAGTGGATTGAAAACGACAGATTTTATCTTTCTGAAGTTGCAGGAAGATGATCAAAGACATCAGTTTGGCCTCCCTGAAGTTGCAATGGAGCTAACTGAAGATAATAGATCTAGCATTCCTGAAGTTACAGCGAAGTAGATCGAAGACATCAGTCTTGTCTCCTTGAGTTTGTAGTGGAACAGATTAAAGATAGTAAATCTCGTCTTCCTGAAGTTGCAGTGAAGCAGATTGAAGATATTAGCCTATCTCCCTGAAGATACAGCCATTTGACAAGACCGGGCAAAATGGGTCCGTTTATCATCTTTGCTCTATTCTCGTTACACGAAAATGAGCAAAGATGGGCAACTGTAATAGCCCATTTATGCCCGAGCTTAAAACAAACAAAAGCCAAAAATAAATAAAATAAAATAATAATAAATGTTCGGTTTATTTGCACAGTCCATTTACAAAACCAATTAAACAGCCCAATCCACTAGCCCAAAATCTGTCACACCCCAAAACCCAGAATTACCTAAACCCGTGGCCCAATTACACCCTAAGACCCATGCCTAAACAGACCCAGACCTAAAACCTAAACTGGCCCAGGTGACCCAAATGCTTGCGGACGCAGGAAACCCTATATTTCCACTACGCCGCAAGCGCCCCAACAGCCCTTCTTCTCGCCCAGGCCACCAATCGCGCCGCAGTTAGCGCAAGTTACGCCGCAATCTGCACGGACAACGTTCTATTCCCAGATTCTTCGCCAGTGACCTGCAAAAAAAAAAGGAAAAGAAAAGCAGTAAACATGGCAAACGCAACCAAAAATTTTGTATTCCTTTTTTATTTGGGGGCTATAAAAGCCCTACAATAACCTGTAACACAAAAAGCAAGAAATATACAAAAAAATAATAAACAGAGAATAACAAGAAGTGATTATTCAATCTCGTTTTATTTTTTTCCCTTTTCGATCTATGCATTTTATACAAAAACTGTTTAAAAACTATATAAAAAGAGATTACCTGTCGACTTGCGCTGAAAAGAAGAGATTTTTAACCTCCAGCCACTGTATCGGGCGGCGCCGACGGTGGCGCGTGAGTCACGTGGGGGCAGTAGCCCAGAGGTCCAACGACCGGAGCCAGACGAGGGAACGAGGGGTTTCAGAGGATTTTTTGAAGTTTTTTTTTAACAGATTAGAAATGATTTTTTTATTTATTAAAACTGACTTATATAGGCTGCTGGAACGGCGTCAAAGGCCTTAGATCCGCGCGTTGACCCGAAAACCCGGGGAAGATCCGCCTTTTTTTATGAAAAGGACAATTTGCCATTTTAGTCCCTCCACAATTTTATTAGTTATAATTTCGTCCTAAATTGAATTTTCATTTTTGAATTAGCCTTGAGATCTGTATTTCATTTTAATTTAGTCCTTCGGGATACTTAAAGGGCCAAAATCAAAACAACGTCGTTTTGGAAAGAAGGCATAATTGCCCAATAAGTCCTTATGGTTTAATGCGCATTTTGATTAGGTCCTTTTACATTTTACTTTTTTTTATTATTTATTATTTATTTCTTTCTTTGTTTATTTTTTAACCCTTTTATTTTTATTTTATTTTATTTTTTGCACATTATATATAACTATATTATTTTATTAAAATTCTATATTATTTTTTTATTTGTATAATGTATATTATTTAAATTAAATTATCAATAATATAAATCTTTTATGTATTGTTTATTTTAATAGGTACTTTTTTATATATTAAATTATTACTATGTATTATTCATACTAGGTTATTTAGTTTAATGTTATTTATATATATATATATATATATTATTTTATAATTTATATATTAGTTTTTATATTATACATTTTTAAAATCTTGTATATTATATAGTATTATATTATATCATTTATTACTTTTAAATTTTATTTTGTATAAAATTTTATTTATATATATATATTTATATTGTTTATTATATATATTTAGTTTTTATGATTACTGTATTATATATATTTCTATTATAAATTTTTAATCGTTTTTATCATATATTATTTTATATTTTTATGTATTAAATTATTAAACTGTAAATATCCTTATATTTTCATATACTCTAATTTTTTATATTATTTATTTAAAATATCGTTATTATATATATTAAATCGCTTTCGAAATTTACTTATTCTTTTTATTTTTTTGTGTCAGAATATTCATTCAGCGTTTAAATATACCATTTATTTATTTTTATTTAATCTTGTTTATGGAATTTAGAATTCCTTTCTTGAATATTTTTTTTTATATTTTTCACTGCTTATTTTATATTTCGTATTTATCTATTTATTTTCTTTCATTTGTTTATCATTGTTTTAGCATAGTTCTTTTATTTGTTTATTCATGTCATATTATTCTTTAATTATCCATTAGTAGTAATTGTTAATATGATTCGTAGTTATAATAAATTGCTATTTGGTATGTATGTTGTAATGTATTTATGCAATGTCTTACTCAAACCTTTTTTTATAAAAACACATTTGGAATTAATGCATCTTATTCAAATGTTTTTAAACATAGCGATATTTGATATTTGGAGACTTTTAGAAAAATTATACCTTAACTTACTGGGTTTTAATTATATCCTTTTTTAAACCTACAAATTTCAAATTAAAACTTATTCTCGGAAGTTCATAATGTTATATCTTAACTCATTAGATATAATATTTTGTATTTCGAGGTAAGGATTTTCTACAAAATAAAGGCGAGCTTAGTTTCGAAGTTTTGAGATATTGCATCCTAACTTATTGGGTGTGGCATTTTATTTCTTTGAAATAAGCAAGCCTTAGCTTCCTTTCGAATAAAAGGATCGTATTTTAAATTTTTCAAAATTTCGACATTAGGACATGAAATTATCAATTAGGTACCAAATTTTAGGCGTTACGAGGGTGCTAACCCTTCCTCGTACGTAACCGACTCCTGAACCCGTTTTCTTGTATTTTGTTGACCAAAATCAATGTTTTGAAATAAAATGTTTTATAAGGTGATCCAATCACACCTAAGTAGGGATTGGTGGCGACTTCCATTTTCATTTTTAAAAGTCGACCCCTATTTTTTAAAAAACTTAAAAAATGGTTTCGACAGTGGACATTCCACCTAAGCTAGTCTTTGGTGGACTTATCAGTGTTAAATAGTCCCAGCAGACATCCTCTTACTTTAAGATTCCCTGAAGGACATTCCATCTAAGATAGTTCTTGGTGGACTTTCTTCTTAAGATTGCCCTTGGTGTGCTTCCCACTTTTTTAGCGATCTTTTTATCAATGAACACCTAGAATTTAAAACCTAAAGAACATTTTCGTTACCTCATGGTCAATGATGGATTATAGGTCAACTCTAACAGACACTTAATGGAGGATACTTATTTGCAGATACTTCTACTAAAACCTCTTACCTTTTGCGGTGTCACCCTCAAGGACCTGTATACCGTTTACACGGTGCCGCCTCGTAAGACTTATATATCGTTTACACAGTGTCACCCCATAGGCCTATGTACCATTTACATGGTGTTGCTTTGAAGAGCTAGTAGATAACCATTCCACGATGCCGCCAAACTCCCTTAAATCCCCTTTCAATCCACATATTCCTTAATTACACCAAATTTCCTATCTTCAACTAACTCGTTAAAGTAACTCCCTTCGTACTCCACATTTTATAAACATACATTTCAGGCATATCATTACACTTATTATGTTTATTCCCTCATTGACATGAAGCCACACTTTTAGTAACCTTGTTGCATTGAATTGACATTTCTGTCTCAAGTTCTTCTTGAGCCTTCAAGGCCTAAGGTTATGATCAATTTAAAGCACATCAGACATAGACTCGAACTTGGTCTCATCTCAATTCTTGGTGTAGTCATGTCTATGTTCATTCCTCCACCGAAAACTTGAACTCAATGTCACAACACATAATCATTATGTTACAACCTTGAGGAACCTTTAATGTTATGACTCTTTGTCAACTGAATATTATCATGTCTTTGATACTAAAAAAAATTCCTCTAGATGTGGCACCAACCGTATTCTTGCCGCATCTCATTGGATGTGTCCTTCTCGATGTGGTTTATGCCAACCGTCTCTTACAGCACCAATACAAAAGTTCTTAACATGGGAAATTCAGACATATTGGTTATCCCCAACTTAGGCCCTCTTAGCCTTTCCATGCTGACCCACTGAGTGTGGCTATATTGGCCAACTGCAATGCATACGACACCATCAAACTAGGTCGATCTCAATCTCAATTTTATACTCATTCACGCAAAATCTGGTGCGTCGTTCATTTCTTCTTACAATCTCATAGGGTCTTCCAACCAAATCAAACTCAAGGGACCTTTGACCAACTCAAACTCAAGGATCATCAGACCCACTCAAACTCAAAGGACCTTTGACCTATCTTGAACTCAAGGGTCATCGGATCCACTCAATCTTGCTAGGCCTTCCAAGCCCATGTTAATTGTAATGGCCCACTGGCAAATACAAATGGAGCTTGCAACCACTCCAACGCTACTTAGGCATAATCTTGTACTACTCTAGTGTCCTCAAACCGATTGCCTCAATAGGACACTTCACTTGCTTTGACGGTCCGATTGCCTCAATAGGACACTTCACTTGCTTTGACGGTCCTCAAGTGTACTCTAGCTCATTACCTATAGGAGCCTTCATTGGTTCTAGCACTGGGAAACAGAAATGATTCTCATATTTAAACAGTAGTATAATTTGCTTATAAATTGTTGAAAATATACTTTTGCAAAGCAAAATCATTAGTGCTAACAGGAAGCCAAACTAAGTGTAAATGATAAAGCAATCACTATATCATGGAGGAACCATTACCTTAGAAACAATTTTGCCATGATCGGTGTAATCGTGTAGTGGATGTTGCCCTCTAAGGTTAACATAGTACTTCAATATTTGTACACCCGAATAAAAAAGGTGGAACACAATTGGTATTGCTCTTTTCGAAAGGAATTAAAACCGAAAAAACAAAAGTAGTTGGTCGAAAATCTGATTAGAAAATAAGTTGGAAGAAAATCGGCAAAACCACACTAGGTTTAATTCGTAAGAAAGATTGGAGGGGTCACAGATGGTCCCGTTTAAAACTCAATTTCCTAGATAGAATTTCCCTCTTGTGTAATTTTGCAAAATACCAGAATTTAGAAACAGAAGAATGAAAGAAGTTTGTTTTTCTCTTGTTGTGTTTTATGAAAAATGAGGAGAATGACCTCCTATTTATACTGCTTTTTGAAAGGGAAAAATGGTAAATTTGTAGATTTAGTTTTCTAAAAAATCTCAACAACCAGATTTTGATATTGTCAAATCGTAATCGTTTAGAAGATAGATTCTGATTTTGTCAAGTCGTAACTGTTTAAAAATATTTCTTTTTTCAATTTCTTTGCATTACCAACTAGTCATACTTACCACTTGATCCAACAGACGCGGGTAATTAAAACATAATTATCAATTATGCATAGAGGAGATACGGACTCGGTTGTTGGAAAAGAATTGCAATTTGCAATATTTTGGTTCCTGAAAAATCTAATTGAAACGGAATTGAATATCAAAGATAAACGAACTAAAAAGAATTCCATCAATTTTAATCGATTTGGTTAATCATTTTTTCAGTAGAAAATAATTTTCATCTAATTTTTTAAAGTTAGGTTCACTAGTTCATACATTTTTTTGATATTATGAAAGTTTAAAATTAATTATAAATTAGATAAAAATAGAATTCAATTCAAATAATTATCAAATTTTTAGGCATAATGTCAAATTTAGGCCTTAAGTTTATATTTTTTTGTCAATTTGACTTTTATTATTATTTTTAGTTAAATTTGGCCTTCAACCTTTTAAAAAGAGTTAAATTTAACCATCAATCTTTTGAAAAAGAGTTGAAATGATTTTTTTAACGAGAATACTAACTAAAATGTTAAAGTTTTAAACATGACAACTTGCATGACAGTCTACGTGTAGTCCATGCTTTTTTTTTTGAATTTTTATGAAACTTATATATATATATATATTGATTTTGATTTTGATTTTGATTTTGATTTTTTATTTTAAAATTTTAGGGGTAAACCACCTAGTTGGTCACCCAACTTTTGGGGCGCTTTCATTTTAGTCACCCAACTATTAAATCTCTAACGATAGTTAACTTATGCACACCACATCATGTTCGCACTCTTATTTTAGTCACCCAACTTTTAGGTTGCTTTCATTTTCGTCATCCCAAAAATATTCTTTTGTTTTTTAAATATTAATCGACGTAAAAAACATTAAGGATGAAAGTGAGAAAATGATAGAAACTAAAATAATGCTTTAAAATTTGTCAAATTGTACTTGTTTACCGCCTTGCTGAAGTTCTACTTTTTTTTGTCAATACTGAAAATTTAAATTTCAAAACATAAAAATCAATTAAATAAGTTATTGATTTTTTTTATCCCTTAATAGTATCAACCATTTTGTTACTATAATATTGAAAGTAGTTAAATTAATTTAGCCTCCTTTTAAATCTTACAATTTATGTAACATCCTGAATTTTAGGGCCTGTGCATTTTGTGTAATGAATGCTTAAATATGTTAAATTGAGAATTGAGGTATTAATTGGGCTCAGGAATGGGCTGAGACCTCAGTTAAAATATTCTGTTTGGGCATTATAAGTTTTAAAGATAGTTATCTATGTTAAAAATATCAAGATTGGGCTTGTGGCCCAGTGGCAAAATGGAGCCACTAAGAGGGAAAGGAGTTAGCGTCACTGGTAAAGGAGGAGGCCCAAGTTTTGGCCACTTGGAGCCCATGTTTTTGGGCCAAATCGGCATTTAAAGTGGAGCTAGGGGGGACGACACAAGGCTATTATTTAGGGATTTATTTCATGTTTTAATATATGGATAATTAAGCTGATAAAGGAAGGAAGAGTTAGAGATAATTAAGTCTCTTTTAGATGAGTTAGTAGACTAGATAAAGGAGAAAAGATAGGATTTATCTGCAAGGTTAGGTAAGTGCCGAAATTTCTATAAATATGGGGGATAGCTAATCAATTCTGGCATTGGAACCCTACTCTTTCTTCTCTTCCTGTGCCGAAAATTTGAAGGCCATCTCACTTATTTTCTTTTCTCATCTTTTCTCTTCCAAAAGCCGAAAATCACCATCATTTTCTCACCTTTTCTTTCTTTTTCTTTGAAATTTCCTTTTAGCCGAATCTTCTGATCTCCATTGTTATTCTTCTCCCATTCACTAAAGCCGAAACTCCTCATTCAATTCTTCTAAAAGCCGAAAAACACATCTAGTTCATCTTTTCGGGATTTCCGTAAAAAGCCGAAAACTCCTAGATCTCTAATCTTCTACGCTTCAATCTTCTCCTGTGATTGCCAAATCTTTCTACAAGGCATAGCCGAAACCTTCTATAGAGGTAAGTATCGATTTGGGTTTTCTTTTGATCTTTTCCGGCTTTTGGAGACTATAGCCGAATGGTTAAATAGTTGGCTAATCTCGTGTTTTCTCTCATTTGCGGCATTCCAGGATTTGAAGGGGATTCATTTGCTTAGATCTCTAAGACAGAGTTCAGTAACACTCGAATCGTGTTACTTTCGGGATTTTAAGGCAATGAGATCTATTGTTTTTAGCATGTAAATTTGGGTATTTATTAATCCTTGGCTGAATGTAGGGGAACCCAAATCTTCGTATTCTTCCGGCTTTTGAGCAAGGTTTTAGACTAAGGGTTGTAGATCCAGATAGTAAGGATTTAACAAAGGGAGTAAAACTACGCGATATCAGGTGTGTAACACTTCCACACCATATAGGTTGCCTGTTAAAATATGTTTATTAATCTGTTATATTCTGGTTAATGCCGAAATCCCGGCATAACGATTGAAACCCAAAGAGGGTAAAAGCAACTCACCAAGTTAGTGATCCCTGTCATTCTAAGTGAATGTTCTGATTAAATGATATGAATATGCCGATTTTCTGTGATTGCATAGGGTTGGGCTTGATGAAAGGGGAAGTGTTCTGTTGTAGCGGCCTTTGCCGTGACCTATTGTAGCAGCATTTGCTGTGACCTGTTGTAGCGGTTTTTGACGTGACCTGTTGTAGTGGCTTTTGCCATGACCTGTTGTAGTGGCTACGGCCATGATCTGACGATGAGCAGCAAGACTGCCATCAATGGCGTGTAGCGGTGTGGGTTGATTGCAGAAATCCCCAATGGTGTGAATGGCTGGTACGGGTGGCGTGTAGCGAATGGAAACCTAGGATTTGGGTTGGGCTTGCATAATTTTTGTTATATATATATTAATCTGTTATTATGTTCTGTGGGGTTAAGGCTCAAATCTAATGGTGCAAGAGGGTTGCACACTGAGTCTCGCGACTCAACCTATTATTTAAAAATTTCAGGGAGCACCTAGTGCATCGGACAGGGCTGGAGAGGAGCGCAAGGTGGCCATGCGAGAGATTATTTGGATTCAGCAAAGGACTCTTCATTATTTAGTTACTTTAATGTTTCTTTTATTAGTGGATTTTAAGTTTCAATGTAATAAGGCCATGGGCCACTAGACTATAACTTATGTATTGGTTTTATGTTGGGTTTTTATTATTGGCATTTAAATTTTATATTTAAGTTAAGACATGTATAAAATTTCAGTTTTTATTTAAAATTCACCAAGGTAATTTATAACTTTATATCTTATATGACTTTAATAAATTATTAAGTTTATTTGGTATAAGTGTTTAAACTTGAATATTTTCCAAAATGCGACATGTTTTATAAAAATTACTTTAGTGACATACCAGATCCGGTTATAGTGTTTGGGCCAAGTTTGGGGTGTTACAAATTGGTATCAGAGCCCGGTTCAAAACTCGACTCTGGGGGTTTTTGGGCTCAAAACATTTTCTAAAGTTGGGTTTTTGAAACATGCATATTTATAAATGATACAGGTCTGTTAGCTCGGCATGGCACCTGCGTCTCCGGCCCAAGTCTGCCAGGTAAGTATTTTGAACCATTGTGTGATATATATATATATATATGTGGGCTTGATGGGCTATATGGGACGTAGATCATTTAGATTTGAACTTGATGGACTCTAGGCTTAGCTTAAACAACTCCTTAAATCTCATAAGACTTAACTTCACTAAACAAAACCCGTGAACAAGTCGCAAGATTAGGGTGTGGCAACAGGCATGCGCATGTCTAGGATTGGATCCGGAAGAGCCTGGTACTTAAGCAGTCCGAGTGACTCACCTCCTCTTCGCTGGAATCCTACCTGGTGCGTAGTGACTGTTCACCCTAGCCACGAGGATTTGTTAACGGGCCTAACTCTATAATTAAAACCCGAAAGGGACCAGCCACCTTGTTTTTACAAAAAAATTATTATTACTAAGATACACATGATTTGCAAACATACCTCGATTTACAAAGTCAACAAAACTTTTCCTTAAAAAAAAAAATCTTCTTAGTTTCGTAAAATTTTTTGAAAATACCCTTGATTTGTAAAATTTCCCAAAATATCCCTGATTTGTAAAAATTACTAAATTGCCCCTAATTTGTAAAATGACCAAAGTACCCCTGATCTTAAAATTACCGAAATACCCCCGGATTTCAAAATTTCCGAAACACCCCTGGATTGCAAAATTACCGAAATACCCTTGGACTTCAAAATTACCGAAATACCCCCAGATTGCAAAATTACCAAAATACCCTTATTTCATGAAATCAACAAGGAACTCTATTTTGAAAATTACGAAAATACCCCTGTAGGATAAAATTATGAAAATACCCCTGGGTAGTGGAATGACAAAAATACCCCTATGTGTTGAATGTGGGTGCATGGATGTTGTCTGTATGTTGATTGTTGAATGTATGTGGCCTTTAGAATTAGGAGGTAAACTTGAGACTGAAACTGTAGATAGGTTCGAATTCGAAAGAATCACTCTTAAAATTTCTTTTCATAAGATTGTTAGTGGATAATTAGTGGAAAGAGTTAATAATTCATAAAATTTTTAATCAGATAAACGTGAATCGGAAGAATGAGTACAAGGGGTCGTGGACATCCGCCGCGTGGAGGCGGTAGGGGTAGGATGACCTTGCCTGAGCCAGTAGGGTCTGGCCACGGGTCAGGAAACGAAATGCCGGATCCTCCAGCTGTAGAGGGAGAGTTACGGGATCAGGCAGCCGGAGATGATGTGGTATCTCAGGCGATGTTGCGGGTACTCGAAAGAGTTGCTGGGGTAGGCACGGGTTCAGGAACTCAAAAATCGGTATCTGAACGACTCCGAGCCAACAGAGTGGAAGTGTTTAGGGGTGTTTCTGGCATAGCCCCTAACACAGCTGAGTATTGGTTGAAAGCGACTGAGCGTATAATGGATGATTTTGATTTCATGGAGGAGGAGAAGTTGAAAGGGGTCGCGTCTCTTCTTCGAGACGAGGCCTACCAGTGGTGGCTCATGGTGAAGGAGGGTACTGCCGCAGATCGGATTGACTGGGACTTCTTTAAGGAGTCATTTCAGGGAAAGTATATTAGGGCTAGCTATGTGGACGGCCAGAGGAAGGCATTTCTGAATTTGGTGCAGGGAAGTAAATCTGTGGCTGAATATGAGGCGGAGTTTCTGCGTTTGAGCCGCTACGCTCGAGGAATGGTAGCAACTGAATATGAACGTTGTGTGCGGTTTGAGGATGGACTGCGGAATGAGTTAAGGGTTTGATAGCACCGCAGCGAGAAAGAGATTTTGCTGTCCTGGTTGAGAAAGTTAAGATAGCTGAGGAAGTGAAGCGGACTGAAAGACAATAAAGGGATAAGGATAAGGATAGGAATAGGTATAAGAGGAATGTTGGGCCGTCGGGATCATCTGGAAATTTTTAGAAAAGGCCTAGGTCTGATGGGCCAGCTCGTGCTCTGACAACTACTACTGAGGGTCAGAATCGATCATGTCCTTCATGTGGGAAGGCACATTACGGGGAGTGCAGAAGGAAAACCGGTGGATGCTTCAGGTGTGGATCCCTGGAACATATGATAAAGGACTGTCCACAGAAGGATTAGGTACAGCCAGCTGGACGAGGTTGTGATCTGGTTGGGAGAGGAGGTTAACAACCACCAAGGGGCCGTGGTCAAGTCAATGGTGGCAATGGCACAGGACATGGTCATGGAGGTGTAGGTTATGCTGAGGCGAGGCAGCCAGCTTTGGTCTATGCAGCACGTCGCTAGGGGGACGAGGACGCTTTGGATGCGAATACTGGTGCGTACTCTACCATAGTATTCTAAGTGTTTATTTTGGCTCTAGAATTAGAGTGCGCAGCGAAAGCATAGTGGTGAGACTTGGGTAGTACGATTAGTAGTTAGTTGGAAATTTCGAGGACAAAATTTCTTTAAGGAGGGTAGAACTGTAACATCCTGAATTTTAGGGCCTGTGCATTTTGTGTAATGAATGTTTAAATATGTTAAATTGAGAATTGAGGTATTAATTGGGCTCAGGAATGGGCTGAGACCTCAGTTAAAATATTCTGTTTGGGCATTATAAGTTTTAAAGATAGTTATCTATGTTAAAAATATCAAGAATGGGCTTGTGGCCCAGTGGCAAAATGGCGCCACTAAGAGGGAAGGGAGTTGGCGTCACTGGTAAAGGAGGAGGCCCAAGTTTTGGCCACTTGGAGCCCATGTTTTTGGGCCAAATCGGCATTTAAAGAGGAGCTAGGGGGGACGACACAAGGCTATTATTTAGGGATTTATTTCATGTTTTAATATATGGATAATTAAGCTGATAAAGGAAGGAAGAGTTAGAGATAATTAAGTCTTTTTCAGATGAGTTAGTAGACTACGATAAAGGAGAAAAGATAGGATTTATCTGCAAGGTTAGGTAAGTGTCGAAATTTCTATAAATAGGGGGGATACCTAATCAATTCTGGCATTGGAACCCTACTCTTTCTTCTCTTCCTGTGCCGAAAATTTGAAGGTCATCTCACTTGTTTTCTTTTCTCATCTTTTCTCTTCCAAAAGTCGAAAATCACCATTGTTTTCTCACCTTTTCTTTCTTTTTCTTTGAAATTTTCTTTTAGCCAGATCTTCTGATCTCCATTGTTATTCTTCTCCCATTCACTAAAAGCCGAAACTCCTCATTCAATTCTTCTAAAAGCCGAAAAACACATCTAGTTCATCTTTTCGGGATTTCCTTAAAAAGCCGAAAACTCCTAGATCTCTAATCTTCTACGCTTCAATATTCTTCTGTAATTGCCGAATCTTTCTACAAGGGATAGCCGAAACCTTCTATAGAGGTAAGTATCGATTTGGGTTTTCTTTTGATCTTTTCCGGCTATTGGAGACTATAACCGAATGGTTAAATAGTTGGCTAATCTCGTGTTTTCTCTCATTTGCGGCATTCCGGGAGTTGAAGGGGATTCATTTGCTTAGATCTCTAAGTCAGAGTTCAGTAACACTCGAATCGTGTTACTTTCGGGATTTTAAGGTAAGGAGATCTATTATTTTTAGCATGTAAATTTGGGTATTTATTAATCCTTGGCCGAATATAGGGGAACCCAAATCTTTATATTCTTCCGGTTTTTGAGCAAGGTTTTAGACTAAGGGTTGTAGATCCAGATAGTAAGAATTTAACTAAGGGAGTAAAACTACACGATATCAGGTGTGTAACACTTCCACACCATATAGATTACCTGTTAAAATATGTTTATGAATCTGTTATATTCTGGTTAATGTCGAAACCCCGGCATAACGATTGAAACCCAAAGAGGGTAAAAGTAACTCACCAGGTTAGTGATCCCTGTCATTCTAAGTGAATGTTCTGATTAAATGATATGAATATGCCGATTTTCTGTGATTGCATAGGGTTGGGTTTGATGAAAAGGGAAGTGTTCTGTTGTAGCGGCTTTTCCCGTGACCTGTTGTAGCGGCATTTGCCGTGACCTGTTGTAGCGGTTTTTGCCGTGACCTGTTGTAGTGGCTTTTGCCATGACCTATTGTAGTGGCTACGACCATGATCTGACGATGAGCAGTAAGACTGCCATCAATGGCGTGTAGCGGTGTGGGTTGATTGTAGAAATCCCCAATGGTGTGAATGGCTGGTACGGGTGGCGTGTAGCGGATGGAACCTAGGATTTGGGTTGGGCTTGCATAATTTTTGTTATATATATATATATATATATATATATATATATATATATATATATTAATCTGTTATTATGTTCTGTGGGGTTAAGGCCCAAATCTAATGGTGCAAGAGGGTTGCACACTGAGTCTCGCGACTCAACCTATTATTTAAAAATTTCAGGGAGCACCTAGTGCATCGGACCGGGCTGGAGAGGAGCGCAAGGTGGCCATGCGAGAGATTATTTGGATTCAGCAAAGGACTCTTCATTATTTAGTTACTTTAATGTTTCTTTTATTAGTGGATTTTAAGTTTCAATGTAATAAGGCCATGAGCCACTAGACTATAACTTATGTATTGGTTTTATGTTGGGCTTTTATTATTGGGCATTTAAATTTTATATTTAAGTTAAGACATGTATAAAATTTCGGTTTTTATTTAAAATTCACCAAGGTAATTTATAACTTTATATCTTATATGACTTTAATAAATTATTAAGTTTATTTGGTATAAGTGTTTAAACTTGAATATTTTCCAAAATGCGACATGTTTTATAAAAATTACTTTAGTGACATACCAGGTCCGATTATAGTGTTTGGGCCAGGTTTAGGGTGTTACAATTTATTTTATACTTTGAAATTATAATTAACTCAAATATATCATCTTTAATAATTGTACATGAAACTCAAATTTCTTTTGATTATATGATCTCGAGTTTTTCATACCAAGCTAAAAACAAATAAAAACTCTTACAATTAATTTAATTAATTAATTTTATCTTCCCTTTCAAACAAAATCCAAAATTTTTCATCATTCTTTACCCAAACAAAGAACAAGCAATTAATTTAATTAATCAAAATAAATTTAAGTTTCGTAAATAATTATTAAATGAGTTATCAAGTTGATTTCATTAAGAATAATATGGAAACATAATATAAAATTTTAAAATTTAGAAAGAGATTAATTTAATTAATTTCAATATTACGGTAACAAATTGATTAACATTATCAAAGGATAATTTTTTTCAACAATTTATTTAATCGATTTTTAAGTTTTGAAATTTAAAATTTCAATATTGAAAAAAAATTAGAATTTTCAGCAATGTGATAAACAAGTACAATTTGAAAATTTTTAATGCATTGTTTTAATTTCTACCACTTTTTCACTTTAATTCTTCTTTTTTTTACCCCAATCAATACTTTAAAAAATGATATTTTTTGGGTGACCAAAAATGAAAGTGTGAACATAATGTGGCGTGTACAGTTAACCGCCGTTACAGATTTAACGGTTGAGTGACGTCTTAAAAGTTGGGTGACCAACTAGTTAGTTTATCCTACATTTTAAATTATTTGTTGACGTGACATATAAGACAAGTAATGTCATATTAGCATGATATGCACATGGGATGCCATGTAAGTAGAGGTGTCCATGGGCTGGGTCAGGCTAGGCCCAACAAAAAAATTAGGCCTATTTGTTAGGCCTGGGCCCCGAAAAATGAGCCTAAAATTTTGTCCAAGTCCGGACTGGATAAAAATGCTAAAATCGGGGCCCAGCCCGACTCGCCCTATTAATTTTTTTATATTATTTTTTAAAAAAATATTGTAACAACCCGATAGTCACGAGTATAGGAAAGTGTATTTTCGGGTCTCTGTTTTCGTAAAACAAATTCGTAAATATTTATTCAAAATAAATATTTACAAAGTTAATTGTGTAGTTAATTAGGTTTTGGTTAGGTGAATTAGTTTGAATTAAGAGTAATTAGGTATAAAGAGTAAATTGCATAAAAGGTGAAAGTTTAATTATAGATTAGAGAAAAAGTGAAAGGATTAAATAAGAAATTAAACTCTAATTAACAAGTGTATGGTGATTGTGTATACAAGTGTAAAAATAAAATACATATGTATATAATAATATATGTATACTTAATACTTAAGAATATATATATTATATTATTATTATTATTATGATTATTATTATTATTATTATTATTAAACAAATAAACAAAACAAATAAAAGAAAAAGAAACAAAGTTAAAAATGAAATAGAGAGAAGAAAAAGAAAGAAAAAGAGAAAAGTTAGGGATTTCAAAGTTCAAAGTTTAATTGGTAAGTCAATTTAGTTCATTTTCTTATAATTTTTATGTTTTTAGAATCCCAATATTAAATACTACCCGATCTATGTCAAAATTTTAGAAATTACTGAATTTTTAAATGTTGTCTATATTGAACAATTTGAGTATTAGGGACTAAATTGATATATTTTTAAGTTAGAAATGAAAAAGGATTGAATTGTAGAATAAATTATTAGTTTTGAGTATTAGGGACTAAATTGTAAAATTTTCGAAATTTAGGGATTTAAGTGAAATTAGAGAGTTAAAACTAGTTTGAAGTGGGAATTGAATGAAAATATAGAATTAATTGTGAGAAATAAAGTTAGTCTCGATTTATGGACTAAATTGGAATTTAGGCAAATGTTGAATAAAAATTGAAATATTCAATGTGAAAATTTAATTGTATTGCATTGATGAATTTTAATTGTTTTAATTCCGTAGCTAACGTTGTGTTGGAATCCTCGAATAAAATGGGGAAAGATAAAGTCGACGAGGAATAGCTCGAAATTTCCGGTTTGTATTTCTATAATCCGAACTTAGTTATTAATTGTTGTACTTTGATTAAATGTTTATGGTAAGTGATTCAGGTGAGTATTTGACATTTTGATATTGAATTGATTTTATATGTATATGTGATTATATAAAAAATTGATATTGGATATTGATTATTTTTGAATTATGAAATTGAAACCCTATTAACTGTATCGGGCTGAGTCGGATATAGATGGCATGCCATAGGATTGGAAGAGTTCATGGATTACTTCGACTTCAAGTCGATGAGACACTGGGTGTCAATTTATTACTTCGGATTAATTCGATGAGGCACTGGGTGCCAATTTACTTCGGTTTAACTGATGAGACACTAGGTGTCAATTTATTACTTCGAATTATCCGATGAGGCACTAGGTTCCAGACTGGTGTGTTTTGGTTGGATCTGTGTATCTGTCCGAGTCCGAGTCGTGTTAATAGGGGTAAATGAACAATAAATAAGTCATACAATTGATATTGAAATGAAATGATATGAGAAATGGAAGTGAAATAATAAATTGAAGATAAAATGTGAAATATATTGCAACTATATGGAATATATGAGTGATATACTCATGAAATGATTATGGAATGGATAATGAAATAGTATAAAGAAATGTAAAGAGCTATTTATATAGCAAGTATGAAAATTGAGATATTTTTGAAACAAATGAAATATGATATGGTTATTGTAATATTAAATTTTAATGTGTTTATATTTTAATTGTATATTTGTATATTTCTTATTTTTAAATATTCGGATTATAGAAATACCACTGAGTTTTTACTCAGCGTACGGTTTTGTTTCCCGTGCGCTGGTTAGGTACTTAATTTTGATCATCGATTCAGCATCCAACAACGATCCCGATCTCAAACGTGGTGAAGTATATTTCTTTTTGTGTTGACATGTACCTAGGGCATTTAAATGCTAACTATTTTGTGGATTGATTGTAAATATATTATAAGTTAATTTTGGGTTGGTTATATATATAAATATATATATGCTTATGTTTGAGATCATAATATGACATGTTAAAATTGAAGTCCAAATAGATAGAATATAGGCAATTTAAGTTAAAATTGGCATGTTTACAAATTTGATTTGAATGAGGTCTTATCGATCTGTTTTGATAATAAAATTGTGGTACCTATGAGGGTACAATGGTTAGGCACTTAGGATGTCTATTTTGACATAAGTTGAATAAATGGTTTTTGAGTTGCTTAGTGTTCAAGATTGTAGGGAATGGTAAACTTGTTGTTTAAAGTTCATTTTGAGTCCACACGGCCAGACACACGGGCGTGTGAACCCTACAGCTTTGAAAATTGTTATTATTATTTTTTGAAAAATTCTCTGAATTTCTGAATCAGTCCCGACTTGTTTCTAACACGTAATTTAGACCTCGAGGGCTCGAATAAGGGACAATATGTATGAGTTTGATTGGTTGACTTGAATATTATGTGATATGAAATGCATTGAAATTATGTCTGTTTGATCGGTAATGCTCCAAAACCCTATTCCGACGACAGATGTGGGTTAGGGGTGTTACAAATATAATACATAAAAAATGCTCAAAACATTAAAATAAATATTTCCTAACAAATTGAAAATATTTTTTTTTAAAATATGTATATTTAAATAACACTTAGATATGTGCAACTTAAATGATCTATTAGAATGTGAATTTTTGTCTACTCTCATTGCACTTCTCTGTCTGTTGCGTCTAGCATGTTTTTGTTTCTTTTAGGGTTTCAGTTTGTTTTTTGTGGTTTTTTCTAAGTTTTGGGTGGTGCCGTCAAGATTAATCGCTTGATCTCTTTAAACTTGGGGACTTTTTGTCCGAGTGAAATAGGGGAATGGAAAGAGGTTTTGTTGTGCTATCATTGGACGATGAGGAAGAGGAGGTTGTTCGAGTGCAGAGAGAGTCGGATCCAGTTTCTACAGAAGAGGATTTTTGTTTGGTAGGGTGTTTTTTAACAGCAAGTGTTATACACTTCCCAACAATGAGAAGCATAATGGCTAATCTTTGGCATCTAGTTAAAGGGGTCCAAATTTTAGATTTGGGTGAGAAACGATTTTTGTTTGGATTTTTTCATAGAATGGATCTTGAAAGGGTGTTGAAAGGATCTCCATAGACTTTTAACAGTATTTTATAGTTGGTTCATTATTTGGGGGAGGGAGAGGATCTGCTGAGGGTGCATCTAATCTTTGCAAAGTTTTAGGTTCAAATTCATGATGTGCCTCTAGGGTATTTCTCTAAGGCGTTGGCGAGACAAATGGGAGACTTTATTGGGAAGTTCTTAGAATATAATGGCACAAATCTAGGTAGAGGGGTCCGAAATCATTTTCGAATGAGGATCCAGTTGGACGTGAGGTGTCCTTTGAGAAGGAAAAAGAAGGTTTTAGTTTCATCCAGGCTTATTGGTATGTCAGTTTTAAACATGAACGGTTAATTTTGTTCTGTTTCTTTTGTGGCCGACTAGGTCATGGCGATTCTTTTTGTCAAGTGAAGATGGATCTAGGGTTTGAAGTAGTTGAGATGGGATGAGACCTTCCACTAAGAGCCCAATCTAGAAGATCTCTCGCGATGAACAGTGTATGGTTGAGGGGAGACGGGGGAGAGACAAGATGAGGGAATAATTATGAAGAGTCTGATCTGGGTAGAAGTAAAAGGGAGGAAGAGAATGGAGGAGGGTTGGGAGCTCGTATTAATCCCATATTGGGGATAAATTTAGAAGGGAGCCTTAATCAGAATCTGGATATGGATGGGATTCAATCGAATTTACAAGGTCAAGTATACATGGACCAAGATTCGGTGATGTGTGTGATGGAATGTGGTGATAGGAAAAAGAGGCCTAGAATGGAGAGTGATAAATCTATGGAATTGGAATAGATGGGGT
Source organism: Gossypium australe (assembly GCA_005393395.2). Classification (NCBI taxonomy): domain Eukaryota; kingdom Viridiplantae; phylum Streptophyta; class Magnoliopsida; order Malvales; family Malvaceae; genus Gossypium; species Gossypium australe. The sequence continues at coordinate 129,426,495 of CM016621.1, read as the reverse complement.
CCTTGGTCGTGATGAATATGAGGATGTTGGAGAAATGTCACTTTATATCGGCGACTGCCAAAGGGCAAGCCGACTAGTTGCAATGAAAATCTTTATTTTGAATGTCCATGGATTGGGGAGTCTACGGGCTATTAGAAGGTTTCGATATGTGCTGAAACTGTACAATCCCCAGGTGGTCTTCATCATGGAGACTAAACTAAGCAAGATATGAATGGAAAATGCTAGGAGGAAGTGTGGTTTTTTAAATGGGGTTGATATTGCAGCGGATGGTTCGAGAGGAGGTTTATGCTTGGCATGGAAGGATAATACAAATACTTGTTTAAAAAGTTATTCAGCCTATCACATTAATGTCGCATTGAAGGAAAATGATGATGGAAAGAAATAGAGGTCTACGAGGTTTTATGGCTCCCTTTATGCCCAAAATAGAGATGCTACTTAGGGAACATTGAGAAACCTGAGTCGACTCCAAAGTTTACCTGGGATGGTTTGTGGAGATTTTAACGAGATTCTTTATTCTTTTGAGAAGGTGGGTGGCACGCCAAGAGAAGAGGTGAGGATGGTTGAGTTTAGAAATGTTTTGGAGAAGTGTCAACTGACGGATGTTGGTTTCTTGGGTACTTAGTTTACTTGGGAAAGAGGGAATTTATCGGAGACTAATATTCGTGAAAGGCTTGATAGCGGTGTGGAAAATTTGGAATGGAGGAATATATTTCCATCAGCAGTAATCCACCATTTGTCGCATTCTTTTTTTGACCATTGTTCCCTTCTATTTGATACAGATATAGGATTGAAGCTCATGTTTAGAAGGGTATTTCGATTTGAGTCGTGGTGAGTTAAGGAGGAAAACTGTGCAGATGAGGTCAAACGATTGTGGCAATCAGGTAGAGGCGATATCTTAGAGAAGTTAAAGGTTTTACAGAGTGGGCTCATAAGATAGGCAGCTAGGCTTAGATAGAAGAGGGAAGGGCGTAAGAAGGAACTGACAGAAAAAATAGAGTTTCTCTTAGATTAAGACAGAACTGATGAGAGTATGGCTGAATTAATTGATACTAGAGTACATCTTAATCTGGAGATTGATAAAGACGAGATGTATTGGAAGCAAAGGGCTCGAGTAAATTGGTTAAAATTAGGGGACAAAAATACGAATTTCTTTCATAATTATGCTTAACAAAGAAGGAGAAGGAATACCATTGGTAGTTTAAGGCACGACGACGGAAGAGAGACTTGTGATGATGGAGAGATGGAGGAAATTGCAAGGCATTATTTTCAACAACTTTTCTCATCTATATCATTGCTGGGATTGAAAGATGTATTTCTGAGGAAGAAATTTGAAGTTGATAACGAATTACGTAAAGGAGAAGGTTGTGGCGACTCTTAAGAAGATAGGTCCTATGAAGGCATCGGGGGAGGATGGTTTTCTGGCTATATTCTTTCAACAGTTTTGGCATATTGTGGGCGACGAGGTTACGGACTATTGCTTGGGGATTTTAAACAGAGGTATGCCTGTGGACCGTTGTAATTTTACTAATATTGTGCTTATACCTAAAATCTCTAATCCAATGAACTTAGGAAATTTCAGACCTATTAGTTTATGCAATGATCTTTATAAACTAGTAGCCAAAATGACTACGAATTGATTCAAAAGTATAATAGGCAATTGCATTTATGGTGCCCAAAGTGCCTTTGTGCAGGATAAATTAATTTTGGATAATGTGCTCATTGCCTATGAGATTTTTCATACGTTTAGACAAAAAAGAGTTGGGAAGAAAGGTTTTATGGAACTTAAGTTAGACATGAGCAAAGTGTATGATAGGGTGGAGTGGTATTTTCTAAAAGTTATGATGTTACGGATGGGATTTCATACTTTGTGGGTGGAAAATATTATGAAGTGCGTCATTTCAGTCTCATATTCAGTAATTATTAATGGGAGAAGTGGGCAGACATTTAAACCGACTAGAGGAATTAGACAAGGGGACCCTCTTAGTCCCTCCTTGTTTTTAATGTTTAGTGAGGGCCTTTCTGCGCTTATAAGGATGGCCTTGAGGGATGGGTCGATTAAAGGAGCAAAGGTAAGTAGAGGGGGTCTATCAATTTCTCATTTATTGTTTTCTTATGACAGTATATTGTTTGGAGAAGCTAGCGAGAGGGGTGCACAAGTTTTGAAATCAATCCTAAGGGAATACGAAAGATGCTCGGGGCAAAGCGCCAATTACGACAAATCAACGGTTTTTTATAGTAGCAACACTTTGGAAGAGTCTAGGCGAGTTGTTTCCAATATTCTTGGGGTGAGAAATTCAAATAATATGGAAAGATATCTTGGTTTGCCGAATGTTGTGGGGAAAAATAAAAAAGCTTTTTTTCAACTCTTAAAGGATCGCATGAGGCAACAGATTGAGAATTGAAATTTGAGATTCCTTTCTCAATGAGGCAATGACGCCTTTATTAAAGCCGTTTTACAGGCTATACCCACTTACGCTATGACCTTTTTTTTATTTCCAAAGTCTTTGTGTGTGGAATTGGACAGCATAATGGCTCAATTGGTGGCAAAAAGGATAAAGGCGGAAAGGGATTCATTGTTGTAGTTGGGAACACTTTGCGATCTTAAGGAGAATAGGCGTATGGGATTCCGTAGTTTATCCAAATTCAATGTTGCATTATTAGCTAAACAAGGTTGGTGCATTCTTAATTATCCAGATTCAATATTAATGAGTAGGGAAGTGTTGGGAAGAAAGGTTTTATGGCACTTAAATTAGACATGAGCAAAGCGTATGATAAGGTGGAGTGGTATTTTCTAAAAGTTATGATGTTATGGATGGGATTTCATACTTTGTGGGTGGAAAAGATTATGAAATGCGTCATTTCAGTCTCATATTCAGTAATTATTAATGGGAGAAGTGGGCAGACATTTAAACTGACTAGAGGAATTAGACAAGGGGACCCTCTTAGCCCATCATTGTTTTTAATGTTTAGTGAGGGCCTTTCTGCGCTTATAAGGATGGCCTTGAGGGATAGGTCGATTAAAGGAGCAAAGGTAAGTAGAGGGGGTCTGTCAATTTCTCATTTATTGTTTTCTTATGACAATATATTGTTTGGAGAAGCTAGCGAGAGGGGTGCACAAGTTTTGAAATCAATCCTAAGGGAATACGAAAGATGCTCGGGGCAAAGCATCAATTACGACAAATCAACGGTTTTTTATAGTAGCAACACTTTGGAAGAGTCTAGGCGAGTTGTTTCCAATATTCTTGGGGTGAGAAATTCAAATAATATGGAAAGATATCTTGGTTTGCCGAATGTTGTGGGGAAAAATAAAAAAGCTTCTTTTCAGCTCTTAAAGGATCACATGAGGCAACAGATTAAGAATTGAAATTTAAGATTCCTTTCTCAATGAGGCAAGGACGCGTTTATTAAAGCCGTTTTACAGGCTATACCCATTTACACTATGACCTGTTTTTTACTTCCAAAGTCTTTGTATGTGGAATTGGACAGCATAATGGCTCAATTTTGGTGGCAAAAAGGATAAAGGCGAAAATGGATTCATTGGTGCAGTTGGGAACGCTTTGCGATCTTAAGGAGTATGGGCGTATGAGATTCCGTAGTTTATCCAAATTCAATGTTGCATTACTAGCTAAACAAGGTTGGTGCATTCTTAATTATCCAGATTCAATATTAACGAAAGTTCTAAAGGCTAAGCATTTTACAAATACAAATTTTCTTAATTCTGAGTTAGGACAACTACCTTCGTATATATGGAAGAGTGAATGGGTGGCTAAAGGATTGTTGGAGAATGTGATTTGTTGAAAGGTGGGAACGATCAGAATATTTCAATTGTTGCTGATGCGTGGCTCCCCTTAGAACTGTAAGTTATAAGACAGAATCAATTAGGAATTGCAGTGAACTAAGTAAAGTGGCAGATCTTATTGATGAACAAAAGAGAGAATGAAAGTCTGATTTAATTTATTCTACCTTCTCTAGAGAAGAGGCAAACAGAATTGTGAGAATTCCCTTAGCAATGGAACCTCATGCGAACTTCATGGTATGGAAGGGGGAGGCCTCTGAAGAATTCTCTGTGCGAAGTGCTTATAAACTATTACATGGCTTTCTTCCTAATTATTTACAGACTGAGGCTAATTTATTATCAAAAAAATGATAGAATATTCACATTCCAGGGAAAATTAAAATCCCAATCTGGAAAATTTCTTGTAATTTTAATCCTCATTTTGTTAATCTTCGATGCAAGAGATTGCTCTCGGTGGTAGTATGTCCCATATATGGAGCAACTACAGAAAACATTGACCATATCTTTAGAAAATGCCCTGTGAGGCGAGAAGTTTGGATTAGCTTGAATCTGGAATGGGTATTAACAGAATTGATTTTGTCATACTAGGAGTGGCTTACCTGGGTGTTTAAGAATAGTTCCAGCATTCAATGTCGAGTATTTTGCTACTCTTTGTGGGCGATCTGGACAGAAAGAAAAAAAGGATTACATGAGGGAAAGAAAAGTACAGGCCTAGAAATTGCTGCATGGATAAATATATATATTAAGGAGCTAGAGGGGTGTAAGGTTTAGGATTTTACCACGAGGCACGAGTCCATGGGTTGGTGCCTACCAGTTGGTTCCATTGTCAAACTTAATTTCAATGCCGCTTTTGATGACTCTCGGGAAAAATCAGTCTTAGGGGTGGTGGCTAGAAATGCTTTGGGGGAGGTCCTTCGCCTTCAAAACAGTGGTTCACGGGGAGGTGGCTTCTTCATTTACAGTAGAGGCCCTTGCATGCCTCCAAGCAATGTTTATGGGAAAACAAATAAGGTTCGCATCAATTATCATTGAAGGAGACTCGGTATCAGTAATAAAAAAATGTAACTTAGAGAATACTAATAAATTAGTGATTAGGGGTATAATATGGAACATTTAGCAATAAAAACAATTTTTTCACCAAATAACCTTTCAACATATATACAGATCTGTAAATATTATGGCTCACAACTTAGCTAGAGAAGTGATGAAAGGAGAATCGCAAGCATACATGATCGAAAGGGTCCTTGAGCAAGGAACATTGGAGGTGGATCAACGGAGAATGAGGGAACCTGACTGAGGGCTGTTTGATAGGGGGTCTCTGCATAGGAAGAAAATAGGAAAGTGGGATTTTGGAAACCGCTTTTTTGGGACTAGAATCGGTGCATTAATTGCGGAAATGTTGATTGGATTCCAGCTATTATCAGATTGGAAGTTTATTTTAATTTTCTGTTTAGTTTTAATTCGTCTATTTCTTTGGTAATAATTTTAAGTTTTTGCCACTGTTGGGTTTTGTTTTTAATTTTTGGTGGGCTTGTGGATTTTGTTAGCCCATTTCTATCTTTTCTTTCATTAATATACCAGTCTGATTTTTCAAAAGAAAAAATATATGTGCAACTTAACAAGAAAATGCCTCTAAAATAGTAACAAAATTAACAATAAAATAAAAGTTATACAATATCCAAATAATAATAACAAAATAGTAGCAACATAATTGTGAAATTGTAGCAAAATAGTGAAAAAGCCAATAATAAAATAGTAACAAAACAATAAAAACAGAAAAAATAACTGCAATTTTTTTTTTGCATGTTCAGGTCGGGCTCAGGCCAAAAAAGCCTTACCCGAGGCCCGAAATCCTCTCATTTTTCGGGCGGTCCTTCAGGCTAAGCTGGGTGGCTTGGCCCATGAACAAGTTAACATGTAAGTTATCACGCCAACAATGTTAAAATTTAATGTTTTAATCATCATTTCCTTTAGAAAAAACGATACGACTCTTTTTGAAAGGTTGATGGCTAAATTTAACTTTTAAAAGTAAGAGTCACTTGAAAAAAATATAAACATTAAGAGCTAAATTTATTATTTTTTTTTTTTATTTTGAAAATCGAAAATTGGTTCAAATGTTTTTAAATGATAATAAGCCAAATTTAATAAAAGTAAACCGGACTAAAAATAAATATTAAATTTTTTTAATTAGCTATTGAGCCCTACTTACGAGCACAAGTAAAATTTAAGAAGGGATAATTTCTTTTTGTTGAGGGATGGAATTTCAAAATCTTCAAATAAGGGCATTTGTTATTTTATGTTACGGTTACAGCTTATGCCATACATATGCAACATAGTCCAAAATGCCCTTATGGGAAATGACCTTTTTGTCAAGCTTTGAAGTAATTTTCAACTATAAACTATTTCTAAGTTGAAAGACACGAAGGTAGTTTATTGCTGTCAATGTAGCATTAATTTCAAATAACAAGGATTTTTTTAAAATATAATATAATCAAATCCAAATAATCATGATGGAATTTATGCTTAATCATGATTATGTGTTCTTTGATTTTGTACAGGAATTAAAGACCTGTTTTTTTTTTTTTAAAATGGTCTCATAAGGCACGTCGATTCTGAGGTTGTAATGAAATCTATGGTCCGACATGGCAAAGATTTTGTCTAAAACTATGAATTATCCCCATCATTTTTTTCTTCAAAGATGAGTTAATCTTTGATTAGTAGGTTTTCTTTTTTACTTAAATAATAATCAAAAGAGAGCGCAAAATAAACCAATTTTGCGCAAGGATGTGGTCATGACAGCAACTAAACTGCGTCCTGTTCGTTTTCATTTCTTCACTTTTACTCTCAGGTCAGTCCCATTCAATTAATCAAAAGTTTTCAATTGAATTGAATTGGAATTCCTTTTCAATTTCTAATTTTGTTTTTGTTTTTTTGTTTTATTATAGTTCATAATTTTAGGATGTTCGATTCTGGGTAAGTGCTAGTTCTTTTAATTATTTCAGTTTCTTTTTTTCTGGGTGTTTTTGAGGATTGCAAAACCATGGGTTGATTGATGTTTTTGAAAACTGTTGGCTGAATGAGTTCATATGAGTTTGGTTGCAGAATGTTCCCTGTTTGTAACATCAATCTTATTTTTTCTAATTAGATTTGATTATATCTCTATATAAGCTAGTTTCATGGAGTTCTTGAAGATTACAATTTTCATATTTTGCAATTGGATGTTTTGGGAATTAGACCCCCAAAACGGGATAAAACTCTCTCCTCTGTTTTCTTTCCATTCACAAGATTCGATCTCAAAGTTTTGCTTGGCATTGAGCTCCTTCCCACTCGACTCAGGATCACTTTTAGATCTCTTTTAGCAATCTCAATAACATAGTGGTATTAATTTTGTTTTATATTTCAGTCTTGTTTTTCAGGATCAAGCATAATAAGAGTTCAAAAGAAAAATGAAGTTCAGAAAAGGGAACTTGGTGGAGGTTTTGAGGAGAGAAGATGATCCATGTGATTCCTGGTTTACTGGTAATATTCTTTCAGCAAATGGTGACTACTATATTGTTAGGTACAAACTGTTTACAGACTGTGAAGGAAGAAGGGTGGTGGAGACGGTGAAAGGGAAGGACGTTAGACCATTGCCTCCATATGTAAACCGGAAGAATTGGGCAGTCGGGGATGTAGCTGAGGTGTTCGATATCCAGTGTTGGAGGATAGGAAAGGTTGCAAAGGTGTTAAAGAACAATGATTCATTTGTCATTAAGTTGTTTGGGTCCATCCAACTTAAAGAATTCCATGTATCAAGTTTAAGGGTTAGGCAGGCTTGGCATGGTAACAAATGGATGGTGGTTGGGAAGGTAAATGCCCCTTGCATTCATCATGCTTTGGACCTAAATTCTCTTTTCTAAATGTTTAAGTTTATTAGAGCTCTCTCTCTCTCTCTCTCGATCAAGCAAAGCATAACTCGTGATAAGTCGTTTCGAATGAATTCAAGAAAATATCATCTTGTTGCCTTCCACATTGTTCTTTATGATATGAACTTGATTCTTGCTTAAGCTGCAATTGTTTTTTTCCGTATTATCAATATATCTGAATCAGCCTACATGTGATTGCAGGTTGCTCAAAGTAAAGATTTGGCCAACAGTTTTACACCAAAAACTCCGTACTTTGCCGGTGGCTTGCGTTTCAAGACTCCATTACTTATGAACAAAGCTTTGCGGTCTAAAGAGAAGGATAGAGAGGGACAACATAAGACCAGGGCTAATAATGTCATACATAAAGTCTACGCACATCAATCTGAAAAATGCAACATCGAGAAGCACTTTGGAGGAAACCTCAAGACTAGGAAATCACCTCTTAAGAGAACACTTCCTTGGTTTAACCAGGTAGATGATTTTTCTTACCTGAATGCAGGGATTGATGAAACATTAATTAAGCAATCGACTAAAAGGAATAACAGGATGGAAGACGCAAGTCCATACTGTGTATATCATTCTTCGAGGTCTGTTCAGTCTACTGAAAATAGCAACCAATGCTCAGTTGCTAGCTGTAGTTTCAATGGTGTTGCTGGTGGCCGACTTTCTCCTAAACCATTGGAAAAGGCACCTGATCATTCCGATGCCGAGTCATCATTCCCATCTTTGTGTGGAAAAAGAGACTTACCCTCATCCCCTGTTGACAAAGTCATCAATATCCATGAACTAGAGCTTCGTGCTTACAAGTCGACAGTAGAGGCATTGTATGCTTCGGGCCCTTTAACTTGGGAGCAGGAGGCATTGTTAACAAACCTCCGCCTCTCCCTTAACATTTCAGATGAGGAACACCTACTCCAGTTGAGACACCTTTTGTCCGCTCACGTTTTATGATCCGGTCATGTTTGTCTCTTATGTCTTGTCACGGCATATGGATTTAATTGCTTTGAGGCTCTCTTGCAGGTGGGTGGCGGCACCTTAACCTTCCTCGTTATTATAAACTTTTCAGGTGTACATAACATGTATAGTATATGGAGGAATTGAGGTTTTACATGTTGAAGCTTAGGCCTTAGAGCCAATAGCAGGAGTTCATGTCTTATTATAAGGGTGATTTGACTGAAGAGATTTCATTTTGTTTTGTAATAAAAGATCATATGCAGGAACAAAAACATGTCGGATTCTTATTTTTTGATAATTCAAATGAGGACTGAATTCGATGATTCTGTCTGGTTAATTCAGTTTTTAGTATACTATAAATGAATATATATATATATATATATATATATGTGTGTGTGTATATATATATATATTTTTTTTTATTTGTACTTTTAAGAGCGAAAATATATGAAAATTTTAATCCAAACATTATTTTTGTAATATATTTTAATTAATGTTTTTTATATTTATATTTATATTTATATTCCTTTAAAAATCGAATAGAGATAGTTGGAAATCATAATTTAAACATTAAAAAGAAGAGTAAATTATATATCTGATATACAAATTTCATCTCGACATTAAATAAAAAGAGAGTAAATTTTACATTTCAGTTTGAGCCATCCCAAAATTTTGGTATTGCACAATGTGGACATGAGTGAATTGAATATTTGTTAACAATTGAGAGATGTAAAATGTTAAACGTGTATGTTATATAATATATCTTGGCAACAAAACAAATGTTAGATTGCCTTCAAATCACAGAATCTGGCATCTGCAACCTTGTGATGTTTGAGGCCCTTCAAACCATACATCCCATGATGGGTTTATGGGACCATTTGTTCTGTAATCAAATAACAAATCCAAGCATTAGAGGTTTAGAGAAAAAAATTATCTAAAACAGAATACAGAAACAAGACAAGTTTTTGTAGTTACAATGGAAGTAGTGGATCAGGTCTGGTCTCCATGCTAAGCAGCAATCTGTAAAAAAAGGCCGATGCTAATATGGGTCAAACAAGTTACCATATAATATATGCGTGAAGCGTCATGCCAAACATGCTAGTATGTCGATACCGTGAGAAGTGTACCGACAGCTGATGAGCAAATACTTAGATCAGGAAAATCTTGTCCAACAGCAAAATATATTGATAAATGAAAATGCTTTAGAATCAGACAAGTAACAGTTTCTAGTTTCGCAAGTTCATGGGAAAGAAAATTTTATTTCTTAAAACTTACTCCTTGCACAAGGTTGACACGTTATCTGTTTTCTCAAGCTCTTCCATCTCTTCCTGGAAAACGATACATAAAGAGGGGGGAAAAACTTAAGACATACAAAGCTGTAATACGGTGTCTTTTACACTGATATAAAAACCAAATTCATCATCTGCCTGCAGCAAAAGATATGTGAAAACGGGATGGGACAATACCAGTGTCTATGAACCAATGGCCTACAACCATTGATATAGCACACATCATTTAAGTACCACACAAACATAGGAACAAAAGGGGCATTATATTATCAGACTCTAAATGGAAATCTTTTCATGTGGAGTAGTAATGGATAATATAATCAAAGGCCAATAGCTGCCACCATAGAGGTTTTTATGTGGTGAAAGTGCACAACATTGCTAAAAGTTTCTTTATGCAACTCATGGAAAAGCATGACCAATCAAAGTGAAGCTTAGCAAAGACCAAGAACAAGTCAAAACTAATTCAAAAAAGCTCTTTTGCCTATCACACACAGATTCCACCACCACTAATAAGCACTAGATAGGAAGACATTTGGCTTTTCGTGTTCACGGTGCCAAAAAGACTAATTCATTAACAACAAAACAAACAATGTTTAGCACTTTCCACAAGTAGAGTCGCCATAGCAAGATTGATACGGAACTTCTTCCGCCACCTAGATAGACTTCCCAAGCATCAGTATAAACAGATGAGCAGCGCATATCGGCAAGATCTTGGCCAATATTTGCAACAAATTAGCAATAAAGGAAATTACAGTATCCTAGTATAAGATCCAAAAAATGATCAAAAGCCTATTGAATTGGGATCGCCAGTAAAAGAACTATTAAACACCCAATTTTAAGATCTGCTTTGAATAGTTGCACTACAAAGATCTTAGCTTTCCCTTCCAATGACTCTAAGCCATCACTATGTTCTCTACTTAGCTCAACTTACCAACTAAATGGATAATCCAATACAAGAATCTAAAATTTTTTTGCTTCCATTTTTTATTATCTTAAGAAGAAAAGCTTATGAAAAAGCTTGCACTTTCTTCTCCTGACATGTTCTATGACTTTTTCTACGGAAAATTCAAGCTCCGTTTTTTTTTTATAAAGAAATCCTTAAATTTATCAAAAGACAGACCAAGTCAAAATTCTTAACGGCATTCCCAAAGAGTAGAGAGCAAACCTTAAATAGAAAAGAATAAAAAAGAAAAGGAGAAGATAACCTCGAGGAACTTGGATTCTTGTTCGACACGCTTGAGTTGGGCAAGAATCCGATGTTTGCCTCTAGTATCAGCTGCTGAACCAGCCGCTTGCTGTTCATCCGCCGACGACGCCGTTTCTGACTCCATTGCTGCTCTCGCTCTCGCTTACCTGATGGCTGCTGCAAATATTCAAAAATTTCAATGCAATTTGCTCATTCCCGAAAACGACGCGGATCGTTTTGTTTCATTTCATTTCTTGTAGAATTTGGAATTTTGACTGCAATGAAGCAAACCTGCAGATCTGAATTTGTCGAACAAGGCTTTGATATTTTTTTAGTTCTAATTTTTTGCTGTTTCTCTCTAGAAACTCTGGAAACGGAAACGAGTAAACGACTTTTCTTCGTTTGCTATTTGTTTTCTTCGAAGGCTGTTCTTCTTTTCCTCATTTCCACTTCATTGCCCCCCCAGCAATTAAAAATAAAATGCTTTTTAACTTTCCCTCACTCCCTATACTCTTCTATATTTTCAAATTTACTCCCCTCTCTTTTTTTTCAACCTATAATCCTTGAAACACTTAAATCAAACAAAATGCGTGCTTAAATACCAACTAAGCTAAAGCCCAATTAAATTTCCCGATACAATGCAATTATAACTATAAAAGAATATTTTTGAGCAATAACAAACTAGATTCAAATTAATATAACTAGACAACAACTCACTCATGACAATTGCATAGAGTGAAACTCAAATTTAAGTATTCAGAGAGATGTCATTAGCAATCCCATCTTCTTCTTCTTTTTTTTTCTTTTCTTTTTTTAAGAATTGAATCTTTTACTTGTTTTTAAGCTTAAATGCTAAAAAAGTGATTGTAAAATAATTTAAAAGCTCTATTAAGCCCTTAATAAAAATTATAATTAATTGAAAATTAGCAATCAATTGAGCTCCTAAAATATAATTTTCCATTAAAGCCTTTGAAGGACTGCTGAGTGATGATCGGGCAGAAGAATGATAGTATATAAAAATAATGGTGTGACAGCTAACGTGGAAAAATGAGGGCTTGGTTATTTTTTAATTATTTTAAGAGGGCTTAATTGATTTTTTTAAATTATTTAAGCCTAACAATTATCAAAATATTATAAAAAATTAGAAATTTATAAAAAATCTATAAATATTATAAAAACAAAAAATTTATAAAAATTTAGAATTTATAAAACAATTATAAAATATATAAAATATAGAGAAATTAATATTAATAAAAAATATGAAAGAATAATGAAAAATATTATAAAAATTTTAGAAATTATAGACTAATTATTAAAATGATAAAAATTTAAAATTATTAAAAAATGTATTTTGAAAGTTTATGGGAGAGTTTGAAGTACGAAGGTTATTGGACTTAGTATAGGATTTCGAGCCACTTCTCTAACAATGAGCTTAGTGTTTTTTTTTTTTTTTTTAATAAAATGAGCTTAGTGTTTGATGGCTTAAGATAGTGGTTAACAATGATTTTGATTGAGAAGAGATAATATGAGGACAATTGACAAGAATGGACTAAATATAATGTACGGTAGTGTAAGGGAAAATAAAAATAATTAGTAAATTTTTATTTAAAAGATATTATAAATTATTATAAATTAGAAAATGTTAAAAAAATTTAGAAAAGCATAAAAAATGGGAAATTATATAAATTCTTAAAATATTATTAAAATTATATAAAAGAATTTACTATTTCTTTTATAAATCTAATAATTTTAAACTTTTCATATTATCATTTTATAACTTTTAATAATCAATTAAGTTCTAATAAAAAATTAAAAATCATTTAAGCCCTCCGCATCAAATGTCACGTCAATTTTTATATCAAATTTTTTTTTCATGTTAGTCACTATGTCAACTGCCGCATTATACCTTTGATGGAAAGCTATATTCAAAGATTTCATTGTTTGCTAACTTTTGATGAATGGTTCAATTTATTATAATTTCTGATTAAGGGTTTAATGAATTTTTAATTATTTTATGATCACTTTTTTTCACATTTAAACCTTATTTTAAATTGAAAATTAGAGTCAAACCAATAACAGTTTTAAAAAAGTCGCCATTTTACTAAATTATGAAAATAGCACTCTCTCCCTGTAATATTTAAAAAAATACCCAAATTCTCTACCATGTTTTATTTCAAATTTCGTAAAATAATTGTAAATTAAAATGCGTTTTCAAACATAATGAGCAATACTTTTAGTTTAATTAGTTGAGTTATTAGTGACCCTATGGGTTCAATAATTGATAATAATAGTGATTTATTTTGATTAGTTAGTTATTTAATTAAATTTGAATTAATTATTTAATTTAATATTTATAATGATTTATTTATATTCAAAAGAAATCAAAATATTCTTCTTTAAACAAATTAATTCAAACATGTTCTTTTTAAAAATATAATTGATAAAGTCTTTTAACTTGATTGGTTAGGGTTCAATATTTTGCAAGAGCAATTTATATTGTATTAATTTTTTTCATAAAGTTTTTTTCCTCTATAATTTTAAGAATTAAATATTATAATAATGAAATTAAAATTAATTATGTTGTGTATTCATGTTAGGCCATAAATATTAAGAGAAGTGAATTGATAAATTTAAAAAATTCTACAAACTATTCTAAATTAAACGAGAATGAGAGAATAACTTGACATAATAAATTTATAGTAGTTCGATCCTAATTGCTTAATTCTACTACCTTAACTTTTATTACTAAAAAATTCTCAATTCATTAATTAGAATTGATACCTAGGTATAACATTTATAACACTATCTTTTTCTTAGTTTTTATGGCTAAACTATAACATTTCTTAGTTTTTCTAACTCAATTAAAAACCCTCTCAATATATAATTGGTGATGTGAGTAAACAAAATGACTTCTACAATGTGCGTGTTTACAAAAATTAAGCTATCAAAGAATTGAAGTGATAAAAGATCTAGCCATAAGCTCTTAGAGATATGTACAAGAGAAAATGGAAAAATAAAAAATTTGAGGCTTTTTTCTTGATTTTGATGTTGGGATATGTCTTTCTTCAGTCTTGAAGTGTTCTTGGTGTGTTTTTATGCCAAATAATAAGTTTGTGGACATTTGAGACCGTTGAGAATGAAATCTAACATTTGAAATATTAAATTTGAGTTTAAAAAGTGTCCCTACAACTTATGTCTTAAGACTTGGTTGAAAAGTAGCTATTGGGAAGTTATGTCTCAAGACGCTGCACTCTTAGAACAATATTTGGCTACTAACTTGCTTTTCTTGAGATTGAACTATCAGAGTGCCTTAAAAGCACTTTAAGCACCTTAGAAACACTTTGATATGACTCAAAAACATTTGGATAGATTAAAATACATTTGAAACATGTTTTTGAGTGCATTACAAGTCTATGGAAAATTTTGACCCCTAAATGACTTAAGAAATAAACAATTAAAATTTATTTTAAATTTTGTTATATCAAGAGCATGAAACATTAAAATTAATAATCCGTTTGCAGTTAAATATCGTGAGTTAAAGTCGATTGAGTCTTAACTTAATTGGCATGGGTATTATTAACAATGTAGAAGGACGTAGGTTCGAGTGCGCTGAAGCACATTATCTTCCTATATATGGGTTGAGGAGAGACTATAGGTAGTTTTAGGTATTATGTTGAAAAGAGAAGATATGTGCAGAATCTATAATAAAATTGTTAAAAAAAATTATCGTGAGTTCAATAGTAACAAAACTAATATTAAACATAAATTAAAACATGTACATATAATTAATTATGAGTAAACTATAAAAATAATCACTAAATTGTTGACTTTATTCTATTTTGGTCACTTAATTATTAGTAACTTAATTATTAATTTTTTAATTTAGTCACTTAATTTTTTTATTTTAAGGGAAGCTGAGATGGAATTTTGGAAATTTCCATGTAATTTTCCTAATTTTCCAGGTAAGTGTTTTTTTTTTTTTTTTTTTTTAGTTTTGACTTTTGAATCTCAGTTTCCTTTCTTTTCTTCTGCGTCGCCACCACTGTCTGGTAACGCCTGGAGCCACCGCCGTCCTTAGCCATTTTCTCTTTTCCCTCTCTTTTCTCTTTTTCATCTTCTATTTATTTTTCCTTATTTCATTTTTTCTGCACCATAGAAACCCAAACTGTGCACCCCTCTCCAACCGTCGCGAACACTGCCGTCCATCGCTGGCCTCCTTGTCGCCGTTGAAAAACGCTCGGACTCCACTTCTCTCTCTCGACCTCTTTTCATTTTTCTTTCCCCCTTTTTTCAATCAAAGACCTAGTTGCCCCTTTGTTACTACCGCCGTCAGTGGTCTCTTCTGACGATAGAATCGTCCTGTCGCTTTAAAGCCACCCCCGTCGTACGCTGGCAAGATGAGCCTCCTACTTTTATTCTTCTTTTTTAGATTTTCTTCTTTTGCATCTTATTTCTTCTGAATTTTTGGGGTGTCTGCAGGCTTCTCACTCGGTGTTCCTCTCCTTCTTTACTGACAACTAATGTGTATGGTTCTTTTTTGGTGTAAAAATTGTTGCCTTTTTTGAATTGTTGGGGTACTTTTTTTTTATTTTTTTATTTGAGGTTGTTATGGGTTGAGAGAATGAGGTTGAGTGGAGGTGGCGATGGTGGGCAATGCTTTGCCCCATTGTTGTCACTCTTTAAATATTGTCATCAAATGAGCCGATTTAGCTTCATCTTTGGTTGTAATTTGCCAAACGTAACAGTTTTTAATTTTTCTGGTTAGGAGTAGAAATAATCCCATTGCTAAGTTGCAGGTTATGTTAGAGTCCACCAGTACTAGCTTTTTCCGTGATCATTAAATAAATTAGAAATAAGGAGAGCCTAAACTTGTGAAAGAAAGAAGAGTAGAGAACAGAAAAATTACTTACCCACATGGAAAATTGAGAAAATTATCAAAATTCCACAACAGCTTTCTGTAAAAAAAATCTAAGGAGAATTAATGGAAAGTGGATTAAAATATTTAATTTCAAAAAATTTATCAATTAGATCGACAAATGAATCAATAAAATTTTCTTATTTGAACTCTCAAATTTTTTCTTTTGTATAAATCTTTCACTTTTTTTGTATCTTTATACGAATTAAATTGAAACCTGAATTGATTAATTTTATTTGAAAAAAATGATAAAATTCATAACGAATTTAAAATCATCGGGTATATCAAAATGACTGGTATTATTATTACTAATCAGTAAAATTCACATTAAAAAAAAGGGAGGAAATTTTTTAGTTTTATGGTAAAAAACTCATTCATCTTAGTTATTTTTCAAGAAAAAAAGAGAGAAGAAAACAGGGGTCTATTGAGCTTCAAATAGTTAGTTTCACTAATAAGATACGAAGACTTACTTCACATTTGGAATTGCACAAAAAAGACTATTTATCTCAAAGAAGTCTACGTAAAATTTTAGTTATTTATCAAAGACGTTATAAAGAATTAATTAGTGAGTTAGATACTCGGGAATCAAAAAATCGTTAATTTGAAAATTTTGAATTAGTAGATTTATTAGATTTTCGTTTTGATAATTAAATAAAAAAAATAGTTAAGAGACTAAAATAGAATCAAGTCAATAATTTAGTGACCATTCTTATATTTTGCCCATTAATTATTATATACATATTAAACTTTCAAATATTATTAATAATTAGACTTGTTCATGGCCAAGCCATCCGACCCAAAGGTCTGTTCGAAAAGTGGGAGACTTTGGATAAAAATATAAGCTCGAAAAATGGGCTTAGTAAAAAAAATAAGGTCCGTTTAAAAACGAGTTGGGCTTCGAGTAAGGTTTTTTGGCTCGAGCCTGGCCTGACCCGAATTTGTAAAAAAGAAGAAGTTATTTTCTCACTATTTTGTTGCTATTTTTCTCACTGTTTTGTTGTCATTTCACTATTATGTTGCTACTATTTTGTTGTTATTGTTTGGATATTGTATAACTCTAGTTTTTTTTTTGTTAATTTTGTTACTATTTTAGAGGCATTTGTTTGTTAAGTTGCACATATCTTAGTTATTTAAGTATAAAGACTTTTTTTAAATTTATTTTCAATTTGTTGGAAAAAAAATTTTAATGTTTTTGATGTAATATATTTTTAAAAAAATTTTATATAAAAAAATAACATAAAACTTTTTTATACTGGCCGAGCCTGAGTTTAGCATCTATAATCCGAGCTAGGCTTGAGCAAAAAGTTTGGCCTATTTTTTGGGTTGAATCGGGCTTAGGTCTATCAAACGGGCGCAAAATTTTATTAGGATCCGGCTTGATCCATGGACAGATCTACTAATAATGATATATTAAACACTATTATTTTACTAAATTAAGGATATTTTATATTCATTATAAAAAATTACAAATAAATTATCATACAAATTTATTAGTGAAGGTTAATTATAATGTTTGATATGTTAAACATTATAATGTAATTATAATTTGATAAAATAATAATTTTTAATATAGATAAATCTCAAAACTACAAATGAACTTTGGTTTAACGTGCAATATTATAGATGAGCTTTAATTCTGTGTAATTTTATACATGACATTTTAATTTGATTCAAATTTCACAAATTACTAACATCATTATTGATATAACGCCATTTTTTTTACATATTATATACAAGTATACTTTTCTAATATAAGAATAAGTTAATGTATTGTAACACCCTATACCCGACCCGATCGTTGAGCCCAAGTAAAAGGACGCTACACCAACATCACATCATCACACATTACACCACGTCTCATTCGTATACAAACATCATCATATTTAAACAATTATAGGAGTTTTAAGTCCAAAATACCCTAGGTGATGTTAAAATTTACTAAACATACATTAAAAGACCTTATAACGAGTTAGAAGCATGCTTTAAGACCACTTATGTAAAAGCTCGTTTTTTAGTAGTGTCGGAAACAGTAGTTTCGGGGCCACCAAATCTGACGAATAAGTTCGTAAATATTATTATTTAATATTTACGAGTCAAATATGATTTTTAAAAGATTTTTGATTGATAATTTATGTTTTATAAACTATTTATTAAGTTCAAGTGGTAAGACCCTAGAGTCAAGTGGTGTTAGAAAATGAGGTATCGGGACCTCGTTTCTATAAACCGAGCCATAAATATTTTTATAAATATTTAAGGAGTGTCATTAAGGTTGTATTAAATTTTTGTTAAAAAATTTTAACATTTCGATAGTTAATTAATTAAAAAAGACTAAATTGTAAAAGATGTAAAATTTGATCACTATTTGATTTGAGTGATTAAATAGCTTATTGAATAAAGGAAAAGAGACTTAAATGGTAAGCAAACCATTCAAGGAGTTAGTGGACAATTATGGGCTTGAATTTGATTTTTATTTTAATTATTAAACAATGTTAAAATGGTAATTTGATAAATTAAAATTATATTAAAAACAAAACAATTAGGCTATCATCTTTTTTTTCATGAGTTTTTCCGAAATTGAAGAATGAAGAAGCCATGGATGATAGCTTAAGCATTCGGCTAAAGTCCTCCTTTGCATGTAAACTAAATTTGGGTTTATTTCTTTTAATTTTTATGTTTTTAATATCGTTGCAACTAGGTCCAGCTAGCTCGTACTTTCGATTTTGAAACTATTAAAGATATTTAATGTTTTAATTGATGAATCTATGTTATTTTAGTTATTAAATGATGCATTTGAAATGTTGGTTGATATTTAAAAATATTTTTTTAAGTAATTTTGATGAATTTTCCGATTAGGGACTAAATTGTTGAACTAATAAAAGTACAAGTAGTTGTTGTGAAATTATTTCAAAAATGGCCTGTTTTTGATTCCATGAATATTTTTCTAGTGGAAAATTTCAATAAAAATGGTTAATTTGCATGTTTTAGGCTCAGGGACTAAATTGAATAAAAGTAAAATTTTAGGGGAAATTTTGTAAAAATGTCAAAAATGACTAAATTTGCATAAAATACATTGTTTTACTATCTAAATTAATAAATCGAATGAAATTATTAATTTAGATCAAGATCGAGTGGAAAATCGAGGAGAATGAAAAATTACCAAATAACCCCTATACTTTGACATTTCTGCGATTTGACCAGGTAAGTTCGTACAGTTTAAAAATTTAATATCTATATGAATTGTTGAATTTTATAACATGATATAATAAGTATTTATTGAATTGATGATAATGAATGATTATTTGAGAAATATTATTGAAAATTGATGTTCGGATTGGATTGAATGCTGGATAGAGTACAGTCGTGATTTGGTGTGTTACGGGGGATTGTGGTGGAGATGGCTATGGAGTGATGTATATTCATATTACCCGAGTAAATCGAGGTTTAGCATTTGTTGCGAACTCTCGTATTATACTCTCTGTTTGGTGTGCTGGTTGGATTTGCTCTTATGAACATTGGTGTGTTGGTTGGATTAACTCTTATGAGCATTGGTGTGTTGGAGGGATTGGCTCGTGTAAGCATCTGGTGTGTTTGATTGGACTGACGATGTACTCTTATCCGTAAGTCATTTTTCGAATGGAAAATATCAGTAAGGTAATCTATATCATGAATTTGAAAGATTTGTTATTTTTTGAATATTGATATGAGCATAAATGAATTCAATAGTTGAGACTGTGGATGATGCTTAGGTTTATTTTAAGCTTAAGGATACATTATATCATGTTTAATATTAATGATATATATTAAAATGGTAAATGAAAAAAAATGAGAATATGCTTATGTTCATGAGAAGGTGGTATGATTCAAAAGGTGTGTTTTCTTATAAAATGGTTTATCATGTGATTGACCCCAAATGAGTTGTATACATAAATGCACTAACTTGTGTATTGATGATGGTGATTAGGCGTATGTCAAGCTCGAGATTATGATTGATGTTTATGCTTATGTCTGGTATTATACAAATGAAACGGGTAAGAAAAGGTAATGAAACGGTAAGTTCATTATTGAAATATGATATGAAGAAAAAGGGATTGATGAATTGAAAGATGTACTTATTTATGAGAAATTACGTATGTTATGGATGAACTTACCTATGAGATGAATAAATATACTAATTAGTGAATTGATGTTGTTATGTTTAAAGTTTATACAAGCTTACTAAGCATTCATTGCTTGCGTAGTTGTTTTTTCCTTACTTTACAGATTATCGGAAGATTGATCGGGTTGGAAACTCGTTGGAGACCTATCACACTATCCAACGATAATATCGATAGATTTTGACGTTTGGGTCATGGTTATAATGACATGTATAGCTGGACTTATGTTTAAGGTTTAGTTAATTTTTATGACTTGTATTGTTGTTTTAAAGTGTGGAATTAATGGTATTTTCATACCTTGGTGGTTGGTATGTTTGTGGTACTTTAATGCTAAATGGTTTATGTTTATTTGGTCAAGTTGATGCAAGGTTTTATGACCAAACTTGGTATGTGATGATGAGGTTTCATTAAGGTCATTTGAGGTAAGTTTTGGTATGGAAATAGATTAGATATAAATGCCAAATGAATGATCAATTATGCTTATGTTTTAGGTGAATTTGATGAATTGTGTTTGAGGTGCTTTAATGGCATCTTGAAAGTGGTCTTATTATGCATATTTTGGTATGTTTTGGTGCTTTGTTTGTAGATGCTTTTGGCTTGTAGGTTCAAGGTTGATTTGGGTGAAAGGAATGGTTTGAAATTGACCTATTTTTTTTGTCCACACGGCCACGTGACACGGGCGTGTGTCCCTTGTAGGTTTTTAAAGGTTGCATTTCGAGAGTTACACGGTTTGGCAAACGGGCATGTAGCTTGGCCGTGTGACCCAAGTTAGTGAGTTACACGGGGACAAACACGGGCTAGGGCACGGCCGTGTGTCCCTATTTCGAATGTTACATAGCCTGAGACACGGACGTGTGCCTCAACTGTGTGAGCCACGAGACATGGTCACACGGTCGTGTGACCCTTGCAGTATAAATTTTTCTAACTTTTTCTTAAACTTTCTAAATGCTACCGATTTAGTCCCAGACTATTTCTATTGTATTTTTTTAGGGCCTTGAGAGCTCGATTAAGGGACGTTATGAATGTATTTGAATGAAATCAGAATATGTATTGCATTGATGTATGAATTGAATGATTTACTTTTTTGTTTGTTTGGTAATGCTCTGTAACCCTATTTCAATGATGGATACGGGTTAGGGGTGTTACAACTTAACAAAAATTGCCAAACAAGCCACATAGGTAACGATACGCACTTGATGATATCAATATTTCTCATAAAGGGTATCGATACTGTTTAGAAAATCAATACCTTTTTAGCATTCTGTTTCTCTAAAAAAATTAAAACCCAGCAAATTATCGATACAATTAAAAAAGTATCTATATTTATACCCCAAGTATCGATACTCGAGATTTGGTATTGATACCAAATTGAGCTACTATTTTTCTGCATATTCGTTACAACATGGGGGTTTCGATACTGATACCCCAATTATTGATACCTCAGTATAAAATAGCAAAAATTACAACAATACAGGACATAATACACACTCAAACATTTACCTCTTCAACATGTATCAGCTAACACATCCTCCAGCATCAAAATGACCATAATTGTAGTCCCAAATCAACTTTTCAATATCAAATATTCTAGCTAAAGCAATACCAACAAAATAACGATAAACATTCATCAAATCCTAAAAGTCTATAAACACATCAAAATATCAAGACATAATATGCATATTCAACCAACATTCTAGCCACATTGTCTATATTTCCACAGTATAAAAGAATAATAACGTCACCTACTCAATTTACTAAGCCTAACCTGGATCACTTCCTTGGAATTTCTCACCGCTCATACTGCATCGCTAATTGTTTGCAAGGTTTAAGAAAAGTACGTGAGCTTAAACAAGCTTAGTGAATGCTCAGAAAACCACCAAATAAACATGATGTCATGCGTTAAAAGAAAATGACCTAAGCACAATTTCTTACATAATTTACTATAATGTTATACTGAAATACTCATACAATATCTACCAACTCATCTATCTTTACCATCACATAATCAAGCATACATCAAATTTTTATGACAAATTGATACTTGAGCTATGAAACATAAAAGTGGACTCTATCACTACACATTGGATACTCGGATCTTCAACACACCATTGTCTTGATGAGTCGAACATATCTCAAAAGCGTAGCATTTAGCTAATACTCTCCAACACACCAACATATCTCGGTGAATGGAGCTGAGCTCACATTCCCTTATCTCTCCAAAAATGTCTCAGGCCTTAATGCCCCAAAAATACAACATAAGGAGTACTCACAAATCTTATGACATGCCAACTATAAGGCCAAAATATCAACAATTATACACACATTCACTTACTATTTTCTGCATATTTTCACTGCATATTCACATTATAAGCATAACATCATCACTGTCATTTGACATG
This sequence comes from Gossypium australe, assembly GCA_005393395.2. Classification (NCBI taxonomy): domain Eukaryota; kingdom Viridiplantae; phylum Streptophyta; class Magnoliopsida; order Malvales; family Malvaceae; genus Gossypium; species Gossypium australe. The sequence goes on along the minus strand of CM016621.1, from coordinate 129,403,897 downwards.
TATAACATACCCACATTTATCATATTCAGAACAATCATTACAAACATATTTCACATGTCTTATTATCACATCTTAATACTCAACCTACAACACACATATTTTGCATATTAAACGAAGGGTATAAAAAATCTTACACTTGGAACTTAGAGTAGGGGTTTAGGCTACTCCTAAGCTTATAATTAACGCTATGAATCGTGTCTACTAGCAACGATTCCAAACACTCACCATTCGCGCTTTCACCTAGTCGCTGAAAGCCTAAACTAGCTTTTCCTTTCCTTTTGTCTTGCTTGTCGAAGGCTCCAACAGTTCCGAATCTTCACCAAAATTAACCACACAACAATCATAATTAATTTACAACTATAGACACACCCAAACAATAAAAAACACAGGTCCAAGGTTCCTTCCTCTTGGAATTGGAAATTTCGACTTGCAAATTCGAAACCCAAATATCTCAATCTTTACCCATTCCCTTTGCCTAAAATCGATTCCAAATATCTAATTATTTATTTAAGAATGATTCTTAACCTTGTAACATCCTGGAAAGGGCCTATGCATTTTCGGTTTAATTGTACGAAGTGACATGTTTTATGTACTAGGAATAAATTTCGAACATTTCTGGAAACCCGAAAATGAATGGAAATGATTTGGAAATGAACATTTTTGGAAACCTGAAAATGTATAGAAATGTTAAGTTTAAAAATGGAAAGTGAACATTTTTGGAAACTAGGAAATGTAAGGAAATGATTTGGAAATGATTCAAAAGAGGAAAGTGAACATTTCTGGAAACTTGGAAATGTAAGGAAATGTCAAGTTTACAGAGCCGAACGAAAATTTTTGGAAACTTAGAAATGACTTAGAAATGTCGAGTTTTAAAGTTTAAAAGAGGAAATTAAGGCAAGGTGGCCTTAAAAGAAAAAAAGTTTGTGAAATTTGACACACAAACAGGCTTGGAAAAGTGGCCTGGAGATGCCACTTAGGGCCTCTGGAAATGGCGCCACATGCAAGGTGTTGGGCCTGGGTTCGAGTCACTTGGGAAGCAAATAAAAGGAGTTTTATTTTCGCTTCCAGAAGCAGAGGAGTGGATTGCAAGGCTTCTAGAAAAAGGGAGTTTTATTCCCTTTAAATTTCGGCAATTAATGGGATAAATAAGGGATTTAAATTGGATTATTTTTTTTGAAGAGATAATAGATGGATAAATATGGATTTATTTCTTTTATTTTGATAGATAAGGAAGAGATAAAAGAGGATTATTATTAGTATTATTTTTATTAAGAGATAAGAGATAATAAATGATATTTCTTTAATTATTTTAAATTAAAGAGATAAAGCTATCACATAAAGAAGAGTGGTGGCCAAGTAAGGGATTCTGAGTAGTAGTTCGGCTATAAAAGGAGGAAAATAGGGCTACTCATCAATTTTTTCTTCCTTCTCTTCTCTCTGCCGAAAATTCCCGAAGACATTCCCCTCTCTCTGCCAAAATTTTCCTAGCCAATTCTCTCTTTTCTCTGCTATTTTGTTAAAACCAAAAACCCTAGTAAAGCAAGCCAATCTCTTCATCTTTCTTTTCTTCCTATTTCTCCTTACCAATCCATTCAAAAGCCGAATCTTGGAAAGGCTTCAAGCATAGGTGCTGTCGATTTCTTCAAAGGTAAGAGCAAGTTTGATTTCCATTCTTTTCTTTTAGATTAGCCGAGAGATAATCTAACCCCATACATATTTTGGTTGCCGAATATGGAAGGATCTTTCGGGATTATCAAAGTAGTCGACTAAAAGGAGGAGTATTCGGGATTTCTAAGATTAAGGTAAGACATGTGAATATTCGGCCAAAGGCCTTGATTTATGTTTTGATGATTAAGACTAAGTCTAACGTAAGGTTTTAAGGATTTTGACATTCCTAGGGAAACAAGGAACAGTTTCGGGATTTGTTGGTGATCCAACCGGCAACAAGGTAAGAATACTAATCCTACTAGGATTTGGAATTTTGGCCGAATGGCTTTTTATTAAGGTAAAAAGTGATTAATCAATTGTAGGAACTTGAGATCTAAGGCAGTAGATCAGATCCCGGGATCTGAAGGAATCTATTAAGCGAATCAGGTGTGTACCCCACACTATTTCATAATACGTCTTATGGCTGTGTTTAAATAATATATGTGATATTAAGAATATGAAAGTGGCTAAGGTACCATGATATGGTACTAAGTACTCAGGTACGTTTCCTACTTCTACTAGGAATATGAAAAATGTTATTCGTAACATGAGAATATGATAAGAATGTGAACTTGGGCATGTAATTGCATAATATGTTATGGACATATGGGTTTGTTTGAAAGGGGAAGTGAAAAGTGGTGACCTAAGACCACAGTAATCTTAAAGTGGTGACCTAAGACCACAGTAATCTGAACGTGGTGACCTAAGACCACGAATGCGGTGACCTAAGACCGCAATTTGGAGTGTAGCGGAAGGAGGGTCGACTTAGTAGTCCCCAATGTGTGACTGGCAGGTACGGGGGTGTGTAGCGGATGGGCAATTAGGTTTGGGTTTGGGAATGCATCATAACTTGTATTTTATGTTTTGAATGTGTAACTATTGTATGCCTGATTCTATTATGATTTAGTGTCGTGTACACATTGAGTCTATTTGACTCACCCCGTTGTGGGACCATGTTTCAGGTGATGAACAGTGATGGACCGGGACGGCAGTACTTGTGGTGGCCATGCTCAACATGAAGTTTATATTTTTATGGACTCTTGAATTTATTTTAGTACTTCGAAATATTTTGGAAACTATTTGATGTAATAAGGCCATAAGGCCATGATGAACGATTTTTATTTCTACTTGTTGTTTTATTGTGTTACAAATTTTGATTAAGTTAAAGACTAAGTATTTTATTTGAAAATATACTCGATATGTTTATTACTTAAAATAAAAAAAAAGGGTTTTCTAATATAAAAATCTAGTTTGTTTTCAACACAATTCCAACCCAAACAATATTTTTTTTAAATCACACAAGTTTTTCTCTAAGTAACAAAAGAACTTGAAACCGGTTTACTTGAGGAACATACCAAATCTGGTCAAAGCTCGTGGGCCGGGTTTGGGGTGTTTCAATTTGGTATCAGAGCCCAGTTTCAAACCCTCGGCCTGGGGTTTAAGGCCCAAAACGTTTTCAAATCGAGCCCAAATGAGTTTTTTGAAGATAAAGCAGGGTTTTTCTGGCATGGCACCTAAGTCTCCGACCCGCAGTCCACCAAGTAAGTACTTCTATCCATTTGTGTGATTTATTAAATGATCTGTAGAAGGGTAGAGATGGAATGAAACGTAGACTAGCATGATAAGTACTTGAACCCTAGGACTAGTTTACCCCAATATTTACATAAGACTTAAATGCCTAATAAACAAACCTGTGATTAAGTCGCCGAGTTAGGGTGTGGCAACCATTGTGCGCATGTCTAGGATTGGTATTCGGTGGGAGCTTGGTATTTAAGTAGTCCGCGTGACTCACCTCCTCTCCACTCGAATCCTACCTGGTGCGTAGCTTCGGTTCACCCTAACCAAGAGGACTTATTTATGGGCTAAACCCTAACTAAAACCCGAAAGGGAACTAGCCGTATTTTCATAAAAACCCTAGTTTTAAAACTCTTAAAATTTCTTTTTAATTTGTGAGAACTATTGTTTTACAACATTTTTCCGAAAAATTTCTGATTTGTAAAATTACTAAAATACCCCTAGTGGTAAAATTATAAAAATGCCCTTGGTTTATAAAATGTTCAACTACCCAACAGTTTTTCCAAAATTTCCTTAAAAGTGTTTAAAAACCCTAATTTGCAAACTATCAAAAATACCTTGGTTTTGGAAAATTTCAAAATTTCCCCTAACTTACAAAATTACCAAAATGACTCTGATTTCCAAAATTTTCGCAACACCACTGTTTTGGAAAGTACAATTCTCAAAAAGAACCCTCAAAGTTTTGCAACTTTTAAAATATCCCTGATTTAGTAAGATTTACAAATTTACCCTGATTTATTACCAAAATACCCCCGAGTTCCAAAATTTCTGAAATACCCCTGTAATTTCAAAATTTCTGAAATACCCCCGGATTCTAAAATTTTTCACAATACCCTGGGAATTTAAAAATTCCAACATACTTTTTGACAAAATCACCAAGGAACTTTTTCTTTTGAAAAATTACGAAAATACCCCTGTAGGACAAATTACGAAAATACCCCTGGGTAGTGGAAAAACAACAACAATGAAAACTACAACGTTTCTCTAAATAAACGGAAGTTCATAATTGTTTGATGGATGAATGTGTGAATGAAAAGACTGTGTGTATGTATGAATACGAAAGAACCACTTCTAAAAACTCTGTTCATAAAACTTCTTCGCGGGTAATAAGTGAAACAAGGACTAATTCATAAAACTTTTTAATCAGATCGCGACGATCGAAATGAGCTCTAGAGGACATGGCCGTTGTGGACGCGGTAGAGGAAGAATGACTAGGTCAGAACCCGTTAGATCGGGTCAAGGGTCTGATAATGAGGTACCACCGCCCCCACCACTCCCAGCTGTTGGTGTGGAGCAGCAAGCTCAGACGGGGGACGATGCTGTGTCGCAGGCTGTGCTGCGAGTTCTGGAGTTGGTGGCTGGAGCAGGAGGGAATTCCGGAAATCGAAAGTCTGTGCCTGAACTGCTTCGAGCTAATGGAGCTGAAATGTTTCGTGGAGTATCTGGAGTGGCACCCAGTACAGCGGAGTACTGGTTGGAAGCAACTGAGCGCATCATGGATGAGCTTGATCTGACCCCTGAGGAGAAGTTGAAAGGAATGGTGGCACTGTTACGCGATGAGGCGTATCAATGGTGGTTAACTGTTCGGGATGGTGCCACAGCTGAGGATCTGACCTGGGAGTATGTTAAGGAAGCATTTCAGAAGAAATATGTTGGAACCAGGTATACGGATGAGCAAAGGAGAGCATTTCTGGGGCTGGTTCAAGGGAACAAATCCGTTACAGAATATGAGGCTGAATTCCTGAGGTTGAGCAGGTATGCTCGAGGAGTAGTGGCAACTGAGCATGAGCATTGTGTCTGTTTTGAGGACGGACTAAGGGATGATCTGAGATTGTTGATAGCGCCGCATCAAGAGCGGGAATTTTCTGCGTTAGTGGAAAAGGCTAAAGTGGCTGAAGGAATTAAGGATTCTGCAAGGCAGAACACTGATCGGAATAGGCCAGAAAGAGGTTTTAGATCGTCTGTGTAACACCCCAAACCCGGCCCAAACATTACGACCGAATTTGGTATGCCACAGAGAAAAACTTTTTTGAAAATCCCTTTAAGCCGATTAAAATTTTTGATAAAAGATATTGTCTTGTTTTTAAAACGGTTGAGGAGAAAGCATTAAATAGTGTTGTTTGAAAATATATTAAATCAGGTTGTTACAGATTCAAGTGTACCCGATGGCACAATAAAACATTTTACGTATTAATTTTTATAAAACATGTGTAACCATTTTTCAAGTCATTAAGTTGTTAAACAATTTATCCAAAACAGATAAAATAACCAAAATATAATTCTAGTAGGCCTTATTACAACTTCAATAAATCAAACCCATAATAAAAAAAAAAATAGTTCAAATCCACCTAGTCCATATTTTCATCTCATGGTCACCTCGAGTTCATCCGACTCCTTATCCGCAGCTACGAATCACCTGAAATGATAAGGGAGAAGGTGAGTCACCAAGACTCAGTGCATATTCCCTCTCCCGGGTAAATGCCACATTCTTACACAAATTATTACAAAGTACATATATGCATAATGCACCCAACCTAGCCATCCATAACTCCTTTTCTACCCCGTGTGGTACCAAACCACTGGTGGTGCCAAACCACTGGTGTCCAAAGACACAATTGTGTTACCAAAACACTGGTGACATATAGTCACAGATGTGATGCCAAATCACTGGAGATACCAAATTTCTGGTGTCCGAAGACACAAATCGAATGATGGGGCCAACCCATCGTGTGATACCAAATCACTGGCGTCAATCCCATATCTCAAAAGTGGGGCCAACCCACGGTGGTGTTAACCACAGGGACGAGACGCTATGAGGTGCCAAACCTCTGGAGGTACCAAACCTCTGGTGACCGTAGTCACAATGTGTTACCAAAACACTGGTGTCCGTCGACACGAATATCAATCTTCCCCCTCCTCTCATATTGCCCATACCAATGCAATAGATAACCAAATCATGTTAATACACTTTAATATGAATCATATAATAAATACTATAAATCATAGATCATGTTTTCACTCCACATGTAATAACAACATATCGAAACAGACTTACCCATATCCTCATTCATACCATCATGGTATCATATCCAAATCTCATCGTTTTTCCCACTTTCATAATATGATTAGTAATAACACACATATACATACATATATAAACCAAGTTATAAAGTGTGTAAGATACACACCTGATAATAGTGATAACTAAACTTTCTCGCTCATCGATACTCTCAGCATCTCGAACAACATCTATACGTGCTCTCTCTCCGATTGGTGGTTCATAACCCGATGAAGAACCACGAACGAACAATGGCTCGGGGGTACGAACGACTTCAAATAAACGATTATCGCCGGCAGAGGGTCCACATCCCGGTGGAAAGTCTCGAACTCCCGACACAGCCATTCGCTTGAAATTTGAGGGTATAGCAGAACCACCCCTCTTCCAAACACTATGAACTGCTCTCTTCGAACCCATTCTTGATTGCTCCAAAATCTAACGTTTACGGAAAGAAGATAATAAACGGACGATAGAGTCCCCAAAAACTTAATCGATTAGAAGACCATCTAAAACGATATAAGCATAAAGATCCTTACCCTTTTGACTTACCAACCTTAGATTGCTAGAGAGAGATAAGGCTTAAATCAATCGCTTCCGAAGTCCCAAAGAGCCTATCTTCAAAACCGATGGATGAAAACCAAGGAAGGTCTACCCTTGAATATTCGGCCAAAACAAAGACTAAAAGGAAATGGGAAGTTTCGGCTATACAGTAATGAAAGGAGAAAATATGTGAATAAAAGTGAGGAAATATGTAAGTAGAAAAGAAAATAACAAATGAGTGGATGGGGATTCGGTTTAATCAATAATGGAAGAAAGAAAAGAAAAGAAAAGAGGATTTGGAGAAGAAAGAAGTTCGGCCAAATGAAAGAAAAGGGATTTGTGTTTGAGCACAAATCAAAGGAAGAAAAGAGAGATATGGGAGAGATGAGATTCGGCCAATACTTTGTTTGCCCAAAAGAAAATGCACATAAATAAAAAGGTAGTTTTGATGTCAAAAGGAAAAAAATGTGAGAAAGAGAAATGGTATTTGATTCAACCAAAATGAGGCTAAAATCCCAAAACAATTTTGCACAAAAATGCTTAAGTGCAATCGGCCAAAGAGGAATTTGCTTGGAGAGGAAAAGAAAATATGCCAAATGGTGCCCAAATGCCAAAGTTGGCCAAATATCCTCCCCTAAACCACCTAACACATTCGGCCACCCACCTAGACACCCTTGCCGTCCACATTCAACCACTAAAGCCTAGGAAAACTTTCCAAGACATCATCCACTTTCCATGCCTTAGTCCCCTCATCATGCCATAAGTTCAAGATTCTTATCTTAATCATAATTCCAACTTACCAAAAGAAATAGTCTATCCTATCATCAAGGGGTTTACAATTTTGGCAACTCCCCCAATTCACTCTAAGCCATTCTTATGATATATTCAAATTTAATTTGAATAAACCATGTCCCTAATTTTTTTTCCTCTATCAAAATATTATAAAATATTTCTAATAATAATAATTCAATTAGAATCCTTAATAATATCCTCATAATCCACACATTAAAATTTTATCATCTCTTTCTCTCTCTTGCCAACTTTTCAAATAAAATCATTTAAAGTCAAATGATATTCTTTTCCTTAATAACCCAAAATTCAAAATTAGGAAATTCCTTCCCCTTAATGCCGTCCAAACTCATTGGTCACATGACCATGAATTTGTTTCCAAAACTTTTCCTTGATATATGCCCCATGTCTCCATATTTTCCATAAGTTCTTGATTCCATACCATATGTTAATACTTTCCTTAATCCTTTATTCTACTAACCAAAAATAACAAGGTCAACACTTTCCATAAATGAGCTTGGCCGACACTTACCATAGAAGTACAAAAATAAAAGTTCTCTAAATGCTAACTAAGGTATTCGAACCACTCCCCTCAAGCTAATATCCATGCGCCATTACCAACTTGCCATGCACTCATCTTGTGTCACTTATTGATACTTAAATTAACTTATGTGCTAAGCTCACATAATCCACTTCATTAAATAATCCATACTAAAAATTATTCTAACTTCCTAAATAAAAACAAGCCTTCACCAGACTATTCTAACACACAAAATTCCTACCCGAGCCTACACAAAAAAAAATACTCAAATTTTCCTAAAGCCCAATTCCCAATCGGCCCAATCCTACTAGGCCCAATTTTGGGATGTTACAGTCTGGATCATCTGGGAATAAGAGGCCTAGAGTTGATGGGCCGCGAGGTCAGCAAGTTGGTTCAGAAGGGCGGTATCGACCTTGTGATGTGTGTGGAAAGAAACACTTAGGAGAGTGCTGGAGGAAAACAGGAGGATGTTTTAGGTGTGGGTCCAAGGATCATGTGATCAAGCATTGTCCTAAGAACCTAGATGAAAGTCGACCAGCAACTCAGAACGTTAATCAGGCTGGTAGAGGTGGACAGCAGCCTCAGCAAGGTCGTGGACCGAACCATGGAGGAAATGGTTCGGGCCGAGGACGTGGAGCACCAAGCAGAGATGCTGAAGGTGCAGACGCGAGGCAACCAAGGTTGGTTTATGCAGTTGGCCGTCGCGAGGAGGAAGATGTGCCAGATATGACAACGGGTACGTTCTTTATTTTTGGAATACCCTTAATTGCTTTGCTTGTTATAGGGTTAGCTTATTCTTGTATTGCTAGTGAAGTGACTGAAACCTTGGATGTGAACCTAGAGAATGTGCCTAGAAAATATGATAGTTCTTTAAAATCAGAGTGCGCAGCAATAGCGTAGTGGGGTGAGTTAGACCGTACGATTGTTCGTTAGTAAGTAATTTCGAGGACAAAATTATTTTAAGGGGGGTAGAACTGTAACATCCTGGAAAGGGCCTATGCATTTTCGGTTTAATTGTACGAAGTGACATGTTTTATGTACTAGGAATAAATTTCGAACATTTCTGGAAACCCGGAAATGAATGGAAATGATTTGGAAATGAACATTTTTGGAAACCTGAAAATGTATAGAAATGTTAAGTTTAAAAATGGAAAGTGAACATTTTTGGAAACTAGGAAATGTAAGGAAATGATTTGGAAATGATTCAAAAGAGGAAAGTGAACATTTCTGGAAACTTGGAAATGTAAGGAAATGTCAAGTTTACAGAGCCGAACGAAAATTTTTGGAAACTTAGAAATGACTTAGAAATGTCGAGTTTTAAAGTTTAAAAGAGTAAATTAAGGCAAGGTGGCCTTAAAAGAAAAAAAGTTTGTGAAATTTGACACACAAACAGGCTTGGAAAAGTGGCCTGGAGATGCCACTTAGGGCCTCTGGAAATGGCGCCACATGCAAGGTGTTGGGTCTAGGTTCGAGTCACTTGGGAAGCAAATAAAAGGAGTTTTATTTTTGCTTCCAGAAGCAGAGGAGTGGACGGTAAGGCTTCTAGAAAAAGGGAGTTTTATTCCCTTTAAATTTCGGCAATTAATGGGATAAATAAGGGATTTAAATTGGATTATTTTTTTTAAGAGATAATAGATGGATAAATATGGATTTATTTATTTTATTTTGATAGATAAGGAAGAGATAAAAGAGGATTATTATTAGTATTATTTTTATTAAGAGATAAGAGATAATAAATGATATTTCTTTAATTATTTTAAATTAAAGAGATAAAGCTATCAAATAAAGAAGAGTGGTGGCCAAGTAAGGGATTCTGAGTAGTAGTTCGGCTATAAAAGGAGGAAATAGGGCTACTCATCAATTTTTTCTTCCTTCTCTTCTCTCTGCCGAAAATTCCCTAAGACATTCCCCTCTCTCTGCCAAAATTTTCCTAGCCAATTCTCTCTTTTCTCTGCTATTTTGTTAAAACCAAAAATCCTAGTAAAGCAAGCCAATCTCTTCATCTTTCTTTTCTTCCTATTTCTCCTTACCAATCCATTCAAAAGCCGAATCTTGGAAAGGCTTCAAGCATAGGTGCTGTCGATTTCTTCAAAGGTAAGAGCAAGTTTGATTTCCATTCTTTTCTTTTAGATTAGCCGAGAGATAATCTAACCCCATACATATTTTGGTTGCCGAATATGGAAGGATCTTTCGGGATTATCAGAGTAGTCGACTAAAAGGAGGAGTATTCGGGATTTCTAAGATTAAGGTAAGACATGTGAATATTCGGCCAAAGGCCTTGATTTATGTTTTGATGATTAAGATTAAGTCTAACGTAAGGTTTTAAGGATTTTGACATTCCTAGGGAAACAAGGAACAGTTTCGGGATTTGTTGGTGATCCAACCGGCAACAAGGTAAGAATACTAATCCTACTAGGATTTGGAATTTTGGCCGAATGGCTTTTTATTAAGGTAAAAAGTGATTAATCAATTGTAGGAACTTGAGATCTAAGGCAGTAGATCAGATCTCGGGATCTCAAGGAATCTGTTAAGCGAATCAGGTGTGTACCCCACACTATTTCATAATACGTCTTATGGCTGTGTTTAAATAATATATGTGATATTAAGAATATGAAAGTGGCTAAGGTACCATGATATGGTACTAAGTACTCAGGTACGTTTCCTACTTCTACTAGGAATATGAAAAATGTTATTCGTAACATGAGAATATGATAAGAATGTGAACTTGGGCATGTAATTGCATAATATGTTATGGGCATATGGGTTTGTTTAAAAGGGGAAGTGAAAAGTGGTGACCTAAGACCACAGTAATCTGAAAGTGGTGACCTAAGACCACAGTAATCTGAACGTGGTGACCTAAGACCACGAATGCGGTGACCTAAGACCGCAATTTGGAGTGTAGCGGAAGGAGGGTCGACTTAGTAGTCCCCACAGTGTGACTGGCAGGTACGGGGGTGTGTAGCGGATGGACAATTAGGTTTGGGTTTGGGAATGCATCATAACTTGTATTTTATGTTTTGAATGTGTAACTATTGTATGCCTGATTCTATTATGATTTAGTGTCGTGTACACATTGAGTCTATTTGACTCACCCCGTTGTGGGACCATGTTTCAGGTGATGAACAGTGATGGACCGGGACGGCAGTACTTGTGGTGGCCATGCTCAACATGAAGTTTATATTTTTATGGACTCTTGAATTTATTTTAGTACTTTGAAATATTGTGGAAACTATTTGATGTAATAAGGCCATAAGGCCATGATGAACGATTTTTATTTCTACTTGTTGTTTTATTGTGTTACAAATTTTGATTAAGTTAAAGACTAAGTATTTTATTTGAAAATATACTCGATATGTTTATTACTTAAAATAAAAAAAAAAGGGTTTTCTAATATAAAAATCTAGTTTGTTTTCAACACAAGCCCAACCCAAACAATATTTTTTTTAAATCACACAAGTTTTTCTCTAAGTAACAAAAGAACTTGAAACCGGTTTACTTGAGGAACATACCAAATCTGGTCAAAGCTCGTGGGCCGGGTTTGGGGTGTTTCAAACCTTCAAACACAGAACTACACAAATTCATGGTTCCAAAATTTCGACGTACAATGGTCATATTCACGAAAACTCAATAAAACCTTAGAATCTTTCAACAAAACTTTAGGGAAAGTTTAGAAACCTTGTAATTACATAAAAAAAAGTTGAAAACACTTTGAAACATCGTTTTCATTCAAAATTCCAAATTTCACCATTAACAACCCAAATTTTGACATTTATTCAAAACTTCCGATTCAATGAATAAAAACTCAATTAAAAGTCTAGATATCATAAAAAAATAATAGGAAAACGAAATATTACCTTTGTTGAGGAAAGAACGAATGTTTGATAGTAAATCCCAGAAAACCCACAAGATGAACGATAGTAAAATCAATGGTGCTTTTGATGTTTTTCTTAAAATTCTAGGAATTGATGCTTGGAAGATGATAGAAATTATAAGGATTGAAGTTTGGAAAATCAAGAGACGACAATAAGAGGTGAGGGGATTAGTTTTCGTGAGTTTACAGTATGTGGGGGGAAGAAATAGGTCAATTTTAAACTTTGATATATTTATCCTTGTGGTGCTCCTAATTTTAACCCCCTTTTCAAAGCAGTCTACGTTTTAAAACCAAATGTATTTTCTACACTATTTTCAAAAATTGATTTAATCTCTAAAAGCCATAGTCGAAGATATTTCTAGTTTAGCATGCTTCGAATTTTCGAACACATTTTGAGCTAAAATCCCTAAATTACTCTCGAAACTATTAGGCTCAAATTTGGGGTGTGACACGTATTCATTTGTGTAATGTGTGTAATTGAATCAAAATCAAAGTCCATGTATCAAATTACACATTGGATCAAAGTTCATGTATAGTTTTGATATTAATCCCTTTTTAATATATTATTAGTAATATTGAAAATTTTATATAAATATTATAATTATAATTATAATTTATTATTTAATATAATATTAAAACTTATAATCATTAATATTTTATATAAATATTTTAACTTATGTTTAATATTAATTTTACAACTACAAATCTTACCACAAATTCGTCTTTAAATGCAAACAAATATCTCATAATTTTATAAAAAAAACCTCATAATTAATTTTAATTTCGTCATTATATTTAATTCTTACACAAATAATGTAAAAAAAGTTTAAAAAACAATGTAAAAAAAAATCTTGTAGAGTTTTGATTAGTATGAAATGGTGATAAATTTTTTTAGTATGAATTTGAACTGTATGATTCATCTCTATCTCAATATTGTGTATATATTTAACGGAGGCTTAACCGATTTAATTAAATATATTATGAGTTATGTTTTTAAAGAATTAAATTCATATAGGTGAAATAAAAACACAACCAAATGGTGATATTAAAAATACATTTAACACCCTTAAATTAAATTTTAACATGTGATGTTTTATTTTAAAATTAAAATTTAATTGATAATAGGTGTTAATTGGATTTAAATTTTTAAATTATACACGCATTATTAATTCAAATTTAAGTCTTGAAATTTATGATAGAAATCAATCAACTACCAGTCACCTAACTTGCGTTGCACAGATTGTTATTGAAATCAAATCTTGATGTCAAACTTAAACAACTCCTAATAAAAAAGGACTAAATTAAAAAAACTGAAGAGTACAGGATCTGAAGGCAAAGTTAGACCAAATAAAATAAAATATTTGTATAACGAGATTTTTCCTTGTCTTTTCTCAGCAACTTTGGAAACACCTTTGTGACATCAATTCATGTCACGCTAAGGGGGTTTGTTGTGTCAATTTCTTTTTAATTAAAAAAAGATGGCATTTAATAAAATTGGATTGTGACTTTATAAACACAGCAATTAATTAAAATTTAATTAATTTTACACACTGGATATTATTTGACAAAGTGGGCAAATTGTGGAAGGCGGCCAGCAGAGATATGGTGTATTTTCAAAGCAAAAATGAAAATGGGTTTTCTTTGTTTTATTGTTGTGGGTGTTGGACAGGCAAGGCATATAGGCAATGTGCCTTTCACTGCTGTCTTTTCCAATTATTCCATTAACTTTCCCTTCATATTATATAACAAGATTTAAAAAAAAAAAAATCAAATATTTTTAAAGTGAAATGAAAAAGAAAGCTTTTTGCTATAAAATTGTAAGTAGAGAGTTTATAACTTGCTTTCATGTAGTCACATGAACTTGTATTTTTAAGAGGACAGTACATGAATAAAAACAAATGTTTTTTCCTCTAATTTGTGTATTAATAATTACAAGTCTAAGCCCATCTTTAGATCACCACTTAATATCAGTGTGATAGAATTTTAAGAAATAATACTTTATTTTACTAAAGTTTTTGGTTATTTGGAAAACTAATGATGAGGCACGTTTAAAAAGTCTCGCCTCAGTACAGTTCTAATGAAAAGAAAAGCAACCCAAGTTAAAGGTGTTTTTTTTTTATTTACAATTTTAACATTTTATCTAATGTATGTTTGTGTTGCTTATATATACACTCGTAAGACATGGATTGTTTTTATTTTATTTTATTCGTGAACTAAACTTTATACTTTATTTTAGTCGATTAAATTAGAATGAGAATGATAAAATATTTGTGTTTAAAGTGTTTAGAATGTGATTCGGGATTATGCAAATAAATATACGAGTAGCTCATTAACATACACTATAAAATTTAGAGGACTTATATTAAGGCCTAGCCATATCAATCTATTCTTTTAAGATATCTTGCTTCTAATTCAAAAAAGCATCTTCGTTATTTTCAACCATTACAATTTAAAAAATTTTCTTGGTTAGAATATTCGCGTTTTAAAGATGTAGTATTTTCTTCCCTAAGATCAATTTAGGTTCGGACCACATTTGTACAAAAAAGAGATGCAATATTTTGTTTGCCATGTTTTCTTAATAATAGCAATCCAAAGAGTCGTTTTGGATCAATTACATTTACTCATAATGACTTTAGTAATTAAAAAAAAAGTATATGAAAAGGAAAAAATTGTGCTTTTTTGACACATATGAGTAATGTTCCGAATTTATCACATAACAATGCACAAAGAGCTTATGCAAATTTAATGAACATAACGCACAAAGAGCTTATGTGAATTTAATAAATCAATCCCAACATATTGAAGTATCACATCATAGGCAAACAGCACAACAAATTGCAATCAACCATTTATATCTTAAATCTAGTATTGGAAGAATAATGGATGAAGCAAGAGATGAATCAAGAAAAGAGAAAATATCATTTTTTAAAGATTTGTTGATAAGGAAGAATTAGAAAACGAAAGATTTTTTTTATATAGTCCATGTTAAGGATAATGCAACAATAACTTTGAAGAATGAGATTTTTAATATTCTCTTGCAACACAGTTTTGACATACAAAATCTTCAAGGTCAAGGTTATGATGGAGCAAGTAATATGTGTGGGGAATTCAATGGTTTGCAAGCTTTAATTTTGAATGAGTGTAAATATGATTACTATGTTCATTGTTTTGCTCATTGTCTTCAGTTAGCATTGGTTGCAACAGATAGAGAAGTGGTTGAAGTGAATCAATTTTTCAAGGATTTGTTTGATATTATGGCTTCTTCTTCTTCTTCCAAATGTAATGATGAATTAAAAAAGGTCAAGCAGATGACATAGATCATTAAGTTTCCATCAATGAGTTAGAAACTGCCATAAGTATGAATCAAATTGGCATTTTACATGTAACGATCCAATTTCCTGTGGTGTCAAAAATTATGGTTTCAAGACCTCATTTTCATAGACCGAGTCTGTAAGTATTAAATAGGAATATTTATGGGGTTAATATATTTTTGAATTGAAAAATGGCTAGGAGATTTAGCCGAAATTGTGTTTAATTGAGGCCTAGGGACTAAATTGTAAAAGTTTAATCACTATAGATTTTTAATTAAGACAAGGCTTGGGGATTTAAATTGCAATTATACAAAGAGATAAAATGGTTAATAAACCATTTCTAAAAAGGATGTTAGTGTACGGTGATGGATGGTGTCATTAAATTATTTTAATTAGTTATTAAAGCCTAAATAAATCATGATTAAGTTAATTACTAATTAATCAAAGTATAAAAGCCAAAGATAAGTGGGATTTCACTATTTTTTTTCTTCATTCTTACTGTCCACCATAGAAAGAAAGTAGAAGAAATCTTCCAAACCATTGAAACATTCGACCATTAAATTGGAAGGTAAATTCAAATCCTTTTCTTGGAATTTTTGTAGATTTGAGGTCATGGGAGCTTGATTTAGCTAGTCCATTTACCAATTTGTAAAATCATTAAAGTTTTAAGAAGTTTTCATTATTTATTTCTTGAAGAATTTTGTGTGAAATTGTTAGAGATTTACTTTAGTTTATGGAAAATGACTTAATTGTATGTTTCATATATTAATGACCAAATGAATTAAAATGAAAAAATATTATGAAATTGAGGTAGGAATAGAAAGTAGAGGGTTCCTAATGAGTACATGTGAAATTGGATTTTAATTTGAAGCTTTAGTTTGAAAATTATGCTTGTCCCAATTTTAGGGGCTAAATTGAGTAAAATGCAAAATATGATTGGTTATTATTTGAATGTGATTCAAATGGAATTTGATACTATATTATTATTAAATTATGATTGTATTTAACATCAACGCTGAGCCATCGAGAAGGAAAGGACAAATGAGGATTATCGACAAGTGACACGAGACCTTGGTTTGTACCATTACAATTCTTATTGTTTGATTTGTTTGCGCATAATCGCTAGCTGCATATGGAATGTCAAGGTGAGTATACTATGGTAAAGGTTATTGTAATGTTGAATATGTTAGATGATATCAAAATAAAAGACTAAAATGAATATGATGAGAAATAATATACATTACCTTGAAATGTGATGTGTTGTGGAAATTGAATAGAAATTGTGCATGATATGAATGTATGTGTTTGGTTATTGAATTGATGATGATATTGAAATGTTTTATATAGTTATAATGTGCATCAATTTGGTATTATTCTAATAACAATCTTGAGTACCTTCAATTTAGTTGGCATGTCTTAGGTTGAAAACCATTGTTGCTGGGTCATCCGGGATGGTACAATGAATAGATCATGAATGCTATCAGTGTCGGGCCATCCAGGATGGTAGTCTATGTGTAGTAGGGAAACCATCGTTGCTGGGCCACCTAGGATGGTGAAACATAAATAAAAGGGAACCATTATTGTCGGACCATTTGGGAAGGTAAAATATATTGAATTATGCGAACCATCGTTGCTGGACCATCCGAGATAGTAATATATTAAATTAAATGAACCATAAATGTCGGGCCACTCAGGATGGTAAAGTGTGTATATTGTAAAAGTCATTATTGTTGGGCAACTCGAGATGACTAGAGTAGGGTAAGAGTTGTATAATGATGATGAAATTGACATGTTATGTATATTTGTGTCTCGCAATAGCAGAAGCATGTAACTATTATCACACCCCAAAAATAATGGATTCAAAAAAGCGAGTGAGGTATGCATGTTAACTATTTTGGCACACTATGGTAGCATAATCTGCCACCCTATTGGCTTGCTGGCGAGTTAAAGTATTGGAGTATACTAGTGTTAAAGTACCCGCCCGTTGGCGGTATCTAAGGATTTAATTATAGGGTATATTCAAGTGAAGAAAGAATATGCACAAGAAAGAGTACGCCTTAAAGTTTTGGGTGAGCACGAAACACCTACCAAGTGTATGAGAAAGTTGTAGGAGACTTAATTGTCTTTAAGACCATGCCATATGCGAGTCACCGCTAAGGTATAGTACACTCAGTTTGCATGAGCACTATTCAAGTTGGTTCTTGTAACAGGATTAGTTGGGAGTCAACTGGATTGATTTGACCTTTCCTATGTCTGGTCAAACAATAATATTGATCTTTGCCAGATTTTCTTTCCCCTTCCCCTTAATTTTTGTAAGGAAATCAGGGGAAAATTTAGTAAGCATCGCCACTTATCAAAATCCACTAAAGGGGACCGAGAGTATATATATAGTAAATAGGGAATTCCAGATGATTTTTTTCTGCTCAACGTTCTGGTCCTTCTTTCTAACCTAAATTTTTTCTTCTTCTTTGTTAAGCTAGAGATAAGATTTTGTTTAACCAATGGATAGTTTAACCTTCTGGTAAGTCTTATAGCTCTGCATATTATGTTTCTTGAAGAGTAGGGATGATAAAAGATGTAAGAACAATAGGGTGTGAGTGGAAGGTCCTGCATAGTGGTCACATGTAGTTGAAATGTTTGTAAACTATTTGTAAATGAAGATTCTAATGAAAATTCCATGATATTTTAAGCAATTACTACTGTTGGGTCGAGAAGGATGATCAAAATAGAACTCTGGGCCGAGGTAAATGTAGGTCTCTGGTTAGTCTCTTGACCCGATTCTTGCATGTTATTTTATGATGATTCTTTGCATGGTTGATGTCTCTTTAGTTGTGCTTGTTTTCTTGAGAAGTTGCTATATGTATGTGTGTGTATTTTGTGAAGCATATGCATGTAAATGAAATATACGATGTGTTGCATGAATATGACAATGTGTGGTAAGATGCATGAGAAATTATGTGTTGGGAAGTATGATTCTGTTATAGGTATGAGTGAAATTTATGTAAATGTGTCTGTTATGTTAATTGAATGATACATGACAAAGTATGATTGGTGATAAAAGGGTTCGAGCAGAGTGTCGGGAAAATATGTGATATGATAATGGACCCCACGGTGGTGTTTTGATGATGTCCGTTGAGACAATAAACACAAAGGTTAATATGGCAAAAATGTAGTCTTCCAAGACTGTAAACACAAGGTCCGCTAGGATAGTAAACATGAGAAAAGACCAGTGTGACAGATATGTGGAAAGACCATGGCCATGACACATTCTGGAAATGACGGATGAGCCCTATTTGTCTACTAGGGTTTCTATGTGTCCCGAGGGTGATGATGGGCAAACCTTAAGTGATGTTGAGTTTAGGCAAATCCATATCACCAAACATGACAGCTTATGTGATGCCTGGGTGGCAAACCAAATAGAGCCTTTGTGGCAAGTTATCTGGAAAGCAGTATGGTGAATATGATGTCCGTCAGGACAGAAAACACGAGGAAAGCCTTTGTGACAAGTTATTTGAGAAGCCTATGTGGTGTATTACTTGAGAAGCCTTAGTGGCGAAGTTATCTGGAAAGCCTTTGTGGCAAGTCATTTGGAAAGCTTATATGACAAATTCTGTAACGCCTAAGTGGCAAATTGTTAGACCGCCTTGTGACGAGATCTGGGTATGTCTTGAGGCATTTTTTGGAAGATTTCAAGGTTGTGTATTTGACTGATGAGCCCACCATTGTAATCCACCAGGACAGAGAGCTTGGCGTATCTCTAATTATGAGTGGTGAAAGTGTTTGCCAAACCTCAGAATTTTCACATTATTTATTAAAGTCGTCTGGTTTTCCGTTGGATGATCTAGAATATTGCATTTATTGGACCAAGTTCGTTTGTCTGGATCTACTTGAAGATATGGTGTGACTGGCGGGCTGTATATAAGAATCCACCAAGAGTAGTATCCGTATTTATATCATTCTAAGGAATGTATCTAACTTCTATCTTCAAAGAGATTGTGAAATAGGATCCCAATAAGGTGTGAAGTCTGTGATCCGCCAATCGAGCAGAATGTGTATAGGTGGTCAAGTGTGAAGATTGTCATATAGTTATCTGCTATGAATGAGAAAAGTATCTGCCAAAGTCTGAAAGGAAGTCTAAAACCTTCAAGTCGAGGAATTCAACAACAACGCTTAAAGGTAATATTGGTTGAGACCCACTAAGTTCTGTTAAACTTACAAGCGTCTATTTGTAATGTAGGCTCTTGGAATTGAACCAGTATACCGGAAGGGACCAAGCCATGAATGTGCCAAGGTGATAGTTCAAGGTGCGATATTTTGCATATAGTAGGGCACTTTAAGGAATATGGCAAATAATACTCTACGCCATGAGTTTTAACAAAGATTTAAGTTATAATGTCTTATACTGCTTTTGAGAACCTGTTGTAATTAATAAATGTTTCCTTCAAAATCTTTTAACTTAGAAAATAAAATAAATAAATAAGAAGTATGTTCAGTATGGTTTTCTCCAGTTGTAAAATTTTTGTTAAGTAATTAAGTATTTTGGCAGCCTATATCTGGGTCTGGTAAATCGGGTTGGGTATAGGGTGTTACAACTATTATATGAATTGACTAGAAATGAGCCCTAGGGGTTAGTGCAAATATGGATGAGTTGATAGACTCTAGTAATAGATCCAAATGATAATGTAAATAGTCATTGATGTTGAATGGCATGGGATTTACATGGCTTGAAGTGAAGGGTATAAATGTGTGTGCTCATGTGTGACTTAGAACTTGATATTTAAGAAATAACCTAATTTGGCTAACTAGATTATTATGTTGAATAGATAGACTTTACCAAATTTTTTATGTATACTCACATGTGGATAGTTTTATGCATATATGTAATATAACAAGTTAGTAATGTTACATTTTATTATTTTGTTTTACGAAAGTACCATTGACCCCTATTACTTAGAGTATGATTTGTTTTCTCCATGCACAAATTTTGGTAATCTTCAGGAATTCGAGAAGAAGTTCCAGCATCCAAGAAACAATTCTCCGACTTAGAAAAGTTTGTAAAGTTCTCTTTTCATTAGTATATAGCATGTACTTAAGGTTTAAGCCAATTTTATATTGAAAATGGTCGAATTATAATTTGGTGGCTTGATGTTGTTTTGAAGCATCAATTTGGCATATATTAGTTTGAATTTAATTGATATATTGTTGTTTTGGTTGTAAATGGTATGTAAAATATTATTATAGGTCTCTCAAACTTGTACCATGTTGATTTTTATGGAAACAGTATACCACGTTGAGACGATATATTCCCAACATCGCGACGACATATTCCCAACGTCGCGACGATGAGCAACCTTAGATTCACGTTGCGACGACTTGTATTCGAGGTCACAACAAGACCTACTTAGTATGTTGTGTCGCGACGAGGAACCCTCAACGTTGCAACGTCAACCCTGTATTTTAAAAATGTTACAATTTGGGTCTAATTTGACCCTAGGTTAGCAATAGAGCTTTTGTAAGCTCATATAAGACCCATAGATGACTTTATATCGTATAATATGAATATATTAGTTAAAATTAATAGTTAATAGTATAAATTAGACATAGTTTAATCGTTGTTGCTCCGGAAATGAATGTGGCACCTTACAGCTCGGACTTGACGATTAGGTCGGGTATGGAGTGTTACTTTACAGCATCCTGGTGAGACTTGATTGATCTGCCATAATTTGATATGTTAAATTAGGCTCTCTCAAGTACTTAATGAGCTTGTTTTCAAGTAGTTTACAATTCTTTTTAGTTCTTTTGATCGATTATTAGATTTTAGTGTTAATGATAGCTTTTATTATATTTTACCTTTTTTGAACCTAAATTAAAAAAACTATGCCATTGGAAGTCTAATGATTGATTTAAGCATGTGTAGGGAGGTGATTGGGGCTGAACATCAAAGAGGACTTCTATTGTGGTCAAGGTCGCAACATAGGAGCTTGTGTGTCGCCACACAAACCCTTCCACCACCTTGAGGAAGTTAAACTTCACTAAAACTCAACTTGGAGTAGCTTGTTGTAGAGGTCATGACACTGAGCCTTAAGTCACAATTCCAAGCCCTCGAGGTTGTGACTCCAAGCCAAACGTTAAAGTGAAAGGAACCCATTACCTACTTCGTCGAGGTCGCAACACCAGAAAGTTTGTGTCGCGACACTAAATGCCTTAAAGTCAAAATCGTGCCCACTTTCACGAATGTCATTGTAACATCTCTCGCTCGACCCAGTCGCTAGGCCCAAGCTACGGGATGCTATAGATTAAAACGAAACAATTATAGACATTTAACAAACAACTCGAGTAAAAAAACAACAACTTCTATCATTTTAATCATTTAGTACAAATTAAAATCTTTCTTGAGTCATATACGAGCTTACATGCGCTCTAAAATTGACTCGAGATTGAATAAGGACCAAATTGCAATGTTTTAAAAATTTAGGGCCGACGTCGTGATGACACTTCCTCCACAACGTGATGTCGCCAAAAAAGTATGTCACATCACGAAGTCGGACTACTTGTCGTCGGGATGTCACAAACTATTGGCCAACGTTGCGACGAAGGGAAATTGACGTCGGGATGAGGAACTTGTTTTTGGTGCAAATAGGTCATTTGACACCATTCACTTGGCCATCTAAACAACTAACCATTTAGTGAAAAAATTCACAACATAACCTACACAAAACATACCAAATACATATTGAAACATATCATTTAAACATTTTCCATGTCAACTAAACCAATATGCCTTAGTTGGCACCAAATTATTTCAAATCAACTTATACAATTTCAAGCTAATCAACCATCATTCTTTCATGTTTTTAAACTATTCAACTACAATATTGTACCAACCATTGAACTAGGATACCATTAAATTCATAAACCAACTTACAATTTACACATATATAATAAGCATTGTTTATCAACAAGCCATATTCTTGTCCCATTTCATTAATGTTGTTTATAACAACATTTCCCTCAAGAATACCAATTCAATTAGATAATATCACTATGTAAAACACAAATATATACATAAAGTTCCAAAATAACATTTGAAGACACCTAAGTACATGCCATATAACCAGATATAAATGATCAAAAGACTACCGAATCGAAAGCTAGATAGTGTGAGCTTTGAGGTGATCTGGCTGATACGTTCCACAAGTTGAAAAACTACAGAAAAAAGGAAACGACAACAGAGTAAATATTTTGAAATGCTTAGTAAGTTCGTAGGCATAAAATAACAACTTATCTCACTTTACACATGAATACAATAAGTAATCTAACTTGACAAATACATCTAAACATGGTAACACAATTCAATAAGGTGAGTTCATCATAAAACGTACCTTATTACAATATAAACATTTAACATTTCAATTCAGAATTATTCACATGAAGTCATCAATCTAATACCATTTCCAATACTTATTCTACGTTCAACTATTTATATATATAAAAGTATCATATCATCTCATTTTTGTTTCTCAACTTTCATATACCAATTAGTCCGATGAACTTTAGTAAATAAATTAGGATATATGATTACAATAACATACTAGAAACTTGTAGGAAAAACGGGATTGAAAAACACAGTAGAAAATAAGTTTAAGGGAAAAATCAAAGTTTTAATTTTTTTTCCAAAAACAATAACTTGGATGTGATATCTAAAGCCATAAACACTTAATAAAAATGTACCTTTTTTATTCATCTAGAATGAACGCTTCGACCGAGTAATCTTCTTCACTATCTTCAAGCTCATGTCTGCCGAGTATAGGCTCGCTTCGAATCAGATTATTTTCCACAAAATTACCAGTGGAACAATTTTGCAATTTCTCTAAAATTTTGAGCCAAGTTGTAAATAAGAAAAATATCTCTAGAAATCTTTTGAAATGTTTTCTTCAAAGAATTTTCTCTTTACAACTTTCTCTTGAATAAAATCTGTGAAAAATAATGATTCAAGGCTCTCTTTATATATGGAGAGTTTAGAGAGTTCAACTAAGATCAAACTTAATCACTTTAATATTAAATTAATATAATACTTACAAAGATAAGCATTAGATTAAATTTAATATTAAATTTATTAAATTAATAGAATATTTATCTACAAGATAAATATTAAATTTATTAATAATATTATTTTTGAAATAGTTAATCTAGAATCAAATTATCCGGTAGAGTCTTAGTAGGAGTGTAATTCTTCCACTGCTCAACCATCGAAGAACCATTGGCATTGACCATCGGAATGCTGCCATTGCAGCTATCGACGCCGCTATTGCAGCTATGGTGTCATCCCAAGCGTGACAACCTCACGACAACCTAAGTCGATTCGGTTGCTGCCAGTAACGGCCCGACCTATCCTGTCTACCCACTGGTTGGATCGTTGATCCGATTTCACATACGGAGCCCGGGTCGACCAATTTTGGTCTCGGTCTCAGTTTTCTGTTCTCGATTCCAATTTTTGGTCTCAAGTCTAGTTTCCAAGTTTAATTACTCATTGGGTCAATTGTCTGACTTGAAAATTAATTTTTAAAAATAACATATTTATTTTAATTAATTTGATTAATTTAATTTTACTTTATCAAAATTAATTTTCCCAAAAATCATTAAGATTTTCCAAAATTAATTTTTCAAGAAAATTCTTTAATCAAATTCTCTAGTTGAACAATTCTCACGACCGCCCAATTGAATTCCACATTGAACACATTGACTCAATTAAATTATTTTCAAAGTTGTAGAATCTCATTTTGATTCAAATGTAGTCTGATCAAGTTTTTATTGAGCTAGTGGAGGGATCAATCAAACATATACAATTAGACTCTAGTAATTGCAATTTTGTCCAGAAGCATCATTCCGATAATTCGCAATTTACTTAATTATAGAGTCAATCCATAAGAAGTACCATGATTAAAAATTCCTTATTGTATACTCTTTACAAAAGCAATTTATCCAACTGCTTTGTCTAATGACCTCGTCATGTGTGTGATACCCTCATATGATATCATTGATTCCTTTGAGTTAAATCTGTTAACTCAATACAATCCTATGTTATCTCATTGTCACCATTGTGTCTTTTTAATGATTAATATGGTCACAGTCAATAAATGAATGTGATATATTGACTCATTCGAGAACAAGCAACTCGTGGCCGTGTTCCATATTTATCAATCTACACAATGTTAATGAGAGGATATCGTTAACTTTTTAATCGAGCTATGAATTCCATTGTTGCTAGTAAGACCATGCCATACACAAGTCATGTACTCAACATATTAGCTATAGGCTTAATCATCCTTAAAGCATAAGCCTCCACTTATATCAAAGTATATGAGTTAAAAATGCATAATAAATGACTAACTTAGGATTTAGGTAAATCTCACCATGAACGTCACAAGTGAATTAATTCATAAATGGATTTAGAATTAATTTAATTTGGATCTAGTCCAATGTATCATTCTTTCAATGAGTACATCTATGTCTCTACACGTGGAGTCAATTGTTTCAATAGCCAAGACTAGCCATCTCCCAAATTGGAATTGTAGACGACATAATAATCATTCTAACTATTTGCATCAAATACTCACTTTGATTCTTTTTATGAGATCACGAAATCGTTTAGATTATCTATTGAAGTAAGTATCCTTTCTCACATTGTAGACGTTCTTATGGTACCACTTATCATCAGTTTGAACATAAACAGTTAATGAGCTAATATTTGATTGTCATAATTTTGCTATATATGCAAAACATGAAAGATATAAGCACAAAGATATAACAGTGAAATGTGAAATTAACTTTATTTATTTATTAATCGTTCAAATACATAGAAAACAATTACATGTTTACTACAATATGCACACATTTCCCAAGAAAAGCACCTAGTGCTGTATAGAGGCACCGAAGTGCAAACAGAGACACCAAAGTGCAAATAAAGAGCACAGAAGTGCTAATCAGAGATCCAATTTTATTATAAATTCGTTTGTTATTCTATCGATCTCAATATCATCAGTTCCAAGCTAATTTCATAATTTCTCCAAGTTACATTATTTTCAATTTAGTCCTCTATCTCTTTAATAAACTAAATTCATACCAGTATGATTCGATCAGTCATAATCAACTATAAATTCATTAAATATCTTAAATTGCAATTCATCATATTCAATTTATTAGTGAATTTATCATTTCTTTATGATTTAGTCCATATCTTACATTTTGTTCCAAATGGCAAACTGTTTAAAATTACTATATAACGTACACAACTTCATAATTAAATTATATAAAAAATTAAATACAATTATGCCATATGGACTTACCAGAAAAAATCAACAATTAACAATATGTCAAGGACTAATCTGCAAAGTTGCGTTTTCTACGGTTAACGACGGTTTGATCCTAATTGCAGTATATAAAATTATTCATTTCAATTTACAAATTCCAAATACCTTATAACAGCCTAATGTAACCATATATTCACTTTCATTTTTTGAAAGCTCCTTATAGTTTTACATTTTATTTAATTTAGTCCCTAAATCCAAATTAGCTATAAATTTCAAATTTGAGCTTCAATTTGCAATCTGATGCTAATTACATCCTTATAAATCCCTCTATTATCAATAATTATAGAAATTTAATATCAATTTTGAATTTTATACACTTTACTCCCTAAGTTCAAAAACTAACAATTAAACTTTACAAACTAGTCTTTTTTCATATCTAGGCCCAAAATTTAACAAATTAATACCAATTTCATCAAGAATTCATCCATGGTAACTTTTAAAACTTTAATAGTTTTAAGAAATAAAATACGGGTTAGCTAAATCGAGCTACAACAATATCAAAAATATAAAATTTACGAAAAATGGACTCGATTTGGACTTACATGCAATGGCCGAATGTTTGAAGTATTTGGAGTTTTTCTTTCTTCTTCAATGGTGAAAATTCGGTGGATTTTGGTGAAAGAAAGATGTTGGTAGCCTTTTTCTTTTGTTTTTATTATCATTTTAACATTTAATATTATATTTCGTTAAAATTTCAACAAGTAAATCACCCAAATTTAAGCACCAACCGTCCATTATTAGTAAAAATGGCCTAATTGCCACTTTTACGCTTATTATAATATTATTTAGCCCTTTTATCAATTAAAAAACTATAACAATTAATTTTTACGATTTAGTCCTTATACCACAATTAGTCATTAATTTGAAAAAAATTACCCATCCAAAATTCAATTCACCTATATAATAACTTCGTAAACATTTAATAAAAATATTTATGGACTCAGTACAAAAACGAGGTCCCGATACCTCACTTTTCGACACCATTGACTTTAGGGTATTTACATTTGTACCTTAATTAATTATCAAAATAACAAAATTAAAGGACCACACTCTAATTAAACTTCATACTAACCTTATGAATATTATATAATAATATTTACAAACTCAGTTATCAAAAAATAAGGTTTCAAACCATCATTTTCGACGCCACTAAAAAACAGACTGTTATAGTCATGACACCGAAGCCTGAAGTTTAATGGGTGAAAAGCTGGAAGGGCAATTTTGTGTTCAAACAAGCTTAAGTCACTTTTCATTTAAAGGACATAATTTTAAATGTTAGGTTAAATGTTAGTAGACTATAAATACTACTTTATAAGCTTTTGAGACTAAATTTTTTGTGGCTAAACACTTTTCTTTACTTTCTATATTTTTAGATTAGGTTTACTTTCTTCTTATTTTTAGATTAGGTTTTCCCTTTCTTTTTAGAATAAAATTTTTTGTTGTTTTATTTCTTCTTTATTGTTAAAGACTTTTGTAAATGGAGATGGATCAAGTTTTTGGATGTCATTGATTCTACATCTAAATGAGCAATTCTTACTCTTACCTTTAAATTTTGCATATCAATTATTTGATGAAATGTCTATTTGGGTTTTAAGTTTTCTTATGTATTGATATTGCTTGTTGGTTAATTGATGAATTGATTATTAGATTAAGTTAATATCTATGCTTGATTGTTCTATTATATCGAAATGCTTCATACGCTAGAATTGACGCTTCTAGTGGAAAATCTAGATAAACGAGATCGAAAAGAGAGTTTATCGTTAGATCGTTCGATATAATTGTGCCAAATAGTGAGACAAAGTGGATATCTATATGCCTAGGTGAGACCGAAAGGAGAGCTTAAATAATATCTTTTAGTTTAGGATGAGATCGAGAGGAGATTACTAGTTAAGAGTGGCAAACAATATAATTGATATAGGTTTATTATCTTAGTTAGTGATTAACAAATCAATTGACTATCGTTTTAATAATTTATATTGTCTAAAATAATAGGAAAAAAGCTTACCTTAGTTTGTTTAATTGATAATTTAAATTTAGTTTATAAATAATTTATATTTGGATTTGCACTAATAATTTCTGACTCGATAGATTAATAATTGCTTAACTTGTAATTAACTTGATAAACACATTTACCAACTTGGCAATCCCTTGGGTTCTATCATTGGAATACTCGGAGTGTTCCATTGTAACATTTATAAATAGTACAACTAACCTATTACACTTGTAGTAAAAGTCGCTTTTAATTCCTTATATTTTGTGCTAATTCTCTGCTTGACATTCGTACGCCGTGGTGCGGTCAAGTTGTTGGAGTTCTTATATGAATTCAGGTATTAGCTTAATTCATGTACTAGCTTATTGAAGATGCATAATGCAACTAACACAATTCTTGAAAATTTAAAAAGACAACTCTTAACTATTCTTAGTGAGGTGATGCTTATAATACATATAATAGATTGAGATTTTTTTGAGATTTTTTTTTTTTTTTTTTGCATATGGTGAAGGAAGCTATGTGGATTATTGATAATATTTTTCAAGCTTTACAATGTCATTCTAAAGATATATTAAATATCATAAGTCTAGTATTGGCAATAAAAGATTTAATTCAAAAGTTGAGAGACAATGGATGGAATGAATCGTTGAACAATGTAAGTTTCATCTATATATTTTTTATTTGTCGGCTAAACTTTATACTTTATTTTGGTTGATTAAATTAGAATGAGAATGATAAAATACTTGTGTTTAATGTGTCTAACTTAAGTGTGATTCAGGACTATGTAAATAAATGTATGAATATCTTATTAATATATGTAATAAAATTCAGAGGACTTATATTAAGGCCGTGCAATATCAATTTATTCTTTTAGGATATCTTGCTTCTAATTAAAAAAAAAAGCATCCTCATTATTTTCAACCATCACAGTTTGAACAATTTTCTTGGTTAAAATATTCGCCTTTTAAAGATGCAATATTTTATTCCCTAAGATTAAATTGGGTTCAAACCACAGTTATACAAAAAAAGATGCAATATTTTATTTGTCAACGTTTTCTTTATAATAGAAATCCAAAGAGTCGTTTTGGATTAATTATATTTACTCATAATGACTTTAGTAATTGAAAAAAAGTATATAAAGGGGACGGAATTGTGCTTTTTTGACATATATGGGTAAAGATCTGAATTTACCACATAACAATGCACAAAGAGCTTATGTTGCAAATCTAGCATATTGAAGCATCATGTCATAAGCAAACAACACAACAAATTGTAACCAATCATTTACGTCTTAAAGCTAGTATTGGCATTGTTCATTGGTTGAAGTTTCAAGGTTGTGCTTTTAGAGACTATGATGAAGTGTAGGATAAAATAATCATGGAAACTTTCTTGAATTGTTAACCCTATTTGCATCTTTTGATAAAAAAGTTAAAGATGTTTTGAAAAGTTCTCCATTAAATGCTATTTATATTTCTTCAATAGCACAAAAAGAGATATTGCAAATACATGCTAATAGAGTTTGCAATGCAATTTGTGAAGAAATTGATGAATTTTTTTTTGTATTATCGTGGAAGAAGCAAAAGATGGGTCAAGAAAAGAGAAAATATCAAATTTTTTTAAGATTTGCCAATAAGGAAGAATTGGTAAATGAAAGATTTTTTTTATATAGTCCATGTTAAAGATACTGCAATATTGATTTTGAATAATGAGATTTTTAATGTTCTCTTGCAACATAGTTTTGACATACAAACTCATCGAGGCCAATATTATGATGGAGAAAGTAATATGTGTGGGGAATTCAATAGTTTGCATGTAACACCCCAAACCCGGCCTAGACGCTATGGTCGAATCTCGCGATGTCACATGATAGGGTGTTTGAAAACCGTGCCGTCGCGATAAAACCATTTCCTTTGAATTACTTATCTTAATATCTTATTAGTTCCAAAATCGTGTTACTTATTTAGTCGATAGTTTCAAAACGTTATTCCATATGGAAGCTTTTTAAACAGTTAAAACAATCGTGCATTTTCAAAAATCATTTGTTTCTTTTGAAAACTGAGGTTTCTTACTACTAGCAGTTGTAATATATAAAGTAAAGATATTTAAAACCCAAAACCAAACCAAAGTCCGAAAGTCCAGTTACAACCCAAAAATTTAACCAGTAAAAATAGAATAAAAATAAAACCAATAATCATAAATTAAAACCATGACAGTCCAGAACCGTGGTCACCATCGAGTCCTCCGCTGCACCGATCCATCTAGGTCTGGGGATTACCTGTGCACATTAAACAAAGAGGGGTGAGTTTTCGTAAACTTAGTGTGTAATCCCGCAGAGCAAAACAAGCAACAATCGCAGTGCACAATCAATAGCAGTCTTGGGCCTAAGCCCATTTCAGTATCAGAATCAGTTAGGCCTTAGCCCAATACAGTATCAGAATCAATATGCACAAGGGCTTAAGCCCATTAGTAACAGTAGCAAATATACAGTAGCAAAGTCCTACCCAACCAGCCTTTACACATCGTTTCCGTCCAACCCTACACTCCATGTGGGGATTTAATCAACCCACCCATCCCTACTGTAACACCCCTTACCCGAATTCTATGCCGGAACCAGGCACGAGGTGTTACCAGATTTGACTTGCTTGATCGATCCACTTTAGGTTATAAAAATTCTATTCAATTTAAAACCTTTCATTCACCAGCGTAATGTTCTCTATCATGGGTCAACGAGACCCAATACACCCGCTTAGGGTATCGAGGAACCAAACCGGAACTTTTCAAACACTTGGAAAATTTTCACTTAACAGGGGCCACACGCCCGTGTGAAATGGGACACGCCCGTGTGCCACTAAGACATGCCTGTGTCTTTCACCCGTGGTCGACACTGACTAATTTCACACGGCTTTAACACGCCCGTGGCCCTAGCACGCCCGTGGCCCTGGATCGTGTGTCAAACCTTGGCATTCTGACTTATCCACACGGCCTATACACACGTCCGTGTGCTTCAATCGTGTGGCGATTTAAATTCCGAGTGTAAGGTGCAGACTTCACATGGCCTGGGCATACGCCCATATGCTAGCCGTACCTCCCACACGGTCTAGACACACGCCCGTGTGTCTACCCATGCGGACAGTTAACAGGCTATCTACCAAGCCCTTTGCCACCTCACATTGCACACTTACAAATTCCATTACAAAAACTTCACATATCATCAATTATAAATCTTGAATTATCACATAAAAACTATAAAATGAAGTCTTCATCCCATACACTAGGGAGAACTATTTCCGGTATAATTACAAGCGACTTAAGCCATCACCTATGGCTATACACAACTGAACCATAAACTCTTTTAGGCCAACACATTTGGCTATATCAACTATGAATTAATCAACTTTAAATGCTATCCCTATACATGCCATAATTCATAAGGACTTGAAACCTCATACTAAGTGTCTGCTCGATAGTGTGAAAACATCTCTGGCGGTCTCCAACCCGAGCTAGTTAAGCTAACCTATAAGGGTTGGGAAAAGACAAGGAGTAATCAATAATGCATAGTAAGTTCATATGCATATATTAATCAACTATTGATATTCATTGATTATACTCAACCACAAGGTATTATAATGAGTTTTACATCTTAAACTCATGGTTACCTACACAATCATTCTTGAAGCTTACTCATTCTGTCTCTTACCACATTCTAACCATGCCACAAGGCAAGGGCTCATGTTAATTAGCATACATCCCTGCACTTGTCACCACATGATCACATAAAACAACATATTAAACATTTTTAATAAGCCACTCCTACTACCAATAACTCGGTGGTTTCGCACTTAGCCCATCCTCAATCTCTAATAGGGTGTATCGCACATAGCCCACCAATCATTTATAATTATGGTGGTATCACACTTAGCCCACCAAATGATAATATAAGCGATGGTATCGCACACAGACCATAATTTAATAATTAATAATGTGCTAACGCACACAGCCCACCGTTAATAATATTGTTGATGGTATCGCACATAACCCATCACTAACAATTAATAAGGTGGTATCGCACAAAGCCCACTGTTATTATACATTCATGGATAAATTATCCACATACATTTCTCTATTTCAAATGTTCATCCGGGAACATCCTCACACACTACAATTCTTGCTTAGCTCTCTATAATAATCGTTCGCATTCACACAATGCATTAATAATTATAATTTATGCAACCAAGGTGCATCATTTACACATAACCCACAATGGATTCATTATATACCGAATTCATCTCAATTCAATTCTAACACATACTTGTACCTCTCGTGGTACAACCACATTCATTCTCATTTTCAACATACTTGTTGAATCACTCAAATTGTTAACTAACACCCTTGAGTCTCATACACATAATGTCACATTGACATCATACCCCCGATAGGGTCTTACATGATTTAACATATCGATGCCATGTCCCCGATGTGGTCTTATATGAAATCCCACACCGAGGCCATATTCTAAATATGGTCTTACACGAAACCTTAATTACCATCGTATCATGCTATTTGCATTTCCACTATTCATAGTTTAAATCAAGACTTTCATTTCTTGACATCACATCAAAACACATTTAACGTATGCATGGAGGCAATAAACAATTCATACAACATTGAAATATAAAAAAAAAATACTTCACTTAGAGTTGTACAATTTAACACATGAACTTACCTCGATACCGAAAAGGGTATAAAGGGACCTTTTTTGCCCATATTTCTCTTTTCTCTCATTCTAAGTCCGAATCTCGTTTTCTTTGATCTAAAACAATAGAATTTACTCTTTTAATCACCACACTAATCATAATACTTCATAATCTACACTTAGGCAAAAATGACTATTTTGCCCTTACACTTTGGCAAAATTATGATTTTGCCGTTAGGCTCGTAAATCATTTTTCATCATATTTTCTTGTTAAACAAGCCTAGATGAACATTTAATCCTTCTACAACTACTCACAATTCCAACTATTTCATGCCTTAAGGAATAACTACAACCTTTGCATTTTAGTCCCAATTAGGTGTTTTCATGACAACACCTTTCACAAAAGTTGTTTCTCATCTCCCTAACATTCATTTTCTTCCATAAAAATGCAGAAAACAACTTAAAATCTCACATGGGAAATCCCTAAACTTTTTACATTATGCAAAATAGTCCCCTCTTTAGAAAGCTTAAGCTTTAAGGGTCTCAAAAGTACAATTATCTTCAAGAAATACCATCAAAGTCACTTACTTGAGTGGAGAAAAGCTTGCTGAAATTTTGAGCTTTCAAACACCCCTGTTTTCTGAAAGTTTTAGTGGAGAATAAGAGAGGAAAGATGATATCTTTTTTGTTTCTTTATTTTATTATAAAACATCAATTTAATCCACCAAACTTACCAACTTTGACAAAAAATAAATGCTCTTGTCCCCCTTATCTACATGGCTGGCCAACACATTCTAGATGGTCTAATTGCCCTTTAAAGACCTCCAATTAACATTTCATGGCTATTTGGTACCTTTAGCCTATAGAATGGAACTTTCGCACTTTATGCGATTTAGTCTTTTTTCGCGATTAAGCATGAAATCGCTAAAATTAAAGCACCAAAATTTTCATGCACCCTTATAAACATGTTATAACACATAAGATAACATGAAAATAATTTCTCTAACCTCAGATTCGTGATCCCGAGATCACTGTTTCGACTAGCCCCTAAATTGGGTTGTTACACCTACACTTCATGTAGTATCGAATGCGGCACAAAATAGTAATTTGCAGCTGAGCTGCCAGTATATTAGGCTTAAAAGCCTTTCAGTACACTTCCTTCGAATAATATCAACCCCAACTCAATGCAATGCAACATACAATAATATGTCATGCTATAACGATTCTATCAGATTCACATACAGTTCAGTATACATGCTAGTATATAACATGCTCAGTACGTAATTCACATAATTAGTAACATATAGTTAAGGGTCTAGGAAGTGCTTACCGACCCTATAGAAGGTTCACAGTCGACTTGAGTGACCTGTACAACCTTAGCAAACATTTCAGTAAAAATGGGCCCACACGCCCATGTGGTTTGCCAGTGAGGGCCCACACGTCCGTGTGTCCCACACAGCCCAAATTGGCCTTGGCCGTGTGGATCGTACAGCCTGGCCCAAAATCCCACACACCCGTGTGGACCTACGCACCCGTGTGGCTCACACGGCCTAATTCAGTCTAGCCCGTGTGTCGTACACAGCTTGCCTGGCCATCACACGGCTGTGTCCTTCGCGCACGGCATGGCCTCGTCGATTACACGGCCGTGTGCCCCACACACCCGTGTGGCGTCGACAGTGGGGTTTTCAGATTTTACAGAAACCCCGTTTTCTACGTTTTAAGGGTACATATTTGTATCATTTTTTATGGCTACACGCTTTCGAGCACTCCAGTACCTATAATTAACCAATATTTTATTCAATTAATCGTTTTACCAACTGAACTAAACTAATCCCTAATCAAGATAAACATCTTTCGAACAACGAAACCATTACCTTTTATCGAATAACAGGAATCACGCCTTTAGAACGTCGATGAACGATAATCAACCCTTCAATAAGCCCCTAATCACCAAATGAATCCTTATTAACACTTGTCCAAATCACAATTAAAGTTTAATAAAAAACTAGGCTTACCGAAAGAGCCACGAGGACGTTGCACAGGAAAGAAGTAAAAGAGAGGTCAAAACAAGAAAAATAGCAGCAAGGGAAAGGAAGAAAAAGACGACTCAGCAAATGGGAAGGCAAAAATCGGCAGCAATGGGGAAAATGTGAAGAAAACGACAGAGAGTTTTTTGAGAAAGAAGAAGAACTGAATTTTTTGGAAAAAAGAAAAACTACCAGATATTCCCTAATCCCCTAAATCACTACACTACTTCCCACTACATCCAACTACTCAGCTTTTTAATCCAACACAAACTCTTCTAGACAAGCAAGCAAAAATAATGCTCTTGCCCAAACTCGAACACAAGACCTCCTTCACACTAACACTCCACTCAACCACCAAACCAGTAGGCCCATTCTGTTAATTATTTACCAACTTTTACTTAAAAGCCTTCTAACCCAAGAGGCTTTATTTAAAAAAACCAAAATTTACCCCATGTCATGGCTCGAACTTGGGACCTCCCACACACTCAAATCACTTAACCATTGAAGCAGACAAGTATTTATGTCACACACACAAAAACAAAAATAGATATTTTGGGGCGCTACATTGCAAGCTTTAATTTTGAATGAGTGTAAATATGTTTCTTATGTTTATTGTTTTTCTCATTATCTTCAGTTAGTATTGGTTGCAGTAGATAGAAAAGTGTTTGAAGTGAATCAAAATTTCAAGGACTTGTATGATATTAATCATATGGCTTCTTCTTCTTCCAAACGTAATGATGAACTACAAAAAGCTCAATCATATGTCATAAATCGTTAAGTTTCCATCAATGAGTTAGAAACTACAACATGTATAAATCAAATTGGCATTTTACAACATCCTGGTGAGACTCGATGGAGTTCTTATTTGAATTCAATACTAGCTTCCTGAAGATATATAATACAACTAACACAATTCTTGAAAATTAAAAAATACAACTCCTAAATATTCTAAGCTAGGAGATGCTCATAGTACGTATAATACTAGCTTTGGTGACTATTGATAATCTTTTTCAAGCTTTACGTCAATCTAAAGATATATCATAAGTCTAGTCTCAACAACAAAAGATTTAATTCAAAAGTTGAGAGATAATGAATGGGATGAATTGTTGAACAATGTGATATCTTTCTGTAACACTTGGGAGTTGGGTGTTCTAGATATGAATGCTCGATACATCGTAGGTTGTGGGCGTAAAAAGAAAGAAGATGTTACAATAGAGCATCATTATCGAGTGGAAATATATTTTGCTGCAATAGATAATCAATTGCAAGAATTGAACAATAGATTTAACGAACATATTGTTGAGCACCTCACTCATACTACAGCTTTAGATCCCAAAGAGTTCTTCAAGTTATTTGATATTGATAAAATAAACTGTACTCTTATAAACAAGTTCTATCTAGAAGAATTTTCTCAACAAGAGAAAGAACGACTTCCATACGAGTTGAGACATTATAAGCTTGATGTGTCTCACCATCCTCAATTAAGAAAAATATCAACACTTTTTGGCTTTGTAGACACTTAGTTGAGAGTGGAGAGTTGGCGTATCATCTCGTTGATAGATCGATATGTCTTATATTGACTCTTTTAGTTTCAACTGCATCTACAGAACATGTTTTTTCTGTTATGAAGATTATGAAGACTTGACTTTGTAGAAAAGATGGAAGATGACATTTTAAGAAATTCTTTAGTTGTTTATGTTGAGAAAGAAATTGTAAAAAAAAAAAATAATGTAAATGAAATAATTGATGAGTTTAATGTGAGGAAATAACAAAGAGTACAATTCAAATAATTTATTTTAATTTAATAATATATTTCATTTAATTATTTTACTTAATTTTTTATTTCTAAAAAAAATACTATTTTTAATATCTTAGCCATCTTTAATAAATTGTTAGGCTTTGCATTACACTAACAAATCTCAATGCCATAATTGTTTTTAATATCATCGTTCATCTAAATGCACCTTTAATCTCACCACCTATTCTCTTATGTGTTTGAATTCAATCACAGTTGTAATTGTGAGGTGAGATTAAAAAATGACAATTAAGGATATTAAATTAAATTATATATGTAAAATAAATAATTGTAATTCATAATAAATAATATAAAATGTATTAAATTTATATTTATGTTAACTAATAATTTTATTAATAAATAGTTTAATTTATTAAATACATTTGTATTTTTTTATTATGCATATATCTGCTTATTTATTATTAATCCGTATAATTTTAATCAAATTTATATATCTACAAAATTATTATAAAACTCAAAACTATAAATTTTACATAATAAAATATTGAATTATTATATAACTTTTCTTTATATATTTATTTTAAAATGTAATTTATATTAAATGATAATTAAAAATATATTTATTAGATAATTATATAAAAATCATTAAATTATATATAAAAATATAATATATTTAATTTTTAAATTTATTTTATCATAATATAGGTAATTTTATTTTATTTTTAAATTAATACTTTATTATTAGAACAAGAAAAAACATAACAATCAAGTAGAGTTCCACCCACTATTAAGTTTAAAAAAACACCCAACAAAAATAAAATAACATTATCCTGTAAACCCTCATTTAAAAATCAAATAAATCAAATCAAATTACACCCGAGGCCGAGATAGCAAATTCCCCCAAAATGTCTTGAAACAGTCATCATCTCCTTTTGTGGGTGGTGGCCGTGCGTTTTCTTCATAAACAGAGTTGTGCTTAGACTCGTATCTCTCCCCATCTCCCCACAATGCATATGCTTCCTCTCCATGGATTGCATCATCCCCAGTTTGCAACTCCTCCTCACTCAACCTCAGTGGAACCACCAAGCTTATCAACAAGCATATTATGCTCGTCATGGTTGCATGCACGAACACCACAAACAAGATCCCTAACAATTGAACACCCAATTGCCTGAACCCTGCTGTTGTACGACCGTCATGGAATCCGTAGAAAAGACCGATGTAGTGCTGCCAATCGGTCACCATGTAGAAAAGCCGGTTGAACTTAGGCACCGCGAACACGCCGGTCAGAATCCCTCCTAAGCTGCCTGCCACCCCGTGCGTGTGGAACACAGCCATCGTGTCATCCACTTGCTTCAGAAACCATACCTTCTTGTGTAGGACCATCATTGTGTACCATGGGATGCTACCAGACATCATTCCCATCAATATTGCTGCCCATCCTTGCACCACTCCTAAATTATAGAAATTGCACTTTGTTCAGTAGGCAAAAATAGATGTGACATATTATTGCTACTATATTTAATGGTTCATGGTTTTTATGTACCTGCTGCTGGGGTGATGCAAACTAGACCAGTGATCATGCCTTGAGTGGCTCCAACCACGGAGGGTTTCCCAAAGAAAATATAGTCAAGTATGAGCCATGTCAATAAGCTTGAGGCAGTGCAAACGTGGGTGTTAAGGACGGCCAACGAAGCGTCCGTACTGACAGTATACGGATCGCCGCCATTGAAACCGGTCCATCCCATCCAAAGCAGTCCAGCCCCTGCAAGCATCAGCAGGATGTTGTTTGGTGGGAACCTCTCCCTGTCCCTTGTAGTCCTTGGTCCAACCTTCACCATCATTTACAACAATCGAATCAAATCAACTCCAGCCCAATAGTAATCACTGAGTAATGTATTATAAAAACTTACCCAGTAAGCTGCAGTGAAACCAGCTACACCAGACGATAAATGAATAACATATCCTCCAGAATAATCAATAAGGCCACGCTTTGCCAGCCACCCTCCAGGGCACCAAATACTGTAGGCAGTGATTGTGTAGGAAAACGTCACCCAGAGTGGCACAAACAACATCCATGCAAGGAAATTCATCCTTCCAAGCAATGCCCCGGCTATTAGAATCAAAGTGATAGCCGCAAACACGAACTGGAAATATATCATGGTTGCATTTGGCAAATAGCCAAGAAAGGCCCTGTCAATGAGATACTGAGCGTCCAAGGACACGTTAGGCATCCCTAGGAAGGGAATGAACTTGTCCCCGAAAGACATACGGTAACCCCACCCGACCCAGCAAATAAGGACAGCAGCAAAGGCGTAAAGGGCCATGAAAGCCGAGTTGACAGCCCATTTCTTCTTCACAATGCTCCCGTATAGGATCACGAGGCCCGGAACACTTTGGAGCCCCACCAGGGTGGCTGCGGTGAGCTGCCAAGAATTGTCTCCTTTGTTCAACCAAGGTGGGCTAGCCTCATCGGGATGCAAGTTCGAGGGTAGAGACATCTGGTTCTGGTCGGAGTCCGTAATATTTAGATGAACACAATCAGGATTGAAGGGAAGAGGAGCGTGGAGAGAGTGCTTATATAACCAAGTTTGGCTGGATAAAATGTCTTTTTCGTTGTAAGTTTCTTGTCTAAGCTGTTGGCAGTGGCACGGTAGCAAAAATACATTTGTGACCTTGGTTTATTGATGTGTTTGGGTAAGTGGACGGAGAATCCAACAGCAGCCAAGTATGAACAATGGAATCTCCGACAAAATATTAGTCGGACATTATTTGGGGTTTATATGATACTTCCTCATTTGGCACTTTGGCATTCTTTTGTGTTTAAAATACTCTATTGGTTCGCAAACCTAAAATGTAAGAAGTGTTGAGAAAGAGGAATGTAAAATTGAAATATGGATTATTAAAAAAAAGTAAAATGGAAGAAAAAGTATTGAAATGTTTGAAGAGATGAATGTCGTTCCACTGAATTTTAATATAAATTCATCAACGGGATTAACAAAATATGTTATTCTGTTGCATAATTTAATATATAATGGAAAGGAAATCTTTTGTATTTTAGTAGATTTAAGGTATATTATTTATGGTTTTAGTGTGTGGCTTAAATTTAAGATTTACTTCTTTATTGTAATTTAAAATATTTTGTATTATTTTATTAGTAAATTAAAATTAATAATACTAATGTGTATATGGAAGTCTAATTACACTTTTGGACTAACTAGGTGTTCCCAAAATTTAGTTAGCGACCTTTTAGATGGGCATTGTGTCCTAATGCAGCGCATTTAGTTCTTTTTTTATCTCACGTTATAATATTTAATTTTATTATTGCAGTAACTAATCTCACTATCACCGCTATTTTTACACTAACTATAAATAACTGCACCGCCCATTCAAAGAAGCCCTTGATCAATTGATTTTTTAAGCCCTCACTATTAGGGTTTTTTTTTTAACGAAGGAATTCATAATTTAATTGAATGGTAATAAAGAATAAAGGGTTAGAAGAGATCCTTATGACAACTATAAAAATGAATTTATGAGAAATTAAGGAAGATTTTAATGTGTGTATTAATATTATTTTCTTTAAGATTTTATTTGCCCTCACCTATATTTTAGTGTGCAAAAGAGTTACTGGTAAATGAACCTCGGTGATACAATGAAGTCCAATGGCTGTCTATGTTTTACACTGACGGAAACAAACGAAGCGTAGTAAGAATACCAATTCTATAAAGAACTTCCATGGTAATTTTTTATAGAACAATCTAGGAATATTAGAAGATGGAGGAGAATAAAATGAAACTTTTTTTTGTGTATCATAATAATGAAGTTCTACTCTTATTTATAGGAGTTCTTATATCTTTTCATAGAAACGCAATTATCCAAATGGATAGTCACATCTTTTAACAATAAATATAATTATACAATATATGCCTATTTGAAAAGTCACAACTATTGAAACACAATTATACAAATAGTGATAACTCTTGGTTAATAACCAGTTACTTAAAACTTTCCATTTGCAACTATTGAAACACTATATATATATATATTTAAAAATTCCAGAAATCTCTCCCAATTTTCAAGATATTTTAGATTTTGATAATTTTGAAAAGCAATTACATAAATGAATGTGTCTTACGATTGAACCTCCACTTAGTGAAAACATGTTAAAGTTAATTGAAATTGCATGGTAAATTAAACTTTGAACCAACTATTCCATTTGATTAATCGAACATATCTCACACAATGATTTCAACACCAGTCAATGCACAATATCCAAAGACACTATTATGATCATATGTCTATAACCTCTTTTCATAAGTGTTGTTGGAGCCAAACCATTGAGCTCCTAGAAACGACCACACTTCCACTCATATAGGTAGATCCAATCGAGAGTGTTCTCATAATTATAATACTCTAACAAATTTATGTTATGGGTCTATTAAGAGTATACACTAATCATTCCCTTTTATCATTATGGGTACCTAGCACTTTTTATTCTAGGATGATATATTATATATTATTTTAGCTTAAGGGTGTAAAAAGTTTTCAAACTTTTAAAAAAAGAAGAAGCAATTAAGCCTCTACTTTTTTTGCACTCAATTGAGTATTTTAAGTTTCAAAATGCATAAAAAATGCCCTCAAACTTTTTCAAATAAAAGCAGCTAAGCCCCCCCTTTTTTTGCACTCAATTGGGTACTTGAACTTTCAAAATGCATCAAAAAGGCTCTCAAACTTTTTTAAAAACAAAAATTTAAGCCCCTGCTTTTTTTTACATCCAATTAGGTACTTGAACTGCCAAAATGCATCAAAAAGGTACTTTGAGCATTAACTTTAACAGTCAACTGTTAAAGTTAATTGCCCTAATTTTTTTCAGTTAAAGCCAAAACGTGTCATAACCACAGGCATTTGACAAAAAAATGATAAAAAATAAAAATTAATAAAAGTTATAAAAATTATTAAATTTTAATTAAAAAATATTTAATTTTATTAAAAATTAAAAAAAATTATAAAATAGTAAAAAATTGTAAAATTTTATAAATATCGTAAAAAATTATAAAATACATAAAAAAGCCCTTTAACCATTAACTTTAATTGTTGACCATTAAAGTTAACAACTCCCAACTTTTTTCATTTAAAGTCCTTACATGTCGCAACACAACGTGGCATGAGGCGAAAAATGATAAAAAATAAAAATCAACAAAAGCTATAGAAAAATTATAAAATGCTTCTTTTGGTACGATAATTTTTATAATTTTTTACGAATTTTATATTTCTTTACATTTTTTATAACTTTCTTATGACTTTATAAAATTTTGTAATTTTTTTCTACATTTCTATATATTTTATAATTTTTTTACGATTTTAATAAAATTTTAAATTTTTTATGATTTCTATAATTTTTCTATTTTTAATAAATTTTTTTTCTATTTTTATTGAAATTTAATAATTTTTATAACTTCTATTGATTTTTATTTTTTATCCTTTTTTCCCACATGTTACATAGTGGTTGTGGCATGTGGTTTTTTAACTGAAAAAAATTAAGGTCAGTTAACTTTAATAGTCAACTGTTAAATTTAACAGTCAAAGGGCCTTTTTTATGCATTTTGAAAGTTCAAGTACCCAATTGAGTGCAAAAAAAGGGGCCGAATTGCATTTTTTGAAAAAGTTTGAAGGCTTTTTACACCATTAATTGTATTATTATATAGTGCTAGCAGTCACATACTGATGATGTACTTTGTTTCATTGAACTCAACACTTGACGTTATACCAAGCGTTGGGTCGAGTTTCCATCATGGGTGACTTAAATATTATGGGCTTGTACCTCATCCCAAAATTTTCAACATAGTTATGTTAATTTTTTATACCATATGTTAATTTTTTATACCATATGGTGAAACTTTATTTTTATTTGTCTTGAAAGTTTACAAGACCAACATCCTCTAATGTTTTTTAAACCGGACCGATGATCAAACCAATCAGGCCACCAATTTTTCAGTTCAATCGATTTGATTAAAAAATAATTAAAAATTTAAAAATCTCGGTTCAATCGATTTTTAATTGGTTCAATTGCCAATTCAACTGATTTTTAGCCAGCTCAATCAGTTCGTCCAGTTCTCGATCTAATCGACTCAAAAGCACATTTTGGATTGGTATCCCAGTCGGTTCCCAATCCAATCGGTCCTGTAACACCCCTAACCCGTATCCGTCGCCAGAGTAGGGTTACGAGGTATTACAGATCAATTCACAACATATAGCATACATTTATCAAACATAAAGCATACATGCTCATAAATCATTCAACACAATTATATTGTCCCTTATAAGAGCCTTCGAGGCCTTAAACATGCTTTAGAAGTGGTTCGGGACTAAATCGATAACATACAAAAAATTTTGGAAACTTAGAAAAATTTCAACCATATAGGGATCACACACCCGTGTGAACAAACCGTGTGCCCTTCGAAGTGGCCACATACGCCCGTGTGCCAGGCTATGTACTAGGCCGTGCCAAACATATAGGATATACTGACTTATGCAACAACACGACCAAGTTACACGCTCGTGTGCTAGGCCGTGTGCCAATTAGGGGGTATACTGACTTGTACCACACGGCTAGTCACATGCCCGTGTGTGAGACCGTGTGGAGCATACTGAATTCAATTCAATTTCAACTCTAGGGGACACACGGCCGTGTATCATGACCATGTGTTACACACGGCTGAGACACATCCCCGTGTCTCTACCCGTGTGGACAAAAATAGGCCGTTTGCAAGGCCAATTTGCCACCCCAACTTCAATATACCTATACAAGGCAAAATGGTACCATTTCATCATACAATTAGGCAGTCAAAATCATCAACCAAATGCACAATTCATACCATTATAATTTCATCTATTCTGATTCTCAAATCACTACCATTTACTAAGCCAAATACATGCCAAAACAATATCAAACAATATGGTTCATTTACCATAATTCACATAACCATTATAACTTCCATAATGTCTTAGTTACAACCATGCCAAAACAAACCAAAATAAGCCATCACTCATGGCTATATATATATACAAACCAAAACATATACATTTACATTTACAAGCCATTTCTAATAGCCAAACACACACCAATATTAACATCATTTACAAGCGAAATCTCGTGGCTATGATCACAACCAAAATACCACATCTAGCCTATACATGCCATATACCAGAAATATATAATTCAAAAGTACCAACATAAATGTTTGATACTGCGTTGATGTTCCCGATGACTCCCGGATCCGAGCTAGCCTTGATTCACTATAAAACATAGAAAAATAACATGAAGTAAGCTTTATAGCTTAGTAAGCTCGTATGTGAATAACTTAATTCATTGAATAAATGCAAATCAACCAATTACACATGACAAAACCATATATACATTAAATACAAACCTTTCTCATGTCTCAAAACATGATCAAATACAAACTCATCGAACTTTCACTATTTAATACTCGAATAGGTTTTGCACGTACCTGTATCGCCTCATACTAACCTTTTTCTCAACCACATCATTCGTTTACCCATTGACCCATTCGGAATAGAAATTGGATACTCATGAGTCTTGTACGATAAGTACCTATACCATGGCCCGTAGCCAAATCAAGGTAACTTATCCAAAGAACTATTATTGTGGCCCGAAGCCAAATCATCCGATATGAATGGCCCGAAGCCAAATCATCCGATATGAATGGCCCGAATCCAAATCGGTAAAATACGCACCCGAAGTGCTAATATCATGGCCCGAATTCAACTCAATGTATCACTTACTGACATGTCAATAGCATCCAAAACTATTCTTAAGGTTCAACTGGGCTTTCACACTTTTCGTTTCTATCATCGAATGTATTCGTAAAGTCGTTTTCACAATTCATACATTATCCATAATCTCGTTTTAACAATTTATGCAATATTAAAGCATTTTAACATACATTTATAATGTAATCATCACATACAAACTTATCTCGTATTCGGAGTTGACGCATCGGGTCGACTACTCGATAACATTGCTTTTCCCTTGATTTAAATCCGAATTCTTTCTTTCTTGATCTATATGAATTCAAAATTAACTTATTTATTCATCTACTCATTTAATTAATCCAAAAATACACATTTGGGTATTATTACACATTAGCC
Source organism: Gossypium australe (assembly GCA_005393395.2). Lineage (NCBI taxonomy): Eukaryota > Viridiplantae > Streptophyta > Magnoliopsida > Malvales > Malvaceae > Gossypium > Gossypium australe. The sequence goes on along the minus strand of CM016621.1, from coordinate 129,359,497 downwards.
CCTAAACTTTCACATTTAATCAATTTAGTCCCTATTTCACAAATACACAAAATTCACACAATTCAACAAAACCCATGCTTGGCCGAATTATATATAGGTCCCTAGCAGTCCAAAACTTTCATTTATTTTACATTTCAACCTCACAATTTGCACATTTCACAATTTCATCCCTATTATGCATTTTCATAAAAAAATCACTTAACAGAACATGTAAAACTATCATCAAGCTTTCATATTTCAACATTAAACATCAAAGAACACATAGATTCAACAATGGCAACTCTCAAAATCTTTAACATTTTCGAAAGCTAAGGTACGTGCTAGCTAGAATACGAAGCAACAATATCAAAAACGTAAAAATCATCAAAAACTGAGCTCAAAACACTTATCAATTAAGCTTACAAGTGCCGAACCCTAAAACACAACAAGAAGTTTTCTTCTTCTTCTTCAATATTCAGCCAAAAAGATGATAATGAAGGTAAAATTTTGTTTTGTTTTATTTAACATATGAAAATTATGCTAATTACCATAATAACCTTAATGAAAAACCATTTAAAACATCCATTAAATGTTCGTATATGTCCACTCACAAATTTAATGGTCTAATTAAAACATAAGGACCTTAACATTAACGTTCTATAGCTATTTGACGCCTTTATCTAATAGAACAACACTTTTGCATTTTACGCGATTTAGTCCTTTTTATCAAATTAACCAACCAATCGATAAAATTAGCTCACGAAATTTTCACACATATAAAATAACATGCTGTAAATACTGAAAATAATATTAAAATAATTTTTTGACATTGGATTTGTGGTTTCAAAACCACTATTCAAATATAGCTAAAACCGAGCTGTTACAACTCTTCCCCCCTTTAGGGACTTTCGTCCCCGAAAATCTTACTAGTGAATAGGTTTGGGTATTGTTTTCTCATAGCATCCTCGGTTTCCCATGTAGCTTTTTAAACCCCATGTCGATGCCATTATACTTTCACTAATGCGATTCTTTTATTTCTCAGCTCTTTGATCTCGCGAGCTAAAATTCGAATTGGTTCTTCAGCATATGACATATCAGACTGAATTTCAAACTCGGTTGGGGAAATGACATGTGAAGGGTCGAATCGATATCGTCGAAGCATCGACACATGAAACACATTATGAATTTTCTCTAACTCAGACGATAAAGATAGTCGATATGCCACTGGCCCAACTCGCTCAGTAATATCATACGGTTCGATGAATCGCGGACTTAATTTCCCTTTTCGACCAAACCGCAATATCTTTTTCCACGGCAACACTTTCAAAAATACTTTATCCTCGATCTGGAACTCAATATCTTTCCGTTTCAAGTCTGCGTATGATTTCTGTTGATCCGAAGCTGCTTTCAAACTATTGCGAATTACTTTCACTTTTTCTTTAGTCTCTCTGATTTGATCAACCCCGTGAATCTTATTTTCGCTAAACTCAGTCCAGTACAACGGTGTTATACATTTACGACCGCATAGAGCTTCGTATGGGGCCATATTTATACTCGATTGGAAGCTATTATTGAAAGCAAATTCAATCAGTGTTAGATATTTCTCCCAGCTACCTTCAAATTCAAGAATGCAACAACATAACGTATCCTCAAGTATCTGAATAACTCGTTCAGATTAACCATCCATTTGCGGGTGAAACACAGTGCTAAAATGCAACTTTGAACCCAAAGCTTCTTGCAATTTCTTCCAAAATCACGAAGTAAATCTTGGATCTCTATCCGAAACAATAGATAGGGGATGATAAACCTTAATTTGCACATATTTTAACCCCATGCTTGGCTTACTTTTGGACGAATTTTTATTAGATTTGATGAATTTGATACTCCTAATCTCTTAATTTCATGTTTTATACTCAAGAGAGCGTAGGAAGTCGAAAAAAAGAGAAACGGGCCAAAAAGGGGCAAAATGAGCCTACCTAGGAAATCAACACGGCCTGGACCATGGGACACGGTCGTGTTTACGAGCAGGATCAACCACAGCTTGGGCCAAGTAAGGCATCTCAAAGCCTATATAAACACCCTAGGGGGCAACCTAAAAGGGGAGGCCGAGTAGAAGGTAGAAAAGACTCCAAGATAGCCGTCGGGAGCAGCTTAGGAGAAGGATCTCCATCAAGACTGAGGATCTCCCATCAAGTTCTTTAGAAGTTTTTGGGTTTTCTTATGTTTTGTTGTTTTCCCCATTCTAATATGTTCCCCTCTATTAGTATGAACTAAATCCCTTAAATAACTAAGGGGATGAAACCTAAGACAGATCTTATTATTATTTGATTTATAAGATAAATACTTGTTCTTATTCTTAATTGTGAGTTCTTATTCTTGTTTTGATAATTCAGGTTATTAATCCAAGTCGAATGTGCTTATTCAGTGGAGCAAAAGTCCCTGTTTAAGAGAAGATCAACACAATTAAGCGGAGTTGATTGCAACCCTAGAAATAGGGCGACGAAAATCTGCCGGATTAGAGTAAAATCTAATAAGGGAATCCGTAAATCGAGTTAATGCGACAATAGGGGTTTTAATTAGAAAGAGATTTCAATTAATCAACTTAGAGTCAGTTGTTTTTAGTCTTGAAAGAGATATTAACATAAATCATAGATTTCTATGGATTAAGTCTGTAACACCCCAAACCCGGCCTATGCGTTAAGACCAGACTTGGTATGCCACACAATTCGAACTTACGTCCAATCATCAATGCTTTTAATGAAAACAATTCTTGAAAACGATTTTAAAGATGGAGTTTATCAAAAATCGAGATTTATTTGACAACCATGATTTTAAAACATAAGAGTTTACAATTTGATTTACAGAGAGATAATTGGTTAAAAATCTAAATAATTGGTTGAAATGAATTTATAAAAGAGTTTTCACAAAATTTTACGAGTGAGTGATATTTAAGAAAAACCCCCTTTTTATACGCAAGTTCAAGAAAACATTTATAAAAATTAAACAACCCCATTTAAGTAATTAAAACATATTAAAAACCATCCACAAATAAAAATCCATAAAAATAATACCATAGGCCTTATTACATCGCAATTGAAATAGTACTTAAATAAAAATACTTAAAAGAAGTTCAAAGTTTTTATAACTCATCATTCGTAGTATGGCCTCCACACGAAGTCATCCCCTGCCCAAGCCTCCATCAATTATTATTACCTGAGAAGGGTAAGGAAAACGGGGTGAGTTACTTAGAACTCAATGTGTAACCCACTTACCGTGTTCACTGGGCCAAAACCATTTAAGCAATTAGTTGGGCTTGAGCCCATTTACAATTGTACAATACATATAAATCAAATATATATAAAAAAATGCATGTGATATGCAATTCCCAACCAAACCTAATTTCTATCCGCTACACACCACCCGTACCAACCAACACACCTGTGGGGATCAAGTCAACCCACCCCGCCAACACACCAATTGCAGGCATTAAGCCAATTATAATATTTGTGGCAGAGCCACCGAACTAGATTGTGACAAAGTCACCGAACTAGAGGCATTAAGCCATTTAAAATATTTGTGGCAGAGCCACCGAACTAGATTTTGGCAACAGGCCTTTCTTTTCTTCGTCAATTATCCCAACCCATGCAGTCATATATATATTGCATAACAATATATTCATAAGGTAAATTTCAACAAAAAGCCCATATTACAAGTTATCAATTTGGCCCGTTAGTCAAAATAGCAATTTAGCCCATTTAACGATCTAGCAACTTTGGCCCATATATATATATATCGATCTAGCAGTTTTGGCCTATATATATCGATCTAGCAATTTTGGCCCATATATATCGATCTAGCAGTTTTGGACCATATATCGATCTAGCAGTTTTTGGCCCATATATCGATCTAGCAGTTTTTTTCAAATTTGCCCATATATCAATTTACCAAATTGACCCATATAGCAATTTATCAAATTGGCCCATTAAGGGTATTTTCGTAATTCGGCCCATAGGGACATTTCGTAATTCAGCCCATTAGGGGCATTTTTGTAATTCGGCCCGTAAGGGCATTTTTATAATTCGTAATCGTACCCAATAAGGGTAATTCGGTAATTTACCCTCTAAGGGTATGATGGTAATTTTCGCAACCTAGGCTTAATTACTAATTTGGGGCATAAAAATCAAAACTGTCCATCTGCGTCGTACTGACTAAACTGACTATAACTCGAGTTGGGAAACTCGAAATTTAGATTCGTAAATTTTCCCTGAAACTAGACTCATATAACTTCTTACTGTAAGTTTTCTAGAATTTTTGGCTTAGCCAATTAGTACAGTTTATTCTTCAAAGTATCCCTTGTTTCACTGTTTGACAGTTCTGCCCTCTCTTCACAAAATCTCAGATATCTTATTGTACAGAACTCAAATACTGGTTTCGTTTGATCCAAATAAAAATACACTCACTAGGGATTCTAATAATATAAACCATGTCCCATAATTATTTTTCTACAATTTATAGTGATTTTTCCAAGTCAGAAAAGGGGATCTCGAAATCACTCTGAACCAGTCTAACAAAAATCTAAAAATCTAAAAATATACTAATCTTTTGCTTTCTCCGTTTCTTTTATAAGAAAATAGACTCAATTATCTTTCAATCCATATCTCTATAACTCTCTAATTAAATTTCCACTATTTTTGGTGATTTTTCAAATTCACATCACTGCTGCTAACCAAAACTGTTTTCTTACAAAATATGGTTACCACTTCGAACATACATACGCCCGAGTGGCCATAGATGCTGGTTTGTGGCTTTTAAATCTTTCGATCGAATCACAGAACATTTCATGCAAACATTGAGAGAGGTATGAGATTACACACCTGATTATGGTAAGGACTAAACCTTATTGATCGTCGGCACCACTACTTCCAAAGGTCAACGAATAGAGAAGAGCAACTGATTTAATCCCCTAACGATGGTATATCCGACTTCCACCGATTCGACTTAAGGCTAAAGATTAGTTGGCAAGGATGTGTTATTCAGCAAAACTATTAGAGCACAGATTCAACCAAAGGAAGAAATGTCCAACACGTAAGAAAGGAGAAGAGATATGGCTAAGAGGTTTCGGCTTCTTCTTTTACAAACAAAATTGAAGGCTGAATGTTCAAACAAAATTGGAGGGCTGAATGTTCAGCCAATGCACCCAAATTTTAAAGAATTTAATATCATCTCCCATGTCCTCCACTTGCTTCCATTTGGTTATCCCATGCTTCAATGCTTGGAAGTGCCATCACCCATTCTTGTTTTGTTTCTTCATGTTTTAAAATTCAACCAATGCTCCATTATTGCAGTCCATGCTTGTTCCACTTTAAGAGATTTTTAAAAAGAATAAAACTCCCTTGCATCATGCCGTCCTTCATGCACCCAAATTGATAAAAAAAATTCAGCCACATTATAATCATGCCAAAGAATATACATATAATTATGAGGAAATATAATTAGTGGTGGGTCAACATTACCACAAATTATATCAAAAGGCAACTTTTTACCCAACTATGTACCATCTTGTCTCAAATTTGTTTGTTTATGAAGCTTTCATGCTTTTGCCGTGGCTCCCATTAATCCATGCTCCATTTTAGAAATTTTAATCTTTCAAATCCCATTTAATTTGTTCTAATAACAAACAATTAATTGTTGTCCCACGTTAGCCTTTGTTGTTCCATGTAGCTAACATAAAAAAATGAGCATTAAGATTTCTTTAACAATACCCACATTATTCATTTTGTCTCCTAATAATTTTTTTTTTATCTCAAATGTAACAAACCCCTTAATTTTTGGGATGTTACAATTCCACCCCCTTAAAGAAAATTTCGTCCTCGAAATTTACCTAATTAAAAGAGATGGGGATATTGCTACCGAATCGTTTCCTCAGGCTCCCATGTAGCTTCCTCCGATCCGTGATTACGCAATAGAACTTTAACTAATAGCACAGTCTTCCTTCTCAGTACCTTAACGTCTCGATCTAGAATTTGTACTGGTTCTTCCTCGAACGACAAATCAGGTCTTATCTCAATTTCTGCTACCGGTACAATATGAGACGGATCCGATCGATAATGCCTTAGCATAGAAACATGGAAGACACTATGAATCTGACTCAACTCCGGAGGTAATTCAAGCTGATAGGCCACTGGTCCTACACGCTTCAACACACGGTACGGCCAATGAACCTAGGGCTCAACTTGCCCTTCCTTCCAAATCTGAAAATCTTCTTCCACGGTGAGACTTTCAGAAAGACCTGATCTCCCACCACAAATTCAATATCCTTACGCTTCAGATCCGCATACGATTTTATCGATCTGAAGCTTCCTTTAACCGCGCTCGAATCACCTTTACCTTTTCTTCCGTCTCAGATATCAACTCAGGACCCAACAACTGTCGTTCCCCCAATTCAGTCCAACAAGTAGGAGTACGACACCTACGACCGTATAACGCTTCATAGGGTGCCATTTGGATACTGGATTGGTAACTGTTATTATACGCGAACTCTGCCAACGGTAGGAAATCCTCCCAACTACCTCTGAAGTCAATTACACAACCACGCAACATGTCTTCCAAAATCTGAATTACTCTTTCTGACTGACCATCTGACTGAGGATGAAAAGCCGTACTAAAGTTTAACTTTGTTCCCAAAGCCTCATGTAAAGCTTTCCAAAACCGTGATGTAAACCTGGGATCCCTGTCCGATATGATAGACACTGGTACCCCATGCAACCTCACGATCTCAGATACATACAGCTTAGCCAATTTCTGCAGCGAGTAATCTGTACGAACTGGTAGAAAATGAGCAGTCTTCGTTAATCGATCAACTACCACCCAAACAGAATCTTTCTTAGTAGGTGTTAAGGGTAACCCACTAACAAAATCCATCGTTATCCGTTCCCATTTCCATAGAGGAATCTTTTCCGGTTGTAATAATCCCGATGGTAATTGATGTTCCGCCTTCACTTGTTGACAAGTCAAGCATTTCCCCACAAATTCAGTAACCTCCCGTTTCAACCCTGGCCACCAATACTGCTCACGAAGATCCCGATACATCTTATTTCCTCCGGGGTGCATAGCATAAGGACTACTATGCGCCTCCCGTAGAATCATTTGTCTCAAATCTGAATCCATAGGCATACAAACTCTTCCACGAAAACATAGCACGCCATCCTTGTTCAATCGAAAATCCCCTATTATACCACTTTCAACTTGTTGCATTAAAGGACCCAACTTTTCATCTGATAACTGCTTTTCCTTGATTTGCTCCAACCACAGAGGCTTCACCTGAAGTTCCGCTAGCAGACTGCCATCCTCAAACAAACTGAGATGAACAAACATTGCTCTCAACTCCGATACTACCTTATGACTCAACGCGTCTGGCACCATGTTAGCCTTTCCAGGATGGTACTCGATTGAGAAGTCATAATCTTTTAACAACTCCACCCATCTTCGTTGTCTCAAGTTCAACTCCTTTTGAGTAAGGAGGTACTTAAGACTCTTATGGTCCGTATAAATGATCGACTTCTCACCGTAGAGATAGTGCCTCCAAATCTTTAAAGCAAACACCACCGCAGCCAACTCCAAGTCATGAGTAAGATAGTTGTCTTCATGCGGCCTCAACTGACGAGAAGCATACGCCACCACTTTCCCACTTTGCATCAACACACATCCTAAACCCGTATGTGACGCATCACAGTAAACGGTAAACTCTTTTCCAGCCTCAGGTTGAATCAGTATTGGCGCTTCCGTCAAAATCTTCTTCAGTTTCTCGAAACTTTCTTGTTGTTTATCGGTCCACACATACGGTACTCCTTTTCGCAACAACTTAGTTAGGGGTGCAGCAATCAATGAAAACCCCTCAACAAAACGCCGGTAATAACCAGCCAACCCTAGGAAACTCCGAATTTCAGCCACTGACTTCGGTGGTTTCCATTCCAACACAGCCTCTACCTTCCGAGGATCAACTCTTATTCCTTCGGCTGACACCACATGCCCCAAGAAAGTCACTTCCTTCAACCAAAATTCGCATTTACTGATTTTGGCATAAAGTTGCTTATCCCGCAAAATTTGTAACACAATGCGCAAATGTGAGTCATACTCTTCTTCATTCCTCGAATATACCAAGATATCATCTATGAACACCACTACGAACCGGTCTAGATAGGGTTGAAAGACTCGGTTCATCATGTCCATAAATGCAGCTGGTGCATTAGTCAAACCAAACGGTATAACCAAAAACTCATAATGTCCATAACGAGTTCGGAATACCGTCTTATGAATATCCGCCCCTTTAACCTTGAGTTGATGATAACCCGATCTCAAATCAATCTTGGAGAAAACTGAAGCTCCTCTCAATTGATCAAACAGGTCATCGATTCTCGGCAATGGATACCTATTCTTGATCGTCAATTTATTCAACTGCTTATAATCAATGCACATACGCATCGACCCATTCTTCTTCTTGACGAACAAAATCGGTGCTCCCCACGGAGACACACTCGGTCGGATAAATTCCCGATCTAACAATTCTTGAATTTGAGCTTTAAGCTCTGCTAACTCCTTCGGCGCCATTCTATAAGGAGCAATGGACACCGGAGCCGTTTCGGGCAAAAGCTCAATACCAAACTCTACTTCTCGATCTGGAGGTAGACCCGGAAGTTCTTCGGGAAAGACATCTGGAAATTTCTTCACCGTTCTCACACTTCCACCGATAATTCCTTGGCATCCGAAGCACTAATGAAGGCTAGGAATGCTCCATACCCTTTCCGCACCATCTTTTCTGCCTTCAAAGCAGATACCACATTTGCAAAAAGTTCCTTCGCTCACCAATCATAACTACCTCCTCATCATCCATAGTCCTTATCAACATCTGCTTTTCAGCACAATCCAATTGCGCCCGGTGCTTCACCAACCAGTCCATTCCCAAAATAAGATCGAACTCGCCAAAAGGCAATTCCATCAAATCCGCCAGAAATATTTCTCTTTGGATTTCTAAGGGCACGTCTCTAAACAGTTTATTCACAATTACCGACTGTCCTAAAGGATTAAGTACCGTCATCCCTCTATCGGTAATCTCAGATCTAATATTCAGGTTTCCAGATATGACACTAGCAACATACGAGTGGGTAGACCCAATATCTATCAAAGCAGTAACAGGTACATCAAAGATGAAGAACGTACCAGTTATCACATCAGGTGCATCGCCATCTTCCCGACGCCTAACCGTATAGACCAACCCCAGCTGTCTTGCCTCCGCGTTACCTCTAAAGTCATTTCCTCGGCCTGGTGCACCTTGACCACGTCCAACACCATTACCACCACGACCTGGTCCAGGACCTCTCGGTGGCTGCTGAGTGCCTCTAGCTGGCTGAGCATCAGGGTTACGAGCTTCTGGAGTCGTATCAGTCCGTCGAGGGCAATTCTTATACTGATGGACTTTGGAACCACATTTATAGCAGGCGCCAGTTTTCCTCCAGCATTCCCCGGGGTGTCGCTTCCCACAGTCAGCACAGTCTCGACTCTGATTGGTAGTCACAGGTGCTCTAGCTTGAGCTAACTCGTCATTTTGGGGCCTCTTTTGGAACCTTTTAGCAGAGCCCGTGTACTTAATATCCCTCTTGCCTCTAACTCTTTCCCGGTTCTGGTGTTCTGAGTTCTTAGCCTCTTCGGCTATCTTGGCTTTCTCCACAAGCGATGCAAAAGTTCGTACTTGTTGTAGGGCTATCAGTACCCGCAACTCATCATTCAGACCATCTTCAAAGCGTACACAGCGCTCATGGTCGGTCGATACTATAGTGCGAGCATAACAGATCAAACGAAGAAATTCCGCCTTGTAGGCTGCCACCGTCTTATTTCCTTAAACCAAATTCAGGAATTCCTTCCTCCGGGCATCTACATAACTTGTCCCGACGTACTTCCCTTGGAAAGCAGCTTTGAAGAAATCCCAAGTAATCAATGCAGCCTCGGTGCCTTCTCGAACCGTAATCCACCATTGATATGCCTCGTCCCTTAGCAAGGACACAGCCCCTCTCAGTTTCTGCTCGACAGTGCACTCCATATCATCCATAATCCACTCTACAGCCTCGAGCCAATATTCCGCAACATTCGGAGCTACACCTGAGACACCTCTAAAAACCTCGGCACCACTTGATTTAAGTCGTTCCGAGATTGATCCACGGATTGCTAGACCAGTTCTAACCTTAGTGACCCTTTCTAGGAATCGCAACATTGCTTGAGTCAAAGCATTATCCTCTCTCGTATGATCATGAGATTCAGTCTCACTCCCAGGTGACACAGGTGCATCCATTTCCGGCATAAGACTCGACGCTTCAGACGCCACCCTAGCACCTCGGCCTCTACCACGGCTACGTCTACCACGTCCACGTCCACGTCCACGTCCACGTCCTCTAGTGCTCATATTGGGTATTTCAATTTAATCTGATTACAAGTTTTATGAATTAGTATACTATTTCAGTATTTATTAACGATATTTTATGGATTATAAGAGATAGAGTTGTTTTCCCAATCAATCCTATAGTCTCGATCTCTACTTGTTTTCAACACCTAAAACTAGAAGTTCTAGAGTGTTCCTATGGTCATATCACAATAATAAATATGTAGTATACAAATACTTACTTGACTTGATGGCGGATGCTCGTGGTGCCATACTACCCTTAAAAGATACGTTCTAAATTTAAAACAGCTTTAGAAAATATTTTTGAACCCAAACCCTCGCTGAGTTTTGAAACTGGCTCTGATACCATAAAATGTAACACCCCAAACCCGGCCTATGCGTTAAGACCAGACTTGGCATGCCACACAATTCGAACTTACGTCCAGTCGTCAATGCTTTTAATGAAAACAATTCTTGAAAACGATTTTAAAGATGGAGTTTATCAAAAATTGAGATTTATTTGAAAACCATGATTTTAAAACATAAGAGTTTACAATTTGATTTACAGAGAGATAATTGGTTAAAAATCTAAATAATTGGTTGAAATGAATTTATAAAAGAGTTTTCACAAAATTTTACGAGTGAGTGATATTTAAGAAAAACCCCCTTTTTATACGCAAGTTCAAGAAAACATTTATAAAAATTAAACAACCCCATTTAAGTAATTAAAACATATTAAAAACAATCCACAAATAAAAATCTATAAAAATAATACCAGAGGCCTTATTACATCGCAATTGAAATAGTACTTAAATAAAAATACTTAAAAGAAGTTCAAAGTTTTTATAACTCATCATTCGTAGTATGGCCTCCACACGAAGTCATCCCCGGCCCAAGCCTCCATCAATTATTATTACCTGAGAAGGGTAAGGAAAACGGGGTGAGTTACTTAGAACTCAATGTGTAACCCACTTACCGTGTTCACTGGGCCAAAACCATTTAAGCAATTAGTTGGGCTTGAGCCCATTTACAATTGTACAATACATATAAATCAAATATATATAAAAAATGCATGTGATATGCAATTCCCAACCGAACCTAATTTCCATCCGCTACACACCACCCGTACCAACCAACACACCTGTGGGGATCAAGTCAACCCACCCCGCTAGCACACCAATTGCAGGCATTAAGCCAATTATAATATTTGTGGCAGAGCCACCGAACTAGATTGTGACAAAGTCACTGAATTAGAGGCATTAAGCCATTTAAAATATTTGTGGCAGAGCCACCGAACTAGATTTTGGCAACAGGCCTTTCTTTTCTTCGTCAATTATCCCAACCCATGCAGTCATGTATAATATATATATTGCATAACAATATATTCATAAGGTAAATTTCAACAAAAAGCCCATATTACAAGTTATCAATTTGGCCCGTTAGTCAAAATAGCAATTTAGCCCATTTAACGATCTAGCAATTTTGGCCCATATATATATATATATATCGATCTAGCAGTTTTGGCCCATATATATCGATCTAGCAGTTTTTGGCCCATATATCAATCTAGCAGTTTTTTTCAAATTTGCCCATATAGCAATTTACCAAATTGACCCATATAGCAATTTATCAAATTGGCCCATTAAGGGTATTTTCGTAATTCGGTCCATAGGGACATTTCGTAATTCAGCCCATTAGGGCCATTTTCGTAATTCAGCCCGTAAGGGCGTTTTTATAATTCGGTAATCGTACCCACTAAGGGTAATTCAGTAATTTACCCTCTAAGGGTATGATGGTAATTTTCGCAACCTAGGCTTAATTACTAATTTGGGGCATAAAAATCAAAGCTGTCCATCTGCGTCGTACTGACTAAACTGACCATAACTCAAGTTGGGAAACTCAAAATTTAGATCCGTAAATTTTCCCTAAAACTAGACTCATATAACTTCTTAGTGTAATTTTCCCAGAATTTTTGGCTTAGCCAATTAGTATAGTTTATTCTTCAAAGTATCCCTTGTTTCACTGTTTGACAGTTCTACCCTCTCTTCACAAAACCTCAGATATCTTATTGTACAGAACTCAAATACTGGTTTTGTTTGATCCAAATAAAAATAGACTCACTAAGGATTCTAATAATATAAACCATGTCCCGTAATTATTTGTCTACAGTTTATAGTGATTTTTCCAAGTCAGAACAGGGGATCTCGAAATCAATCTGAACCAGTCTCACAAAAATAACAAAATCTCAAAATATACTAATCCTTTGCTTGCTCCGTTTCTTTTATAAAAAAATAGACTCAATTATATTTCAATCCATATCTCCATAACTCTCTAATTCAATTTCCACTATTTTTGGTGATTTTTCAAAATCACATCACTGTTGCTAACCAAAACTGTTTTCTTACAAAATATGGTTACCACTTCGAACATACGTACGCCCGAGTGGCCATAGATGCTGGTTTGCGGCTTTTCAATCTTTCGACCGAATCACAGAACATTTTATGCAAACATTTAGAGAGGTATGAGATTACACACCATTTTCAAACATATATTCGGAAGGGTACGGGATTACACACTTGATTACGGTAAGGACTAAACCTTATTGATCGTCGGCACCACTACTTCCAAAGGTCAACGAACAGAGAAGAGCAACTGATTTAATCCCCTAACGATGGTAGATCCGTCTTCCACCGATTCGACTTAAGGCTAAAGATTAGTTGGCAAGGATGTGTTATTCAGCCAAACTATTAGAGCATAGATTCAACCAAAGGAAGAAATGTCCAACACGTAAGAAAGGAGAAGAGAGATGGCTAAGAGGTTTCGGCTTCTTCTTTTACAAACAAAATTGAAGGCTGAATGTTCAAACAAAATTGGAGGGCTGAATGTTCAGCCAATGCACCCAAATTTTAAAGAATTTAATATCATCTCCCATGTTGTCCACTTGCTTCCATTTGGTTATCCCATGCTTCAATGCTTGGAAGTGCCATCACCCATTCTTGTTTTGTTTCTTCATGTTTTAAAATTCAACCAATGCTCCATTATTGCCGTCCATGCTTGTTCCACTTTAAGAGATTTTTAAAAAGAATAAAACTCCCTTGCATCATGCCGTCCTTCATGCACCCAAATTGATAAAAAAAATTCAACCACATTATAATCATGCCAAAGAATATACATATAATTATGAGGAAATATAATTAGTGGTGGGTCAACATTACCACAAATTATATCAAAAGGCAACTTTTTACCCAACTATGTACCATCTTGTCTCAAATTTGTTTGTTTATGAAGCTTTCATGCTTTTGCCGTGGCTCCCATTAATCCATGCTCCATTTAGAAATTTTAATCTTTCAAATCCCATTTAATTTGTTCTAATAACAAACAATTAATTGTTGTCCCACGTTAGCCTTTGTTGTTCCATGTAGCTAACATAAAAAAATGAGCATGAAGATTTCTTTAACAATACCCACATCATTCATTTTGTCTCCTAATAATTTTTTTTTTATCTCAAATGTAACAAACCCCTTAATTTTTGGGATGTTACAAAGTCAAGTGAATAAATCATATGAATCAAAAGTAAAAAGTGAAGTCTAGGTGGATTCTTCCTTAGGTATTGCCTATCTCATATAAGTTGTCCAAAAGTATTTTCCCAATTCACTCTCTATCGCGTTCATAATCATTTAGTTAGTTAGTTAGTTAAATTTAGATTAAAAATAAATTCCCTTAATTATTATTCTAGATAATAAAAAGATAGTTAATACTAGTACTCTTGGTCCTTGAGGATACGATATTCTGGACTCACCATAACTATACTATTGTTTGATAGGTGCGCTTGCCTTTGTCGAAATAATTGTTAGTTTTGAGACTCAAGTTTTTGGCGCCGTTGCCAGGGACTAAGATATTAGGAACACTAAATTTTTATTACTTTAGCCATTTTATTTCTGTGCAATTTAATTTAATTTTTTATTTTTATACTTTTCTAATTTTTCGTTCTTTGCTTCTGGCAGGAACTTTTAGTTTATGACTAGAAGGAACCCGTCAAGACCATTACTTTTTGACAGTGATATTGAAAGTACAGCTCCCAGAAACCTAAAAGAAATAAGGTGAAGTCTACAATACATAGAACAAGAGCAAGAGGACGAACTCATTAATACCAAAGAGATGGCTGATAATAATCCGCTACCTCCTGTGGTTGCCGCAAACTCGGTGAATCAAAATCCTGCTCCTCGTACTATGTATGATTATGCTAAACCTAATTTAACAGGAACTGAATCAAGTATTGTTAGACCTGCTATTGCTGCAAATAATTTTGAACTGAAACCTAACACTATACAGATGATTCAACAATTTGTTCAGTTTGATGGTTTGCAGGATGAGGATCCAAACAATCACTTGGCAAATCTTCTGGAGTTTTGCGATACTTTCAAAATCAATGGCATTTCTGATGATGCCATTTGCCTTCAGTTGTTTCCCTTCTCGTTAAGAAACAAAGCTAAACAGTGGTTGAACTCGTTACCACGAGGATCAATCACTACATGAGAACAAATGATCGAAAATTTTTTGTTAAAATATTTTTCATCGGCTAAAACGGCTAAGTTGAGAAATGATATCTCTTCTTTTGTGCAGATGGATCTAGAGACAATTTACGATGCATGGGAGAGATACAAGGATTTACTAAGAAGGTGCCCTCACCATGGGTTACCCTTGTGGCTATAAGTTCAAACCTTTTACAATGGTATGAACCCCTCAACTAGGCAGTTGATTGATTCAGCTGCCGGTGGAACCCTAAATAACAAAACCCCTGAAGCGGCTTCTGAGTTTATAGAGGAGATGTCACTGAATAACTATCAGTGGCAAGTTACGAGGACAAAGCCAACAAAAGCCGCTAGTGTTTTCAACCTCGACACAGTAACCATGCTATCAAATCAGGTAGAACTTTTAAGTAAGAAAATTGATGGTTTGTGTGGTTCTTCGCAGGTACATCCAGTGATGCACTGCGATACGAATGGAGAAAGGATAAATAATACAGAATATCCATCCTACAACTCTGGCATAGAAAACGAACAGATGAACTATATGGGTAATAATTCTAAACCTCAAACCCTTATAGTAACACTTACAATCCAGATTGGAGGAACCACCTAAATTTCTCATGGGGTGGCCAAGGAAATCAGAGACAACAGCCCTCTCTAGGCTTTCAACAGCAACCTTACCCACAAGAGAAAAAGCCGAACCTTGAGGAGATAATGACAAAATTTATCACGGTGTTAGAAACTCGTTTCCAAAACACCAAAACAACACTCAAAAATCAGCAAACATCAATTCAAGGGCTCGAGAACCAATTGGGACAACTTGCTAAGCTCATATCTGAACGGCTACAAGGCAGCTTGCCAAGCAACACTGAAACAAACCCAAAGGAGCAACTTCATGCCGTTACCACTCACGATAGTGAAGGGTTAGATGAACCAAAATTGAGGCAAGAGAATGTGGTAGAAGAAGGTAAGGTTGAGGTAAACCATGATAAACCAAAACAGGTAATTACAGAGTACCAACCTCGTGTGCCATATCTCAATGCGATTAAGAAAGATTGCACAGATGAACAATTTGGTAAATTTCTTAAACTTCTGAAGAAATTACATATTAACTTACCGTTTCTTGAAGCTCTTTCGCAAATGCCCAATTCAATGAAATTTTTAAAAGAGCTTTTGACAAACAAAAGGAAGTTAGACGATACGTCGCATGTGGAGCTAAATGCAGTATGCTCAGCAATTTTACAAAATAAACTACCACGAAAGTTAAAAGATTAGGGAGTTTTACAATTCCGTGCTTAATTGGTAGTATTTGTTAATAATGCTTTAGCTGATTTAGGGGCAAGCATCAATGTCATGCCTTATAAAATGTTTAAACAACTAGGTCTTGGGAAACCTAAACAAACTAGGATGAGCATCCAATTAGTTGATAAAACTATTAGAGTTCCTAGGGATATAATTGAGGATGTACTAGTGAAAATTGATAAATTCATTTTCCCAGTAGACTTTGTTGTTTTAGACATGGATGAGGATAGTAATGTTCCTTTAATTTTAGGAAGACCCTTTTTAGCAACTGCTAAGACTAAAATTCATGTTGGTATAGGAGAACGAATCGATCACTCTTCAGGCTCTTGACTCGGCTAGGACATCGGATAATGAAGGTGAGAACATAAATTTTATTAATGACCATTCGGTTCAACCTTCTTTTCAGGAAGCACCATGAAATTACACAACTGAGCCATATCCTATACCTCGTGCCAACAAAGAAATAACTTATGAGGAGCGAAGGCTTCAAATCGATGAACTAGACGAATGGAAGACACATGTCAAGGAGAAGCCAAGAAAACACGATGAACCAAGACGACTCCATGACAAGCTTAAGGATGAGCCAACCCAATTTAAGATTGGAGATCAAGTATTGTTGGATAAAACAGACCCTCGAATCACCATTCCAGACCCTAATGAAGAGATCCCTTTCACAGTATTGAATGTCTTTCCATATGGAACAATCGAGGTAACTAATACTAAATTCGACACTTTTAAGGTAAACACTACTCGACTCAAACTATAAAATAGAACTGATAGTAGGAATGAGGAGTTTCCACTCCTCAAACCACCATGAATATGCGAATGAGAGATAAAGTCTAGCTTAAGACTTTAAACGAGCGCTTCTCGGGAGGCAACCCGAGCATTAACTTCACTAATGTCATATTTTCGATTTTTAGCACCTAACTCAAAACTAACCAAATTAATAAAGCGCAGGTTTCTCTATCCACATGGCCTTGCACATGGGCCTGGCCGTGGCCGGACACTACGAAAAGATACATGCACGTGGCAGAGACCGTGCGAACCAAGGACGAAAATTTTCCCCAAACCACTGGTGGCGATAAAATGCCACGACCGTGGTTGACACTGTGAAAGTCACACGGGTATGAGACACGCTCGTGTCTCTAGGCCGTGGTTGACACTAAAAAATCTACACGGGTGTGGAGACCTCTACACAGGCGTAAGAGAAACGAACAAAGCACCACACGGCCATGCAATACGGCCATGAGACCTAACACGCCCAGGGAACACGGGCGTGGGCAGCTGATTTCTATTTAAACCACCTTTTTCTATTTACTTTCTTCCCCAAACCCTTTTCTTCCGAACCCTAGCCACCATAGTTTTTCTCCCTTTTTCACCATCCTTGCCACCATCACACAATGACTAAAAACAAGACCAAGACCACCATCCCCATGTCAAAGAGGCGAAATGACCTTAGCAAAGTCTTCCTGTCTGGGATCGATCTACCTAAGTTCATGCCGGCCGCTTCATTTATTCGATAGGGCAAGGACCTTTGAGTCCATTTATTTTTTATTTTTCTTTTATTTTCATTTTTAAATCCTTTCCCTTTATCTTTCTTATCTTTAATTTATATTATTATATTTTGGTTTCTTTAATTTAGGTTCAAAAGGTTGTTAGGGGATGGCCACACCTCCACCGGAGTATCCACCTCTACGTTCATTTATGCTTAACTACAGTTTCTAAGGGTTCAAGGCACTATTAAGGAACGACTACACCATCAGAGTATTCTCGCACCATGCACATCTACCTAGTCCATCGTGCTTATTTTTAAGAAGTTCATCCAAAATTCAGGAAGTTTAACTTCTCCCCCTATCTTATGATTTTATTATATCTATCTTTGTACATTAAGGACAATATATGTCTTAAGTGTAGGGAGGTGTCAACAATACTGAATTATATCTTGTTCTTAAGTATCTTTCTCATATTTACTATTAGAATGAAACTTCTATTGATTTATGATTTTCATTGATATGTTTTGGATTAAGTCATAGATAATTGTGCATTGATGGTTTAAACTTTAAGATATTAGAGAATCAAGCATGATAAGTCTATTTTCAGAATTAAAAATTTTATTAGGTTGTTTCCCTAATTTTAAATATTACTTTGAAGTTTAAAATTTACAAGGTTAACATCAAAAATTATAATTTCTGTGAGATTTTGAGCCTTTTAGAGCATATATTTTTCTTGCTCACTTTTTTTATTCTGAGTGTGTCAAACATTGATTTGTTATTCTAGAACTTGCTTTGATTATGCATGTCGAGACCACACCTTTTGATTTGATATACTGAGATGATAAAGGCACCTAGGAATTAACCCACTCACTCCACAAAAAGCCTACCTTCATAATTAACCCTTAGTGAACCCTTTAGAGCCTAATAAATAGTTTCTTGACTCACCCATTAATATTAACCTAAAACCAATTTTTTTTTTAAATTCCCCTAATCTTTTGACGTCCCTTTTTGTCAAGATTTGATTTGAGTAGTTACCTAACTATGTTCTCTATTTCAGTTGTAAAGTTCTTTCTTTTCATTATATGTTCTTATTCTTAAAAAAAAAGTTGAAGATTTATTCATTGTTAGTGATTATGAGCTTAGACTGTTAATTTTATATCTTTAGAAGAAGCTCGTGTTATTTAGTGATAAGTTTTCAATCAATATAATTATTCATTATTAGTTAGGTAAATTATCAATTCGATCTCGATTCTAACATTTTAATTCAGCCTAAATCCACACCTTTAACCCAAGCCCCATTACAACCCTTTAAGACCTTTTAATTTGTGTATCATCTCATTTTATAGTGGTGGAGATTTGATTTTCATGCAAGCTTATGGGATTAACTTTTCATGTTTGACTTTTTGAGTGCTTAATTTGAACCTTAAACACTTTGAGTGATTTGAGTGAATCTTTAGTGAGGATGTAAATTCTTGTAGGTTTTGAATTAGAGGTAATTATTTAGGTAAGGGGAAACACCTATGTTTTCATGCTATAAAAATTTATGACATAGATTTTTGAATCTTTAGGACTCTTTTAGTTAAATTATCAATGTATGAATTATCTATGAATTATGATGAACCATTATTGATAAGAATGATGAATTAAGGAAGTTAATTTTAATTTTGAGTTGAGGATTTTGCTTGAGGACAAGCAAAGGTTTAAGTGTGGGGATATTTGATAAGCCATAATTTACACATATTTTAACCCCATGCTTGGCTTACTTTTGGATGAATTTTCATTAGATTTGATGAATTCGATACTCCTAATCTCTTAATTTCATGTTTTATACTCAGGAGAGCTTAGGAAGTCGAAAAAGACGAGAAACGGGCCAAAAAGGGGCAAAATGAGCCTACCTAGGAAATCAACACGGCCTGGACCATTGGATACGGCCGTGTGTTACGAGTAGGATCAACCACGACTTGGACTATCGACCACTGACAGATCACACGGGCATGTGTGGTGAGCAGAATCGACCACGGCCGAAGGAGTCCACCACGGGCGTGTCCCTGTTGAAACCAGGATGAATTCTATTCAGAATAGGATACTTGTGGGCCAAGTAAGGCATCTTAAAGCCTATATAAACACCCTAGGGGGAAACCTAAAAGGGGAGGCTGAGTAGAAGGCAGAAAAGACTCCAAGACAGCCGTCGGGAACAGCTTAGGAGAAGGATCTCAATCAAGACTGAGGATCTCCCATCAAGTTCTTTAGAAGTTTTTGGGTTTTCTTATGTTTTGTTGTTTTCCCTATTCTAATATGTTTCTTCTATTAGTATGAACTAAATCCCTTAAATATGTAAGGGGATGAAACCTAAGACAGATCTTATTATTATTTGATTTATAAGAGAAATACTTGTTCTTATTCTTAATTGTGAGTTCTTATTCTTGTTTTGATAATTCAGGTTATTAATCCAAGTCGAATGTGCTTATTCAGTGGAGCAAAAGTCCCTGTTTAAGAGAAGATCAACACAATTAAGCGGAGTTGATTGCAACCCTAGAAATAGGGCGACGAAAATCTGCCGGATTAAAGTCAAATCTAATAAGGGAATCCATAGATCGAGTTAATGCGACAATAGGGGTTTTAATTAGAAAGAGATGTCAATTAATCAACCTAGAGTCAGTTGTTTTTAGTCTTGAAAGAGATATTAACATAAATCATGGATTTCTACGGATTAAGTCAAGTGAATAAATCATATGAATCAAAAGTAAAAAGTGAAGTCTAGGTGGATTCTTTCTTAGGTATAGCCTATCTCATATAAGTTGTCCAAAAGTATTTTCCCAATTCACTCACTGTCGTGTTCATAATCATTTAGTTAGTTATTTAGTTAGTTAAATTTAGATTAAAAATAAATTCCCTTAATTATTAGTCTAGATAATAAAAAGATAGTTAATACTAGTACTCTTGGTCCTTGAGGATACAATATTCCGGACTCAGCATAACTATACTACTATTCGATAGGTGCACTTGCCTTTGTCGAAATAATAGTTAGTTTCGAGACTATCAGGGGAACACCATGTAATCTCACAATTTCGGAAATAATCAACTCAGCTAATTTATCAAGCGAGAAATTTGTACGTACCGGAATGAAATGAGCTGATTTCGTTAATCTGTCAACAACAACACATATCACATCTTTCTTTTTCAGAGATAAGGGCAAAAACGATACGAAACCCATTGTTACTCTATCCCACTTCCACTCAGGAATCATAATAGGTTGTAATAAACCTGACGACACTTGATGCTCTGCTTTGACTTGCTGAAAAATCAAACATTTCGAAAAAAATTCTGAGATATCTCGTTTCGTGCCGTGCCACCAATAAAGTTGTTTCAAATCATTATACGTTTTCGTGTTTCCCGAATGTATTGATAAACAACTACTGTGTGCTTCATTTAGAATCTTCCGAATGAGCTTAGAATTTCTTGGCACACATATTCTATCACAAAACATCAAACAATCATCAAGCCCTATTCGAAACTCTGAATCAGAAGTCAACTCACACTAAGCTTGTAATTCATTATCAAATTTTTGAGCCTCACAAATCTGCTGTAGAAATAACGATATTGCTTTCAACTAAGCTACTATTGAACCGTCGTCAGACAAAGCTAATTGTGTGTTCAATGCACGTAAAGCAAATAATGAATTCCGACTCAAAGCATCAGCAACTACGTTCGCTTTCCCTAGATGATAATCAATTACTAATTCATAGTCTTTTAGCAATTCTAGCCATCTCCGCTATCGCAAATTCAAATCTTTCCGAGTCATCAAATATTTTAAGCTTTTATGGTCGGTATAAATATGACATTTCCCACCAAACAAGTAATGACGCCAAATTTTCAATGCGAACACTATTGCGGCTAACTCTAGATCGTGCGTCGGATAATTCTTTTCGTGCGGCTTCAACTGTCTCGAGGCATAAGCTACAACTTTGCCTTCCTGCATCAAAACACTACCTAGGCCATTTAACGATGGATCACTGAAAAATACGAATTCTTTACTCGACTCAGGCTGAATTAACACTGATGCTTCTGTCAATAATGCTTTCAACTGCTCGAAGCTCTGCTGACACTTTCTGACCACTCAAATTTAACATCTTTTTGAAACAATCGTGTCATCAGAGTCGTAATCATCGAGAAGCCTTTCAGAAATCGTCTATAATAGTCGGCCAGTCCTAGAAAACTACGGACTTCGGAGGCTTCCAATCTATAATCACAGAAATTTTGCTCGGGGGTTGAAACTATATGTCCCAGAAAACCAACCTCTTGTAGCCAAAACTCACATTTGCTGAACTTTGCAAACAACTGTTTATCTCTCAAAGTTTGTAATACGACTCTCAAATGCTCGGCATGCTCAGATTCATCATCAAAGTAAATCAAAATGTCATTAATAAACATAACTACGAATCGGTCTAAGTACGACCTGAAAATCTGGTTCATCAAGTCCATAAAAACAACAGGTGCATTTGTTAGTCCAAAAGGTATAACAAGAATTTTTAGTGTTCGTACCTTGTTCTAAATGCAGTCTTTGGCACAACTGAGTCTTTAACTCGCAATTGTAATAACCCGATCTCAAATCAATTTTCGAAAACACTATTACCCTTTTTAACTGGTCAAACAAATCATCTATTCGTAGCAAAGGGTATTTATTCTTGATCGTCACTTTATTGAGTTTTGGAGAGTCTAGACACATTCTCATTGTGCCATCTTTCTTTTTCACAAATAACACCGGTGCACCCTAGGGAGAGAAACTCGGTCTAGCAAAACCTTTATCTGTCAACTCTTGCAACTGAGCTTTCAATTCTTTTAACTCTGTCGGAGCCATTTTTACGGAGCTATCGATTTCAGCATTGTTCCCGGTACTAATTCAATACCAAACTCAACCTCTCTGATAGGTGGTAAACCCGGTAACTCTTCGGGAAATACATTTGGATACTCGCACAGAACTGGTACTAATTCAATCTTTGTTTCTGTCACTTTCGTATCAAATACATAAGCAAGATAAGCTTCACACCCTTTTCTCACAATCTCTAAGCTCACATAGACGAGATCACAATTGGCAAACTATTCAGATCATCAGATTCAATTCTAATAGTCTCATTATTCTGACATTTCAGTTCAATTGTCTTTCATCTACAATTCACTATAGCATCGTGCATCGTTAGCCAATCCATACCCAAAATCAAATCAAATTCATCAAATGGCAACAACATCAGGTTAGCCGGAAAACAGAAATCCTGATTCATTAACGGACAATTCTTGCAAACTTTTTCAACCAAAACACATTTACCTAAGGGGTTCGATACTCTAATCACAAATTCAGTAGACTCTACAAGTAAAGTCTTACTAGATACTAAATTCATACATATATAAGAATGAGTTGATCCTGGATCTATCAATGCAATCACATTAGTATCATAGTGTAACATCCTGAATTAGTGGGCCTGTGCATTTTATGTGTTGTAGGTTTAATGTGTTAGTTTGAGAAATTGAGGTGCGAATTGGGCTCAGGTTTGGGCTGAGGCCTTGGTTAATTTTCTGTTGGGGCACTATAGGATTTAAAGGTAGGTATCTGTGTTTAAAAGTAGCAAAGTGGGCTTGTGGCCCAAAGTTTGGTGGCGCTACAAAGAAGTCAGAGGGTGGCGTCACTAGTGGATAGAGAGGGCCCAAGTGTTGGCCGCTTGGAGCCTATGTTCTTGGGCCAAATTCGGCACTTAAAAGGGGCTGGGGGGACGGCATCAAGGCTAGAGAATAGGGGTTTTTAATGTTTTAAAATTTGTGATTTTATTCTGATAAAGGAGGGAGGAAGTGGTGTGATGTAGGACACTTTTGGATAGGTGTTTTGACAAAAATAAGGGATAGGATGAGGATCTATCAAGGAGGCTAGTGTTGGTCGAAAATCAAACACAGGAGAGGGGGGAGAATCGGTTTAGTATAGGCAAGGGGTGTGCCAAAAATTTGTTTACTGAGTTCTTGTCATCTTTTTCTTTTCTGCCGAAATCACCACTTCATTCTCCCTCTCTCCACTTTCTTTTCTTTTTCCTTCTAATCGAAACCCTCTGAAGTCACATTAATTGTCGAACCTTTGCTAATTGCTTTCTCTTCTCTTTCAAATACTTTAGCTGAAATCTCTAAGTCTCAGCATCACTCCATTGGTTCTCTTTCCTCGAAGTGACCTCCATAGCCGAATCATCATCTCCGGGTTGAAGTTGAAAATTCCTAGATCTCTAATTTTCTACGCTTCAATCTTCTTCTGTGATTGCCGAATCTTCCTGCAAGGGGGTAGCCGAAATCATCTATAGAGGTAAATGTCGATTTGTGCATTCTTTCAATCTTTTACGGCTTTTGGAGACCATAGCCGAATGGCTAAAAAGTTGACTAATGTCATGTTTTCTTTCATGAGCGGCATTCCGGGATTTGAAGGAGATCTAATCGCCTAGGTTTCTAAATCGGTAGCACTCGAATCATACTACTTTCGGGATTTAATCGATTTGGGTAAGAAGATTCATCTTAGTCGTTTTATTAATCGATTTATCTCCAATCTGTCAATTAACCTTGTTAGGTTATACTCAAATCGTATCTCTTGTAGTGAGTTTTTGACCGGTAAAAATAGTGGTCGGATAGTCGCGGTACCGGCTAGGGAGAGTGTCGACTTCGATAATATAGCGTTGAGCATAATCAGGTGTGTAATTTCTCACACCATCTTTGTTGTCTGTTAGTATATTCAAAGCTCTGTTTATATTCTTTTAAATGCCGAAATCCCGGCATGGCTATTGAAAACCCGTGGAGGGTAAGGGCGACTCATCAGGTTAGCGATTTCTGTGATTTTCCTTAAGTAAATGATTCTGTTGAGTTGATATGATATACATGCATGCCGTTTTCTATGTTTTCTCAGGGTTGGGCGATTGATGTATATGAAAGGGGAAGTGTTCTGTAGTAGTGGCTCTGCCACGATCTGTTCTGGTGACTATGTCACAAATCTGACGATGAGCAGCTAACTGCAGCATGACAGCCATCGGTGGTGTGTAGCTGTGAGGGTGATTGTAGAAATCCCCATTGGTGTGATTGGCAGGTAAGGGAGGTGTGTAGCGGATGGATCTAGGATTGGGATGGGCTTTGCTTAATTCTGATATGTGATATTTTGTTATTCTGTTCTGTGGGGCTAAGGCCCAGTCTGATGGTGCAAGAGGGATTGCACACTGAGTCTTGTGACTCACCCCGTTGTTTAATATTTTTTTTTCAGGTAGCACTTAGCGCATCGGACCGGGCTGGAAGGGAGCACAAGGTGGCCATGCATGGATTTATCTTAACTCAATAAAGGACGTTGTTTTAATTATTTTCCCTTAATTATTTCAATTTGTTTGGTTTTATATTTTATTGTAATAAGGCCACTGGCTATTGTTTATCGGTTTTATGTTTTCGTTTCTGGGGTTTTCACACCATTAGATTTTATGATTAATTGAAACCAATGCATGTGTTTAAATAATAAAACTCAGAGGCAAAATTTTAGTTTTTATTCATTAAGGCATTAATTAAAATTTATTTCGTTTACAAATTATCCAAATTATTAAGTTTTCCCGTATAAATGCTTAAACTATGCTTTTAAAAAAAAAGCGACATGTTTTATAAAATCTTCTTAGTGACATGCCAGATCCGGTCAAGGTGTTTGGGTCGGGTTTGAGGTGTTACAAATTGGTATCAGAGCCCGGTTCAAAACTCGGCTTTGGGGTTTTGGGCTCAAAACGTTTTCTAAAGATGGGTTTTGGGAACATGCATGTTTATAAATAATAAAGGATGGTTTTCTCGGCATGGCACCTGCGTCTCTGGCCCAAGTCCGCCAAGTAAGTATTCTGAACTCACTGTGTGTTATATAAGTATGTGGGCTTTATGGGATGTAGATTATTTTAATTAGAATTTGATTGACTTTAGGCTTGGTTTAAAAAACTCTTTAAATTCATAAGACTTAATCTATCCAAACAAACCCGTGAACAAATCGCTGGGTTAGGGTGTGGCAACAGGCATACGCATGTCTAGGATTGGATTCAGGGAGAGCTCGGTACTTAAGCAGTCCTAGTAACTCACCTCCTCTTCGCTGGAATCCTACCTGGTGCGTAGTGACTGTTCACCCTAGCCACGAGGATTTGTTGACGGGCCAAAATCTATAATTAAAACCCGAATGGACCAGCCACCCTATTTCGTAACCAAAATACCCCCAAGTTTTGTAAAAGTTCTGAAATACACTTGATTTGTGAAAATTAGGTTTGCAAAATTAAAATTTCCAAAGTACCCCTGCTTCAAAAAAAAAAACAACAACACCACCAATATACCCTATTTTGAGGAAATTACCAAAATACCCTCGTCCTTAAAAAAAACTTGTTTTCCAAAATACCCTTGCTTTCTAAAAAAAAAGGAAAAAAAAACATGTACCAAAGTACCTCTAATTCAAAAAAAAAACACCAAGATACTCTATTTTGAAAAATACCCTGTAGGATAAAATTACGAAAATACCCCTGGGTAGTGAAATGATGAAAATACCATATGTGTTGAATGTGGGTTCATGGATGTTGTCTGTATGTTGATTGTTGAATGTATGTAGTTCCCAGAATTAGGAGGAGTAGACTTGAGACTGGAACCTGTAGACATAAATCTGAATTCGAAAGAACCACTATCGAAATGACTTTTCACAAGATTGTTCGTGGATAATCAGTGGAAAGAGTTAATAATTCATAAAATTTCTAATCAGATAAATGCCAATCGGAAGAATGAGTACAAGGGGCCGAGGACGTCCGCCGCGTGGTCATGGTAAGGGTAGGATAACCGTGTCAGAGCTAGTAGGGTCTGGCCACGGGTCAAGAAACGAGATGCCAGATCTGCCAGTTGTGGAGGGAGAATTTCGGGACCAGACGGCTGGAGATGATGCGGTATCTCAGGCGATGTTGCGGGTCCTTGAGAGAGTTGCTGGGGCAGGCACGGGTTCAGGAGCTCAGAAATCTGTGCCTGAACGACTCTGAGCCAACGGAGCGGAGATGTTTAGGGGTGTTTCTGACGTAGCCCCTAACACAGCTGAGTATTGGTTAGAAGCGAGTGAGCGCATAATGGATGACCTAGACTTCACGGTGGAGGAGAAGTTGAAAGGGGTCGTGTCTCT
Source organism: Gossypium australe (assembly GCA_005393395.2). NCBI lineage: Eukaryota > Viridiplantae > Streptophyta > Magnoliopsida > Malvales > Malvaceae > Gossypium > Gossypium australe. The sequence goes on along the minus strand of CM016621.1, from coordinate 129,332,584 downwards.
TCTTCGAGACGAGGCTTACCAATGGTGGCTCACGGTAAAGGAGGGTACTGCCGCAGACCGTATTGACTGGGATTTCTTTAAGGAGTCATTTCAGGGAAAGTACGTTGGGGCCAGCTATGTGGATGCACAGAGGAAGGCATTTCTGAATTTGGTGCAGGGAAGTAAATTTGTGTCCGAGTATGAGGTAGAATTTCTGCGTTTGAGCTGTTACGCTCGAGAAATTGTAGCGACTGACTATGAGTGCTGTGTACGGTTCGAAGATGGATTGCGAGATGAGTTGAGAGTGTTGGTAGCACCGCAGCGAGAAAGGGACTTTGCCGTTCTGGTCGAGAAAGCTAAAATATTTGAGGAGGTGAAGCGGACTGAGAAGCAAAATAAGGATATAAGGATCGGAATAGGAATAAGAGAAATTTTGGGCCGTCGAGATCATCTAGGAGTTTTCAGAAAAGGCCTAGGTTTGATGGGCCAGCTCGTGCTCCGACATCTGCTACTGGGAGTCAGAATCGATCATGTAACTTGTGTGGGAAAGTACATTTCGAGGAGTGCAGAAGGAGAACTGGTGGATGCTTCAAGTGTGGGTCTATGGATCATATGGTGAGAGACTGTCCACAAGTGGATCAGGTACAGCCAGCTGGACGAGGTTCTGATCAGGTTAGGAGGGGTGGTCAGCCATTACCGAGGGGTCGTGCCCCCAGTCAGAGGAGGAAATGGGTCTGTAGGGGTGCAGGTAATGTAGACGCGAGACAGCCGAGTCTAGTTTATGCAGCTCGTCGGCGGGAGGATGGTGACACACTGGACGTCATAACTGGTACGTTTCTTATTGCTGATAATCCATTTCTTGCTTTGATTGATATTGGATCAACCCACTCTTACGTTGCAAGCTCGATATCTGAGAATTTAAGTATAGAATCTGAAATAACTGCTAGGAAGATGACTGTGGTTAGCTCGTTAGGACAATCTAGGATAGTGGACAAACTATTTAGGAGTGTACCTTTAGAGACTCAAGGAGTAATGTTTCCGGTAGACCTAATGGAATTACCGTTTGGGGAGTTTGACCTTATCTTGGGAATGGATTGGTTGGCTAAGCATCCTGCTAAGCTGGATTGTGAGACTAAGCACATGGTGTTGAGTACCCCGGAAGGCGGGGAGATGGTTGTGCTGGGGGAAAGAAGAGATTATTTGTCCAACGTAGTATCTGCATTGAAGGCTGTTAAGATGATGCAAAAAGGATGCAATGCATTTCTAGTTTTTATCAGTGTTTTGGGTGCTAAGGAGGTAGCTATTGAGGAGGTTAGAACAGTAAAGGATTTTGCGGACGTCTTTCCTGAGGAGCTGCCAGGATTACCTCCGGATCGCGAAGTGGAGTTTGGGATTGAGCTACACCCGGGTATGGCTTCGGTGTCCATTGCTCCTTACAAAATGGCGTCGAAGGAGCTGGTGGAGCTCAAAGCTCAGATCTAGGAACTGTTGGATCAAGGTTTTATTCGACCGAGTGTGTCTCCGTGGGGAGCGCCGGTCCTATTTGTGAAGAAGAAGGATAGATCCATGCGTATGTGTGTGGACTACCGTCAACTGAATAAGTTAACGATTAAGAACAAGTATCCGCTGCCGAGAATCGACGATCTGTTCGATCAGCTCAAAGGAGCTTCGGTTTTCTCTAAGATAGATTTAAGGTCGGGTTATCATCAGTTAAAGGTAAAGGAAGGGGACATTCATAAGACGGCATTTCGAACTCGCTACGGTCATTATGAATTTTTGGTGATGCCGTTCCGGTTAACGAACGCGCCAGCAGCATTTATGGATATGATGAATCGGGTGTTCCAACCATACCTTGATCAGTTTGTTGTGGTGCTCATTGACGATATCCTGGTTTATTCCAAGTCCGAGGAGGAGCATGATGCATATCTTCATGTGGTGTTGCAAGTTCTGAGGGAAGAGCAGCTGTTCGCTAAGTTCAGTAAGTGTGAGTTCTGGCTAAGGGAAGTAACTTTCTTAGGACATATGGGTTTCTGCAAAGGGAATTAGGGTTGACCCTCGGAAGATAGAAGCTGTATTGGATTGAAAATCGCCGAAGTCTGTGGCAGAGATTCGAAGTTTCTTGGGATTGGCAGGGTACTACAGAAGGTTTGTTGAGGGGTTCTCATTAATTGCGGCACCTTTAGCTATGTTGTTGAGGAAGGGAGTACCGTTTGTTTGGACCGAAAAATAGCAGGAGAGCTTTGAGAAGCTGAAGAAAATTTTGACAGAAGCACCGGTGTTAATTCAGCCACAGGCGGAAAAAGAGTTTACCGTCTACTATGATGCGTCACACACGGGGTTAGGATGTGTGTTGATGCAAGATGGAAAAGTTGTTGCCTATGCGTCTCGACTGTTAAGACCGCATGAGTTGAACTACCCCACGCATGATTTAGAATTGGCTGCGGTAGTGTTCGCTCTGAAGATCTGGAGACACTACCTGTATGGGGACAAGTCTGTTATTTACACCGACCATAAGAGTCTGAAATATCTCCTTACCCAGAACGAGTTGAATCTAAGACAGCGTAGGTGGATTGAACTTTTGAAGGACTATGGCTGCTCGATCGAATATCATCCGGGCAAGGCTAACGGGGTGGCGGATGCGTTGAGTCGGAAAGCGATAGTAGATCTAAGGGCGATGTTCGCTCGTCTCAGCCTGTATGAAGATGGTAGTTTGGTAGCTGAACTCCAAGTGAGACCAGTGTGGACTAGTCAGATCAAAGAGAAGCAGCTTCTAGACGATGTCTTGAGTGCTCGACTCCGGCAAGTGCAAAGTGGTGAAGGAGAGGACTATAGTTTGAATGGTGAGGGGGTTCTATGTTTCCGTAAGAGAGTTTGTATGCCAAAGGATGTTGAGTTAAGGCAGATGATTCTGCTGGAGGCGCATAGTAGCCCATGCGCTATGCATCCTGGAGGGGTTAAGATATATCAGGATTTGCGAGAGCAATTCTGGTGGCCAGTTTGAAGCGAGAGGTAACAGAATTCGTGGGTAAATGTTTGACGTGTCAGCAGGTGAAGGCGGAACACCAGTTGCCTTCGGGGTTGTTGCAGTCGGTGAAGATTTCGCAGTGGAAATGGGAAAGAATCACGATGGATTTTGTTAGTGGGTTACCTCTTACGCCCACTAAGAAGGATTCAATCTGGGTGATTATTGATCGGCTGACGAAGTCTGCTCACTTCATACCGGTTCGTGTTGATTATTCTCTGCAAAGGTTGGTTAAGCTGTATGTGGCTGAGGTTGTGAGACTAGATGGTGTACCTGTGTCGATCGTATCAGATAGAGACCCTAGGCTCACGTCACGATTCTGGAAGGTTCTACATCAGGCAATGGGAACAAGGCTAGACTTCAGCACCGCCTTCCATCCGCAGACTGATGGTCAGTCTGAGAGGGTAATCCAGATCTTGGAGGATATGTTAAGAGGTTGCATCATTGATTTCAGTGGTAGTTGGGAGGAGTATTTACCTCTGGCAGAATTCGCGTACAATAACAGCTACCAATCTAGTATTCAGATGGCGCCTTATGAAGCGTTATACGGACGGAGATGTCGTACCCCTACTTGTTGGACAGAGTTGGGTGAGCGTCAGGTGTTGGGTCCAGAACTAGTTTTAGAGACGGAAATAAAAGTTAGGTTAATTCGGGCTCGGTTAAAGGAAGCGTCTGATCGACAGAAATCTTATACGGATCTAAAGCATAAGGAGTTGGAATTTGTAGTGGAAGATCAAGTCTTTTTGAAAGTGTCACCGTGGAAGAAGGTAATGAGGTTTGGTCGGAAGGGTAAGCTAAGTCCCCGATTTATTGGACCTTATCGGGTACTAGAACGTGTGGGGCCAGTGGCGTATCGTTTGGAGTTGCCCCCAGGGTTGGAGCAGATACATGACGTGTTTAATGTCTCAATGCTAAGACGTTACCGTTCTGATCCATCACACATTGTGCCAGTGGAAGAGATTGAAGTAAGGCCAGGCTTGTCCTTTGAGGAGGAGCCAGTGCAAATTTTGGAGCGAGACGTAAAGGTGTTGAGAAGGAAGTCCGTCCCTTTGGTCAAGGTGTTGTGGCAAAACCACGGCGCAGGGGAAGCGACATGGGAGCCAGAGGATGTTATGCGACAACAGTATCCCCATCTCTTTTGATCAGGTAAATTTCGTGGCCGAAATTTCTTTAAGGGGGTAGAACTGTAACATCCTGAATTAGTGGGCCTGTGCATTTTGTGTGTTGTAGGTTTAATGTGTTAGTTTGAGAATTTGAGGTGCGAATTGGGCTCAGGTTTGGGCTGAGGCCTTGGTTAATTTTCTGTTGGGGCACTATAGGGTTTAAAGGTAGGTATCTGTGTTTAAAAGTAGCAAAGTGGGCTTGTGGCCCAAAGTTTGGTGACGCTACAAAGAAATCAGAGGGTGGTGTCACTAGTGGATGGAGAGGGCCCAAGTGTTGGCCGCTTGGAGCCCATGTTCTTGGGCCAAATTCAGCACTTAAATGGGGCTAGGGGGGACGGCATCAAGGCTAGAGAATATGGGTTTTTAATGTTTTAAAATATGTAATATTATTCTAATAAAGGAGGGAGGAAGTGGTGTGATGTAGGACACTTTTGGATGGGTGTTTTGATAAAGATAAGGGATAGGATGAGGATCTATCAAGGAGGCTAGTGTTTCCTGAAAATCAAACACAGGAGAGGGGAAAGAATCAGTTTAGTATAGGCAAGGGGTGTGCCGAAAATTTGTTTACTGAGTTCTTGTCATCTTTTTCTTTTCTGCCGAAATCACCACTTCATTCTCCCTCTCCACTTTATTTTCTTTTTCCTTCTAGTCGAAACCCTCTGAAGTCTCATTAATTGTCGACCCTCTGCTAATTGCTTTCTCTTCTCTTTTAAATACTTTAGCCGAAATCTCTAAGTCTCAGCATCACTCCATTTGTTCTCTTTCCTCGAAGTGACCTCCATAGCCGAATCATCATCTCCGGGTTGAAGCCGAAAATTCCTAGATCTCTATTTTCTACACTTCAATCTTCTTCTGTGATTGCCGAATCTTCCTGCAAGGGGGTAGCTGAAACCATCTGTAGAGGTAAATGTCAATTTGTGTATTCTTTCAATCTTTTCCGGCTTTTGGAGACCATAGTCGAATGGCTAAAAATTTGACTAATCTCGTGTTTTCTTTCATGGGAGGCATTCCGGGATTTGAAGGAGATCTAATCGCCCAGGTTTCTAAATCGGTAGCACTCGAATCATACTACTTCTAGGATTTAATCGATTTGGGTAAGAAGATTCATCTTAGTCGTTTTATTAATCGATTTATCTCCAATCTGTCAATTAACCTTGTTAGGTGATACTCAAATCGTATCTCTTGTAGTGAGTTTTTGACAGGCAAATTAGTGGTCGGATAGTCGCGGTACCGGCTAGGGAGAGCGCCGACTTCGATAGTATAGCGTTGAGCGTAATCAGGTGTGTAATTTCTCACACCATCTCTGTTGTCTATTAGTATATTCAAAGATCTGTTTATATTCTATTAAATGCCGAAATCCCGGCATGGCTGTTGAAAACCCGTGGAGGGTAAGGGCGACTCATCAGGTTAGCGATTTCTGTGATTTTCCTTAAGTAAATGATTCTGTTGAGTTGATATGATATACATGCATGCCGTTTTCTATGTTTGCTCGGGGTTGGGCGATTGATGTATATGAAAGGGGAAGTGTTTTGTTGTAGTGGCTTTGCCACGATCTGTTCTGGTGACTATGTCACAAATCTGACGATGAGCAGCTAACTGCAGCATGACTGCCATCGGTGGTGTGTAGCGGTGAGGGTGATTGTAGAAATCCCCATTGGTGTGATTGGCAGGTAACGGAGGTATGTAGCGGATGGATCTAGGATTGGGATGGGCTTTGCTTAATTCTGATATGTGATATTTTGTTATTCTATTCTGTGGGGCTAAGGCCCAGTCTGATGGCGCAAGAGGGATTGCACACTGAGTCTTGTGACTCACCCCGTTGTTTAACATTTTTTTCAGGTAGCACTTAGCGCATCGGACCGGGCTGGAAAGGAGCGCAAGGTGGCCATGCATGGATTTATCTTGACTCAATAAAGGACGTTGTTTTAATTATTTTCCCTTAATTATTTCAATTTGTTTGGTTTTATATTTTATTGTAATAAGGCCACTGGCTCTTGTTTATCGGTTTTATGTTTTCGTTTCCAGGTTTTCACACCATTAGATTTTATGATTAATTGAAACCAAGGCATATGTTTAAATAATAAAGCTCAGAGGCAAAGTTTTAGTTTTTATTCATTAAGGCGTTAATTAAAATTATTTCTTTTACAAATTATCCAAATTATTAAGTTTTCCTGTATAAATGCTTAAACTATGCTTTAAAAAAAAGCGACATGTTTTATAAAATCTTCTTAGTGACATGCCATATCCGGTCAGGGTGTTTGGGTCGGGTTTGGGGTGTTACACATAGAGAGTGAAAGTACCGGTGATAACATCTAGAGACAACGCTTCTTCGCGAGCGCGAATAGTGTAGGCTCTAGCAGGTGCCCTGGCCTCGGATCTCATAGCTGAATCCTTTGTCGCCCCTCTACTACCACTTACATTTTCTTTAATTCTAGGTGGTCTACCTCTATTCGACATGTTACTTGGTCTCACATTCTAAACTTTATCTTTCTCATCCAGGTCAGGGCAATCTCGGATGAAGTGATCTAGCGAACCACATTTGTAACAAGTTTTATTACTTTTATTCTAGCATTCTCCAAAATGTCGTCTCCCACACTGCCAACACTCGATACTGATGTAGCTTGAGCTTTAGAACCTAAGTATTGTTTTCTATGATCTCTGTTCGAATATTCATTTGAAGCATTTGGGCGAGCGTATGAATCTCTGGATTTCTTTGATGAAGAATGATATCTTTTTCTCGAGTCTCTAACTTCTGAATTTGTTTTTCCCGTTTATTTTCTAAGATCCTCGGCTTTACAAGCCCTTTCAACTAGAACGACAAATTCTTTCAACTCTAGAATTCCGACTAGTAGTTTTATATCTTCGTTCAACCCATCAATAAACCACTTTCACATAATCTCTTCGGTAGAAACATACTCCCTGGCATACTTACTCAACCGTACAAATTCTCTTTCATACTTGGTTATAGTCATTCAACCTTGTTTTAATTCTAGAAACTCTTTGTGCTTTTGATCGAGAAATTTTTGACTGATGTATTTCTTTCGGAATTCGGATTGAAAGAACTCCCAAGTAATCTGTTCTTTCGGAACCACAGATATCAATGTGTTCTACATTGATACGCGGTGTCTCTCAGCAAAGATACAACCACATTTAATACATTCATTAGGAGTACAAGACAATTCATCGAATACTCGAATCGTATTTTCGAGCCAGAACTCAGCTCTCTCAGCATCATCATTAGCAGCAGCCCAGAACTCTTTAGCCCCATATTTACGAATCTTAGCTACTGGCGGCTTGTTCAACCGTATCATATCTATAACTTGAGGAACAATAGGGATTTGAGGAATAGGTGGGGGAGGAGGTTGTTGAGCAGCTGGATTTGTTCGAACGAACTCCGTGAGCCACTCGTTTATTATTTGGAAAAAGGATTGTTTAGCCTCTCTCTCGTAGCTACTCGTTACAAGTCTAAAATCAGATGGCGCTGCCCCTTGAGCGGGAGCGGGCGCATTACTCTCTACATCATCAGCTACAGCTCGTTCGAGATCCATTACTATACTAAAACACAATTTAAGCTATCAGGAATCATCACACTATCGCACAGTATATATGGCATGTATAGCTAGACTCACATACATGCTACGTTAGTCCTAGAATTGACTAAAACGTAGCTCTGATACCAATAAAATGTAACACCCCTAACCCGTATCCGTCGCCAGAGTAGGGGTACGGTGTATTACTAATCAATTCACAACATATTGCATACATTCTCATAAATCATTCAACACAATTACATTGTCCCTTGTAAGGGCCTACGAGGCCTTAAACATGCTTTAGAAGTGGTTCGGGACTAAACCAATAACATACGAAATTTTTTGAAAACTTAAAAAAATTTCAACCATATAGGGATCACACACCCGTGTGACAAACCGTGTTCCTCACACGGCTCCAGACACGCCGTTGTCCCAGGCCGTGTGGAAATAGGGCATACATACTGACTTGGGTCACACGACCATCCACACGCCCGTGTGTCTAGCCCGTGTGCCCTTCGAAGTGGCCACACACACCCGTGTGCTAGGCCGTGTGCTAGGTCGTGCCAAACCTATAGGATATACTGACTTATGCAACACGGCCAAGTCACACACCCGTGTGCTAGGCCGTGTGCCAATTAGGGGGGTATACTGACTTGTACCACACGGCCAGTTACACGCCCATGTGGAGCATACTGACTTCAATTCAATTTCAACACCAGGGGACACACGACTGTGTATCACAACTGTGTGTCACACACGGCTGAGACACACGCCCGTGTCTCTGCCTGTGTAGACAAAAATAGGCCATTTGCGAGGCCAATTTGCCACCCCAACTTCAATATACCTACACAAGGCAAAATAGTACCATTTCATCATACTATTAGTCAGTCAAAATCATCAACCAACTGCTCAATTCATACCATTATAATTTCATCTATTCTAATTCTCAAATCACTACCATTTACTAAGCCAAATACATGCCAAAACAATATCAAACAATATGGTTCATTTACCATAATTCACATTACCATTATAAATTCTATAATGTCTTGGTTACAACCATGCCAAAACAAACCAAAATAAGCCATCACTCATGGCTATATATATACAAACCAAAACATATACATTTACAAGCCATTTCTAATAGCCAAACACATACCAATATTAACATCATTTACAAGCGAAATCTCATGGCTATAATCACAACCAAAATACCACATCTAGCCGATACATGCCATATACCATAAATATATAATTCAAAAGTACCAACATAGATGTTTGATAGTGCGATGATGTTCCCGACGACTCCCGGATCTAAGCTAGCCTTGATTCACTATAAAACATAGAAAAATAACACGAAGTAAGCTTCATAGCTTAGTAAGATCGTATGTGTATAACTTAATTCATTGAATAAATGCAAATCAACCAATTACACATGACAAAACCATATATAAATTAAATACAAACCTTTCTCATGTCTCAAAACATGATCAAATACAAACTCATTGAACTTTCACTATTTAATACTCGAATAGGTTCTGCACGTACCTGTATCACCTTGTACGAACCTCTTTCTCAACCACATCATTCATTTACCCATTGAACCATCCGGAATAGAAACCGGATACTCAAGAGTCTCGTATGATAAGTACCTATACCATGGTCCGTAGCCAAATCAAGGTAACTTATCCGAAGAACTATTATCATGGCCCAAAGCCAAATCATCCGATATGAATGGCCCGAAGCCAAATCGGTAAAATACACACCCGAAGTGCTAATATCATGGCCCGAAGCCAACTCAACGTATCACTTACTGACATGTCAATAGTATCCAAAACTATTCTTAAGGTTCAACCGGGCTTTCACACTTTTCGTTTCTATCATTGAATGCATCCGTAAAGTCATTTTCACAATTCATACATTATCCATAATCCCGTTTTAACAATTTATGCAATATTAAAGCATTTTAAGATACATTTATAATGTAATCATCACATACGAACTTACCTCGTATTCGGAATTGACGCATTGGGTCGACTACTCGATAACCTTGCTTTCCCCCGATCTAAATCTGAATTCTTTCTTTCTTTCTTGATCTATATGAATTCAAAATTAACTTATTTATTCATCTACTCATTCAATTAATCCAAAAAATAAACATTTAGGCATTTTTACACATTAGCCCCTAAACTTTCGCATTTAATCAATTTAGTACCTATTTCACAAATACACACAATTCACACAATTCAACAAAACCCATGCTTGGCCGAATTATATATAGGTCCCTAGCAGTCCAAAAATTTCATTTATTTCACATTTCAACATCAAAATTTGCACATTTCATAATTTTATCCCTATTATGCATTTTCATCAAAAATCACTTAACAAAACATGTAAAACTATCATCAAGCTATCATATTTTAACATTAAACATCAAAGAACACATAGATTGAACAATGGAAACTCTCAAAATCTTTAACAGTTTTGAAATCTAAGGTACGAGCTAGCTAGAATACAAAGTAACATCTCAAAAACGTAAAAATCATCAAAAATCAAGCTCAAAACACTTACCAATCAAGCTTACAAGTGCCGAACCTTAAAACACAACAAGAAGTTTTCTTCTTCTTCAACATTCGACCAAAAAGATGATAATGAAGGTAAAATTTTATTTTGTTTTATTTAACATATGATAATTATGCTAATTACCATAATAACCTTAATGAAAAACCATTTAAAACATCCATTAAATGTCCATATATGTCCACTCACAAATTTAATGGTCTAATTACAACATAAGGACCTTAACATTAAGGTTCTATAGCTATTTGACACCTTTAGCTAATAGAATAGTAGTTTTGCATTTTACGCGATTTAGTCCTTTTTATCAAATTAACCAACCAATCGATAAAATTAGCTCACGAAATTTTCATACATATCAAATAACATGCTGTAAATACCGAAAATAATATTAAAATAATTTTTTGACATCGGATTTGTGGTTCTGAAATCACTGCTCTGATTTAGCTAAAACCGGGCTGTTACAGGTCCGACTGGTCAGTCCGATTCAAATAACATTGACATCCTTACCATGTTCAATTTTTCATTTTTTCGCGAAAAAATGCTATCAAGAATATTCTTTGTATGATTATCAATTAACAATGATCAATTTATTGTTATTATCATGTCTTTTTCACCAAGTGAGATGTTGTAAAAAGGCTTTAAATCCCGTGATGAAACATGACAACATGTTTACTATTTTTATAGCTTCCTATCATAGTTAGTATAACATGACTTTAAAAAAAACATATACATATAAGGGTGTTTCATATATTTTTAGAACAAAATTATATTAGAGGATCACCAATTGTCCAATCTTTTGACTATAACTTCACGTTTATACACCCTTTATCATGAACTTTATTAGGTATTTTCTGACTATGATCAAAATTGTATTCGTCACTTAAATGGGTCAAATAACATTCATATTGTTATTTTCATACTCATGAGATCTTTTTATTCATGACTTCCAAAGTAAATTTCAAAATTTACTACATCTCAAAATTTTATAGAACCATGATAGATCATATCTAAGCCATATATAAAAATCATATGCACCATCATAAATATGCATAGTATGATCTAAATTTAAAATATACGACTATCACGTTGATATTCTCACTAGAAGATTTCATATTAGAATAGTGATCTTATTATATAAGTCAATGCTTTCTATTATTATATTTTGACAAGAAAAATTAATTATGCAAATCGCATATGACATATTTCATTTCTTGTCAGAACCACTTCTACTCCAAACTTTATAACATAGACTAAAAAAGATGTGTGATCATATATAAAACCATTTAGGTTATGGTTATTTTAATTCAACCAAGATATTTCACATTATATAATCATCTATATGACAAAATTTGATTCAATGTATCATTTATCGATTAATATACTTAAATAATGTCTCGCAAATAATATCCAAATCCTAGTTACTAATATCATGATTTAAATAAAAAATAATTAAATATCTCAAGTTCATGAGAAATAAAGAAAACTTTTGTAGTGAAAAGTTTTCACTCACAATTTGGATGAAATGAATTAATTATTTTTACTTCAACCAAACATCTACATATAATGCACCAATAAGTATATAAGTTCCTTTTTGAACGTCATAACTTTTCATATTTGGAAGTTTACCAAATAAACATGACTATTCAGATTTGAAAGCATCGGACAAGCATATGTTTTCGTCTTAATGCACTAACCGAAACGTCATTTCTTTGCATTGCTTAAAAATTTCATTAACTTTCTTTATTTCTCCTTTCATGATTGTAAAATATATGAATACCATATATATTATATAATTATGTATCAATCAATACTATGCATGTAAAATATCATGTATATAATAAACTAACAGTTGGCTTTATAAAAAATTAATCCACGATACACTTATACTTTTTGTATAATATAATTAATCTCAATAAAAAATAACCATGAAATTCTATTCATGCAACAATAGTAAACCAGAAATTTGACGCACCTCTTATTACTATAAAGATTTCTTCTAAATTAATAATTAGATCACTACCTCAATGTTGTTGCATTCCTGATAGCTATTCTCGTAGTACCATGATTGTAATGACATGTGACTGCACAGATAATAGACACACCTTCTTTAATTTATCATAAATTACGAAAATAGAACCTTCGAATGGCTGGTGTGTGGAAAAAAAAAGAACCTTTGAGAAATTAACCAATGCTTCAAAGTGTGTATCAATGTCACTTTTTTAAGATTCTATTCGCCCCGCCTATATTTTGGAGTGCAAAAGAGTTACTAGCAAATAAACCTCGAAAATACAATGAACCCAATGTCTGTCTATGATTTGCTCTGACAGAATCAGTTAACGGAGCATAGCAAGAATATCAATTTCTATAAAGAACTTTTGCAATAATTCTTTATTGAACAATTTCGGGATATTAAAAGATGGAGAAAAATAGAATGAAAACGTGTTTTTTGGGTGTACCATACAAATGAAATTCTACTCCTATTTATAGGAGTTATTGTGAAAAATATAACGTCGATAGTGACAAATATTTCGCAAAGAAAATAAAAATAAAAAAATAAAGATAAAGAACACACAGATTTTACGTGGAAGCCCTTTCGGGAAAAAACCACGGGCAGAGGAGAAGAAAATTCACTATGTCGAATTCGAATCAATTACAAGAGGAATAGACTATGTCTATTTATAGGCTTGTAAAGCCATATTCTAATAGGAGTGTAGTAAGATTGAAACTCTTTATTCTAATAAATATCAAATAGATGGAGTTTAATAAGGTTTAAAAAACCTTATTTAAAATACAATAAAAGAAGTGTAGTTCTGTAGGGATTCTTCTTTTATTTTATTTTACCATTGTATTTTATTTAAATAAGGATTCGGGTCACTTAATTCTAACAATCTCCACCTTGACACGAATTCTCAATAAACAAGTTCTTCATCGCGAACTCTCAACGAACAAGTTCTCCACCTCTTCCATAAAACCCCTTAAGGGTTTAACTTCAACATGAACACCAACCAAGTCTAAGCAATGCTCAAACTTGGTTATAGGAAGTGACTTAGTCATCATATCTGCAGGATTTTCATGAGTACTAATTTTGCTCACAACAATATCACCACGAGCAATAATGTGTTTTGTTCTCTCATGAAACATTTGATCTTTTGTAAGGAAGATGGCACTCTGACTATCAAAAAACATTGTGCTAATTTGAAGGTCTTCATTGAGCTCACTAAAGAGTCCCTTTAACCAAATAGCTTCTTTACAAGCCTTAGTAATCGCCATGTACTCAGCTTCAGTGGCAGACAAAGAGACTGTAGTTTGCAAAGTAGCTTTTCAACTGATTGCACAACCTCTGATTGTAAAGACATAACCAGTTAGAGATCTTCTTATATCAAGGTCTCCAGCAAAATCAGCATCAACATACCCAATGACTCCATCTCTAGTTCTTCCAAACTGTAAGCAAACATCAGTAGTACCTCGTAAGTATCTTAAAATCCACTGAACTGCTTTCCAATGTTCTTTACCGAGATTCGCCATGTATCTGCTAACTGCACTGACTGCATATGGTAAATTTGGACGTGAACAAACCATAGCATACATGAGAGATCCCACTGCACTAGAGTATGGAACATGTGACATGTACTCAATCTCATCATCTAATTGTGGAGACAAAGCTGATGAAAGTTTGAAATGGGCTGCTAAAAGAGTACTCACAGGCTTAGCACTCTGCATATTGAACCTGCAAAGAACTTTCTCAATGTACCCCTTCTGACTTAGGTACAATTTTGTAACACCCCAAACCCGGCCCAAACGCTACGACCAGATCTAGTATGCTACGGGTTAACAGTTGAAAACTTCTCTTTGAAGGGATTTGAAATCTCGGTTTTTTTAAGTGGGTATTTGATAAATACGCGCTATTTGTAGAAAACCTTTGTAGTTTTTTTTTATTTAAAACTTGTTTAAAATCCCATTTTATCTCTTCTTACAGATAAGTCTGTGAACATAAATTTACAGCTGTAAACATTAACAAATATAAATTTCAAACCTAAGCTATGGAGGCCTTATTATATAAATAGTCCCAAAATTAAAACTTAAAAGAAAACCTGAAATAGTTTATGAAAATAAATAACTTGATGGCCCCTCGAGTCCGCCTCGGCTCCTATGTCCACGATCTACTGCTCATCTGAGAAGTCAGGGAAATAAAAGGGTGAGTTACCAAGACTCAGTGTGCAAATCCCGAAAACACATAAAAGGCTTTAGGCCCACAAACACATTATGAGCCTTGGCCCATACACAATGGCAACAAAATATTTACATGCAACATGGCCCAACCCAACCTAAAAGTCCATCCTCTACACACCAGCCCGTACCAGCCAACACACCTTGGGGATTTTTACAATCAACCCATCAACCGCTACACACCATATCGACAGTCATGCTGCCTATTCCTAACATTCAAGAATGAATTCAACGTGGCTTAGCCACCGATCACTATTGTGACCTAATTTATAATTCGTGGTTTAACCACCGATCACCAGGTGACCTATTACATGCTCTTCCCCTTCGTCATATTTATCCCACCCCATGCAAACATCCATGCAGAATCAAAACAACATGTAACCTAAAAGATCGCAGACTATCACATACATCGATACACATAGAGAAGTTTCTATGATTACGTACCTGGCATCCCTTGCCTACCCTTTCTAGGTAATGCGACTGTCCATACAGCCTTTTTCCGGCTTTTAGCCCATAACTTATATAGTACAGATTTATTAGGATTAATCAGTGTGATAGAGATCTACACACCTGATTATAGACAAGACGAGACTTTCTATGTCGGTACTATTAGAAGCCGATACGACTGCTATCTGTTTAAGATGTTGTTCTGAGGCTGGTCCACAACCCGGTGGCCAATCCTGAACTGCTGACACTGCTCGTTTCTTAAACTCAGGGATTGGGTTTACAGATTCAATCCCCTCTTTCGCCTGATCGACATTTGATTCCATTAAAAGACCTTATTAGTTGCTACCATCATATCATATGGTCAAGATCACAATTACGATAGTGAATCTAACGAGAATCTAAAGAGAACCTCTTACCTTGAAATCCCGAAAAGAGAGATATGAGGTTTAGAGACTAGCGGTTTCAGCTTTTAGATCTAAGCGATCTACTTCAATTCCCGAATGTCGCCCAACATGTAAACACAAGAAACCAACAATCCATTAGCCTTTCGACTTTGTCTTCTAAAAACTGAAAGAGAAAAGAATAGATCAGAAGAAATCGGCACCTACCTTTACAGAGAATTCGGCAACTCCTAGAAGATTTCGGCTTTTGAGAAGGTCAAAAAGAAAAGATGATCTCAAGAGATCTATGAAGTTTCGGCTTTTGAGAAGGTCAAAAAGAAAAGATAATCTCAAGAGATCTATAAAGTTTCAGCTTTTGAGAAGGAGATGATTGAGAGAAAAGAGTAATATCAAACGTAAAGAAGTGATAGGAACGGTATAGGAAAAAGAAGAATTTCGGCAAGGCTAGGGCAGATTCGGCTATGGCAGAAAAATGTGAAAAGAAAGAATGGTTAAGGGAGTTTTTGGCTTTTATTCAGAAAAGGAGGAAAAGAGAGAAGATGAAAACCCTAAATGCCAAAAATAAAGAAGAGAATGGGAGAATAAAACCCTAATGACAATTTTAATTAAAATAGTTGGGCTTCGTGCAACTTGAATTTGGGCCTCCTCAGTTGACTCCACTTTCCTGCTTTTTAGTGGTGCCACTTTGCCACTGGGTCACAAGCCCATTTGTATTTTAAAACACAGATAACATCTTTTAAGCGCTATCTTACCAGGCTTTCCACTAGAGTGTCCAAACAGAAAATTTGATTAAGGCCTCTGCCCAACCCTGAGCGCATTCTGGACCCCTAACACTCACATTAAACATAACCACATATTAAATGCATAGCCCCACAATTTCAGGATGTTACAGTTCTATCCCCCTTAAAGAAATTTCGTCCTCGAAATTTCCAACTAACTATTAATCGTACTACCCAAGTCTCACCACTATACTTTCGCTGCGCACTCTAATTTTATAGCCAAAAGAAACACTTAGTATACTATGGTAGAGTGCGCATCGGTATTCGCATCTAGAGTGTCCTCGTCCCCTTGTACTCATTCTACCGATTCGCGTTTATCTGATTAGAAATTTTATGAATTATTAACTTCTTTCACAAATTAACCGCGAACAATCTTATGAACAGTAGTTTCAAGAGTAGTTCTTTCGAATTCGAAATTATATCTACGAGTTTCAGTCTCAAGTCTGTATCTCCAAATTCTAGGAACCACATACATTCAATCATCATACATCAACATACAAGTAGCATCCACGAACTCACATTCATCACATAAGGGTCTTTTCATCATTTCTCTACCCAGGGGTTTTTCTGTAGTTTTGTCTTACAGGGTATTTTTTTAATTTCCTCAAAATAGGGTATCTTGGTGATTTTTCGAAATAGAGGTATTTTGGAGGGGTATTTTGATTTTTTTTTTTCAAACAGGTACTTTTGGAAATCTAGGGGTTTCGGGTTAATTTGCAAAACATAGGCATTTTGGTAATTTTGCCAACTGGGGGTGTTTCAATAATTTCAGAAATTTTCGTAGTTTTACAAATCCAGGGTATTCAGGGGAATTTCACAAATCAAGGGTATTTTGGAAATTGTACAAAACTTGGAGGTATTTTTGGTAATTTTGCAAAATAGGGTGGCTGGTCCCTTTCGGGTTTTAATTATAAATTTTGGCCCATCCTCGCGGCTAAGGTGAACAGTCACTACGCACCAGGTAGGATTCCAACGAAGAGCAGGTGAGTCACTAGGACTGCTTAAGTACCAAGCTCTCCCTAAATCCAATCCTAGACATGCGTATGCCTGTTGCCACACCCTAACCCAGCGATTTGTTCACGGGTTTGTTTGGATAAATTAAGTCTTATGAATTTAAAGAGTTGTTTAAACTAAGCCTAAAGTCCATCAATGCCTAACCTACTAGTCTACGCCCATCAAGCCCATCAAGCCCAATCATGCATATCATATCAAAAGTTAAAATACTTACCTGCGTGGATCGGGTGCCGGTAGACTCGAAGGCCATATCTTCATCCAAGACAATTTTCTCAAATTCACATCAAATTTTTAAAACACTACTAGACCCATTTTACAGCCCAAGTTTTGCAACCGGGCTCTAATACCAAAATGCAACACCCCAAACCCGGCCCAAACGCTACGACCAGATCTAGTATGCTACGGGTTAACAGTTGAAAACTTCTCTTTGAAGGGATTTGAAATCTCGATTTGTTTAAGTGGGTATTTGATAAATACGTGCTATTTGTAGAAAACCTTTGTAGTTTTTTTATTTTTTTAAAACTTGTTTGAAAATTCCATTTTATCTCTTCTTACAGATAAGTTTGTGAACATAAATTTACAGCTGTAAACATTAACAAATATAAATTTCAAACCTAAGCTATGGAGGCCTTATTACATAAATAGTCCCAAAATTAAAACTTAAAAGAAAACCCGAAATAGTTTATGAAAATAAATAACTTGATGGCCCCTCGAGTCCGCCTCGGCTCCAATGTCCACGATCTACTACTCATCTGAGTAGTCAGGGAAATAAAAGGGTGAGTCACCAAGACTCAGTGTGCAAATCCCGAAAACACATAAAAGGCTTTAGGCCCACAAACACATTATGGGCCTTGGCCCATACACAATGGCAACAAAATATTTACATGCAACATGGCCTAACCCAACCTAAAAGTCCATCCTCTACACACCAGCCCGTACCAGCCAATACACTTTGGGGATTTCTACAATCAACCCACCAACCGCTACACACCATATCGACAGTCATGCTGCCTATTCCTAACATTCAGGAATGAATTCAACGTGGCTTAGCCACCGATCACTATTGTGACATAATTTATAATTTGTGGTTTAACCACCGATCACCAGGTGACCTATTACATGCTCTTCCCCTTCGTCATATTTATCCCACCCCATGCAAACATCCATACAGAATCAAAACAACATGTAACCTAAAAGATCGCAGACTATCACATACATCAATACACATAGAGAAGTTTCTATGATTACGTACCTGGCATCCCTTGCCTACCCTTTCCGGGTAATACGACTGTCCATACAGCCTTTTTCTGGCTTTTAGCCCATAACTTATATAGTACAGATTTATTAGGATTAATTAGTGTGATAGAGATCTACACACCTGATTACAGACAAGACGAGACTTTCTATGTCGGCACTATCAGAAGCCGATACGACTGCTATCTGTCTAAGATGTTGTTCTGAGGCTGGTCCACAACCCGGTGGCCAATCCCGAACTGCTGACACTGCTCGTTTCTTAAACTTAGGGATTGGGTTTACAGATCCAATCCCCTCCTTCGCCTGATCGACATTTGATTCCATTAAAAGACCTTATCAGTTGCTACCATCATATCATATGGTTAAGATCACAATTACGATAGCGAATCTAACGAGAATCTAAAGAGAACCCCTTACCTTGAAATCCCAAAAAGAGAGATATGAGGTTTAGAGACTAGCGGTTCCAGCTTTTAGATCTAAGCGATCTACTTCAATTCCCGAATTTCGCCCAACACGTAAACACAAGAAACCAACAATCCATTAGACTTTCGGCTTTGTCTTCTAAAAACCGAAAGAGAAAAGAATAGATCAGAAGAAATCGGCACCTACCTTTACAGAGAATTCGGCAACTCCTAGAAGATTTCGGCTTTTGAGAAGGTCAAAAAGAAAAGATTATCTCAAGAGATTTATGAAGTTTCGGCTTTTGAGAAGGTCAAAAAGAAAAGATGATCTTAAGAGATTTATAAAGTTTCGGCTTTTGAGAAGGAGATGATTGAGAGAAAAGAGTAATATCAAACGTAAAGAAGTGATAGGAATGGTATAGGAAAAAGAAGAATTTCGGCAAAGCTAGGGCAGATTCGGCTATGGTAGACAAATGTGAAAAGAAAGAATGCTTAAGGGAGTTTTCGGCTTTTATTCAGAAAAGGAGGAAAAGAGAGAAGATGAAAACCCTAAATGCCGAAAATAAAGAAGAGAATGGGAGAATAAAACCCTAATGCCAATTTTAATTAAAATAGTTGGGCTTCATGCAACTTGAATTTGGGCCTCCTCAGTTGACGCCACTTCCCTGCTTTTTAGTGGCGCCACTTTGCCACTGGGCCACAAGCCCATTTGTATTTTAAAACACAGATAACATCTTTTAAGCCCTATATTACCAGGCTTTCCACTAGAGTGTCCAAACAGAAAATTCGATTAAGGCCTCTGCCCAACCCTGAGCGCATTCTGGACCCCTAACAGTCACATTAAACATAACCACACATTAAATGCATAGCCTCACAATTTCAGGAACAAATTTACTTGCTTTTCTATCTCTGAGAATATCCATACCAAGTATCTTCTTTGCTGGTCCCAAATCTTTCATCTCAAATTCTTCACTTAGTTGGGCTTTGACCTTTCTTATCTCTCCTTTATCTTTTGCTGCTATCAACATGTCATCAACATAAAGAAGTAGATACACAAAAGAACCATCATTGTTTTTCTTAAAGCAAACACAGCTATCAAAACTACTTCTTTTAAAATCATGAGAAGTCATAAAGGGATCAAACCTCTTGTACCACTGTCTTGGTGACTGTTTCAAACCGTAAAGGGACTTTTTCATCAAGCAAACATAGTCCTCTTTTTCTGAGATTGTAAAACCCTCTGGTTGCTGCATGTAAATATCTTCTTCAAGTTTTCCATGCAAAAATGCAGTTTTTACATCTAACTGCTCAAGCTCCAAATCATGCATTGCCACAATACCAAGCAAAGCTCGAATTGAACTATGCTTTACAACTGGGGAGAACACATCTGTGAAGTCCACTCCTGGAATTTGACTGTAACCTTTTGCAACAAGTCTTGCTTTATATCTAGGTTCTTCAACTCCTAGGGTCCCTTCTTTCTTTTTAAACACCCATTTACAGCGAAAAACCTTTTTACCTTTAGGAAGTTTCACAATATCCCATATTTTGTTTTTATGGAGTGATTTCATTTCCTCTTGCATAGCAAACATCCACTTTTCTGAGTCTTCACAGCTAACCGCCTCGGAATAATTAGGCGGCTCTTGGTTTGCATCTATATCTTCAGCCACATTTAAAGCATAAGCAACTAGATCAGCCTCAGCATACTTCTTTGGAGGTTTAATTTCTCTTCTAGTTCTATTTTTGGCGATAGAGTATTATGGTGTAGAAGCAACTCTACTCTTAATTTTTGTACTCGCTTGAGGAGTCGACTCTATATTAATCTGATGCTCCACCTACTTTTGATTTTCTTTATTGGAAGAGCCTTTAAGAGATAAGTTAGGTATCATAGCAGTTTCATCAAAAACAACATCTCTGCTAATCACAACTTTTCTATTTTCAGGACACCATAACTTATACCCTTTTACACCAGCTTTATAACCAAGAAAAACACATTTAATGGATCTCGGTTCCAATTTTCCATTATCAACATGAGCATACGCAGGACATCTAAAGATCTTTAAATCAGAATAATTAGCAGGATTACCAAACCATACCTCTTGTGGAGTCTTTTTCTCAATGGCAATGGATGGAGATCAGTTGATCAAAAAACATGCAGTAGAGGCTGCTTCGGCCCAAAACGACTTTGGTAAGTTGGCATTTGACAACATACATCGAACCTTCTCCATGATCGTTCTGTTCATTCATTCTGCAACACCATTTTGCTGTAGAGTATGACGAACTTTCAAGTGTCTCACGATCCCTTTTGACTTGCACAGTTTATTGAACTCATCAGAGCAAAACTCTAAGCCATTGTCCGTGCGAAGGTATTTTATTTGTTTTCCCGTCTGTTTTTCGATCATAGTTTTCCAAGACTTAAATGCGGAAAACACGTCACTTTTCTGCTTTAGGAAGAATGCCCAAACTTTTCTGGAAAAAATCATCAATAAAAGTTAGTATATAATTAGCTCTACCTCTCGAAGGCACTCTTAATGGCCCCCAAAGATCAGAATGAATATACTCCAACGTTCCTTTCGTGTTATGGATTCCTCTAGTGAATCGAACTCTCTTTTGCTTCCTAAAAACGCAGTGCTCACAGAACTTCAGTTTGCAAATTCCTTGCCCATCAAGAAGTCCTCTTTTGCTCAATTCTGCCATGCCATTCTCACTCATATGCCCTAGGCGCATATGCCAAAGTTTAGTAATATCATCATCTGACAAGGAAGAGGAAGCGACAACTGTATCACCAAAGACAGTAGAACCCTGCAAAACATATAACTTGGTAGTCTTTCTCTGCCCTTTCACCACAACGAGGGAACCTTTGGAAATCTTCAAAATCTCACTTTCAGCTGTGTATTTGTACCCTTTTGAATTAAGAGTACTTAACAAAATTAAATTTCTCTTCAATTCTGGAACATGTCGTATGTCACTAAGTATTCTAACAACTCCATCAAACATCTTAACTTTAATTGTTCCAACACCTGCGATTTTACACGAAGCATTATTTCCCATCAAAACAACACCTTCAGACACTGTTTCGTAATTTGTAAACCAATCCCGATTGGGACACATGTGGAAGGTGCAACCCGAATCAAGTATCCACTCCTCGCTCACTTTAGAATTGTTGACAAAAGTGACTAGAAGTTCACCATCGCTGTAGTCTTCTACAACATCAACTTCACCGGAATTTTCTGGTTGTTTTCCCTTTTGATTCGCAACCTCCCTTTTAATCTTGTTCTGTAGCTTATAGCACTCGAATTTAATGTGCCCTTTCTTCTTGCAGAAGTTACAAGTTTTACCTCTGTTTGAAGACTTCGATCTACCCTTAGATTTACTGCGAGAATTCAGTTCATGTGTCCTTCCACGATCATCATCAGCATTCCGATCTTGTCTCCCACGAACAATGAGACCCTCTCCCTGAGAGTCAATTTTAACCACAAGATGCTTCATCTTATCATACGAGGTCAAAGAATCATAAACCTCATCAACTGTGAGAGACTCGCGGCTATATAAAATCGTGTCTCTAAAGGTTGAATAAGACGGGGCAATGAATAAAGTGAAATCAACCCTAGATCTTCCTTATCATACTGAACCTCCATGGCCTCCAAGTTTGAGAGAATTTCTTTAAACACTGTTAAGTGTTCATGCACAGACGCACCTTCCTCCAAACGATGAGCATAAAGACGTTGCTTCATATGCAACTTGCTAGTTAGAGTTTTCGACATACATATTTGTTCTAGCCTATTCCATAATGCAGCGGCGGTCTTCTCCTTCATCACATCCTGCAAAATTTCGTTAGACAAATGTAGATGTAACTGTGTTAATGCCTTTCGATCCTTGCGCTTCTTCTCTTCATCCATCAATGTCGAAGGCATCTTATCTACCCTTAGTAGGGCTTCCTCTAAATCCATCTGTGCAATAACTGCCTGCATCTTTATCTGCCACAACACGAATCTGGTGTTGCGATCCAACAACAAAATTTCATACTTCAAAGACGCCATTATCGTGATCGAGATGAAAAACCCGAAAGCTCTGATACCAATTTGTCTATTTATAGGCTTGTAAAGCCATATTCTAATAGGAGTGTAGTAAGATTGAAACTCCTTATTCTAATCAATATCAAATAGATGGAGTTTAATAAGGTTTAAAAAACCTTATTTAAAATAAAATAAAAGAAGTGTAGTTCTATAGGGATTCTTCTTTTATTTTATTTTACCATTGTACTTTATTTAAATAAGG
The DNA here is from genome assembly GCA_005393395.2 of Gossypium australe. Taxonomy (NCBI): domain Eukaryota; kingdom Viridiplantae; phylum Streptophyta; class Magnoliopsida; order Malvales; family Malvaceae; genus Gossypium; species Gossypium australe. The sequence goes on along the minus strand of CM016621.1, from coordinate 129,309,515 downwards.
ATTCGGGTCACTTAATTCTAACAGTTATTATGTCTCTTCATAGATTCACAATTATCCAAATGAATAGTCACATCTTTTAACAATAAATACAATTATTTAATATATGCTTATCTGAAAAATCACGACTCTTTGTTAATAACCAAGTGACATCACTATGAAACTATGATGCCTCCTATTATTTACATGTATTTTTCTAGTATATATAAAATATAAAAAGGCAAAAACATTTTTGAAATAATATTTGTTACTTTTTAAAATTAAGAGATTTTTTTTTTAATTTCACAACTGAGTTGAGTTGAGAGGTGACATAACTCAGTCAAACACTTAATATTAGTATCTTTAATTTTTTTTAGAATGTGTCTTAAAAATCTATACTTACTTATATTTAAACCCTTGATTGAGTTGGTGTCACGAGTCAATCAAACATTAATTCAGTTGAGAAATTAGTAAAATATCAAACTATATGCAAAATAAGTTATATTATTATGATGATATTCTTGTCTTTTTATATTTCTATATAAAAACAATAAAAACTAAATGATGATGAAATTTAAATTCGTAACACAATAAATTTTAAATATTTAACTTTATCATTTCAACTAAAGTCTCATTTATTTTTTATGTCAATTTTTGACAAATATATTTGTTATATAAAATTTTCACTCACGTATGTCACAATCTAGTATATAGAATTCTTTTTAACACTAGATGTATAATTTTAAAGTGTAAAAGATATATACTAACAATATGAAAAGGAAGCCAATTGTATTTTAGTAGATTTAAGGTATATTGATAGTGCAGATATTTCACATTAGGTTAAAACATGCCATCAATTTTTGTATTCTTCTTAAATTTGAAATTTAATATTTCTATTTTTTATATTTTAAAATTTAGCTTTAATTGTTAGCACTGTTAAATTTTTTCATTATATTTCTTGGTGTGACATTTTAAAATAAAAAAAAACTCACTTAGCAGTTATGTAACTAAAAAGATATTATTGTATTAAACTTGAATTTAACAAAAATAATTTTAACAATATTAACAATTGAACTTAAATTTCAAAATCTGAAAACAGAGGGATTGTATTCCTATAAGTAAAAGTATAGGAACTAAATTCAGTTATTGAGAAGAGTACAAGGACTTATGACATATCTTAACCTTGACATTATTTTGGTAATTAGCCTTAATATGTCATTTGGTACCTGAGTTTGACACATTTTTCTAATGTGGTACCTGTGTTATTTTTTAGTTCAATATGGTACCTGTATTTAACAAAAGTTATATATTTTGGTACCCAAAGGTGATGATGTTAACTTTTTAGTGTTTAATTTAGGTTTTAGGATTAATTTGATGAAAGTTAATTGTTAATTTTATTAGATTTGAATTTTTTTTGATGATTTTGTTAATAGAATAAATTTATTATTAATTGTGAATTTGTTTAATTTTGTTCTTAATTTGTCAATACAGTTTGATGTATGTGATTTAATTTGGGTTTTAGATTTGATTTGACTAAACTTAATTGCTAATGTTATTAGCTAATTATGAATTTTCATCAAATCAACTTTAAAAACCTGAATTAAGCATTAAAAAAATAATAATGTTATTTTCAATCAACAAAATGTATATCTTTTATCAAATACAAGTACTACATTGGACCAAAAAATAACACAAATACCACATTAAAAAAAAGTGTCAAACTCAAATACCAAATTATGTATTAAATCTATTGGTAATTAATTCTAATAGTTTTTGGGTAGATTTCATCTATGTTTAACATCTGCAAATTATGTCAGGAAGGTATTAGAATACAAGCCAAATTTGTGAAATTTGCATGGAAGAATTCTATTTGACATGGAGTGCAAGTGATTGGCACAATTAAAAATAAATGGGCATAAAAACGAAAGAAATTTAAATTAAGGATAATTATTTAGTATACAGGTGGTTGAATTTTTTACTCTACAAGTGTGGTTGAGATTTTGTCACATGTCCTATTTATTTATTTTTAATTTTTATATACAATTTTAGAACACATGGCAAAATCCCAACCTTACTTATGAAGTTAAAAAGTTTCACCAACAATGTAGATTTTAGAGTTAATTTATACTAAGAGTTTTCGTTTTTAAGGCTTTATCATCATCATGATTATTAGGTTATTTAGTTAATTTAGGATAAATGTTATTTTTTATTTCATTTTTAATATTTTCATTTATGTTATTTATTTTATTTATATTATCTCTATAAAGTATCGATTAGAATACAATTCTTTCTCTATGATGGGTGTCAAATCTACCAAAAAATATTTTTACGCCTAAACAGTAAATAAATAGCAGTATAAGGAATATGATTGATCCTATAGAGAGTAAGATATCTAAAATTGTTGTTTCAATTTAATTAAGTTGTGCGTTTAGACAATTGTCGTGCCCACAACGTGTAATGGTCTATACAAAAATAAAAAGGGATTTAAATCTAATAAAAGTAAAAATAATAAAAGTAATTGAAATCGAAATAACAATGAAAATAGGCAGAAAGAAAATTAAATTAAATAAATTGATATGACGAAATTTCAGCTTCAGGCTTGATTTTGCTTCGGTTTCGAACCAGTCCTTGATAATAAATCTTCTCCTTCATTTGATAAGTTAGTTATAGTGATCGAAGATGCCTTAGACCACTAACCCTTTCATGTGTAGATTAATTACGGGAATGCCCAACAATTAACCCTTACCGAATGAACAATCACGATTTAGCTTTTCGGTAGCCTTGCGAACTAGAAGGGCTCAAATTGAACCAAAGGCCTCAACCGCACGAGTCGTTTAGATCCGATTGCTTTGCCTTGATAGATCCTACTAACTATTTAATTGGATACACATATGTGTTCTTTAGTAGACCGAATATGACAGATGATCGATTTGGTACTTTCAACTATACGCTTATCAACACTGAATCAACGAGCTCTTTTTGACTTGGTGTCAATACAACTTTGTGAGATGATGATGTCTATCTCCTAAATTAAAGAAACAACAAATACCAAAATAAAAATTTTTAGGTACATTTTAGGATCTCACAACTCTCTACCAAATTGATTATTAGCTACTAATGAAAATAAGCCTATTTAATGAAGATTTTAACAAAGTTTAATTAAAACTAAAAAAAATTGAAAGAAAAAATGTGCAATATTGCGTTGGCCAAAGACAAACAAAAATAGAAAAATTGGAATTGAAATTCAATTCAAAATACATGAGTTATCTAAAAATGAAATAAAACATAAAATATTAGAAAATAAAAATATTATCCTAATAAAAATTAAAACAACAACCAATAAACAACCAAAACACACTTTCAACTTCGACTAGGAAACTTATCACCTTTAGAATGTTGATTATGATTAAAACATAAGTCACCCAACACACGAAGATCATCAAACAAAGGAGGGCTACCAAACAACATTTCATAGGGTGTTTTATTGTGAAGAAGAGGCGAATGAGTTCGATTAATGAGATGAAAAGCATGATAGAGTTTGTTTGTCAAAGTTTGTCCAATAAATCCTTATTTTCATGAGATATTTTAGCTGTTTAAATTTATTTGGTTGTTAGTAGTGGCTCCTTTATTTTCTATTTTTTAGTTGCTATGTAAGGCTATATAATAGTCCAGTATTTTCAATTTTACTTAATGCAAAAAATCATTCTCCTCCATTTCTTTTGTTCTCTAATTATTCTTCCTTGTTCTTAACATTTGGTATCAGAGCCATTAAAGAGCCTAGTTTATTTAGGAACTCCAGTATTCTTAAACTATGAAAATAGAGGGATCAATTGTGCAACCAACAATTTCAAAGTTTGATGGGCATTATGATTATTAGGCGATGCTTATGGAGGATTTTTTACGTTCCAATGAGTATTAGGGATTGGTGGAGAATGGCATTCCTGTTGTAGCGGAAGATGCAACTGATGCATAGAAAATGAGCATTGAAGATAAAAAACAAAAAGATTTGAAAGCCAAAAACTCTTTGTTTCAGGTTTTGGATCGTACAATTTTAGAGACAATTCTTATCAAGGATACAACAAAGAGCATATGGGATTCCATAAAGTAAAAATATCAAGGTACAACACGAGTTAAACGTGCACACCTGCAAGCTCTTCGCATAGAATTATAAACTCTTCGTTTGGTGAGTAGGGGAATTTGTTAATGAGTTTTTTACTTGAACTCTCATCATAGTCAATAAGATAAAGGCTAATGGTGAGGTTATGGAAGATGGTACTTTGTTCAAAAGATTTTGAGATCCATGACTAGCAAGTGTAATCACGTTGTTTGTAGTATTGAGGAGTCTCGAGATACAAGTATTGTAGCCATTGATGAATTGCAAAGCAACTTTCTTGTACATGAACAACGTATAGGATCTCATAATGAAGAAGAACATGCTTTGAAGATCACTCATAGAGATCATTCTGGTGGCTAGGCTAGAGGTCATGGTGGCTTTAGAGTAAAGGAAGACGATGAGGCAAGCAAAGTTTCGATAGAGCCACAGTAGAATGTTATAGATGTCACAAGCTAGGACATTTTTAATAGGAATGTTTCAATAAAGAAGCGAATTATGCAAATATTTAAGAGAAAATGTTATTGATGACTTTTGTGAATATAGAAACTACTAACAGAGAAGATACTTAGTTCCTTGATTCAGGATGTAGCAATCATATGTGTGGAAATAAAGAATATTTCTCAAATTTTGATGAAAATTCTAAAGATCTGATGAAGCTTGGCAACAACACAAGTATGGTTGTAATTAGAAGGGGTAATGTAAGGCTATAAGTGGATGGAATGGTGCAGGTAATTATAAGGGTGCTCTATGTGTCAGAACTAAAGAATAATTTATTAAGCATCAGACAGTTACAGGAAAAAGGGCTAGCCATTCTGTTTCAACATGACAGATCCAAAGTATATCATTCAGAGAAAGGTTTAATCATGGATACGAAGATGTCTAGGAACAGATGTTCAGATTATATGTAGTTTATTAGTCCACAATGTCCACCTGTTTTAGCACAACTACAAAAGAAAAGGTTCAACTCTAGCATCGTAGATATGGACACTTGAGCTGCAAAGGACTAAAGACACTTCAAGAAAAGAAGATAGTGAGTGTGTTACCAGAATTGAAGTCTCCTTCAAAGTTGTGTAATGATTGTACGGTGGGAAAGCAACAACGAGCCTCATTTCCAAAGAAAAGCACTTGGAGAACAACACAAATCCTTCAGTTAATTCATGCTGACATTTGCGGACCAATCAAGTCCAATTCTAATAGTGGAAAGAGGTACTGATGGAGTTCAAAAATAACTATTATTTCAACAAAGGCAAGCGCACCTATCGAACAGTAGTATAGTTGTGGTGAGTCCGAAATATCGTATCCTCAAGGAACGAGAGTACTAGTATTAACTATCTTTTTATTATCTAGCCTAATAATTAAGGGGATTTATTTTTAATCTAAAATTAACTAACTAATTTAACTAACTATGAACGCGACAGAGAGTGAATTAGGAAAATACTTTTGGACAACTTATATGAGATAGGCAATACCTAAGGAAGAATCCACCTAGACTTCACTTATTACTTTTGATTCATGCGATTTATTCACTTGGCTTAATCCATAGAAATCCTTGAATTATATTAATACCTCTTTCGAGGCTACTAACAAATGACTCTAGGTTGATTAATTGAAATCTCTTTTTAATTAAAACCCCTATTGTCGCATTAAATCGATCTATGGATTCCCTTATTAGGTTTGACCCTAATCCGGAAGATTTCCGTCGCCCTATTTCTAGGGTTGCAATCAACTTCGCTTAATTTTGTTGATCTACTCTTAAACAAGGACTTTTGCCCCACTGAATAAGCACATTCGACTTGAATCAATAACCTGAATGATCAAAACAAGAATAAGAACTCACAATTAAGAATAAGCACAAGTATTTATCTCATAAATCAAATAATAATAAGATCTGTCTTAGGTTTCATCCCCTTAGGTATCTAAGGGATGTAGTTCATACTAATAGAGGGAAACATATCAGAATAGGGAAAACAACAAAACATAAGAAAACCCAAAAACTTCTAAAGAACTTGATGGGAGATCCTCAGTCTTGATGGAGATCCTTCTCCTAAGCTGTTCCCGACAGCTGTCTTGGAGTATTTTCTCCTTCTACTCGGCGTCTATTCGACGTCCTGTCGAACTCTCCCTTTAGGTTGCCCCCTAGGGTGTTTATATAGGCTTCGAGATGCCTTTCTTGGCCCACAAGTATCCTATTCCGAATACAATTCATCCTTATTTTGGCAGGGACACGCTTGTGTGACACGCCCGTGGTCGATAGCCCAGGCCGTGTGCCATCCGGCTTGCCACACATGGCCGTGCGGTCTGCCCGTGTGCAGTGGTCCAGGCCGTGTAGGCCCATTTTGTCCCTTTTTGGTCCGTTTCTCGTTCTTTTCGACTCCCTAAGCTCTCCTGAGTATAAAACATGAAATTAAGAGATTAGGAGCATCAAATTCATCAAATCCAATGGAAAATCATCCAAAATTAGGACAAGCATGGGGTTAAAATATGTGTAAATTATGGTTTATCAAATATACCCACACTTAAGCCTTTGCTTGTCCTCAAGCAAAATCCTCAACTTACAATTAAAATTAACTTCCTTAATTCATAATCCTTATCAATAATGTTTCATCATAATTCATAGATAATTCATACATTGATAATTTAACTAAAAGAGTCATAAAGATTCAAACAATCTAAGTCATAATTTTTTATAGCACGAAAATATAGGTGTTTCCCTTTACCTAAATAATTACCTCTGATTCAAAATTGACAAGAATTGGCATCTTCACTAAAGATTCACTCAAATCACTCAAGGTGTTTTAAGGTTCAAATTAAGCACTCAAAAAGTCGAACATGAAAAGTTAATCCCATAGGCTTGCGTAAAAATCAAATCTCCACCACTATAAAATGAGATGATACACAAATCAAAAGGTCTTAAAAAGGGTTGTACTGGGGCTTAGGTTAAAGGTGTGGATACAGGCAGAATTAGAAGGTTAGAATCGAGATTGAATTAACAAATTACCTAACTAGAAAAAATGAACTAATAATGAATAATTACATTAATAACACGAGCTTTTTCTAAAGATGTGAATTTAATAGTTTCAGCTCATACTCACTAATAATGAATAAATCTTCGGTTTTTTTTTAGAATACAATGATAAGAAAGAACTTTAACAACTAAAATAGAGAACATAGTTAGGCAACTGCTCAAATCAAATCTTGACAAAGGGACGTCAAAAGATTAGGGGAAGTAAAAATTTGATTTTGGGTTAATATTAATGGGTGAGTCAAGAAATGGTTTATTAGGCTAAAAAGGGTTCACTAGGGGTTAATTATGAGGGTAGGCTTTTGGTGGAGTAAGTGGGTTAACTCCTAGATGCCTCTATCATCTCAGTATATCAAATAAAAAATGTGGTCTCGACATGTATAATCGAAGCAAGTTCTAGAATAACAAATCAATGTTGACACAATCATAATCAATAAGGTGAGCAAGAAAAATATATGCTCTAAAAGGCTCAAAGAATCACAAAAATTATGGTTTTTGATGTCAACCTTGCACATTTCAAACTTCAAAGTAATATTTAAGATTAGGGAAACAACCTAAAAATTTTAATTATGGAAAATAGGCTTATCATGCTTGATTCGCTAATATCTTAAGGTTTAAACCATCAATGCACAATTACCTATGACTTAATTCGAAACATATCAATGAAAATCATAAATCAATAGAAGTTTCATTCTAATAGTAAATATGAGAACATTACTTTAAGAACAAGACATAATTCAGGGATTTTCTAGTAATGAAATCAATTACCTCCCCACACTTAAGATGTACATTGTCCTCAATGTACAAAGATGGATAATAACAATATAGTAAGAAATCATAAGAGAGGGAGAGAGGTGAAACTTCCTGAATTATGGATGAAATCCTTAAAGAGATAGGCACAATGGACTAGGTAGAAGTGCACGGTGGATACTAGGGCCGTGGTGTGGTGATTCCCTAATAGCCTTTTGAACCTAAATCAAAGAAATCAAAATATAATAATATAAATTAAAGACAGGAAAGATAAAGGGAAGGAAAATAAAGGAGAAGAGAAAAGAATAAGAAAATATAAATGGACTCAAAGGTCCTTGTCCTGTCGAGTTTATGAAGCGACCGGCATGAACTTATGTAGATCGGTCTCGCATGGGGAGACTGTGCTAGGGTCCTTTCGCTTTTTTGACATGGAGATGGTGGTGTTGAGGAAGAATTAGGGAAAGGGGAAGAGGAAAAATGGAAGGATAAAGGTAATAGAAAGGAAGAGGGGTGTGGTGATTGAAAAAGAATTTGGGGAGAAGGTGAAAAGAAGGGGGGTTTAAATAGAGTCAGGGATCTAGTTGCTGCCCACGCCCGTATGCCATGGGCGTGTTGAGTCACACGATCGTGTTGTGCTTCGTTCGTTTCTCCCACGCCCGTGTAGAGGTCGCCATGCCAATGTTGATAAATTAGTGTTGACCACGGCCGTACCACACGGCTGTGGCATTTTATCGCCGCCCGTGGTTTGGGGATTTTTCGTCCTTGGTTTGTACGACCTCTGCCACACCAGTGTGCAAATCCGTGGTGTCCACATGGCCACATAGCCCAGGCCGTGTGCCATTCGGCTTGCCACACATGGCCGTGCGGTCTGCCCGTGTGCAGTGGTCCAGGCCGTGTAGGCCCATTTTGTCCCTTTTTGGGTCGTTTCTCGTTCTTTTCGACTCCCTAAGCTCTTCTGAGTATAAAATATGAAATTAAGAGATTAGGAGCATCGAATTCATCAAATCCAATGGAAAATCATCCAAAATTAAGACAAGCATGGGGTTAAAATATGTGTAAATTATGGTTTATCAAGTACCTAATCACTTTCATTGATGATTTTAGTAGAAAATTTTGGGTTTATTTTCTCACAGAAAAGGCAGAAGCCTTTGTTGTCTTTAAAAATTTTAAAATTCGTGTTGAAAAATAAACAAATTTGACTATCAAATGTTTTGTGCACTGATCGAGGTGGAGAGTTTACGTCACAAGAGTTCAAAAAATTCTGTGATGATCATGGTATTCAGAGAAAATTGACAGTTGCATATACACTATAACAAAATGGAGTCGCGGAGCGTAAGAATAGGACAATTATGAATATGGTTAGCAGCATGCTCTCAAGAAAGAAAGTTCCGAAAACCTTCTAGCCTGAAGCAGTAAATTGGACTGTCCATGTACTAAATCGAAGCCCAACTCTAGCAGTTAAATATAGAACCCTAGGAGAAGCTTGAAGCAAATTCAAACCTTCAGTTGAGTATTTTTGTGTTTTTGGTTGCATTTCTCATGCTCATATGTTTGATAAGAAGAGAATTAAGTTAGATGATAAAAGCTTACGATGTGTATTGTTAGTTGTAAGTGATGAGTCAAAGCCCTATAGGCTTTATGATCCAAATTCACAGAAAAGTATAATAAGCAGAGATGTTATAATTGAGTGTGAATTAGAATTTGATGATGATGTAAGTAGAACGACTAAAACTGAGCCACAAGAAGAGGGAAGTGGATCTTCTTCAAATTCTTTGATTGCGGATAGCAGTTTAGATAGAGGATGAGATAAGCAACCACCAAGTTGGATGAGGGATTATGAGACTGGATAAGGGCTCTCTAAAGAAAATAATGAAGCTTATTTGGTCATTTCTGTAATTGGTGATCCTATGCATTTTGAAGATGCTATTAAAAGTGAGAAATGAAGGAAAGAAATGGATGTGGAAATGGAAGCAATAGAGAGGAATGACACTAGGAATTGACTGAATTACCTTAAGGAGAAAAGTAGGTAAGGGTAAAATGGGTTTACAAGACTAAATATGATGAGAATGGTGAGGTTGAAAAAAACAAGACAAAGCTTGTCGTAAAGAGGTATGTGCAACATGGAATAGATTACATTAATTTTTTTCACCTGTTGCACGTATGGAAACAGTTCAACTAGTTGTAGCATTTGTAGCTCAAAGAAAGTGGACTATCCATCAGCTAGATGTGAAGTCTTGATTTTTACATGGTGAATTAAATGAGATTGTCTTTGTGGAGCAGCCAAATTGTTACATCCAGAAGGGAAATAAGCAAAAGGCATATAAGCTAAAAAAGGTACTTTATGGGCTTACGCAAGCATCACATGCGTGGTATAGTCGAATGGAAGCTTACTTCATTAAGGAGGGGTTCGAAAAATGCACTTATGAGCATACTTTGTTCATTAAAATGTGAGATAGTAAAGTGATAATTGTTAGTGTATATGTTGATGATTTTTTTGTTTCTGGTAATGATGAGTTCATGATTAATGAGTTCAAAGATTCAATGAAACATGAGTTTGACATGACAAATCTTGGGAGGATGTGGTATTTCTTTGGTCTTGAAGTTCTTTAGAAAACTAATGGCGTATTTGTTAGTCAATTTAAGCATGCATTAGAGGTGCTGAAGCAATTTGGAATGGATAAAAGTAACTTGGTTCAAAATCCAATTGTCACTGGGTTCAAGCTTGCAAATGATGAAGAGTTAAAGTGGATAAGACTTATTATAAGCAAGTCATGGGTAGTCTTATGTATCTTACGGCAACACGACCTAACATGATATTTTTTGTAAGTCTTTTAAGTAGATATAGGGAAATCCTACTGAGATGCATTTGTATGTGGCAAAACAAGCATTGAGATATTTGAAGGGTACAACTGAGTTTGGGATCTTTTATAAGAATGGAGGAGATGAAAGAGTTATTTCTTACACATATAGTGACTATGCTGGAGACGTAGAAGATAGGAAGAGCATTTCATGATATGTATTTGTTCTATGTACAGGGGCAGTATCATAGGCTTCTAAGAAGAAACCAATTGTGAGTTTATCTTCTACAGAGGCTGAATTCATTGCTGCTGCATCATGTGCATGTCAGATAGCATGGTTGAGAAGAGTATTAGAAATGTTGGTTCAAAATCAAGAAGAAGCAAGAACTGTTTTCTATGATAGTAGCTCAGTAATTAAACTATCAAAGAATCCAAAAATGTATGGTCGTACTAAAAATATAAATGTGCGTTTTTACATTCTTTAAGAGTTGACAAAGGATAGAAGTGGAGCTAATTCATTGTGGTTCACAAGATCAATTGGCAGATGTGATAACTAAAGCTCTCAAGTTGGATCAGTTCTTGAAGTCAATTGGCAGATGTGATAACTAAAGCTCTCAAGTTGGATCAGTTCTCAAAGTTACGAAAGCTTTTGGGAGTTTGTGTTGTTACTGATATAAACTGAATGTGTCAAAACCATTTTTTGTTTGGAAAATGGGCCGACTTTAAAAAGGAAAATGGAGTCTCCACCAATCTTTTTTGAAGTTTGATTGGGTCACCTTATAAAACATTTGGTCTACGAATTTTAAGAAAACGGGTCCGGGAGTCGGTTACGCACGAGGAAGGATTAGTACCCTCGCAATGCCCAAAATTGGTACCTTATTGATTGATTAATGTCCTAATATCGAAAATTGGAAGAGATTTTAAAATATGAATCCTTTAGAAAATGTTTGGATAATTCGAATTAGATATCGAAATTCTCATGTACCGAAAGAATGAAATATCACATCCAGCACGTTAGGATATGATATTTCAAACCCTAGACACCAAGATCATTTCATGATTTCCAAAATTCATGCATTGCAATTTTAAAAAGGGTATTCTGTTATTTGGCCAAACGAAAAAACCGAAACCCAACACGTTTGGGCACGATTCCTCGAATTTCCAAACATGAAATATTGCTTTATTTTTGAAGTTGAGAAAACACGGTCAAAATCTTAAAAGGATATTTAGTCCTTTAGACGAACAGAAAATCGAAACCCAGCACGTTAGGACACGATTTTCTGAACTTCCAAGCACAAAATATTACCTTTGTGAAACCCTTTTTTATGAATTTGGGTAAAAAAAGTAAATAAAAGCAAAAATAAAAATACGTTAAAATATAATTCAAAATCATCGATCTACATGAAATGATAGGAACATGAATAAATAAATCATAATAGTAAAAAAAAATAGCAATAATAAAAATAGCAACGATGATGTTGATAATAAAAATAATAATGAGAATGATAAATATAATTATAATAATAATATGTGTATATATAAAAAATAGTGACAAATAAAAAATGATAATAATTCTAATGAATATAATAATAATTATAAAATTAAAAAGATATGGTAGTAGTAATATTAAAATAATAATTACAATAAAAAATAATAATGATACTAAATTAGTAATAATAATATTAATAGTAATGAAAATAATAATAAAAGTGATAGTAAAAATAAAAATAGTATTAATAATCAAAAGAAAATAACTGATAATAATAATAATAATAATAATAATAATAATAATAATAATAATAATAATAATAATAATAATAAGATAAAGGTAATAATATAGATATTAAATAACAATGATACTAACTATTATAATAATAATAATAATAATAATAATAATAATAATAATAATAATAATAATGAAGACAATAATAAAATATAATAATGGCAATATATAAAAATAGTAAAATGATAGTAGTGACATTAAAGTTGATAAATAGTAATGATAATATTAATAATGTTAATACTAATAATATTAAAAATAATGGGCTAATGACAGTAATATAAAAAACAATAAAAAAAACTAAAATGAAATCGAAATAAAAATGAAGGGAAAAATTAAAAAGAAATAAAAACATAATTGGACTAAATTAAATTTAAAAATGAAATTTCGGGCCGAAATTAAAAATAAAAATAACTTTAATTGTAAAATCATAAAAAACAGAGGGGCTAAAGGCGCAATTAGCCCCTCTCTGGAAAACATGCGGATCCCCTGGGTTGGGTCAGGCGCGCACACTGGCTAGGCTGAAACGGCGCCGTTTTGGCTGTGTTGGGAAAGGGACAAAATGGCAACGTTTTAAGCTGCTATATAATCCAATTTTTCCCCAAAAATTTCATTTTATCACTTCTTCCCAAAAAAAAACTCTTTTCCCTCTCAACTCTCCCTCTCTCTCAAAGCATCCGGCCAAAGCCTCTGACGCGACCACCGTCGCTCGCCGCCGACCGCCGTCGCCGGACGGCGGCACCGAAGGTAAAAATTTCCCCCTTTTTATTATTTTTAATATGTAATATATGTAAATAATTTTATAAAAAACAATAATAAAAATTTTCGAAAATGAAAAAAAAAAAAGAACAGAACTCAAAGACTGTTGCTCGATTGTTTGTTTTCTATTCTTTAGGTACTTGCTGTTGTTTTTTTTTTTTTTGAGTAAAATATGTTTGAATCTCTCCTTGTATTGATTTTGTGTGTATATTTCAAAAGAAAATCCCCCTTTCTACATCGTTTTTCTTTTGGCTTTATAGCCTATTTTTACAAATGATTCTCCTATTTTGTAGGTGCGTGATGGAGAGGGGCTCTTCACACGGGCGTGGTGAAGGTGCGCACGATGCAGAGTGCGTGGGGGCTGCTGGCGCGCGGGGGGGTGGTTGTTGGACGTGCGGCACTGGGACTGTTAGGGTTTCACTTTTGTTTAGGTAGTGGGCTGATTTGTTTTGGGTTGAGTTTATTTTTAGGTTTGTTTTTGGGGTCGGGTAAAAAAAAATTGGGCCCTACAGCTGCCCCTCTTTGCTCATTGACGTGTAACGGGAATGAAGCAAAGACTTTAAAAGGGCCAATTTTGCCTCTTCCTGCTGAGTCCTAACTTCTTGATGCTTCCTTTCTTCAGGTAGCCTCGTTTTAACCCACTACATCTCCAGGGGTATAGGAGTTTTATTTTAATCTGCTCCGCTACTACTTATGATTTGTAGCCTGTTTCCCTACTGCTTAGGGGGATAAGGCCCACTGTCTTCAACCTACTTCATTACTGCTTAGGGAGATAGGGTGGTTTGTCATTTTCCAGCCTGTTGTCCTACTACTTAGGGGGTTAAGGCTCATTGTCTTCGATCTGCTCCACTACTACTTAAGGAGATAAGATATGTAATTTTCAGCTTGTTACCCTACTGCTTAGGGGGTTAAGGCTCATTGTCTTCGATCTGCTCCTTACTGCTTAAGGAGATAAGATCTGTAATTCCAGCCTGTTACCCTACTACTTAGGGGGTTAAGGCTCACCGTCTTCGATCTACTCCCCTACTGCTTAGGGAGATAAGATCTGCAATTTTCAGCCTGTTACCCTACTGCTTAGAGGGTTAAGGCTCACCGTCTTCGATCTGCTCCCCTACTGCTTAGGAGATAAGATCTGTAATTTTCAGCCTGTTACCCTACTGCTTAGAGGGTTAAGGCTATTGGCCTTAATCCACTCCATTGCCGATACATGGAGATAAGATTTGCCATTTCGATCTGTCCCCCTGCTATCTTGAGGAGACAAAATCTATAATCTTCGGTCTGCTCCATTGTCGATACATGGAGATAAGACTTGCTGTGTAAAATCTACTCCCCTGCTACATCGGGAAGATAAGATTCGCCATCTTCGATCTGCCCCACCGCTATCTCGAGGGGGCAGAATCTGCAATTTTTAGTCTGCTCCCTTGCTACATCAGGAACATAAGGCCAGTGGCTAAAATCTACTCCCCTGCTACATCGGGATAAGATTCGCCAAAATCTGTAATTCTAATCAATTTTGCTACATTGTCCTCTGGGGAACCTACCTGTAGAATTGATTTCATGGGGTATATGCTTATGCCAAATGATTAGGATGTCATGATTGAAAAATACTCCTAACCAATGTATTATGAATGAATGCAAAATGTCATGAGAATGATTTAATTTTTAACATTTGGGATATCATTGCTTGCTGTTTGTTAGGGTGACATCCCCGATGTATGTCTTCTTGTTCCGCTGATACTTTCAACAGAGAAATCTAAAGAGGTAGTCATTGCTTGGAACCTTACTTCTCAAGCGTTCCCAGCCCTTTAAGCTTGGTGAGTTCTAAATAATTGACCTGCTTCGGACTCTTGCATTATTTAGAGACTCTCAAAGTAATATGCAAAACTTTTTTTGTGAACGCATTATTAGTTCATTAATCATTATTTCAATATGAAATGCTTGAAAAATATTATAGAAATGAATAAAACTGAAATTTATTTGGGACAAAACCCGTGAAGAATGGATTGAGCAAAGGAAACAAATATTGCTAAGGTACAAAAATGAGCAGGGGTGGAATTGATGCCCCAAATATCCTAGCCTGAGCTTCTTTGTACGAATTTCTTGAAGACCATTCTGAGTTCAACATGTGTCTAGGAGATCTATAGTACTTTGTCAATGCCCCGGAGATGTAGCATATCTCCTCATTGTTAACTCAGGTATAGGATGGCTACCGCATGCCCCATTTCTCCTCAAAAATTTGAATTGCCCTTTACGGGTTTTCAATTCAAAACTCCTTTGGTCTCAAAGTGCCCTTTGCGGGTTTTCACCTTGGCCTCTCCGTTGTTTTTTTTTTTTTTGAACTCAAGACGCCCTTTGCGGGTTTTCGACTTGGCCCATTTTCCTTATTAAGCGAAGTACTTCTTGACGGAGTCCGCATTAACTGGGTTTGGTTGACTTTTGCCGTCCATCTCAGCTAGTATCAATGCCCCTCCAGAAAAGGCCTTCTTTATGACCTAAGGTCCCTCCCAATTAGGCATCCACTTTCCTCTAAAGTCCTTTTACATCAGGAGGACCTTTTTCAATACCAAGTTTCCTTCATGGAGTACTTTAGGGTGGAGTTTTTTGTTGTAAGCCCGCATCATTCGTTTCTGGTACATTTGACCATGACGGATGGCTCTTAACCTTTTTTCCTCAATTAGATTCAGGTGATCATATCGAGATTGGATCCACTCTGCTTCATCCAACTTCAACTCTGATAAAACCCGGAGAGAAGGAATTTCAACTTCAATGGGCAAAACTGCCTCCACCCCATAAACCAATGAGAAAGGTGTTGCCTCGGTGGAGGTTCTAACAGATGTTCGATAGGCATAGAGGGCAAGCGGTAACTTTTCATGCCAATCCTTGTAGGTCTTAGTCATTTTCCTCACAATTTTCTTGATATTTTTATTAGCTGCCTTAACAGCGCCATTCATTTCCGGGCGGTATGGTGACGAGTTGTGGTGCTTAATTTTGAACTGACTGCAGACTTCTGCTATCGCACTATTAATTAGGTTCAACGCGTTGTCCGATACAATCCTTTCCGGCATACCATAGTGACATATGATCTCCCTCTTCAAAAACTTGCTAAATGCTGTCTTCGTGACATTGGCATATGAAGCTGCTTCTACCCATTTGGTGAAGTAATAGATGACCACGAAAATGAATCGATGTCTATTAGAAGCCTTCAATGAAATCAGTCCAATGACGTCCATGCCCCACATTGAGAAAGGCCACGGAGAAGTCACAACATGAAGAGGTGAAGGAGGCACATGGATTTTGTCTCCATAAATTTGGCACTTATGGCATTTCTTGGCGTAACGAATGCAATCTCCCTCCATCGTGGACCAGTAATACCTGAATCTCATGATCTGTCTGGCCATTGTAAACCCATTGGCATGGGTCCCGCAGACACCTTATGGACTTCCTCCAGGATTTTCTTAGCCTCAACAACATCAACGCATCTTAACAGCACCCGATCCTTCCTCTGTTTATATAGGACCCCTCCGTCTAAAAAATAGTCACTGGCAAGTCTTCTCAAGATTCTTCTATCATTTTCAGTTGCTTGATCAAGGTATTCACGGTTCTTCACATATCGCAGAATGTCATGATACCAAGGATGACCATCTTTCTCCTCCGCGACATCGATATTACAGCAGTGAGCCGGAGCCTCATAGATACTCATTTGGATAGGCTTCATACCTTCCTACTCGTTTACTATGATCATAGAAGCTAATGTGGCCAAGGCATCAGCCATCTGATTTTCATCACGCGGGAGGTAAAAGAAGGTGATATTATCAAACTCCTCAATTAACTCCAACACTAATTTTTATAAGTAATCAATTTGGAATCTCTCGTTTCCCATTCTCCTTTGAGCTGCTCGAATTCCCATGATACATGCTTCGTATTCTGCCATATTGTTTGTGGAGTCAAAATCCAACTTGCAAGTGAATAGATAATGATCCCCGCTTGGGGACATCAGGACTGCCCCAACTTCATTACCAACAGCATTTGACGCTCCGTCGAAGTTCAATTTCCAAGGAGGATCTTCTAGGGTGTCTTCCTCAGTCACTACTACAAACTTCAGATCTTCGTTGGGAAAATCAAAGTTCAAGGGCTCGTAATCTTCTAGCACTCTGCTGGCTAGAAAATCTGCCATTGCACTCCCCTTCACAGCCTTTTGGTTCACATAGACTATGTTGAATTCGGAGAACAAAATTTGCCATCGGGCCATTCTTCCATTCAGGGCGGTTGACTCCATCATGTACTTAAGAGGGTCTAGTTTCGAGATTAACCAAGTCGTATGGTACAACATGTACTGCCTCAACCTTCGAGTTGTCCAAACCAAGGCGCAACATAATTTCTCAATTGACGAGTATCTCATTTCACACTTAGTAAATTTCTTACTGAGGTAATATATCGCCTTTTCTTTCTTTCCTGTCTCATCATGTTGGCCAAGCACACACCCTATTGAGTTATCGAATACCGCCAAATACAGAATCAATGGTCTCTCAGGACTGGGTGGCATTAGTACTAGAGTATTAAACAAGTACTGCTTAATTCTGTCAAAAGCCTTCTGGCATTCATCATCCCAAATACCTGGATTGTGCTTCTTAAGAAGACGAAATATGGGGTCACACTTCTCAGTCAATTGCGAAATGAACCGAGCAATATAATTTAGTCTTCCTAGAAAGCCTCGGACTTCCTTCGGAGTGCATGGCGAAGGCAATTCTTGTACAGCCTTGACTTTATCCGGGTCGACCTCAATTCCCTTTTCACTGACCATGAAACCAAGCAATTTTCCTGACCTAGCCCCGAAAGTACACTTGGTTGGATTGAGCTTCAGCTGAAATTTCCTCAACCTCAAGAATAGTTTCCTCAAAACTTGTATATGCTCATTTTCTGTTTGGGATTTCGCGATCATGTCGTCGACGTAGACCTCGATCTCCTTGTGCATCATGTCGTGAAACAAGGTTACCATGGCTCTTTGGTATGTTGCTCTCGCATTCTTTAACCCAAATGGCATCACTTTGTAACAAAAAGTACCCCACAAGGAGAACAATGAATAACCCGCCGTGTTATCCACCAAAGTGTCGATGTGAGACAGTGGGAAGTTGTCCTTTGGGCTGGCCTTGTTTAAGTCTCTATAATCTACACACATTCGTACTTTCCCGTCTTTCTTAGGAACAGTGAAGACATTGGCTACCCATTCTGAGTAATTCACCACTTGTAAGAACCCAGCATCAAATTGCTTCTTGACCTCTTCTCTTATTTTTACTGCCACATTAGGTCTCATCCTTCGGAGCTTCTGTTGGACCGGCTTGTATTCTTCTTTTATAGGGATACGATGTACAGCAACATCGGCGCTCAACCCAGGCATGTCTTGGTATGACCATGCGAAGACATCATTGAACTCTAGCAGAAGTCTAACGAGATCCTGCCTTGTTTCCTTGGTTATACAGGTTCCAATTTTCACCTTTTTCCCCTCTTCCAGAATCACATTCTCAATTGTTTCTTTTTGAGGTAGAATCAACTTCTCTTCCCGCTCTACCATCCTTAACCAATCCGGGGATAAACTAAAATCTTCGTCATCTGCAAAATCCCGAGATCCCTCTAGGCACATGTCTCGTTCACAAGGGAGTTCTGAGTCCATAGTAGTGTTGCTCATGACATCGATATCTGGGGACCTATTGTAGGTATGAAAGAATATTCAAAGAATGAATCTAAGAGTGGCTTATTTTTATGACATGATTATGAATGGAATGAGAGAATAAAAAATATTTTCCTGATATGTAACACAAAAATGCATTTTTTATTGAAAGTAAAGATGTTTGAACATGAGCCTATTTCACAAAAGATTCTTATTGTTTCTAGGCTTAAAACAACAAGTGTGTTTTGAACATTACTGTGTTAGCTCTAAAAACTACAGGAATTTCCTCCTCAGTCCAGTTGTTCAAAACACTCCCAGGCTCATAGGGGTGAATGCCCGCTAAGTTTCCTTCCTTCGGTCCCTCTTCAGATACGGCGTTGATGCTCTTCATCATATCTTTAGTCGCTTCTTTATTCGTGCTCCCCTGTCCCGGATGGATAACTCCTCCTGGCATGAATGTATGGGATATATGGGGAAAGTCATTGATCCCCATTTGACCTCAGCCCCACTCAATCGTGCCCTTCGTCTCTCATGCTTCCTCTCCAGTTCCTCCTTTCTCCATTTGGCGTCTGGCCTATGCCCCAAGCCAAAACAATCGCGCTTGTCCACCAAACTAGGCACTTCGACCCGTCTATGGAGGTATGATCGCTGAAATCAGAGCTTTAAAATTTATAAAACGAATGGTCAAACCTGGAAACTAACTCTGACAACGATTAAAGGCAAGTGTACCTATCGATCAGTAGTATAGCTTAGGCAAGACCAGATTGTCGAACCCAAAGGAACTAAAAGTACTAATACTAACTTTCTTTTTATTATTTAGCCTAAAAATAAAGTGAAGTTGCTTTAATCTAAATTAACGACTACTAAGCTAAAAGACACAAGACAAAAAGAACGAATTGGAAGATAACTTGAAGGAAAACTCAGTTGATTACGACGATACCCTCAGGAAGAATTCACCTAGACTTCTCTTGTTACCTATCACTGAACCATATGATTTCTTTACTTAGCTTGATCCGTGAGACTCCCTAACGTATATTAAACCCTTTCTCAAGGCGAATAACGTCTAACACTAGGTTAATTAGTGGAACTTCCGTTCGCTTATAATAACCCCCTAGAATAGTAGTAAATCGATCTATGGACTCCCATATTAGGTTTCACCCTAATCCGGCAAAATCTCGTAACCCTATCTCTAGGCGTTCGATCAACTCCGCTTAATTATGCTAGATCTACTCTTAGGCAGGGTCTATTCCTCCTCTACCTAAGCACATCAGATTTGGATTAAGCAACATAATTAAGAACAAACTAAGTAATTATCATATAATTTAGAAATCAAATAACAAAATTCATCTAGGTTTCATCCCTTTCAAGTATCTGAAGGGTTTAGTTCATGACAAATAAAGAAAACATCTCAAGAGAAAAGATAAAATAAAATATAAGAAATCCCTAGAACTCCCTAAAGGAATTGAAAGAGAAATCCGCCGTCTTGAGTATAACTTCGACTTCTTGGGATGGATCAACTGGCTATCTTCGAGTGATTCCCTCAACTCTGACCTTCTCGGCTTGGCTCTTTGGCCTAGCTTTGATGCCTTTTCAAAGGTGGCACTTGAGGGATATATATAGGCTCTTGGAATGCGATTCTTTCTCCCTAATTATCCTTTTTTGACTGAAATTACTCTTTCCAGCGGCAGAGGCACGGCCATGTCACACGCCCGTGTGGATCGACTTCAAGCCGTGTTCGGATTTCTAACTTGTAGCACGACCGTGTAAATCGGGATTGAGGCCGTGTTCTAGATGCTCGTCAAGGCATGGCCATGTGGACTTTGGGCCAGGCCGTGTGGATTTCGTGATATGGCCCATTTAATCCGTTTTGGGCCCGTTTTAAGTTCTTTTCATCCTTGGGTGCTTTCCTGGGTATAAGACATGAAAAGAAAGGATTAAGAGCACCTTTTTACATAAACTGAGGGACAAATCATCCAAAAGTAAGCTAAATGTGGGATTAAAATATGTTATAATTACGGTTTATCAAGGTATTTTTTGAGTCCCCTCCCAAGCAATGCTCCTTTTCCTACCATCAGTCGCAGACTCATCCACATAACTTCGGATATTTTTGGCACTGGGACCTTGCCTCCTTCGATGGTGAAAGTTGCATTTATGAACTCTAATGACCGGAAGGAACACTCAATTGCTTCAATATTATTTTCTATGTACGGTGCATCACTGGTAACGGATGCAATAATATCCTCCTCGACATTTACAGTTATCAGCCGACCCTCCGTCACCAATTTTAGCTTTTGGTACAATGATGATGGTACCACTCCCGTCAATTGAACCCAGGGCCTCCCCAATAAACCATTATAAGAGGGCCTAATGTCCATGACAAGGAAGTTTACCTTGTACGTATTTGGTCCGATCAGAAAGGGTATCTCAATCCTTCCCATTACTTTCCTTTCAGTGCCATCGAATGCTCTCACTATGTTCTGGCATACTTTCATATGAGAGGCAACCTGTTCAATATAGATAGGGGCAAGACATTCAGTGTCGATCCATTGTCAATTAATACTCCCGGTAGCGTATTCCCTTTGCATCAGGTAGTGATATGCAGAGCCTTGGTGGATCACATGCCCCCTGGTGGTATTTCATCGTCACTGAAAGAGATGAAATTGTCTGCGCTTATGTTGCTAACAAGGCGGTCTAGCTTGTTTATCGAAATGTCATCAGTGACATAGGTTTCGTTCAACACCTTCATTAGCGCGCTACGGTGCACCTCCGAGTTTAAAAGTAAAGCCAGTACCGATATGCATACTGGTTGCTTGTGCAATTGTTCTACAACACTGTACTCACTGTGCTTTAGGGACTCCAAAAACTCATTGGCTTCATTCTCAGTTACCGGTTCATTAACCAGAGGTTCCATCCTCTCTTCCCCCTGTTCAATCATCAGGGACTTTCTTTTTCCAGGTTCGACTTTCGTATTTGGCATGTTGACCAGACTCTCCTTTCCCGAGCATTGCACATTACAGCTGTAATTCCAAGGCACCCTTTTGCTATCCTTATAAGGAAAAGCCATGGGTTTCTGAATTACCATTTTTGGTGCCACTCTCGCTCATGTTTCATCGATTTTCGGTCTTGTGATGATCACTACTGGGTGATTGACCTTAAAGACCTTCTCTGTTGACTTTCCTTCTGTGGTGCACACGTCCTCTCCTGCAGTAGAGTCAAAGAACTCCAGTTCCTTATTATCCATTAACCCTTGCACTAGGGCCCTGAATTCGCTGCATCATTGGATCTCATGGTCCTCCTTATTATGGAACTCACAGTAGTTCCTCGTATTTCGGGGTTTGCTCCCCAACTCTTGTGGAACTAACCCTCCTTCCCATATTTCCTTCCAAACATCCCTCAATGGGGTTCTTACATCAGCAATATTTCATTTGACTCTCCTTCCCATGTTCTCGACTATCGCGTTTACCCCTTTATCAGTATGATTGGGTAACGGATTTCCTACACCAGGCGCGTCTTCGAATTTCACAACATCCGCTTTAATAAGCCTTTCGACTAACCTTTTGAATGAGGTGCAGTTTTCTATCGAGTGCCCTACTATTCTCGCATGGTATTCACACTGAGCGTTTGTGTCATACCACTTAGGATATGGGGTTGTAACGGTTTCAAGTAGACAGGGGCTACAACGTTGATGCGTCGTTGAAAGCACCAAAAATAACCTATTCCCTGTAAAACAGCAAAAATAACAATAAAGGGGAAGTAGGGTCGAATCCCAGGGACCGGATTGTACGAATGCTCGTTTCTTGAAATCCTGGACAATTTCTTGGCCAAGAAAACCTGCGTTCCTGAAAAATAAAAAAATAGAATTAAAAGGTTTGATCTGGAAACGAAAATAAAATAAAAACAGAATTGAGAAGTCGAATTGGAATTGCGAAAATTAAAAATAGGAAATAGAGTTGAGATAAGGAAATTCTTATTGGGAGATACCAGCCTCCAGTTGCCTCGATCCACCTTGGGTTTAATCCTTGGCTTTTAGATGATCCTTCTCAAACCGAATAAGCCAGTTATAGTGGAACAGGACGCCTACGACCACCAGCTCCAAGAATTTAGACTTCGATTTAGTGGAACCTGACTCTAGCCAACAATCGCTCTTGTGGGATCATCTTATGCTAGATCAACGTTTCTCAATGGCGAATCCCACACCATTTTGTCTCTTGGGCTCGCCAACCTCTGACGCAGTATGTAACAGTCCGGTTTATACCCTAGTCAGAAAAGTGGTTTCGAGACCACGAATCCGAGTCTGAATAATATTTTAATATTATTTTATGTGTCGTTGATATGTGAATTAGCATGTGTTAAATTCCCGTAAGCTAATTTGACTGTCTGTGTGTTTAATTTGACAAAAGGATTAAATTGCATTAAATGTGAAAGTTGCTTGCTATTTATTAAAGTACCTATGTGTTGTGGCTTTTTGAAGTTATGGCCTTAAGTGGCAATTGAACCACTATTTAGTTAGTGGGTGGTTTTGGTCAAAAATGACCTTGTTAATTATGTTATAAAATTTTTGTTTTAAAAGGCTAGAATAGGAATTATGTTATTAAGATATTTTTAATGAAATAAAGCATGGAAATAGACATATTCTCATCCATCTTTCCACCGAATTTGGGAAAGAAAAGAAAGAACAAAAGCTTTCAAATTTTTGGTTATTACAAGCTTAAATCCAAGGTTAGTTTTAATCTGTTTTCGATAATTTTTACGTTTTTGCAATTGTTGCTTTGAGAGCTACAAAACCCATGTTTTAATTTCATGAATTGATGATGTTTGTGTGAGATGCCATTGATGATATGTCAAGCTTTTTAATGATTTTTGGTGTTAAATGAAAGATAGGAGTTAGACGAACATACTTTGTTCTTGAAGTTTTGATAAATTTAGCTAAATAGGGCTAAATTGTGAAAATATTATTTTGGAGGACTAAGTTATGAATTTGATGGAAAATATGGACTTGTGTGAGATGTATATCCATTCGGCTAAGCATGTGTATGTATGGATTTTGTGAATTTGATATTTTGAGAAAAATGGACTAAATTGATAAAATGTGCAAATATGAGGGTTAATTTGTAAATAGCCCAAAATATGTGTGTATGGATTGAATTGAATGAATTTATGAATAAAAGGATTAATTCTGAATATGTTTAGATCAAGAACCGAAGGAAACGGACTTAGATCGTGGGAAAGCGAAAGTAACCGAGTAGCCGTTTTTATTCCGATAAGCCGAATCCAAGGTAAGTCATTTTGCTAATAAATGTAATTGTTTTGAATTGAGTTTATTTACATGACTATCAATAATAACGACTGCATTTGTGATGATATGTATATGAATTCTGAGATAAGATCGACTTAGTGATAAGTTGAAGAAGTTTTATATGAACTTAGGAATACAAAGGTATCTGTTCTGTTTTATTATGTAAGACATTGTCTGAGACGTAGGCATCGTTGTCTGATTATATGTAAGACCTTGTCTGGAACATAGGCATCGTTATCTGATTATATGTAAGACCTCGTCTGAGACGTAGGCATCGTTATCTGATTATATGTAAGACCTCGTCTGAGACGTAAGCATCGTTGTCTGATTATATGTAAGATCTCGTCTAGAACGTAGGCATCGTTATCTGATTATAAGTAAGACATCGTCTGGGATGTAGGCATCGTTAACTGATTATATGTAAGACCTCGTCTGGGACGTAGGCATCGTTATCTAATTATATGTAAGACCTCGTCTGGGACGTAGGCATCGTTATCTGATTATATGTAAGACCTCATCTGGGACGTAGGCATCGTTATCTGATTATATGTAAGACCTCGTCTGGAACGTAGGCATCGTTTTCTGATTATATGCAAGACCACGTCTGGGACATTGGCAACGATATGAGCTTTTCGTGTAAGACCATATCTAGGACATCGGCATCATATCTGAATACGAATAAGACCCTGTCGGAGACAGTGGCATTAATATCTGAATACAAATAAGACCCTGTCCTGTCGGGGATAGTGGCATTAATATCTAAATACGAATACAACCCTGTCGGGGACAGTGGCATCGATATCTGATTATGTGTAAGACCTTGTCTGGGACATCAGCGTCGTATTTATTCGTATAAGACCCTATCTAGGACAATGGCACCGATATTTAATTTCAATTAAGACCACGTCTGGGACGTTGGCATTGTATAATTATTCCGAGCACTCTTCCTATTCTATTAGATTACAAACGATTCTATTGTCAAGTTCAAGAAACAAGGAATGTGTAAATTATATATTTAATTCAGGTAAATTTGATAAGTACACCTTGTGTGTATAAGAAGGTAAGTAATTCCTTAAACTTGCCTAGATGAAATATGTATTTGAATATGGGATTTGCAAATATGTTATATGTATCGAAAATCTATGAACTAATAAAGTGTGTACTAATATGCAATTTTGAATAATGAAAGACCTAAGTGAATGTACTAAGAAGAATTATGATGGTGAAATTGAGCCATTAGTGAATTTAGATTGATTTTATGATTTGAGTGTTTATATGCTAAGTTTATTGGTATTATGACTTACTAAGTTATTGGAAAGCTTACTTTGTGTGTGTTTTCTCTATTTTATAGGTCGTCATAGCTACTGTAGGCTCGGGACCGTCAAGGATCATCATCACACTTCTAAACTCTTTTGGTACCCTTTTTGAAAATGTATTTAGCTAATTATGGCATGTATAGGCTAGATATGTGTATATGATTTTGAATTAAACTTAGTCATGTGTTTGACAAGTTTTGAGTTGATAAATGCTTGAATGAATAAGCTTTATGATACAAATTTGGATATGGGTTGATGCATATGAAATGGTTAAGTTTTGTTTAAACAATGGATGATTTTGATTGTGTATGAATTAAGTGTTTTTGGTGTGTTTTAATAGCCTAAAAATGGTGAAAATAGCAGTTTTCACACGGCCTAAACACCTGGGCGTGTGCCCAGGCCGTGTGGCAAAGTCAGTAGCTAAGAAAATCGCCCACGGGCTAGTTCCACGGTCGTGTGTAGCAAGTCAGAATCTGCCCACGGGCTGCCCACGGCCATGTGAATTTCCCCACGGGCAGGCCACACGGGCATGTCCCAAACCACACGACCATGTGCCCCTATTTTCAAGAAAAAGTTTCTAAAGTTTCTATTTTAGTCCCAAATCATTTCCTAATCATATTTTGGGCCTCGTAGGGCCATATTAGGGTCGTAAAGATGAAATTTGAAAATTTTTAAATTGTGCCTAAGGATTATGTCCCAGTTTACACGTTTATTTTTGTTGAACTCCGGTAATACCTCATAACCCTGTTTCGACGATAGTTTAGGGTTAAGGGGTGTTACACAGTAAGCTAACGAACCGACTGTGCAACCTTCTCAAAATATACAAAGCCGCCGTTCCTTGCACACGTTGAAAAGATCACTTTTTAAGGGACATGGATAGAAGCGTCAGCCCCGTAATGCGGAGAAACGATGAATACCCTGTTGAGAAGGCTAAGTATGGATTCCAAACCTCAAGAACCCTTTTTGGGAATTTTCGACAACCTTCGGCTAGATGGGTTTTAGTGGCTCATAGTTGTGGTGGAAAACAAAATAAATATATAATAAAATTGGAGATTTTATTAAAAGGAAATATGAAAAGAACAAAAGACTTTTGGGGAGAGAGTGTTTTTCAGAAAAAGAAGCAGCCTCAATTTGAGTCACCTCACCCCCTATTTATAGTGCTAGGGGAGATAGTCTAATCCTACTTAAACTCCCAAAAGATAAATACATTTAATTGAAAATAAATAAAGATAAAATCCTAAAATTAAATAATCTCTAATAATTATCTTAATATTAATTATCCTAATATAATCAAAATAGAGTCTAATAGAATAAAATCTCTTCTTTTTGCATTTCAACCCTTGTGTCCTCCATGCTTGCACTTTTGGCACCAACTTTTCCCTGTGTCGCACATTGACCCATTTTGATCGTGTCTGTCGAGTCTTAAAATTTATAAAAAGAATGATCGAACCTAGGAACTAACTCTTACAACAATTTTTAAGGCAAGCGCACCTATCGAATAGTAGTATAGTTTAGGCAAGACGGAATCTCGAACCCCAAAGGAACCAAAAGTACTAATACTAACTTTCTTTCTATTATTTAGCCTAAGAATTAAGGGATTATTTATCTAATCTATATTAATTAACTACTAAACTAAAGATGCAAAGACAAAGAGAAAGAATTTGGGAAAATAACTTGAGAGAAACCAATTGATTAAGATGACACCCAAGGAAAAATCCACCTAGACTTCACTTGTTATTTAATTCTGAACCAGACGATTTGTTTATTTGACTTGATCCGTAAGATTCCCTAATGTATATTAAACTCTCTCTCAAAGCGAATAACGTCTAACCCTAGGTTGATTAATTGAAATCTCTTTCTAATTAAAACCCCTAGAATCGCATTAACTCGATCTATGGACTCCCATATTAGGTTCCACCCTAATCCGACAAAATCTCATCACCCTATCTCTAGGCGCGCGATCAACTCCGCTTAATTATGCTAGATCTACTCTTAGGCAGGGACTTTTGCTCCTCCACCTAAGCACATCATACTTGAATTAATATCCCGAAAATATCAACACAAGAATTAAGAACACATAATTAAGAACAAGTCAAATATTTATCATATAGTTCAGCAAACGATAACAAGACTCATCTTAGGTTTCATCCCCTCAGGTATCTGAGGGTTTAGTTCATAACAATAGAAGAAAACATCTCAAAAGAAAAGATAAAACAAAACATAAGAAATCCCTAAAACCCCATTGAAGGAGAGATCCTCCGTCTTGAGTATAATTTCGGCTTCTTGAGATGGATCAACTGGCTATCTTCGAGTGATTCTCCACAAATCTGACCTTTCTGGCTCGGCTCCTTAGCCTAGCTAACCGCCTCCTTCTAGGTTATACTTAGGGTGTTTATATAGGCTTTATAGGTTTCTTTGCCCCTAAGTATCCTTTTCCAAGTGAAATTGCTCTTTTCCACAATAAGGACACGGCCATGGCACATGCCCGTGTGAGTCGTCTTTCGGCCGTGTTCAGACTTTTAATGAGGCACGGCCGTGTGGTCTTCGGCCCAGGTCGTGTCGATTTCTATTTTGGCCCAATTTGGTCCGTTTTAAGCCCGTTTCTCATTCTTTTCATCCTCGGGTGCTTTCCTAAGTATAAAACATGAAAAGAAAGGATTAAGAGCACCTTTTACATAAATCAAAGGATAAATCATCCAAAAGCATGCTAAATGTGGGCTTAAAATATGTTACTTTTACGGTTTATCAAAAACCCCCACACTTAAGCTTTTGCTTGTCCTCAAGCAAAATTCTCAACTCACAATTAAAACGAACTTCCTCGATTCGTAATATTCATCAATAATGCCTTATCATAATTCAAGGATAATTCATACATGGATAACTTAACTCAAAGAGTCCTAAAGATTCAAACAATCAAAGTCATAATTTTTATAGTACGAAAACATAGGTGTTTTCCTTTACCTGAATAATTACCTCTAATTCAAAATCGACAAGAATTGACATCCTTACTAAAGATTCACTCAAATCACTCGATGTGTTTAAGGTTCATAATTAAGCACTCAAAAGTCGAACATAAAAAGTTAATCCCATAGGCTTGCATGAAAATCAAATCTCCACCACTAAAATATGAGATGATACACAAATCAAAAGGTCTTTACAAGGTTGTAACGGGGCTTAGGTTCAAGGGTATAGATATAGGCTGAATTAGAGGGTTAGAATCGAGATTGACTTGACAAATTACCTAACTAGAAATAACGGACTAATAATGAATAATTACATCAATTGAAAACTTGTACTACTAATAATAATACTCTGATATGAGCTTTTTCTTCAATAATTGGAATTTAACGTATAAGCTCACCTAATCACAAAACAAATAGTAACTATTCTTTGATTTTTTTAGAACAAGTCAAGACTGAATTTAACTACTGAAATAAAATAATTAGGCAACCGATCAAATCAAATCTCGACATAAGGGTAGTCAAAAGGAATGGTGATAACAAATACAAAGGGTTTTGGTTTAATATTAATTGGTGAGTCAATAAAAAGGGTTGTTAGGATTAAACGGGGTTCACTAGGGGTTAATTATGAAGGTGAGTTGTTTAGTGGAGTGAGTGGGTTAAAACCTAGGTGCCTTTATCATCTCTGTATATCAAATCAAAGGTGTGGTCTCGACATGTATAATCAGTGTAACTTCTAGAATAACAGATCAATGTTGACACACTCATAATCAATAAAGTGAGCATGAAAAAAGAATATATGCTCTAATAGGCTCAAAGTCTCACAAAAATTATGGGTGTTTAATATTAACCTCGTAAATTTCAGACTTCAAAGTAATATTCAAATTCAGATAGACAACCTAAAGATTTTAAAATTTTGAAAAATAGACTTATCATGCATGATTCTCTAGTATTCTTTAAATTTAATCGTCAATGTACAATTATCAATGGCTTACCTTAAAACATATTAATAAAAATCATAAATCAAAGGAAATTTCATTCTAATCATAATATGAGAAACTCACTTTAGAACAAGGCATAATATTCAAGGATTTCCAAATAGTACTATAATTAACCCCCCCGGCACTTAAGATGTACATTGCCCTTAATGTACAAAATAGATAATATCAAAATAATCATAAAATCGTAAGATGGGGAGAGAAGTGAAACTTCCTGAATTTTGGATGAAGTCAATGAAAAGAAACCAAATAGGATTGGAGGTGAATGTGGGGAAGCGTCTCGAACCGTTTGAAATTGAGTCCTCGAAGCAGCCGTTCTGATTTTATTGTATCCTAAGCTAAATCTAAATGGTACGAAGAATAAGAAGAACATAATAAAGAAAATAAAAATATTTAAAAATAAAAATAAAAATAAATAATGGAAAATGAAAGAAGAAAGATAACGGGAAAAGGAAGGGAAGAAGGGGTTAAATAGAAATTATGAATCTGGTGGTTGCCTCCGCCCTTGTACCTTCCTGTGGTGGCCACACGGCCACGGCCACGGCCGTGTGCAAGGCCGTGTGGTATGGAAATCTGAAATTTGGTTAGTTTATGGTTAGGTGTTAAAAAACAAAAATTAAAAATGTAAAAATTAATGGGGTTAGTGCTCGGGTTGCCTCCCGAGAAGCGCTCGTTTATAGTCTTAAGCTAGATTTTACCTCTCATTCATATGGTCATGGTGGTTTGAGGAGGTGAAAATCCTTTCTCATGCAATCAATTCGATTATTGGTATAAAATTTAAGTCGAGTAGTGTTTACCTTAAAGGTGCTGATTTTAGGACTAGTTACCTTGACTGTTCCATCTGGGAAGATTTTGAGTACCTGATCTCCTATCTTAAGCTGGGTTGTCCCATCATTAAGTTCGTCGTGGAGTCGCCTCGTTTTTGCTTCGTGTGTTTTTAGTCTCTCCTTGAAGTGTGTCTTCCATTCGTCTAGTTTATCGATCCAAAGTCTTCGTTCCTCATGATTTTCTTCTTTATCGATACGAGGTCTAGGATCTGGCATCTGCGAAAGAGCTTCAAGAAACAGTAAGTTAATATGAAATTTCCTTGAAAGTTTAAGAGACTTACCGAGTTGTTCCTCTGTGTGGTCTGTCTTTGTCGCATTGGGGTACGGCACACGGGATTGGTACTCTGTAATTACCGGGTTTGGTAAATCATGGCTTACCTCAACCTTACCTTCACTTACCACAAGCTCTTGCCTTGGGTCAGATTCCACTAACTTGTCACTATCTTGAGCTGTTATGGCTTGAATTTGCTCCTTTGGGTTAGTCTCGGTGTTGCTTGGTAGGCTTCCTTGTGGTCTTTCAGAGATCTGCTTAGCAAGTTGCCCGATTTGATCCTTGAGCTCATGTGTCAATGCCTCAAGTTTTGTTTCTATATTTTGGAAACGTATTTCTGAGGCTGCTATGAATTTTTTCAGCATCTCTTCAAGGTTCGACTCCTCTTCCTGTTGGTGAGGTGAAAATCTAGAGGAAGGTTCGGTCTTTGGCTATTTTGATCATTCCACGAGAAATTGGGATGGTACCTCCAACCTGCATTATGAGTGTCACTATAAAAATTATTTTGAGGTCTAGAATAGTTACCCGTATAGTGAGCTTGCTCGTTTCCCATGCCATATCCGTAGGGTGGGTACTCAGGATTCGCCACGCCTCCTAGATTCGAATCATATTGCATTTCTGGGTGTACCTGCGAAGAACCGTATAAACCATCAAATTTTTTATGTAACATCTCTACCTGATTTGATAGCATGGTGACTGCGTTGAGGTTGAAGACACTGGCTGCTTTAGTAGGAATTGTCCTCATGACTTGCCACTGATAATTATTCAGTGCCATCTTCTCTATAGACTAAAATTATCTGCCAAAAGTAAATAAAGGAAAAATTAGCAAAGTAAAAAAAAAATAAAAAAAATTGCAATAAAAAAATGGCTAAAGTAATAAAAGTTGAGCGTTCTTAATATTTTAGTTCCCCGGCAACGGCACCAAAAACTTGATCTTGTTTGTCGAGTCTTAAAATTTATAAAAAGAATGATCGAACCTAGGAACTGACTCTAACAACGATTTTTGAGGCAAGAGCACCTATCAAACAGTAGTATAGTTTAGGCAAGACCGGAAGGTCGAACCCAAAGGAACCAAAAGTACTAATACTAACTCTCTTTCTATTATTTAGCCTAAGAATTAAGGGATTGTTTATCTAATCTATATTAATTAACTACTAAACTAAAGATGCAAAGACAAAGAGAAAGAATTTGGGAAAATAACTTGAGAGAAACCAATTGATTAATACGACACCCAAGGAAAAATCCACCTAGACTTCACTTGTTATTTAATTCTGAACCAGACAATTTGTTCATTTGACTTGATCCATAAGATTCCCTAATGTATATTAAACCCTCTCTCGAAGTGAATAACGTTTAAACCTAGGTTGATTAATTGAAATCTCTTTCTAATTAAAACCCCTAGAATCGCATTAACTCGATCTATGGACTCCAATATTAGGTTTCACCCTAATCCGACAAAATCTCGTCACCCTATCTCTAGGCGCGTGATCAACTCCGCTTAATTATGCTAGATCTACTCTTAGGCAGGGACTTTTGCTCCTCCACCTAAGCACATCATACTTGAATTAATATCCCGGAAATATCAACACAAGAATTTAGAACACATAATTAAGAACAAGTCAAATATTTATCATATAGTTCAGCAAACGATAACAAGATTCATCTTAGGTTTCATTCCCTCAGGTATCTGAGGTTTTAGTTCATAACAATAGAAGAAAACATCTCAAAAGAAAAGATAAAACAAAACATAAGAAATCCCTAAAACCCCATGAAAGAATTGAATGAGGGATCCTCCGTCTTGAGTATAATTTCGGCTTCTTGAGATGGATCAACTGGTTATCTTCGAGTGATTCTCCACAAATCTGACCTTTCTGGTCAGCTCCTTAGCCTAGCTAACCGCCTCCTTCTAGGTTATACTTAGGGTGTTTATATAGGCTTTTGAGATAGGTTTCTTTGTCCCTAAGTATCCTTTTCCGAGTGAAATTGCTCTTTTCCACAACAGGGACACGACCATGGCACATGCCCGTGTGAGTCGTCTTTAGGCCGTGTTCAGACTTTTAATGAGGCACGGTTGTGTGATCTTGGGCCCAGGCCATGTCAATTTCTATTTTGGCCCAATTTGGTTCGTTTTAAGCCCGTTTCTTGTTCTTTTCATCCTCGGGTGCTTTCCTGAGTATAAAGCATGAAAAGAAAGGATTAAGAGCACCTTTTTACATAAATCAAAGGATAAATCATCCAAAAGCATGCTAAATGTGGGCTTAAAATATGCTACTTTTACGGTTTATCACATTTTTTCTTTAATTTCACACGTTTGGCCCTTAATTTCGCTTTTGCCTCCAATTTAGTCCCTATAAGATAAAATATCATAATAGCTCAAATTAGCAAGATCATACTCAGAATAAATACATAATTAATACATAAAATATGTTATTCTAGAGTATTATCAAACGTATGCATCGAACAGATTTTTGTACAACTCTCTATACGATATTGGTATGGGAGTGACTGGAATTTCTCGGTATTCTGCCTCGTGTTGGGCTCCTGCCTTGGTGAGGCCTGCTGGCCCGTGGCTACCGTTCTTGGTTAACTGACAGTAACGGGTTTTGGATAACTCAAGCTCACATTACCTACTTTATTTTCCCTTTTCTTCGGAGCCGATTTTCTCATGCTCTCTCCAGCTTCTATTTTTCCACACCTTATCGCGTTCTCTATCATTTCACCAGACATCACAATGTCTGCGAAACTCTTAGTTGCGCTCCCCAACATATGATTGATAAAAGGTGCTTTCAGGGTATTAATGAATAGCATAGTCGTTTCTTTCTCTAGCAGTGGCGGTTGGACCTGTGTAGCGACTTCCCTCCACCTTTGGGTGTATTTCCTGAAACTTTCGCCCGACTTTTTCTCCATGTTTTGTAACGTGATCCTGTCAGGCGCTATATCGGTTACATGGCCATAATGCTTCATGAAGGCTTGTGCTAAATCCTTTCACGATTTGACTTGAGTACGACTCAACTGATTGTACCATTTAGCCGTGGCTCCAGTTAGACTATCCTGGAAGCAGTGGATCAACAACTAGTCGTTGCTGACATATCCCGTTATTCTCCGATAGAACATTGTAATATGGGCCTCAGGGCACTGGTCCCGTTGTATTTTCCGAATTCTGGCATCTTAAACTTTGGTGGGAGTACCAGATCTGGGACCAGACTCAACTTCTTAGCATCCACTTCGCATTGGTAATCAGCGTTTTCCAATGCTTTGAACTTCTCTTTCAACCATTTGCATCGATCTTCAAACTATTTTGGAAGCTCTGCCCCTGCTTTTTCCCCTTCTACCGCATCATCGAAGTCAGGGACCATTGGTTTTGCCAAATTATCTCCGGAGTTGGAGCTCGAGCCTGTCAGGAAGTTTACCAGTGCTGAGGTACCGGACTGATGCTGGGGTTTGATATTGACGGACACTCTTGGTGGTTGTACTTGGGAATTTACCGGGGTAAAGCCTGGAGGATAAGCAGAATCTTCATTATCATCTCCAGCATTGACCATAGGGCTCTTTCCCTTATCAGGCCCTCCAGTCAACAATTGTGTTAACTGGCTCATCATGCTTCTCTGGGATTCCAGCATTTGATCCCTTATATCTTGTTGGATCTTAGCCAGTTGTTCTTGCATCTGAGTTTACAATTGGTCCTACATCTTCTTCTGCATCTGTCCTAACCTCTCTAACCTTTGATCCATAGCTTTTGTTTTTCTTCGAGTGTAATAGTGATCTTCCAGGGTAGTTATAATACGATCTCTAGTTAATAGGGTTCTTTTATGATATTTAATGCATATGATGCGATGTAATGCAAATGCATGATATGAATGCAAAAATAAAAGGCGTCGATTCTGGTTCAATTTCTTTTAGAATAACTTTAGAAGAAAACAAAATCCTTTACATAAAACAAAATCACATATACAGCCTAGCTCTTATGCTCAAAGCTTTAACTTTCTTAAGAAGCCAAGCTAACTCTCGACCCCGGTCCGACTCTAGCTCATATTTCACACTTAACACATCAGCCTGAGCCACTAAGGCTTGTAGATGATCGGCCACTTCTCGTATCTGAGCCATAGCTTCGCCCATGACGTAATCTCTTTCTCTGACCTGGTCATGCAATCGTTGAAGCTGTTCTTCCCATCGCTCATTATCTGCCTCCAATAGTTGGATCCAGAGCTCACTATTTTGCAGCGCCGTTTTGAGCCCTACCACATTTCCTTTCAACTCTTCAATCTTGTTTAGGCTTGTTTCCAGCTTCACTGCAGAGTTGCGGCTTCGACAGAATGCCTTCTCTAGTTCTTCTACTCGAGCTCTTAACATCTCATTTTCACTTTAGCTCTCATTTTCTCTAGTTCTTCTACTCGAGCTCTTCGACACAATGGCTTCGACACGGTCTTTTTCAGAGTATCCTTTTGTGCTTGAGCATCATGAAACCTCTTCTTCCACTGATCGACCTTAGCCTTCTTTTCTTGAATTTCTTGACGCCATTGTTCTGAGGTTTTACCCAACCCAGCAGTTCTCATCAATGAATGCAACTTTTTGTAATCAGTCTTCAAACTGTCCAAATCTTCTTCGGCCTTCCTTTTCCCTTTTCTCAGTTTCTCAGCCTCTGAACCCTGGACATCAATATCTAACCTCAAATGCACTTTTTCTTCTTCCAGTTGTTCTATCTTTTTCCCTTATTTTTTTAATTTCTATTTTCAAAGTCTTGTTTTATGATTTCCAACTCGGAAGGGACTACTTGCAAGTATTCCTCCATTGGTCAAGCGCCATCTTGTGTCGGTCTGGGGATATTATCATTGATTCTACAAATCCACCACGCATCATATTCGGGGGTCATTGTTGGACCTACTGTAACTCTTTTTCATTCGACGAGTCTGCTTCCAAGCATTAGAAGTCTTTTTAACCCTTTTCTTGTAATTATCTTTTCCATACGTAAATTCAAAATAAGCTAGCCCATGTGTCGCTGGTATAAACTGTCTTGATCTGTATTGCCTCAGCACAAGCAAAGAAGCATACCCAACGGCTCCCCAAATTCCTAGCAGAGGGACCCAATCATAACTCCCACACTGGTAGAGAATTTCGTCGGGAACTAACCAAGGAGCTCTCCACTCAACGTTCTCTTCCTGGAGATTCTGAAGGAGCGTGATCCAGTTTTCTTCTGATATGTCATCTTTTCTGAGCATGGCTGCGAACTCCTTTAACGGTGAATAATTCTCGAAAAAAACCCGATAAGAAATTTTTTTTGAGACAAACCCAATAAGAAATTTTATCCACCTTCCAGAAATGGCAATGGAACCAAGCTAACAATAACTGCGCACACCCTATAAATTTGCCCTCATCGGCTTTCCTGCATGCATTCAAGGATCTAAATGTCTCAGTCAAGATTGCAGGAACAGGTGTGACCCCTCTGTCAAGTCAGTCGAAGAGATCCGAGACTGCCTCATCTACATACCCCAATGCTCTAGGAAAAACCATTAAACCATAGATGCTCAAAGCAAAAACGTTAACTCTCCTCTTCGTATCAGGATGCACTAGAATCAAATCCTTCAAAATCCTCCATGGGATGCATTTACCCTCACCTCTTTGCTTGATCCTCGTTGCAACCCACTATTCACTCATCCCTGTAATATTCATCAACTTCTTCAAAAAGGTTGGGACACAAGCGGCTCGCAAATAGACCTTGTCAGCTTGGACCTTCCGGCAACGAAGTAAAGCTGTATATTCTTCTACAGTGGGTACCAGATCTACCCTCTCAAAGGTAAAATAGCTGTAAGCAGGATTGCAATACTGAGTGAGGGCCTGGAACAAATGCTCAACTATCTTGATGTCATGTAAGTGAGGCAAATCCCCATAATTCTCATAGAACAACTGCTTAGTCTCTTCATCCCACTAGTCCCATATTTCTTTTAATTCCAGAAGATCATTTTGTGTCGCCCTAATGCGGGTGTAATCACATAACTCCGATGTATATCCCTTGGCTAGGCTATCCCCTTTTTTCTAATTGCGTTTTTACTGACCATATACGGACAGCCACATTATCTTCTACTTTATCAAGGAATTCGTTCTCCATGACAATGAAATGACATGCAATCACAAGCAAAATAAAACACAAGTCAGTATCACACACCCAAGAATAAAATTCAAGGCAAACAACAAATAATCCAGCACCTATCTGGGTGATTGCTAGGGTTTGGCATAGTTCTACCTAGGGTAAACTTTTAGGGCTCTCTACATGTGGTTCGGCTCTAAAGCAAAGGTACCTGAACCAGCAGATTCCTTGAACCTC
The DNA here is from genome assembly GCA_005393395.2 of Gossypium australe. NCBI lineage: Eukaryota > Viridiplantae > Streptophyta > Magnoliopsida > Malvales > Malvaceae > Gossypium > Gossypium australe. The sequence goes on along the minus strand of CM016621.1, from coordinate 129,272,664 downwards.
ACCCATTATAGGCTCATACAGACTGATTTCAGTTCAGGGGAATACATTTCGCTATGGCTGCACGAAGATGAAAATCTCACGAAGACATAGGTACGGATGTATCCCGAAAGCGACCCACTATCCTGCACGGAGGTGAAAACTTCACGAAGGAGTAGCTTCTCACTCTCATTTAAAAGGTGTGACCACAACGGTCATGCAATATGATGCAAGAGTACCCTAGACACTTAAATCACAACAAACATAAGACGCGACACAAACTCGTGCGATGGAAGAATCAAAATCAAATTTTAATTTTTGATAAAAGGACAAAAAATAATCAATTATACGGCTTGACTCTCTTATTGGTCCCCAGTGGAGTCGCCAAGCTGTCGAAACCATTTTTTGTTTGGAAAACAGGCTGACTTTAAAAAGGAAAATGGAGTCGCCACCAATCTTTTTTGAAGTGTGATTGGGTCACCTTATAAAACATTTGGTCTACGAATTTTAAGAAAACGGGTCCGGGAGTCGGTTACGCATGAGGAAGGATTAGCACCCTCGCAACGCCCAAAATTGGTACCTTATTGATTGATTAATGTCCTAATATCGAAAATTGGAAGAGATTTTAAAATATGAATCCTTTAGAAAATGTTTGGATAATTTGAATTGGATATCGAAATTCTCCTGTTCTGAAAGAACGAAATATCACATCCAGCACGTTAGGATACGATATTTCAAACCCTAGACACCAAGATCATTTCATGATTTCCAAAATTCATGCATTGCAATTTTAAAAAGGGTGTTCCTTTATTTGGCCAAACGAAAAAACTGAAACCCAGCACGTTAGGGCACGATTCCTCGAATTTCCAAACATGAAATATTGCCTTACTTTTGAAGTTGAGAAAACACGGTCAAAACCTTAAAAGGATATTTAGTCCTTTGAACGAACGGAAAATCAAAACCCAGCACGTTAGGGCACGATTTCCTGAACTTCCTTCACAAAATATTACCTTTGTGAAACCCTTTTTATGAATTTGGGTAAAAAAAGTAAATAAAAGCAAAAATAAAAATACGTTAAAATATAATTCAAAATCATCGATCTACATGAAATGATAGGAACATGAATAAATAAATCATAATAGTAAAAAAATAGCAATAATAAAAATAGCAACGATGATGTTGATAATAAAAATAATAATGAGAATGATAAATATAATTCTAATAATAATAATATGTGTATATAAAAAATAGTGACAAATAAAAAATGATAATAATTCTAATGAATATACTAATAATAAAATTAAAAAGATATAGTAGTAGTAATATTAAAATAATAATTACAATAAAAAATAATAATGATACTAAATTAGTAATAATAATAGTAGTAATAATAATATTAATAGTAATGAAAATAATAATAAAAGTGATAGTAAAAATAAAAAATAAAAATAGTATTAATAATCAAAAGAAAATAACTTATAATAATAATAATAATAATAATAATAATAAGATAAAGGTAATAATATAGATATTAAATAACAATGATACTAACTATAATAATAAATATAATAATAATAATAATCATGAAGACAGTAATAAACTATAATAATGGCAATATATAAAAAATAGTAAAATGATAATAGTGACATTAAAGTTGATAAATAGTAATGATAATATTAATAATGTTAATACTAAAAATACTAAAAATAATGGGCTAATGACATCAATATGAAAAACAATAAAAAAAAACTAAAATGAAACCGAAATAAAAATGAAAAAGAAATAAAAACATAATTGGACTAAATTAAATTTAAAAATGAAATTTTGGGGCAAATTTAAAAATAAAAATAACTTTAATTGTAAAATCATAAAAAACGGAGGGGCTAAAAGCGCAATTAGCCCCTCCCTGGAAAACACGCGGATCCCCTAGGTTGGGTCGGGCGCGCACACTGGCTAGGCTAAAACGGCGCCGTTTTGTCTGTGTTGGGAAAGGGACAAAACGACAGTGTTTTAAGCTGCTATATAATCCAATTTTTCCCTAAAAATTTCATTTTATCACTTCTTCCCAAAAAAAAAACTCTTTTCCCTCTCAACTCTCCCTTTCTCTCAAAGCATCCGGCCAAATCCTCTGACGCCGACCACCGCCGCTCGCCGTCGCCAAACGGCGGCACCGAAGGTAAAAGTTTCCCCCTTTTTTTATTATGTTTAATATGTAATATATGTAAATAATTTTATAAAAAACAATAATAAAAAGTTTCGAAAATGAAAAAAAAAATAAAAGAACTCAAAGACCTTTGCTCGATTGTTTGTTTTCTATTCTTCAGGTACTTGCTCTTGTTTTTTTGAGTAAAATATGTTTGAATCTCTTCTTGTATTGATTTTGTGTGTATATTTCAAAAGAAAATCCCCCTTTTTACATAATTTTTCTTTCGGCTTTATAGCCTATTTTTACAAATGATTCTCCTATTTTGTAGGTGCGTGGTGGAGAGGGGCTCTTCACACGGGCGTGGTGGAAGCGCGCACGATGCAGAGAGCGTGGGGCCTGCTGGCGCGCGGGGGTGGTTGCTGGACGTGCGGCGCTGGGACTGTTAGGGTTTCACTTTGTTTAGGTAGTGAGCTGATTTGTTTTGGGTTGAGTTTAGTTTTAGGTTTGATTTTGGGCTCGGGTAAAAAAAAAAATTGGGCCCTACAGAATGATTTAAACATTTTAGTTTAAGGTAGGAAATGATAGAGTTTGTTGGTCAAAGTTTGTTCAGTAAATCCCTATTTTCATGGGATATTTTAGTTGTTCAATTTTATTTGGTTGTTAGTAGTGGCTCATTTATTTTCTATTTTTTAGTTGCTATGTAGGTTATATAATAGCCCAGTATTTTTAATTTTACTCAATACAAAAGATCATTTTCCTCCATTTTTTTTGTTCTTTAATTATTCTTCATTGTTCTTAACAAAGTAACCAACACACACTCCCCCCAAAAAATATAGGTAAATTTCCATGAAAACGCAAAGTACGAGCTACATTTAAAATATGCTGATGTTTCCTCTCCACTCTCTCATTTTGTTAAGGAGTACCAACACAAGATGTTTGAAAAATAATGTCATTTCCAAGAAAATAATTCTAGAGACAATTAAATTTCATCCTATTATCGCTTCTAACACATTTTATTTGTTGAGAAAATTGATGATCAACCATAGCAATGAATGACATGAAAACTTTGAAAACGTCTTTTTCTTTTTTTCCAATAGATATACCCAAACAACACGAGAGAAATTATCAACCAACGTAAAACAAATAATGAGATCCACAATATGAAGGAGTGTCATTAAACCCCCATAAATCACAATTAATTAACTCAAAAATATGAGTGACTTTCTATTCACTAATTGTAAATCTATTTCTAGTATGCTTAGCACGATGACAAATTTCACATGATTTATTCAAATGACCTTTATAGTTACTACTTTCTCAGAAGGGCGACCCAATCTTCTATGTCAAAGTTCCAAAGAGGATGAAGCTTCAACTGAAACCGCTTTAATCGTCGAAACCCGTCGTAAGTAGTAAAGTCCATCTCGTCTCTCACCCAATCCAATTAGCTCCCTCGAATGTAGGTCCTAAATAAAACATATGTTAGTAGAAAATTGGACAAAACAGTTCATATCATCTGTAACATCCTTACCCCGTATCCGTCACTGGAATAAGGTTTCTAGGTATTACCAGTCATAACACAAGGTATTGCATATAATTACTATTTTCAAAGTCATAGTCAATTTCATTAAAGATAATAAAGTACTATTTAAAGGTAAAACTCATTAACTGAATATATATATATATATTTGTTTGTTTTTTTTTTATAATGACTTTACTTAAACAATTCATCAGCCACCAATGCCAAAAATAAAATATCTATGTACATATTCTTTCAACACTTATCGACACAAAATATACCAACTTCAATACCAACAAACAAACATTTAGTCATAATTCAGATCACTTCTTTTGTACGAACATAGTTAAAACAACAAGATCAAACACACCTCTTACTAACCAAAAACATGTGAATCTACGCTCATTTCATATTGCACATAAGAAAACATGGCCGAATATGCCCAACCCAAATACATGACCTATACAACTTTTCATACCAAATATACACACTTGTTTACCACTTAATACAAACCCCATGTTTGAGTATCACATCTATAATTTAACTTTAAGCAACCAAACCATTTAACCTAAATACCATACATACATGCCATGAAACATATTTACTAACAAAAATCATATCATAACCAATTATACCCGAGTCTAAGCATCTTGTTCAAAAATAAACAAATTCAAGCTTAGAAATTAAACCATTTAATCAATCACCAATCATAAATACATCCTAAAGCATACTTTCTTATTCTTTTAATAACATGTCCGAATATAACAAGTAATTATATTATATCTTGATCATTCATATATATCACACCTAATTTAAAAATGAAATAATCTCTCATGATACCTAGATACCATAACCTAACATGCACAATTAATAATACCAAACTCACGCATGATTAAACCATATTCTTGCATAAGAGTATAGCCATTTTCGCATGGCCTTTATACATCATTTCAATACAAAACTCAAAAGAGTAGTTTAGCTTATACATGCCATAGTTTTCAAAGTTTAATCCATCAAAAGAGTACCAAAGATAGATGATAGTATGATGAGCTTCCAAGTTGATCCCAAGCACGAGCCGAGCTCCCAAAAGAAATCTACAAATTCAAGAAAATAACATAGAACAAAATAAGCTTTCACAGCTTAGTAAGATTTAAGCAATTTATACACATATATATAAGCTCATTCGAAATTTCAAAATCTAATTTATTTACAACAACCATACCGGATAGCCAAAATATTCATAAGTTGAATTCATAATCACATTATAAAATAATAAACATACATGTCACATACTTACCGAATTTTCAACTTACATTTCAAACTACCATCAATCTCAAATTAATAGGAATAATACATACCTCTAGTTTACTTACCACTCCAAACGTAATCATTCATGCATAAACATATGGTAATATTCTCGATCATTTCCGTATACTTAATTGCATTAGTAAGAACCCTTTTAACGAGCCTCATACCTGCACACTTGTTAATAGGGTTTAGTAACGTATCGCATACTTAGTGCCGTTACTCAACAATTCCGCACACTTAGTGCCAATTTCTCAGTAACGTATCGCACACTCAGTGCCGTTACTCAATGTTTCCGCACACTTAGTGCCAAGTTCTCCGTAACGTATCGCACACTTAGTGCCGTTACTCAATAATTCTGCACACTTAGTGCCATAGGACCGGTTTCGCACACTTAGTGCCCGGTTATAATTTCGTACACATAGTACCTTTCGTAGACCTTTAATTCATTTTAATGTGCACACACATATGCATATTCAAGATTTCATCCTCAGTAATCACATATACGCACATACATGCAAGCATAACATTATTTCCTCATACCCGATTTAACTCTCATATTCGGCTATAATATTATTATATACTAGCTTTACTTTGATCATATTCATATCATCATTTAGTACCTCATATTTTTACTTGCATCAAAGACATTTAATTATACAATTCATATATTCCAATTCAACTTCCAAACAACCCCACTTTAGATTAAATTATATCAATTTCAATGACACATTCAGCAGTTCTAAGTTCAATAAACTTACCACTCTTCAACATAGACCTATTATAAAGAATAATTCTATTTAACTCAATTGCTTAAAATCTTACCTCGGGAGTTGTCGGATTAAGCTTCCCGGCTATTCGTTTAATTTTGCTTTCCCCTGATTCGATCTCGTTTCTTTTTGCTCTTGATCTAATTAAATTCCAAATTGAACTCATTCAATTACAATTCCATTCAATTTAATCCAAAATCACATAATTAAGTAAATTACTATTTTACCCCCTAACATTCGAAACTTTTACAATTTAATCCCTTATACACAATTCACCCATTACACAAAATTTGGCTATCACCATTCAAGGCCAAATCTTCATAAGGACTATATAAGTCCATATATTTCATAAATTTTTCAATTGAACCCTTCAAAGTAATATTTTCACAAATTAATCCTTAATTAGCTACATTCATCAAAAACTCAAAACAAAAGATGTTCATCTAGCTTCAATCTTACATTTAATACCAAAAATCATCATAAAGCTCAACTTATCATCAGTGGTATATCTCTCATACATGACCAATACACAAAATTAATACATGAGCTTGAAAGTAAAGTGAACATCAATATCAAAAATGCAAATATCATAACAAATCCAAAGCTTAAACTTACCTAATTGAGCCTAAGTATTGCCGAAACCCCTTGGAGCTTTTCTCTTCTCTTATTTCTTTAGTTTCGGCCAAGTGAATAAAAAAAAAAAAAGAACATGCAATTGTTTTTCTTCTTTTTTGTTTTTATTAAAATATGCTTACTTAATATATTATATTATTATTGTTATTATACCAGACATATAACTAATATTAAAATACATAATGGATGCAAGTTGCCGTCCACTTACAAATCAAATGGAAAATTTGCAAGTTAAGTCCACATATTAAAGAAGACAAATTAATTTAATCACTCATTTTAAATAAAGGCTAGTTTTCCACCTTTGCAACTAAGCCCTTTTCTAAAATTAAACATCCAAACAGACAAATTAACCTACGATATTTTAACACATGCTCAACCTCATAACATAGACATCAAATAAAGTATTAAAATATTTTTCTAACTCGGATTCGTGGTCCCGAAACCACCGTTCCGATTAGGGTTAAAATCGGGCTGTTACATCATCATTCAACTGGGAAATCGAAATTAAATTACAGTTTAATTTAGGAACATAAATAATGTGTTTTAAGTAAATTTTGTCCATCAATTTAACCATTTCTTCTTGGGTAGCCACCACTATTTGGCCAGCAGGGAGTCCTATAGAACATGCTACAACATTTCTTACATTCTTTAAACACATAAGATCACCCGTAACATGATTTGAATACCTCGTATCAATAATCCAATTATTCCTGGACTTACCATTCAACCGAGTGGAAGTTGATTGTTTATTACTGACCACTGCCAGAAGAGACTTCCATTGCTCAATGGTAAAACTAGGAAGTGTCATCCCCTTGGTAGTGGTGGAAGAGAAGACTTGCCGCCAACCATCTAGAATGATGAAAGAAAAAAAATTGTATCAAAAACCTTACTCAAATGTCATGACAAGAATAGGGTAATCTCTTGAATTTTATTGATAAACCTCAAGGGTATATATATATATACAATAATAGTTACGTAGGAATCAAATTGCTAAAAGATAATATTCCATAATAATATCTTATAATATCTCGTTAGGAATCAAATTACGGAAAGATAATATCTCATAATAATATTCTAACACTATCTTTTTTACAAATAAATCTCAAAATAAAATTTTCCAAAATAAATTCTTTTCCATCAACTTTGTTTTTTAGCCCAAAATTTTTACGACAACGCGCATCTTTTGACTTTTTTTGAGTTTTGCTTTTGCACCTAATCAAAATTAAATAATAAGCCCCAAATTAGTGACGTCTCATTCAATAATTTATCAAAATTAAGCATAATAAACATGTAAATTGGATGTATTATCACTCTATAAAAGATTGTTTTTGGTGTCGGCAAAAAGGAACTTAAAATTTCATTTTCCTATTAATTTTCAATATTCTATTTTACTATGAATAGCTAGTTTTAATTTTTTTTTTAGCCAATGGTAAATGTAAATTCTATCTTATTAGAATTGTGAGATTTGAAAGTGTTCTTTCGTTTTTTTTTCTTATTCGTTGATATTTGCTTCTCTATTTTATGAGATGGATTGGTATTTAAAATAATATATAGTTGCCGATAAATGTTGGGTATGACGGTAAGCCACATTGCTCTCCTAAAGAAAGAACCTAAGCTCAAACCCTAGAAATGTCATTATTGGAAGAGTTTCAAAAGGGTCTTTATGGCCGTAAAACAGACATAAAGATACATTATCTATACAAAAATGAATAATACATAGTTAATTAGAGTAAATTGGTCAATAATTGTCTCTTTATTCCAATAACTAAAACATGTTAGCATAGTTTGATTTAAAGAGCAATTGGATTATGCTATGAGAATGTGTGATCTAATTTAAATGAATCATGTTGTTGAATTTGTTAATTATAGTTGGATCTTTCTATTTTGTAAGGCTGCTGGAAAATTAAATATTAGAAGTGTTTCTTAGTGTTGTTTGACTTGAAAGGGTTGATTGTGAAGTTGTTCTCGCAATTAATTTATAAACTCAAGAAAGATTGATAGTTTAAGTTGTTCTTTGATCGTTTTAATCAGTTTATCATTAAGTAAGTAAACATCTAAAATCCGTGATGAATTTGACACCGAAATTGACATCGCACCTCAGGCTGGAAATCTGTCATATATGTTTACTCTTAAATATTTCGAATTGTTGTTATTTACATTCCGACTTTTCTTTATATTATTTTTGCAAGATTTAAAACCCCATTTTTATTTTTCTTCAGGATTGCAAAAGTGGTGCTCACAATTACTCTAGTTACTAAATAATTTTAGTTGATCTAATTTCTTTCGTATTTGACCCTACTTTTCTATTTATAAAATTTATTATGTTTTTTAGGGGTAGGAATTTAAAGTCGATGGATTTGGCACCATCATGTATTAATTATGGTTTTAATCTCTTTATTGAAATATAAGATTTAATTTTTTTACTTTTAATTTGATATTAAAGTAAATTCTTTACTTTTATAATATTATTGGTAAAAGTAACACCATTAATTATTATTGTTAAAATGATGAAGTGATGATATGGGCACGCCCCATCATGAGCCGAGTTCGAGCCAAGACCCGATGGTGTTACCTCAAGGACCGATTACGAGAGCTCGTGCGAAACAATTTAAGGAGGCAATCGGGGCTCTAATTCAACAAGCTTGGGACGATGCCAAGATTAGCTCAAACGCTATTTCAACTTCGTGCCGCATGCTCTTACAAGCTCATGTTCATGAAGAGCTCCATATGGCCATTCGGTCTTAGCTAATTATTTAGCTAAAATAAAAAAAATAAAAAAAGATAATAATAATAATAAAATAATAATAAATAAAATTCGAATATAATAAATAATTATGTTAATTATTTGATGCACTTAAATAAATCTATTTGGTACATTATTAATAGTTAAAATTAATATGTTTAGATTAGGACCAATTTAATAAGTTGCTGCTACTTAATTTAATGACCGAAATGTTTATTTAATATGTCCTAAACTCTAGCCGAAATTTAATAGAAGTAATGCCCATTTCTTATTTAATTTGTCCAGCCATAAACATGTATTAAAAATGTTTTAAATTGATAGACACTAAGTGGCCGAATATTTTAATGTGCAGGATTTTTTTGGAAGCCAACTAAGGCCATAAAGCAAGTGGGTGGCAGCATGCTGATATTTTTTTTTTAAAGAATGAGGTGCATGCGTGGGACAAAGATTAGTGCCATATTGGACGATTAAAATTAGCACATTCTATGGCCAAAATTTAAGTGCCATTCAGCCCCACCATTTTTTTTAAGGATTAGTGCCATATTTGAGGATTAAAATTAGCACGTTCTATGGCCAAAATTTAAGTGCCATTATTCAAGCAAATTCTAGCTTGATTTAGCATAACCATTAAGGCTTGAGAGAGTGACCATTCGGTAGGTTATAAATATTTGAAAACATTCATTTGTAAGACACTTCTTTTTTTTTATGAATGATATATCATTATTCTGTCGAACTTGTGAGAAAACTTCTCCAATTTTGTTTTAAGGATTCGCTGACTTATCTAGTGAGCTAGTGGCGTCAACCTATTCTTTGATCAACTTCTATATACCGAGGTTCCTGTCGTATTTCAATAGCGGGTCGAGGTCCCATTCCCATCCAAAACCGAGCCTTAAGAACATATAAGTAATCCGGGTCGATACCTTTCGGTATTGGTTCTTACTTGTTTTCTTAAGCCTTAAATTGAAATTTTCCTTCTTCTAAACCCGAGTTAATTTCGAACCACCCGTACTTCAAATTAAACGATCTTCATACCTTCTTCCCTAAAAGTATACTTTTTCTATTTTTGATATCTATTCTTCGCCTATTTTTAATTTTCGTATTTCTTATTTACGATCGGCAACTAAGCATACATCTCGATTTCATCTTGAGATCGGGACTGTATCATCTGGTATCAGAGCCAGTTAAACCGAGAATTACGAAGCCCCGACGACTAATCTGAAGCTATTCAGCGAAGATCCGAAGTAAGTAAAAAAATTGTATATAAAAAAACAAAAAAAAAGGAAAATTCGTATTAAAAAAATTCAAAAAAAAATTCGCATTAAAAAAAAGGCAAATTTTTTAAAAAAAAATTCATTAAAAAAAAGGTTCAATCGAATTTGATATTCCTTTTTCTACTGTAAACTTTCTTCTTTCAGCCTACCCAACACCTAGTACGTTACAACCCTTGAAAACCCGTTTGTGATTGACCCTCTAAGCCCTAATAAGCCTTGGCGAATCCTAACAACGAAATCACGAGAAAGTGTGAAAAAAAAAACGAGCGTGAGTGTTCAATATTTATTTTTCCTTGTGAGTAATCAAGAAAGATTGTGGTGAGGTTTCTTTAAATTTTGTTCAATATGTCTAGAAGTCCCGAACGACGAGTAGTGAGCGACGAAGCGTCAGATGCCGCTGGTGGTAGAAGAGGATTGCAACCACAAAGGAATGTTCCCGAAGGTAGAGGTTCTGATTTACAAATGCAAATTGTATTACGAGAAGTCACACGTTTACTCCATTCTATCACCGAACGTTTGGACCAAAGAGATGAACAAGGACAACGAGCAAACCCTCATCCCGTTCGGAGAAGGGGACAAAAACGACCTTGGCTGCATGAAAACGACATATACGAACCAAGTGAAGCTGACAGTAATCAAGTTTCTGAACAAAATGAACGAAGAAGAGGTCCACGAGCACGTGACCAAAGAGATTAGAGACGGGAAGACGACGATCTTAAAAATATTAAGTTATCCATCCCTCCTTTCCAAGGCAAGTCAGATCCTGAAGCCTACCTGGAATGGGAAAAGAAGATTGAACTTGTGTTCAAGTGCCACAATTACTCAGAAAACAAGAAGGTTAAGTTAGCCGCTATAGAGTTCTCAGACTACGCCATGATCTGGTGGGATCAGTTGACGACGAGTCGAAGGCGCAACGGTGAACGGCCAATCACTACATGGGCCGAGATGAAAGCGGCCATGAGACGCCGATTTATCCCTTCTTACTATCACCGGGAATTACATCAGAAACTCCAACACCTCTCACAAGGGACGAGAAGCGTCGAAGACTACTATAAAGAAATGGAAGTCACTATGATCCGAGCTGACATTCAAGAAGAACGGGAAGCTATCATGGCTCGATTCTTAGCCGGACTCAACCGAGAGATAGCCAATGTCGTGGAATTACACCATTATGTTGAGATGGAGGATATGGTCCACATGGCCATCAAAGTAGAAAAACAATTGAAGCAACAAGGAGCATCCCGCAGCTATTCCAATCCAAAACCTTCGAAATGGGGCCAAAGTACAAGCAATGGGTTTCCCCTAAACAAGCCGAAAGATTCCACCCCGAAGACGAACAAGCCTTTAGCCGAAACGAGCAAAGGCAAGGCTCCGGAGACTTCAAATGCTAGATCAAGGAGTATCAAATGCTTCAAGTGTCTTGGTCGAGGACACATCGCCAGCCAATGCCCGAATAAACGAACTATGGTGATGCGGGCTGACGGTGAGATTGAAACCGAAGACGAAGAAGAATGCGAGTCCGAATCTAACTTCGAGGCTGAAGAGGACATAGAACAACCAGTTGAAGGCGAATTACTCTTGTAAAGCGAAGCCTCAGTCTTCAAAATGCTGGAAACGAGGAGCAATGTGAAAATATCTTTCACTCGAGATGCCAAGTGCAAGGTAAAGTCTGTAGCCTTATCATTGACGGAGGGAGTTGCACAAATGTAGCAAGCACCCTCATGGTGGAAAAGCTAGGATTGATGACGACAAAGCATCCAACTCCTTATAAGCTCCAGTGGCTCAACGACGGCGGAGAACTTAAGGTTACCAAGCAAGCCTTAGTATCCTTCAGCATCGGGAAGTACTCTGATGAAGTGCTATGCGACGTAGTGCCGATGCACGTGGGACACTTACTCCTGGGACGTCCATGGCAGTGTAACCGCCGAGTGATGCACGATGGCTACACTAATCGGTATTCCTTCAAGCATCTCAGAAGGAATGTGACACTTGCCCCGTTAACTCCTAAACAAGTCTTTGAAGATCAGCAAAAGCTGCGAATTTCCATTGATCAATCAAAAGAGAAAAGCAAGAAAAATGAGGGAGAAAAAAATACGAGTGCAAAAACAAACGAGAGAAACAATAAAAAGAAAAAGATGAAAGTGAAAAAGAGAGCGGAAAAATGAGTGTTCTAGCAAAAGCAAGTGATATACGAAAAGCTTTGAGTTTGAGGCATCCTATGTACTTGCTTCTGTACAAAGAAGCATTTTTGAGCACTAACGATTTACCCGATAATCTCCCTTCTTCTGTGTTGTCATTGATTCAGGAATTTGAGGACATATTCCCGGAGGAGATACCAAGCGGTTTGCCACCCATTCGAGGCATTGAGCACCAGATTGATTTGGTACCTGGAGCGGCTCTACCCAATTGACCTGCTTACCGGAGTAATCCCGAGGAAACAAAGGAACTCCAAAAGCAAATCACTGAATTGCTCGAAAAGGGTTACATTCGTGAGAGCCTGAGTCCATGCGCGGTGCCAGTGTTACTTGTGCCGAAGAAAGATGGATCGTGGCGCATTTGTGTCGATTGTCGCGCCATCAATAAGATAACTGTTAAGTACAGACATCCGATACCCCGACTCGATGATATGCTTGACAAGTTAAGTGGAGCAAAAATTTTCACAAAAATTGACCTCAAAAGTAGTTATCATCAAATACGGATGCGCGAGGGCGATGAGTAGAAAACAACTTTCAAAATGAAGCTAGGTTTGTATGAATGGTTGGTAATGCCATTTGACCTTACAAAAGCTCCAAGTACTTTTATGCGACTTATGAATCATGTTTTACGAGCTTTTATTGGCAAATCATGTGTTGTTTATTTTGATGACATTTTAGTGTACAGTAAATCTTTGGAGGATCACATCCAGCATCTACATGCGATCTTAGAAACACTGCGGAAAGAGGTATTGTACGCTAATCTCAAGAAATGTTCTTTTTGTACTGACAAGGTTGTTTTTTTAGGATACGTCGTAAGTGCAAATGGCTTGGAGGTGGACCAAGAGAAGGTTCGAGCAATCCAAGAATGGCTCCGTCCTACGACGATTAGCCAAGTACGAAGTTTCCATGGGTTGGCTAGTTTCTACAGTCGATTCGTGCCCAACTTCAGCACGATAGCCGCACCTTTAACGAGCGTGATAAAAAAGAATTCAGCTTTCCATTGGTTCGATGAGCAAGAACGGTCTTTTAATGCCATTAAAGAATGTCTTGTTAAAGCTCCATTGTTATCCCTTCCTGACTTTACTAAAACCTTTGAAATTGAGTGTGATGCATCAGGTGTAGGGATCAGAGCCGTTCTAACTCAGAATGGAAGACCGGTGGCGTACTTCAGCGAGAAATTGAGTGGAGCTGCACATAATTACCCCGTGTATGACAAGGAGATGTACGCTCTTATAAGATCGCTTGAGACGTGGCAGCACTACTTGAGGCCGAAGGAGTTTGTCATCCATTCGGATCACGAAGTACTCAAGTACATCAAGGGTCAACATGAGCTCAACAAACGGCATGCGAAATGGATCGAGTATTTAGAATCGTTTCCGTACGTAATTAAGTATAAGAAAGGTAAGGAAAATGTAGTAGCGGATGCGTTATCACGAAGGTACACTTTATTAACCTTTCTTGATTCTAAATTACTTGGTTTCCATCATATGAAAGATTTGTATGTTGATGATGTTGACTTTGGAAACATATATAATGCTTACGAGAACGGTGCCTTTGATAAGTTCTACAAGTACGAAGGATTTCTTTTTAAGGAGAACAAACTTTGTCTTCCGCAAGGTTCTATTCGAGAGCTGCTCATGTTAGAAGCACATAGTGGAGGTCTCATGGGTCACTTCGGTCGTGATAAAACAATGTCGACTCTACAAGAGCATTTCTTTTGGCCGGGAATGAGAAAGGATGTCGAACAGATTTGCGAACGTTGCATAGCTTGCAAACGAGCAAAATCGCTGGTCCAGCCTCATGGTTTATATACACCCCTTCCTATTCCAGACATTCCATGGGCCGACATCTCTATAGATTTTATCCTTGGCTTACCGAGATCCAAAACAGGGAAGGACTCGATCTTTGTTGTAGTTGACCGATTTTCTAAAATGTCCCATTTTATTCCTTGTTCTAAGACTGATGATGCTATGCACATTGCAAATTTTTTTTCAGGGAAGTTGTGCGTCTACATGGAATTCCGAGAACGATCATATCTAATCGAGACATCAAATTTTTAAGTCATTCCTGGCGAACTCTGTGGGGAAAGCTAGGAACGAAATTAATGTTCTCTACCACTTGTCATCCTCAGACGGATGGACAAACCGAAGTGGTCAACCGAGTCCTATCGACTCTGCTTCGAGCGTTGGTACGAAAGAATCTCAAAACCTGGGAAGAGTACCTACCTCACGTCGAGTTTGCCTACAACCGAGCCGTCCATTCCGCGACTAAATTTTCGCCCTTCGAGACTGTATACGGGTTTAATCCTCTTACTCCTCTTGATTTATTACCATTGCCTTCTGAAAAGTTTGTCCATTCTGATGCTAGGAAAAAGGCGGACTATGTCAAAGAGTTGCATCGGAAGGTGCGCGAGAATATCGAGGCGAAAACCGAACAATACACCCAGCGAGCTAACAAAGGACGGAAGCAAGTCTTGTTTGAACCCGGAGATTGGGTATGGGTGCATAGGAGGAAAGAGCGGTTCCCAGCCGGTCGACGTAACAAATTATCACCAAGAGGAGACGGACCATTCCAAGTCCTCGAGCGAATTAATGAGAATTCATACAAACTCGACTTGCCCGGTGAGTATAATATCAGTGCTACTTTTAACGTAGCTGATTTAACTCCGTTTGATGCAGGTCTTGACTTGAGGACAAGTCATCTTCAAGAGGGGGAGGATGATACGGGCACGCCCCATCATGAGCCGAGTTCGAGCCGAGACCCGATGGTGTTACCTCAAGGACCGATTACGAGAGCTCGTGCGAAACAATTTAAGGAGGCAATCGGGGCTCTAATTCAACAAGCTTGGGACGATGCTAAGATTAGCTCAAACGCTATTTCAACTTTGTGCCGCATGCTCTTACAAGCTCATGTTCATGAAGAGCTCCATATGGCCATTCGGTCTTAGCTAATTATTTATCTAAAATAAAAAAATAAAAAAAAGATAATAATAATAATAAAATAATAATAAATAAAATTTGAATATAATAAATAATTATGTTAATTATTTGATGCACTTAAATAAATCTATTTGGTACATTATTAATAGTTAAAATTAATATGTTTAGATTAGGACCAATTTAATAAGTTGCTGCTACTTAATTTAATGACCGAAATGTTTATTTAATATGTCTTAAACTCTAGCCGAAATTTAATAGAAGTAATGCCCATTTCTTATTTAATTTGTCCAGCCATAAACATGTATTAAAAATGTTTTAAATTGATAAACACTAAGTGGCTGAATATTTTAATGTGTAGGATTTTTTTTGGAAGCCAATTAAGGCCATAAAGCAAGTGGGTCGCAGCATGCTAATATTTTTTTTTTTTTAATGAATGAGGTGCATGCGTGGGACAAAGATTAGTGCCATATTGGACGATTAAAATTAACACATTCTATGGCCAAAATTTAAGTGTCATTCAGCCCCACCATTTTTTTTAAAAATTAGTGCCATATTGGAGGATTAAAATTAGCACGTTCTATGGCCAAAATTTAAGTGCCATTATTCAAGCAAATTCTAGCTTGATTTAGCATAACCATTAAGGCTTGAGAGAGTGACCATTCGGTAGGTTATAAATATTTGAAAACATTCATTTGTAAGACACTTTTTTTTTTTATGAATGATATATCATTATTCTGTCGAACTTGTGAGAACACTTCTCCAATTTCGTTTTAAGGATTCGTTGACTTATCTAGTGAGCTAGTGGCGTCAACCTATTCTTTGATCAACTTCTATATACCGAGGTTCCTGTCGTATTTCGATAGCGGGTCGAGGTCCCATTCCCATCCAAAATCGAGCCTTAAGAACGTATAAGTAATCTGGGTCGATACCTTTCGGTATTGGTTCTTACTTGTTTTTTTAATCCTTAAATTGAAATTTTCCTTCTTCTAAACCCGAGTTAATTCCGAACCACCCGTACTTCAAATTAAACGATCTTCATACCTTCTTCCCTAAAATTGTACTTTTTCTATTTTTGATATCTATTCTTCGCCTATTTTCAATTTTCGTCTTTCTTGTTTACGATCGGGCAACTAAGCATACATCTCGATTTCATCTTGAGATCGGGACTGTATCAAGTGAATTTCTCTTACAACAACTAATTTAATTAAAATATAAATTTATTATTAATTGAATATATCTCTTAAAATTAAAATACTAACTTCTTAAACTTTAATATTTTTGTTGATACAATGTATCTACGATAGATATGAAAGAAGGGAAGAGTGTTCCGTCCTCTGATTTAAGAGAAAAGAGGAAGAAGAAGATAATAAAGAAAGGGTCTTTTTAGTATCGTCTTTCCTCTCAAATAGAGTGTTTGGAGTTATTTAAATCATGAATATTTCGGGTCGGATTCCGAATCTAATTATTATATATTTTATTATAATTATATAACAATTTTATAAGGGGTTTGAAAATTCATAGTGTAATTACTCTCATTTTCTATGCCAATTATGAATTGAAAAAGGTAATTAAAATGTCAAATTACACTCAATTCAATGAAACCTAATAACTATAATAATTAGCCGATCATATAACACATGTAGGATAAAATTCAAATCAAATTATTAATTTTTTTCAATTTTAATGTAGTAAAAAAATCCAAATCATAATTAAATCAAGATTGGGCCTCGTGAGGGTAGGCAGAAATGAATGCGTTTCACCTTGCAATTAAGAGAGGAGAGTAAAGGATCCACCATTCAGCAAAAAGAGCCCATTGTCTTTGTTGGCACCCTGCGATTTTCACTTCTACTAAAACACAATCAAACTTCAAACCGTAAATTCTTTCTTAAATATAAAGACAAAATCCAATCAAAATAATAAGCCAAAAAAGAATCCAATCCTGTGGTGCCAGTTAACTCGATTTCTCTGCTCTAGAGACTCTCTAGTCTCACCAAAGTTGCAAAAAGAAAAGTAGCTAATTGCCTTGGGCTACTGGCTCTCTTCAGTGTTCACCTAGCCTCACCACCGCCCTGAACCCACCAAACCACCAGATTTGGGTGCTGGGTTTTTGTCTTTATATTTGTATTTTCTCATTTCTTTCAACTTCCAACTAAACATTGCAGCTTCTTAATTTGTGGGTTTTTTTTTGGGTTTGCTGCTTAATCCATGGCTTCTTCCATGCTGAATGGAGCTGAAACCTTCACTCTCATCCGAGGTGTAACCCCAAAAAGTATTGGTTTTTTGGGGTCAGGTTTACATGGGAAACAGTTTTCCAGTGCGGGTTTAATCTACAGTCCGAGGATGTCCAGGCTAGGAACGACGATAGCCCCGAGGTGCAGCTTATCAGCGTCAAGGCCGGCTTCACAACCAAGATTCATTCAACACAAAAAAGAGGCCTTTTGGTTCTACAGGTTCCTCTCAATTGTCTATGACCATGTCATAAACCCAGGTCACTGGACTGAAGACATGAGGGATGATGCACTTGAGCCAGCTGATCTCAAAGACAGGGACATGGTAGTTGTAGATGTTGGTGGTGGAACTGGTTTCACTACTTTGGGTATTGTTCAGCATGTGGATGCTAAGAATGTTACAATCCTTGACCAATCTCCTCACCAGCTTGCAAAGGCTAAACAGAAGGAGCCTCTCAAGGAATGCAACATAATTGAAGGTGATGCAGAAGATCTTCCTTTTCCTACTGATTATGCCGATAGATATGTGTCTGCTGGAAGGTATATTTTCAACCCCCTTTTAGGACTATCTACTATAAGATGTTAAATGCTGGTAGCTTTATGGTTTGCATGTATGATTTGTCTTGAAATTGAGAGAGGGGAGGAGATAGTAGCTTGATAATGTCTCTAACTGGGAAATGGGTGTTAGGAATTAGTATGATTAACTATTAATCATGCAGAAAACTAAAACCCATGCACAAGATCCATTATTTGACATGTAATGAATATAACAAGAAATAGTTAGAAATTATACCTTTGTCACGTGAATCCAATTCCCAAAAGTACACTTTAAGACGGAGGACCGCAAGCGAAGTGCCTCTATTGGAAGTCCACCCTGCAACGATTCACGAACTTCCCGAGTACTAGCTCGTAGCTGTAGGAACGATTCCTAAAACTATCTTGTGTGCACAACTCTTTGTGTTTTGATCTAAGTGTATGTGTAATACTTGCGTGAATGAAATATATGAGCACACATCAAAACACTTGCTCCCATATTCTTTTTTTAAACGTCTGCAAGCAAAAGTAACAGAAGAAAAGCAATTTTTTTTTAATTCTAACTTTTCAGTTATACTAAGCAATCAATGCTAGAGCATTAGTGGGTATAATGGCCCATTATGGAGGGAGTTACAAATCTCCCATAATAACCCCAATAATAACACTTAAATAACTGAAAATTCTGCCCATATCTTATGTATATTTGACTGAAATTTCAGCTATGATTAAGCCTCATAAACACCACTAATGAGCATTACTAAGGGGTGTTACATAACATTTATATACATCCCTTTTAATACACCATACACTTAGTCTAATTAAACTCTTTTAATTAGATACATACATATTATCTAGTCCAGCCAGACTAATTGTACACAATAATTAGTCTTAACTAATTTCACACGCAAAATGATATTCAAATTGCATTAGGTGTGACCCAATAGAATTAATCGATATTGAGCTCGGACCGTTATCAAATAACGCTCCGGTGACGTTTAGAGGTTTCTAATAAAACATAAACATTACCCAAATCGATTAACTTAACGTCTCATAGTACACCTACAAGTAACGTATTATGACTTGGTAAAATATCCACTTGATTATTGAACATTTTTAACAATGGGAATGTGGTATTGTGTGTTTTTCAGCATAGAGTACTGGCCAGACCCACAACGGGGGATCAAGGAAGCATACAGGGTGTTGAAACAAGGAGGAAAAGCTTGCTTAATTGGTCCTGTGTACCCTACATTTTGGTTGTCTCGTTTCTTTGCAGACGTTTGGATGCTTTTCCCTAAGGAGGAAGAGTATATAGAGTGGTTTGAAAAGGCTGGATTTAAGGATGTCCAACTCAAAAGGATTGGCCCTAAATGGTATCGTGGAGTTCGCCGACATGGTTTGATCATGGGGTGCTCTGTAACCGGTGTTAAACCCGCATCTGGGGACTCTCCTTTGCAGGTAAATCACTTTTTGAACACTGCTTCATTAAATAAATCTTTACCCTATTTGACTATTGAGTTGTCTAGTGATATCTGCATGTATTTATCTCATACACTGTCTTATGAGCCAAGGATTCAAAATCTGGTGAAAGGTTCTGTACATTGTTACAAATATACAACTATTTTTCCTTCAGTTTAAGGAGCCATAATCATAAGCCGCAATTAATCCTCTGAATTGCCTCGGTTCTTTTTATCCTGAATTGTTGAAATTCTGGTTCTGCCTTTGTTGTTCCCACAAAGAAGCTCTCAGTCAACAATCAATAAATAAGTTTACTTTGGCACATGATGGATATGCGTTTTCTAATAGCCCCTTGTAATCATCTCTCATTCGTCTCCCACCTCTGTCTTTTGTGATATGAAGATGGAATTGATTTCTTTGGTCTATGAGGTTATCTAGATCTCTTCTAGTCTTTTAGGTGCATACATTTTCAGATGATGCTTGATTAATGGAACTGAAAGAAGAGCTATAAGATGTATGGAACTGATGTATTTGGTACAGCTCTACCGATTTGTGTTTACTGTATTAAACTCTTTACTTGGTTCAGCATCATGGACATTGGATTGTAGATAACTATCTTGGTTCATTCAACCCTAAGCCCCAATTCATTCTTACTGTGCTGTTAATATAACCTGGGCTATATTTTTATTATACTGTCAACATTGAGCTCATGGAATATAATATCCTTTCTGCATCTGGCACTCACCGGTGAACATGAATTCATGGAACTGATGTGAAAGCAATCATCATTTAATTATTGATTTTATCATTCTTTATCTTATGCAGCTCGGACCTAAGGCAGAGGATGTATCAAAGCCTGTAAATCCGTTTGTATTTCTCTTGCGCTTCATGTTGGGTGCCACTGCAGCAGCATATTATGTACTGGTCCCTATCTACATGTGGCTCAAAGATCAAATTGTACCAGAGGGTCAACCAATCTAAAGAAAGAATTGAACTTCTGCTGTTCTGCCCTTCTAAGTTGCATACATCTCTTTAGTATATATATATATCCTATGCTAGACCATGAAGGGTGTTTTGCATTTCTGAAATAAAACCAACTTTTTTCAAGTAAATTCAACCTCTTCTTTTTTCTTTAGCTTTGGATATATTTTCGTCAATGCCCGTTTTATGGTTCATCAAAACTAGTCCTCCCTCCTAAGTTTTGGATATACTTTAAAGCTACATCTATATAGGAATAATAATATGAGATGTTTTATATTTGAGTTTGTGTGTCACTTAATTTCTTTCCGAAAACTTTATTTCTTGGATATTTTATCTGCCAAAACCATCTGAAATACTCAATTGATCTGAAATGGATATGTTTGTTCAACATTGACTGCCTCTTTCTCATTTTTCTTTTCCAATTAGCCAGTATTTAAATCATCATTTGTAATCATGATTATTTTAAGCAATCGAATTTGCATCTATCCCTATCATGTGATGCCTAGAAAAACAAATTCTACTATAATACTTTTGACCACTGTGTGTTGAATAACCTTTTCTATAATCGAATTCCCACCTTTACAATCTTTTTGTTAGCACGATTGTGATGTCGATCAATTAAATAGCTATGCTAACTAAATTAAACTAAAGAAAAAAAGGGTGATCCTGTATCTTTATTCAAAAGGTTGCACTAATTTTCTAGAAAATTCTTTCTTTGAATACAACTTAGACTAATCCAAGAAGTTTCTGTCTCGTTATTTTTCTTACCCACTCCCTTTTTATATATAATCTTACATAGAAGGCCAGTATCACATTCCCATTTCTTCATTCTTCGACACAAGCATAGAGTTTTCATTAGTTCAGCATGGCAGATACATTGACAGATGATCAAGTTGCCGAGTTTCGAGAAGTGTTTTGCTTGATCGATAAAGATTCAGATGGTATGCCATCATTCCTTTTTTGGGTATGAGACCCTTCGATATCTAGTCACGTTGCAGTCGAACTAGGTCGACTGTTTTCACCTTCTGCAAAACTCGAATCCAAGATGTTGGGCATACTTTTCCATTCTTTGAAACACATGTTTACATTGATGTAAAATTATTGCAGGCTTCATTAGCATGGAAGAGCTGGCATCAGTGATCCAGACATTAGATGATGCAAACCCTATAAAAGAAGATCAAAACATGATGATGATGATGATGGTGATTAACGAGGCTGATGATATTGAAAGAAAAGGGAAGATTGACTTTGAAGATTTCGTGAATATTATGGCTAGAAAAATGCAGGTAAATAAAAATAAAACCAATAATGCTCATGTTTTGTTTTGTTTGACGAGGCAAATAATGAATTAAACTTGTAGGAAAATGTGGTGGATGAACTAAAAGAAGCTTTCAAAGTATTCGACCGGGATCAAGATGGATTTATATCAGCAAATGAGGTTTAAACACACACACACACTGTAACATATCTTTCTTTGCAACATTGAATCATTGGTACATGGAGTTGACCAAAAACCCATGTTTGAAATGCAGTTAAGACAAGTAATGATGAACATGGGAGAAAGGCTGACAATGGAAGAAGCAGAACAGATGATCAGAGCAGCCGACTTAGATGGTGATGGAGTTGTGAGCTTTGATGAGTTTGCAAGGATGATGATGGTGGCCTTATGAGACTCCTTTCATGGATTTGCTTTCTTTGTCGGATATGTCCCCTTCATAGCCACCTATTGTCAGACTGCAAATAACTGTAACCCTTAGATAGATGGTGATACATTTAATAAATAACATCTATACTTCGAGCCTAACCATTCTCCATCATTTGTTTGTCTGAAATTATATAATAAAAATATGTTGTATATACTTCGTTTACCCAAAAAGAAAATAAAAATAAAACTCCGGCTCATCGCATGAGTTGTACCATTTTCTTGTTCATACCTTGCGCTAAATATCTTTTGCGTTAAGTTACAGAAACTCAAACCTCACAAGATACCTACCTATACACTATCCACACACATCTATAAATAATTATATAACATGGTTGTATATATAAATTTTCCAGGTAAAAGTAAGACAAAACCTCTATATAATATCTTAGATTGCATTTTAGTCTCGTTACTGAAAAGTGGACAAATTAGCTCATGTCCTATGTTAAAATTGTGCCATTAAATGTTTGTTTTGATGTTTATATATGTACGAGCCTAAAATTGCCCGGCCTATTTTATAAATTAAGCCCGTCAACCAAGGCCTCAAACCAAACAAATCAGACCCAAACCCATAAAACCCAATAAACTAGCCCATTTAAAGAAAAAGACAAAACAAAAAACCCTAGCCTAAGTGCTTTAGCCGCCGCCCCCACTTTGCCCTGATTTTCAGCCATTGTCTGCCACCTACCCTCCACTTGCACCATCCATCCACCTGCAGGGAGAAGAAGACAAAGCAAGAACAAGAAAAAATCATTGTAAAATGGCTATAAAAGCCATTGCAAATTATGTATGTTGTTTTCAAAAAAAAAAAAAGGGCTCTTAACAACAAAAACTTCACAATCAATGAGAAATCGAAAAAGCAGAAAAATTTAAAGGTTGATTTTACTTTTATTTTCCTATCGTTATTTACCGTTCCTTTTATTATTTTTATTATCTCAAATCTTTGTAAACAAACGAATAATAAAAAAGTGAGAGGGGGGAGTACTCACCTGAAGCTCACCGTTCTGCTTCGCCGGCCATCAGATGCGATGATGGTGCGACAAGCGGCGGTGAAAGCCCGATCGTCGGAAAGTATGAGAGGGAGAAAGCGCTGAAGGCTGCTGATTTTCTTAGGAAGAACTTAGGTTTAAAAAAATCTGATTTTTTAGAAAGTATAGAGCATTTTATACAACCAGCAGAAACGAGGCCACTTCACTTTAAGGGTACTGCGCATATTCCCTCAAAAGGGACATTTTCGCAATAGGTCCTCCATTTTTTGCATAGCCGTTTGATCAGGTCCCATTTGGTTTTTCTTCTTCTTCAAATTTTACCCCGTTATTTCATTTCGCTTTTAATTTGGTCCGCGTCCAAGTCAGTTGATACGATGCGCATAGGGGTTGGGTTATTCACTCATTTAGTCCCTGTAAGTTTATGCGCTAGATGTTATGGTCCCTGTCCCCTTTTTACTTTAATTTATTGCTATTTTAGCCCCCTTAATCTTATTCTGATTCCAATTTAACCCTTCTTTGTTTATTCTTGTAATTATATTACTACTACTATTATCATTATTATTAGTTTTATTACCCTATTTTTTATATTTGCTTTTATTATTATCTTTACTAACACATTTAACTTCTTCTTCTTCTTATTATTATTATTATTATTATTATTATTATTATTATTATTATTATTGTTACTATGTTTATATTATTATTGTACATATTTTGTATCATTATTATTATTATCTTAATATTATTACTATACTATTATTATTATTAATTATTATTATTATATTATTATGTTGTACATATTATTATTATTATTATTATTAATTTATTATGGTATTATTATTATTATTATTATTATTAGTAGTAGTATTATTATATTATCATATTGTATATACTTTGTATTAGTATTATTATCTCATTATCATTATTATATTTATATTGGCATGTTGTACATATTTTGTGTTCGTACTATTATTATCTTATTATTATTATTATTATTATTATTATTATTATTATATTTATCATTATTATTATTATTATTATTATTATTATTATTATATTTATGCTATCATATTGTATATACTTATTTTATTATCTTGATCTTTACTAATACCTTTTAGTCTTTTTTATTATTATTTCAAAGCCGTTTTTTACCTTTTATATATTTTTATATTATTGTATCTTTTATTATCAGTATTTTGATTTCGTATTTTCGTCATTTCATGTGGATCAACGGTTTTAAATCGGAACTCGCATACAAAAAAGGTAATATTTGTGTGTTTAGAAGGCCAGAAAATTACATCCTAATGTGTTGGGTGTCGATCTTTTCGTTCGATAAATATTCAAATATCCTTTTCTTTTACATGCTTTGAAGATCAAAGATGATCACGGTGTCGAAATATAAGGGTGTTACATCCTAACATGTTGGGTGTGATACTTTTATTCCTTTGAAGCGAATCTTGAGATTCAATCCTGATTCAATTAGCCGTTTTTTTTTTCTTCGAAAGTTTTACCCTAAATATTTTCAAGTTTTCGACATTAGGACAACATTAATCAATTTGGTACCAACTTTGGGCGTTGCAAGGGTGCTAACTCTTCTTTGCACGTAACTGACTTCCGAACCCGTTTTCTCGAATTTCGCAAACCAAAATATTTTTATAGGTGACCCGATCACACCTAAATAAAAAGGATCGGTGGCGACTCTATATTTTTAAAAGTTGATTCCCGTTTTTTAAAACCCCTTTTAAGAATAGTTTCAACAATATATAAAGGTTAAAAAGGCCTTACTAACCAATTAATAAGCCTTAGTAAACTAAAAAATTCCGAAACTAATAAGGCTAAGGGTCAAAAAGCCTTTAGTAACAAATTTAAAAAAAAAATCAATTAAGCCCCTTTCAAATAAAAATTCCTTTAAAAAATCATAAAAGTTATGAACAAATTTTATTAAAAAAAAAGGTTATAAAAGAGCTTAATTGGTTTTTTTAAAAAGATTATAAAAGAGCTTAATTATAAACAAATTTTATAAAATCATTATCAATTAAGCCCTTTTAAATAATTTTATAAAATTATAAACAAACTATAGGGCTTAATTGGGTTTTTTTAAATTTATTACTAAGTTTTTTTTTACCCTTTAGCTTTTTTATTTTCAAAATTTTCTAATTTATATCTAACAAAAAAGTAAAGATGAAATTGAATAAATGTGTAGAAATTGATAGCTATAAACACAAAAGCAAACATTGAGGGACTATTTTATTCACTCATATAATTTTCTGAATAAAAAAACTAAAATACTACATGGAGTTTTGTTCTACTTTTACTAACATATCTAGTCTATCATTGATTGCTGTCCTGATTCATTGTTTTTAGCGGCTGCCAACAAAAGGATGTTCTTGAAATGACAAATATAAATAAATAAAAATATCTTTTTACATGTGACAACCTCTAGATATTGACCCAGCCGGTTAGAATTTAGTGTTCTAAACCTCGAGCAAACTTAAACCGATCCAACTTCAAATAATTAAATAAAATTTATTATTATTTTTTAAAACAGTAAAATAAACCTTTTGAGAAGGCGAAACCCAAAGTTGAAAATCTTTAAATGGGCCTTACTTTGAACTGGAACATAAAGATACCAAGATCCGTTTCTTTTCTTTTTATTGTTCGTTGGACGTTGCATTATTTCCAGTTTTCATGGCTAATAAAATCATTTGCTTTGACTTTTACCAATTTCAACATTATTCAATCTAATCAAAACCCAATTTGTTCTCTAAATTTATTGTGATGGCATTTGAGAGTTATAGCTTAAATGATTTTATTAGCCATGAATAGTCGAAATAATGCAACGCCGCCCTCTCTTTCTTTAATTCCTTTTGTTTCTCTGCACCACTATCCAATCCATTAAAGATCCGGTCATACAATTCCACCTACAATTTCTCTGAAATTAGATTGAGATCATTTTTCTTTTAGGAAAATTAAAGTGCCCCTTTTGGGAGGGGGGTTTGGTATTTTCGTTTCTATATAGTTTTAATGAATATGAATGGTGTTTTATCAGCATTAACCTTCTCCACATAATGTCCTATAATGGCCTTCCTAAAATCAGGATCTCGTGACGTCTCCCCTACTCCAAATACACAAGATTATATCATCAGTAAATATCAAATTTAAAATTATTAAATTTCTTGAACTAATTTTGACACCATGTAAATAAGCTGATTGTAGTTCCTCAAAAATAAAAAATTGAGAGACGTTCCGCACATAATAGAAAAAAGTAGGGTGAAATTAGATCTCTTTGACATAATCGTATCCATTTACCACTACCCTATAGATGACCGACTTCGAACAAGACATAATCCAATTAATTCATACATCATAAAAATTAATAATACACATCATTGCTTCAAGGAAGTATCTCTCAACTTTGTTGTATGCCTTAAGACATGTCTAGTTTCACAGCCATTTCAATCATTACAAATGTTTTCAAACTCAACGATTGATATTATCTGTAATAAGATATATTGCTATAAAAATGTGTTGATTTTTTGAAATATCGCTGTCGAGACATTTTTATAAGTTTTTAATTTTTTTTAGTTGATTCCTTCAAAATTAGATGTTAAAATCTGCGGACAACTTTTCAATGTAAATAAACTTAAAGAGTTGTTAAGATATAAACATAAGCATTAAGGGTACGGAAGTTTGTAGACTGAATCACACTTCCAGTCAACATAAGGGTAGAGAATAAGGAAGGAGGTCATGTTTGAGTATCTAGATTGATCGGAGACTGTTCATTGGTCATCATTAATGTCTATTTTGTTGGCTCTGCAATCTTAACTATGACAAAGCTGTTGATTGTTGTTAGAGAAGCTGAGTGCTTAGGGCTTGTGGACTTCAAACTTTCTTTGGGTTGGTAATATGATGTAAGAAGCACGCAACCCAATGTCAATAAAATTTCTCCTTGGTGCATGGAATTCTAAGAAATCTGTTTTTTATAATAAGAGTTTGGAGGGCACGTAAGTTAGTTTTACAATTAATCCAAATGTGTTTTTAAGGTTCGGATATTGGCAGCAAAATAGTTGATTGGAAGCATCAATGTTTTCACACACAAAACAGAATGTTTTGAAATTTAGTACTATATATAATATTAATATTTTACACATCTAATTTTCTTTCAAGTAATGTAAAACTCTTTCAGTTGATACAAATGTCATGGTGGGTTTCATTCAAATTCACGTGCTTTCCTTTTTGAATTCGGGCTTTCTTAAAACCTAAAAAATGTTAGGCAGGAAAATTTCGACCAATAAAACGATCGTTAGCTTTCATATGGAAAAGACAAATACATATTGCAAGAAACTAGCATGAAAAAGAAATCGAATTTTATAAGTTCAGTCCTTGTAAATTTTTTACTTAACCGGATTAGTTGAACATTCTGGTTTTAGCCCCTCTATTGTGTTAAAATTTGAGGTTTAATTTCTTTATTTTACTTTGAGATAATCTGATTTTATATTTTCATGATGTTATTAGTGAGTCCAAATTGATTACATATTATAAAAAATTATTTAGGGACAAAACTATTTTTACTATAAGAATGTTATCAATAAAAAATTTCTTGTTTTTAATTTAATAGCAATAATTAACAATGTTATTATTTTGTTATAACACTAAAGTTATACAAGGTGTTTGATAGTACAACGGGGGTAGTTCACATTGTGAGGGGTGTAGAGAGACGTTAGAATGAGGGCAGTTCGCACTGTAAGTGGTGTGGAGAGCTATTAAGATGGTGGTTTGAGAAGGTTGAGTTTTTAGCAAAGTGAAAACTATATATCTTGTGATCTTTCTTATCTTGGTGCTGAGGGGAGGTATTTATAGAGAGGGGTTGGCTAGGTACAAATCCCAGCTATTGAGTTCCCTATCTCATAGATGTAATGGTAGAGTGATGAATGTTAGCCAATGGTATTGTTGGAGTCGACTTGAAAGGGACTAGATGAGACATTCATTAAGTTGGGATGTGATCGATTGATGGGAGCAATCAGGAACCCTTCCCTATATATCTCCTGAAGATCTTATAGGCCTCATTAGTTTGATGGGATGTTTACGTGAGGCATATTGCTCTTGTTGAGGCAACAACAATGATATTTGCCATGTTCTTCTAGTTGTTAAATGATCCCGCAAAGGGATCTTGAGAAATGGTATAACAATTGCTATAAATAAAAAGGCAGGTTATAAAGTGACCTAGTTTAAGTCAATTCTTTGTCGAAGCTCACTGGGGATTCTTGGCAAGGCTTGGGTAGAGTTTTAAAGCATCATTATTATTTCCCCGATCATCGTGCCTTTGTATTGGTTGCTTTCAAATGTATGTTTGCCTCTGTTGGAGGTTTTCAGAATACATCATTTTTCTTTTTCGTTGTTTCATTTGGGTGGTTGTTTAATTTTCTTGCTCAAAATCATATAATTAGGTCATCTTCAAAACCAATGTGCTTCTGTGTTTTTGATTCTCTTCTTGTCGTCAATCTCCCTTTTCATTGCCATTATCGAAAATAACTTGTAACAACCCAAAATCCAATGACATTAAAAAAAAATTGGTTTTGGAATTGAATTGCTAAGACGAGATAGTTAAATTTGGAAATGAAAATTTATGTATCGTCTATGACAGTAATAGATTTAATTAGTAAAATTAAAATGAAATGATTGATAATAATAGTACAGAGATTAAATTATAAAAATAAAAAAATATGTTAGATATATTAGAAAATAGAAAAGGACCTTATTAGATATTATACTAAAGACATTAGAGTACATAAACCTTAAAGAAAAATATGTTAGTGGGGAAACATGATCGTTATCATCTATTAATATTAAGAATCCTTTAAATTAACTTAAAAGTTTTAATTAAAAAGATTAAAAGTTGTTAAACATGTTAGTGTATGAAACAAAGCCTCAAACCTTCTTCTCTCACCATCGAAACTCCTAGAAAGAAAAAGAAAGTTCCGTCTTTCATTTCTTGGTTGTCGTCCAACAAATTAACTAAGGTATGAGATTATTTGATAATTTCTTATAGATTCAAGCTTTAATAAGTTGTATTTATCCAACCTAATGTTTAAATTAATAAATTATTGATGTTTTGATTGAGTTTTCATGGTTGAAAAACTTAGAAAAATTAGTTGTTAAATGTTGAAGTTCATGTATGGTGTTGTTAGTTAATTAGTAGGAAAATTATGTTAGAAAATAGAAAAAAAAAAGATGGTGGATTTATTAGAAATTTAACTAAACTATTTACTTAATTTTAACATTAGGGGTTAAATTGAATAAATTAAAAATTATTAAAAATTTATGTGATAAATTGGAAGTAAGAGCTCTTTGTACTGTATTTATTATCTAAATTTGATTGGATAGATTGTACAATATAGATGTTTCTAATATTAGGGCCATAAAGGAATAAATTGAATTAAATGTATTTATGTTTGATTTCATTGAATTGTGTTGAATTATGTGATTAATGATGTTTCCATTATTGTATTATCGAACATAGCCAAAGAAAATGTTGGAACGTCAAAGGCGAAAGGAAAGAAAAAGAAGGACGTCGTATAACTTTTGCGGTTTACGCTTCTGTAATTTAATTACAATTTGCTTTCGTAAACAAATTAGTCGTTATAATCAATATGACTATGCATCAAGGCAATAGTATCTTTACCCTATAAACTTTGAATAATGGATTCGATTGGTGTTAGTTGAATAATGTTATAAATGTTTGAAATTGTTTTGGATGTGATTATGAATATTTGGACATTGATATTATAATGATAGATGTCACAATGGTGAATGTGAGAGTTGAACGTCGATAATGACAATGAATCGCAAAGAAAGAGAGAAAAGAACACATAGAATTTTATGTGGAAATCCTTTCAGCAAAAAAACCATGGGTTGAAGAGATGAAAATTCACTATGTCAAATTTGAATGATACAAGAGGAGAGACGATTATGTCTATTTATAGGTTTAAAAACCTTATTCTAATCAAAGTTAAATAGAAGTAATGTAGTAAGATTAATACACCTTATTCTAATCAATATCAAATAGAGGAAGTAAACTTCTATAAGGATTTTACTTGTGCAGCATGTACCGTACCGCGGGAGCCAAAGGCCGCACCCCCGGTTACGAACCCAGTCCAGTATTTTTCTTATTGGGGATCTACAATGGGCTTCTGCCTTTGCCCTCGTAGATCCCCCTATCTTGCCACTTGTATTTTATTTTAAGAGGAATTTGGGTCACACAACTTCTAACAGTAAATATGGTGTTAATGCCCTATTAAACGATGTTAGACATAATTCAGGCATATTGACATGTCATATGGTCATTGATATAGTGATTTACTAACTATCGTTGCCGGGCAATTCGGGATGGCTAAATAAACAATGCGGACAAATATTGAAAGTTATCATTGCCGGACAACCCGGGATGATAGAATAAATAAATATTAAAAGACATCGTTGCTAGGCAACTTGGGATGACAAAATAACGTAGTCCTAGTTCCCAAAGGATTGTGGGCTTACTCGATATATAGATCTGAATATCCATCTTAGTGTCTATCGTCGAATAGTAGGGGCCAAATGTATAAGCATTGAAATTAATATTGAAATGTGTAAAAATAAATAGAATGTCGGTAATGACAGATATATCGCAAAGAAAAGAGAAATAAAAAATAAAGAACACACAAATTTTACGTGGAAACCCTTTCGGGAAAAAAAACCACGGGCGGATGAGAAGAAAATTCACTATGTCAAATTCGAATGATTACAAGAGGAGTAGACTATGTCTATTTATAGGCTTGTAAAACCATATTCTAATAGAAGTGTAGTAAGACTGAAACACCTTATTCTAATCAATATCAAATAGATGGAGTTTAATAAGGTTTAAAAAACCTTATTCCAAAATAAAATAAAAGATGTGTAGTTCAATATAGATTTTACTTTTATTTTATTTTACCATTGTATTTTATTTAAATAAGGATTCGGGTCACTTAATTCTAACAATCTCCACCTTGACACGAATTCTCAATGAACAAGTTCTTCATCCTGAACTCTCAACGAACAAGTTCTCCACCTCTTCCATAAAACCCCTTAAGGGTTTAACTTCAACAATGAACACCAACAAAGTCTAAGCAATGCTCAAACTTGGTTATAGGAAGTGACTTAGTCATCATATCTGCAGGATTTTCATGAGTACTAATTTTGCTCACAACAATATCACCACGAGCAATAATATCATGAATAAGATGATACCGAACATCAATGTGTTTTGTTCTCTCATGAAACATTTGATCTTTTGTAAGGAAGATGATGTAATAGACCGGTTTAGACCCTAGTCGGAACAGTGGTTTCGGGATCACAAATCCAAGGTCGAAAAAATATTTTAATATTATTTTTGGTGTTTACAATATGTGATTGAGTATGTGCGAAAGTTTTGTGTGAAAATTTTATCGTTTATGTGCTTAATTCGCAAAAAAAAAAGGATTTAATTGCATAAAATGCAAAAGTTGTGTGTTGATTGTTAAAGTGTTAATTTGGCATGGCTTATTAAAATGTGAGTCCTTATATTGTTATTATTCCACATGCAAAATGAATGGACAAAAATGGGTTTTAGTTAATGGAAATATAAATGATATAAATAAGGTTAAAATGGTAATTAAATTATTAAGTTAATATTACTAAAACAAATAAGAAAAATGATGCCATATTCTCATCTTTCTTTGCCGAAAATCACAAGAAAAATAAAGGAAAAAGAGTTTAAGGGTTTCGGCTAGAAGTTGGCTCAATCAAGGTATGTTTTGAGCTCGATTTTTGATGATTTCTACGTTTTTGTGATCGTTGCTTAGTGTATTATCAAGCCCATGCTTTAATTTTAGAATTTGATGAAGATTTGAGATATGCCATTGATGAATATGTGAGCTTTGTGATGTTAGTTGATGAAATATGAAATATATATGTTAGATTAACATGTTTTGTCTTTGGATTTTTGGTGAATTTGAGTAATTTGGACTAAATTGTGAAAATAGTATTTTGAGGGACTAAAATGTGAAATAAATAAAATATATGGGCTTGTATGAGCATAAGGAAAACTCGGCTAGGCATGTGTGAAGTGAAATTATATGAATTTGATGATTTTATGAAATAGGGATTAAAGTGTCGAAATGTGAAAATGTGAGGGCTATTTTGTAAAATACCCTAAATATGTGTGTTTGGACTAAATTGAATGATTTGGTGATTGAATGAGCTAAATTTGAATATGTATAGATCAAGAAAAGAGGGATTTGGATCGAGATCGAGGCAAAGATAAAGTGCTCAATTAATCGACTTATTTTGTTATTTCGACATCCGAGGTAGGTTCGTGTATAATATGAATCGTTTAAATTCATATCTATGTGTTATGAAATGAATGAATATGTGGTTATTGAATTAGAAATGTTGTATGTGGAATTGAGAAATGTGACATTAAGTGTGTGTAATTAGAATAGAGACAGAGGTGAATAGCACTGTGTGTGCGAAGTAAAAGAAGTCTTGGCTATATTGATTGGCACTGTGTGTGCGATACCGAGTTAGATTTGGTTTAAAGTAAAGGCACTAAGTGTGCGATGATATTTAAGCTTCGGCTACGAATTTGGCACTAAGGGTGTGAATAAATCGAACGAACAACGAAGATTTATCGAAGTGTGGTATCGAGCATTGAGTAGCAAGAATGATTGTTAACTAAGTGTTGGCAAAGGTATGTTCGGAACCTATGTGATTGATGATATCATTTATGGACAAATGGAAAGTTGTGTAAACATATGGCTAAGGAAGAGATTGTGCATTCTTGTAATATAATCTATGTGATGGTTTAATTTGTATATTGATTTTGAATCATTGAGTTAAATGTATTATACTACGAACTTACTAAGCTTTTAGAGCTTATTGTGTGAAGTGTTTCTCTGTTTTACAGTGTCTTTAAAGCTAGCTCGGGTCCGGGGATCGTCAGCGACTCAATCACACTATCGGCTATCTATTTTGGTATTTTTGGAAAGATGTGTATATTTGAATATGGCATGTATAGGCTAGTAAATATGACATGTTTTGAAGTGTATAAGCTTACCATGTCATATGGTTTGGAAGTTGAATGATGATGGTTCATATGTGTGGGTTATGTGAATGATGAATATGGTATGAATTAGTAAAGAAGTAAATAGTATGTTTCATGCTTAAATTGGTTGATGAGATTGGTGGTTAAATGTGAAATTGTGGTATGGATTGAATGATGAATAAATTATATGATTTGGGATGTGGAATTGATATTTTAGATGAATATGTTTGGGTTAAAATGGAGTATGGAAAGAAATGGTGTAGTGGATGGTTAATTCTTGTATATATTTATATGTTTTGGTTGCCATTTGAGGTATAAATGCATATGGTTTTATGCTTATAGGTAAACCTAAGTGTGAGTGGCAAATTTGGCCTTACAAATGGCCTATAATTGCCCACACGGTCGAGCACACAGACGTGTGGCTCGACCGTGTCATTTGATTTTGCAAATTGAAATAAGTCAAGCTCGCACACGGACTAGATACACGGGCGTGTGACTAGCCGTGTGGTGCAAGTCAGTATCGACCATGGTTGAGGCACACGGGTGTGTCTCAGGCCGTGTGGACAAGTCAGTATCTATGCCCTGTTTTGCCACGGCTTGGACACATGCACGGGCGTATGACCTCTGTAGCTTTGAAAAATGTTTGATTTTTAAAAAATTTTGTATGTGTTCGGTTTAGTCCCGACCCCTTCCTAACATGTGTTTAAGGTCTCGTAGACCTCATTAAGGGACTATATACATATATTTTGATATGT
Source organism: Gossypium australe (assembly GCA_005393395.2). Lineage (NCBI taxonomy): Eukaryota > Viridiplantae > Streptophyta > Magnoliopsida > Malvales > Malvaceae > Gossypium > Gossypium australe. Next base: position 129,238,424 of record CM016621.1, on the reverse strand, counting down.
TTGAACGATGATATACTTTGTGTTGTAAAATGATAGTAAATGTTCCGGATAGATCGATAATGCTTCTTAACCCTAGACCGGTGACAGTTATGGGTTAAGGGTGTTACAGATGACACTCTGACTATCACAAAATACTGTATTGATTCGAAGGTCTTCATTGAGTTCACTAAGAGTCCCTTCAACCAAATATCTTCTTTACAAGCTTCAGTAATCGCCATGTACTCAGCTTCAGTGGTAGACAAAGCTACTGTAGTTTGAAAAGTGGTTTCCAACTAATTGCACAACCTCCAATTATAAAGACATAACCTATGAAAGGTCTTCTTTTATCAAGGTCTCCAGCAAAATCAGCATCAACATACCCAATGACTCCATCTCTAGTTCTTCCAAACTGTAAGCAAACATCAGTAGTACCTCGTAAGCATCTTAAAATCCAGTGAACTGCTTTCCAATGTTCTTTACCGGGATTCGCCATGTATCTACTAACTGCACTGACTGCATATGATAAATCTGGTTGTGAACAAACCATAGCATACATGAAAGATCCCACTGCACTAAAGTATGGAACATGTGACATGTACTCAATCTAATCATCTGATTGTGGAGACAAAGCTGATGAAAGTCTGAAATGGGCTGCTAAAGGAGTACTAACGGGCTTAGCACTTTGCATATTGAACCTGCAAAGAACTTTTTCAATGTACTCCTTTTGACTTAGGTACAATTTACTTGCTTTTCTATCTTTGAGAATCTTCATACCAAGTATCTTCTTTACTGGTCCCAAATCTTTCATCTCAAATTCTTCACTTGGTTCGGCTTTGACCTTTCTTATCTCTCTTTTATCTTTTGCTGCTATCAACATGTCATCAACATAAAGCAGTAGATACACAAAAGAACCATCACTATTTTTCTTAAAGTAAACACAACTATCAAAGCTACTTTTTTTGAAATCATGAGAAGTCATAAAGGAATCAAACCTCTTGTACCACTGTCTTGCTGACTGTTTCAAACTGTAAAGGGACTTTTTTAGCAAGCAAACATAGTCCTCTTTTTCTAATACTGTAAAACCCTCTGGTTATTGCATGTAAATATCCTCCTCAAGTTCTCCATGCAAAAATGCAATTTTTACATCTAACTGCTTAAGCTCTAAATCATGCATGGCCACAATACTAAGCAAAGCTCAAATTAAACTATGCTTCACAACTGGGGAGAACCCATCTATGAAGTCCACTCCTAGAATTTGATTGTAACCCTTTGCAACAAGCCTTGCTTTATATTTGGGTTCTTCAACTCATGGAGTCCTTTCTTTCTTTTTAAACACCAATTTACAACGAACAACCTTTTTATCTTTAGGAAGTTTTACAAGATCTCATGTTTTGTTTTTATGGAGTGATTCCATCTCCTTCTGCATAGCAAACATCCACTTTTTTGAGTCTTCACAGCTAACTGCCTTAGAATAATTAGATGGCTCTTGGTTTGCATCTATATCTTTAGCCACATTTAAAGCATAAACAACTAGATCAACCTCGGTATACTTTTTTGGAGGTTTAATTTCTCTTCTAGTTCTGTTTTTGGCGATAGAGTATTGTGGTGAATAAGCAACTCTATTCTGAATTTTTATACTAGCTTGAGGAGTTGACTCTATTGTAGATTCTAGATTAATCTAATGCTCCACCTACTTTTGATTTTCTTTATTGGAAGAGTCTTTAAGAGAAAAGTTAGGTAGCATAGCAGTTTCATCAAAAATATTTGCTAATCACAACTTTTCTATTTTCAGGACACCATAACTTATACCCTTTTACACCAACTTTATAACCAAGAAATACACATTTAATGGATCTCGATTCCAATTTTCCATTATCAACATGAGTATTCGCAGGACATCCAAAGATCTTTAAATCAGAATAGTCAGCAGGATTACTAGACCATACCTCTTGTGGAATCTTTTTCTCAATGGCAACAGATGGAGATCGATTGATAAAAAAACATGTAGTAGAGGCTGCTTCGACCCAAAACGACTTTGGTAAGTTGGCATTTGACAACATACATCAAACCTTCTCCATGATCGTTCTGTTCATTCGTTCTGCAACGCCATTTTGCTGTAGAGTATGACAAACTATCAAGTGTCTCACGATCCATTCTGACTTGCATAGTTTATTAAACTCATCAGAACAAAACTCTAAACCATTGTCTGTGCGGAGGTATTTTATTCATTTTCCCATCTGTTTTTCAATCATAGTTTTCCAAGACTTAAATGCGGAAAACACATCGTTTTTCTGCTTTAGAAAGAACGCCCAAACTTTTCTAGAAAAATCATCAATAAAAGTTAGCATATAATTAGCTTCATCTTTAAACACTGTTAAGTGTTCGTGCACAGATGCACCTTCCTCCAAAGGATAAGCATAAAAACGCTATTTCATATGCAACTTGCTAGTTAGATTTTTCGACATACATATTTGTTCCAGCCTCTTCCATAATGCAGCGGCGGTCTTCTCCTTCATCACATCCTGTAAAATTTTGTTAGACAAATGTAGATGTAATTGTGTTAATGCCTTTCGATTCTTACGTTTCTTCTCTTCATCCATTAATGTCGAAGGCATCTTATCTATCCCTAGCAGGGCATCCTCCAGATCCATCTACGCAAGAACTGCTTGTATCTTAATCTGCCACAATGCAAATCTGGTGTTGCGATCCAACAGCTGAATTTCATACTTCAAAGATGCCATTACCGTAATCGAGATGAACAACCCAAAAGCTCGGATACCAATTTGTAAAAATAAATAAATGTCGGCAATGACAATATATCGCAAAGAAAAGAGAAATAGAAAATAAAGAATATACAAATTTTACGTGGAAACCCTTTCGGAAAAAAAATCACGGGCAAAGGAGAAGAAAATTCACTATGTTGAATTCGAATGATTACGAGAGTAGAATATGTTTATTTATAGGCTTGTAAAACCATATTCTAGTAGAAGTGTATTAAGATTGAAACACCTTATTCTAAAATAAAATAAAGAAGTGTTGTTCTATATGGATTTTACTTTTATTTTATTTTACCACTGTATTTTATTTAAATAAGGATTCAGGTCACTTAATTCTAACAAATTGTGAAATGAAAAAGAAGTTAGAAATTAACATGATGAGTTAAAGTAGTATTCATTAAAGTATTGATACTTGATATATATATATATATATATATACTCACTTTAATTTATTCTTAATGCAATATATTTGAATTATATTAGCACTACTAAGTATACAATACTCAACGTACGATTATATATACACTCAACGTAAAAATTAGCTACTATTTTCTTATTCATTTTTCTTTTCATGTAAAAATCATTGAAGACAATTATAAAAAGATATAATTAATTAATTATAGAATTTTATTTATTCAACTAGTCCAAATATTAAAAGTAGAATGATGAAATTATTACACTGAGGGCACAAAGTCCTAACAACCAGGGGCAATTTCTTGTTGAGGATGGAAAAACCAATACGGCATGTTTTTTTTTTCTCTCAAGTGCTTTCTTTCTTCCACTCAAGTGGTTCTCCGCATGTTGTTCTAATACGTGATAATAGGATGTAGCATCAACTACACCTTCATCCAATGAGGAGACTTGAGGCACCTTTTTAAAAAAGGAAGGGAATCATTATACGATTCTCATGTTGTTTCCTATTGAGAGAAGAACATCACCTTCACATACCTTGAAAGTCAGCTTTATCAATGATTATTTTCTTCTCCCATCAAATCCCTTCTTGGGGCACTATTAGGTGTTTTTGTTCCAATAAATAGATCTTAGGAGAAGGTCATCGTATGTCTCTTTGTTTTTTTCTAGTATTATGGCTTCTTTAGCGAAACACTATATTTTTTTCAAATTCTTTGGATGAAGGTGCATTGAGCTTCTTTTTATTTTCTCAAAAACCTCATGCATCCCCTTATTGTATCTTAAGATTACCCTTTCTTTTACACCAATTTCTTAATACTTCTAGGACACTCTATCATAGCTTTCTTTTTGTTTCTTTCTCCAGGGAATGTGGTGCCATTTCTACATATCTTTCCAATTGTCCCTTCCTTATAGCTTCATCTATGGCATCCTTTAAATTGAGATAATCATTGGTAATGTGGCCAACATTACTATGGTGTTGATATTCAACCATGGGCTCCCTCTTCTATGGGTCAGATCGCATAAGTGGTAGAGTCCCCAATATCCTTCTATTTTCATTGAGTATTTCTCCTTATGATGCATTTAAAGAAGTGCAATGATAAAAGAAGTAAACAACATCCCTTTCAGGTGTTTTGGGCGTCAATAGTTACAACATCCTACTGTGGCCTCGTCTTTTGTCTACTAGGTGAAGTTGCAATTTGATTGTCTCCTCATATCATGTTTGTTTTGTCAAGTATAATGTTATCCATGATCTTGAGAGTTTTATCCTTCTTCTTCTCTTTCCCTTTGTTGCTTCCAGCTTCTTAGGGCTTTTTCTTAGGGATACTTCTAAAGTTGAGCCCAAAAAATTTTGTTTTGGGCTTACAGATCCCAATATTGTTGAACAGTAGGCCGAGAATCCTTTTCTTTTTTTTCACTAAGATAATATTCTTCCTCTTGATGGTTTGTTGGAGGTCGAAAGGAAACGGGTGAACATGTTCACTACTTCATCATTGAAATTACGGATAAGAGGGATGATAAGACTCTATCTCATTGTTCTAATCCTAACCCTTAAATTCATTCCAATACTTGTCATAACAGGGATTTTTGGTCTTCTTACTCCCGGTGACTATAACCTTCAAAGGGTAAAGATTAAATACGTAATTTTTTTTGTTAGATTCTCAAAAACGGCGCCAATTTTTATACAATGTGTTGGATAGTAAAATAGGGGTGGTTCATGTTGTGAAGGGTATGAAGAGCTGCTAGAATGAGGGTTGTTTACAATGTATGTTGTGTGGACAACTACTTATAGGATATTGATTTGAAAAGGTTGAGTTTTTAGCAGAGTGTGTACTTTATTTCCTATGGTCTCTCCTACTCTAGTGTTAAGGGGAGGTATTTATAAAAAGGGGTTGGTTGGGCGTGGGTCCCATACATTGGGTTCCTTATGTTATAGGTGCAATGTTAAAATGGTTAGCCAATGTTACTATTAAAGTCGACTTTAAGGGACTAGACAAAGCGTTCATCAAGTTGAGATTTGATGGATAAATGGGTACCATCAAGAACTCCTCATATATCTCTTCAAGATCGTCTAGGTCCATTTGGCGTGATGAGATGTTTAGGTAAGGCATACTGCTCTTGTGGCAAGGCTACAAGGATGAGTTTTGTCATGTTCCTGTAGTTGTGAAATGATCCTGTGAGGGGGTCCAAGGTGAAGGTATAACATATTTGACTTTCTAATAACATTATAAAAGTACAAAATCGATAAATTTATAAGTTAATAATTATAAAATTGTATTTTGACCCTCAAAATGATACGATTTAATCTTTCTAAAAACTGTAAACCCATAAACTAATACAATATCAAAATAACATTTTGGCTCTTATAAAAATTCATAACTCAATTTTGTCTCTTCCAAAAAGATTTTTTTTTATTTCACCCTTGAGTACAAAGAAAAAATTATATAAACTTAAAGTTGAAAGATAAAATCATAAACCTTGTCATAGTATAGGGACTAAAATCGCAATTAAAACGTTTCAAACGAAAGAAAGCATGACTCATAGGAGTTGCCAGCCAACGTATCTAAAACAAAGTCTATCTATAATAAGAAAATAAAACAAGTCCATCTATAATAAGAAAATGGAGGAAATATTTTGCAGCATTTAATGGCCCTGTGGGATCACACAGTCAGCGCCATACCAATACGACAATCTATAGTCGGCAATGGTGTTGACAGCACGCACTACAGGAAGTGGGAAAGTGCAAGGAAGTTGCACTGGATGGCTTACATTATCATTATTTATTTATTTATCATTAAATGTCCTCATTCTTCACTCAAGAAATTACCACGAAACTTCCATTTGAGCTAAGTTTCAACTACTCGTGCATTAAACAAAGGGTGGTTGTGGTTCCTATGAGTCAAACTATCCTTATTTCCTTCCCATCACGTTAAAGGCAATGCAATATTGTCGACGACAATGACCAACCTCTTTTTGGACGTGTAAGGCGCCATGATTTCATCGTACAACTGTAGTGTTCGATTAAATTTTGGTTTAGTTCTATAAAATTTGATTCTTGCTCGGTTGATTTAGTTGCTGTTTGATTTATTACGTTTGATTTTTAACCCTAAAATGCTTTGTAGAAACAATAATTTTTAGACTAATGGGACAAGAAATTCCTCCTGGTTAATTACTTGCTTAGTTGGAAAGCCAAAATTTAGGGGTTTTTCTTCGTTACATTAAAAACATCTTAGGATCTTGTTAGACCTACAAAGTTTTTCTGAGGAAATTTTTGAAAATATTAATTGCATCAAATGCGTTTAAATTATTATTTAAATTTTAAATTGGTTCATAAACTTCAAAACATTTTAATCGAATTTTAAAATTATTAATATTACATTAATCGGGTTATTCTACCAATCTAGTCATCAATATCATTGTTAAATGCTAGTTCGAATATGAGGTAAAACATATTTAAAACACATAAATCAAATTGTAAACATGTGTGCAGACTATACATATAGCGTCCGCAAAATTTATAAGGCTATTTATTGTTGTTGTTTTTAAAAAATGAGATTCAACATATTCATGGAGTAGGTAGACAAGTGTTTGTAACTACTTATTCTATATATTTTTAAATATCATCTGTGTTGAGTGTTTCTGTGTATCCTTTAGGTGCGTGGAGTTGTGTACTTATATGTATGATTATTGTTCATGGATATCAACACTATCCTACTCTAAGTTTAACACATGAGATCTCGCATGAGGGTGTAAGTGCCCCTTCTACGAGCACTTAGTATCATGCGAGCTCGATACATGAGCTTAATATGTGAACCGTGTAGAATTTGACCAGTTCCCATTTGAGTTGTGGATCGATAATAGTAAGTATTATAACAGTCTGCATGAAATTTGAATTGACATTTAATGCCAGAACTAATAGCTAGACGAACTTAAATGCTTAATTGATATGATAATATTTCAATTATTCAATTAAAATATATTTTAATTCAAGGATTAATTTCAAATTTGTAACATGGTCCAAAGATATGGGGTGGAGATTAACGAAGAAAAGCAATGAAACACAAAATGACTCAAGGGTTCTTCATTTCTGTTAAACACCAATCGTGGCATCATGATCGTGAAACTTGGTGGTGTGGTGGATCACATGTCTAATAGTGTAAACCATTGCAAAAGTGTTTTTTTTTTTTTTTTGAAAATTCCATTTAAGCGTCTCAAAAGTTTTAAAATTGTTCATTAAATCCCTAAAATTTGTAAAATTTTAATTTAACTTTTTAAAACGTAATGTTAAAATTGATAATTGTTTTATTGGTGGTGAAGAAAAGATGGGCGGTAGGATATGGGCTAAAATAATTCTTCCTTATGAGTCATCTATCAAATTATTTATTTAAAGGAAAATGAAATTGCTACTTGTGAGTTAAGTTGTCTTGCATGACATAAATTGTGATTTTTTTGCAGTCCAAATTCGTTTCATATGCGCAAAAATGCATGGTATCAAACTTTTGTTTTTGGCTAACCAATAAACTTGAAATTGAGTTTGTCTTGTATTATTAAAAAGGAAAAAAACCCAAGGGTAAAGGGAAACCGGCCATGTATCAGTTCTTTACTGGGTCCATGGCATAAAATCAAGGCACTGATGATGATGATATGAACCTTCATAGGTTTTCAATAATGGCGGCTCTAGAAAGTGATACAATCCATAAGATGATACACAAGTTAAAACTTAAAAAGCAACTTCAATTTTGCATTAAATCAAGTATAAACCTAGGACCTATCAAAATATCACATGTGTATATATATGTAGGGTGTTTAATAGTTATATATAATTGATGTCTAAATAGGGGTTAAACACAAATTTCTTGGTGAGTTCGATTTTAAAATCTTATTTAAAGAATATCAAGCTCCTTAATATTCAACTTAACAATACTTAATAAATATGTATATTACTATATCTAAGGCAAGAAATATGTTAAGGCGGTCAATTTGATTTATTTTTTTTTATAATTAATCGAAAATCCTCTTATTATGACTGAATTAATCCACCTTTATTATCTTAATTGACCTTATCGAATGAATTTATCATCAACCAGTTCCACCGTCTTAATTGATAAACTCTATATATTTATTATTTGAATTGGTTAGTTTAATTATAAATTTTAATAATTGATAATCAAGGCATAAAACTATCCTAATCGAGACATTAATCAATTTAGATTAAGATTTGTTATTAGTTTTTGTATTTTGTGAAATTTGTGGATTTAATCAATATACTTTAATTTAATAAACTTTAGTCTCGATATCTTTTAAATTGGTCAATTTTAGTTTATGTACTTTTTCAAATTTTAAAATTTTAGCCTTATCACAAAAAGTAGTTGTTAAATTCTTTTAGTTAAATTGAATTACTAGTCTTGTACCATATGTAAAGTTGTAGATTTAGTCCATATTCTCAAATTTAATCATTCCAAGTCCTTATACTTTTCAAACTTGGAAATTTTCGTCTTGCCGCAAAATTTAACCTAATGAATTTAACAATTATCATTTGGAGGGGATTGAAATTTTAAGATTTGAAAAAGTACAAGAGTAAAAATGATCAAATTAAAATACAAAGATTATATCCACATCTTTTATAAAATATAGGAACTAATAATAGAATTTAATCATCAATTTAACTAAAAGGTTAATCAGAATTGATTTAATAGACTTTTATCTTTTGGCTAAAGTATACAGATAACCACCCAATTATGCCCGCATTCCTGTTTTAGTCACCAAACATTTGAATTCATTCCTATTTTGGTCACCCGCCGTTAAATTGATAACAAAAATCCTTTTTCTAACTGATATAATAACACAATTAGTCCTCAATACTTACTCTATCAATGTGATCCTAATTCTAAATAATTAGAAAGTATGAGGATCAAATTGATAGAATTTGTAAATGTGAAGGGTTAAATTTATTGAATTATTTAGAACTAGGATCAAATTGATAGAATATGTTAGTATTAAGGATTAAATATGTTATTATACCAGTTAGAAAAAAATTTTATGTTAAGAACTTAACGGCTAAAAATTTATAAAGTTAAATGACAAAAATAAAAATACGACCAAGCGAATATTTTAATTATTTTAAGAGGTAAGAGAAAAATCCAAAAAATAGATATAAAGGAGGGAGAATGCCGCGTTTCCTATTAAGTGGGATCGCCTTGTTTGTTATTATATTTACATGACATGAAAGTGGCAACCACTTTCTTTCTTTCGCTCGCTTCTTAATTTAGGGTTGGCCACATGATCATCCAACCAATTACAACTAGCAATCAGCTTCATCATTTCCGCGTATTTTACACTGCTTCACAACATAAAGAAAGAAAGTACAAATAGTACGGCAGATTTCACACAGATTATGTTGTCCCCAGTAATTTTCACACTTCGTTTTAACTGATACCCCAAAATGTGGGAAACCATTTTCTGCAATCTTGTTTGCTAAAACACAAAACAGTAGCAATTTCTTTAGGCTCCCTCTGCGGTTCTCCCCTTTCTACGCACAAAATCACTTCAACTAACGTTTATGTATTGTGAGATTGATGCCACGTATTACTTATTTTTAATTGAAGCTAAAAGGTGTAATTGGGTTAAAATTATCTCTGCCTTTTATAATGTTTTTCAATGTTGAAGGCTACTAGCTTCTTTTGTAATTTTGCTCATCTTGAAGTGTGTTTTTAATTTAAATTACAGTATAAAATACATTAATTATTAAAATTTTTTATGTTTTTTAAAGTAAAATTTATTGTTTAAATAAACAATAAATAATTACATCAATAAAAAATTTTAAAAATGTTTTGATACATATTATTTTATTAATAAAATATCTAAATAGATTGTTACAAATTCATCCAAATACGGTGTTATTATTTGTGAAAATAATACTTGGCATTTTCTAAAGGAATGACTTAACTATAAAGAATAAATAATATTTATCATTTTATATAATTTAAAATGAATAAAAAAATTAATTAAAATATTTATAAAAAATATTATGGTACACATTATTATTTTATTAAATAAAATTACAATTTCATATACTTTTAAAACTTTCATAAAAATAAAATAATTTAAAATTTTTATTATATTTATTTTTAATCTAATGCTTTTAATAGTTCTTTTTTATTCTCATCTCATTATTATAACTACGTTTAATCCAAACACATTCAATCTCACTACTATAATAATTAATCTCGATGCCATTATTAATTTTAACCTCACCGAATATAAATTCACCAACTATCCCAACGAAGTCTTAGTTGTCAAATAAATAGCATAGACAATGACTAGGGCCGAACCTGGTCAGTAACATGCTGCAAGGAGCAAGGGCGGTTTGTTGACCAAACCTTACAATGCGAGTTTATAAATTAGGCATTGTCTGTCTGTAGTTGAAAGAAATTCATTCTCTTATCAAAGCACAAAACAGACTTCCAATTCAAGCATTTCTTCCAACTGGTTCAAGAAACCCAGCAACAACCATGTCTAGCAGTGACGGCAATCAAATGTACGATTGTGGTACATTACTTTTCAAAGTGACCACCTCTGGCTTCACCACCGCTCAAAAGCGTTGGAGGATTGCCTATGCATCGATATATTCTGTGCGGGTAATGCTTTCTCTTGCCAAGGAGATAATATCGAAGAGAGGTATTGAACAACCCTCGATCATCTCGGATTTGCATCCTTACGTTGCGCTAGATGTTGAACCCTCGAGCTCTCCGCATTGGGCTGAAAAATTTTCATCTTCCTCCTTTGCTCCGAAAATTGATCGGAAGAGACTTGTGGAGACCGTGAAAGAAAAGGACTTGGTTTCTCTTCACCAGATTGGAGGAGTCGAAGGCATTGCCGCTGCTCTTGGAACAAATCCTGAAAAGGGTATCCGAGATGATGATCGAGAGGTTGTGAAAAGACAGGAGATGTTTGGTACCAATACTTACCACAAGCCACCTCCCAAAGGGTTACTGTATTTTGTCCTGGATGCTTTCAAGGACACCACAATTCTTATCCTCCTGGTATGTGCTGCTCTTTCTCTTGGTTTTGGTATCAAAGAGCATGGTGCAGCAGAGGGTTGGTATGAAGGCGGAAGTATTTTCGTTGCCGTCTTTCTTGTGATTGTTGTCTCTGCACTCAGTAACTTCAGACAGGAGACTCAATTTGACAAGCTATCAAAAATAAGTAACAATATCAAAGTCGAAGTTGTTAGAGGTGGCCGCCGTCGACAAGTATCTATTTTTGATCTTGTTGTTGGAGATGTTGTCTTCCTGAAGATTGGAGATCAAATTCCAGCAGATGGGCTGTTCGTGGACGGTTATTCACTGCAAGTCGATGAATCGAGCATGACAGGAGAAAGTGACCATATGGAAGTAGATGCCACCACGAACCCGTTCCTTTTTTCTGGTTCGAAAGTGGCAGATGGTTATGGTCAAATGCTTGTAGCATCCGTGGGAATGGATACTACATGGGGAGAAATGATGAGCTCGATAACCAGTGATAAAAACGAAAGAACTCCACTACAAGAACGACTTGACAGACTTACCTCTTCTATCGGAAAGGTAGGTCTAGCGGTTGCCTTTCTAGTCCTTGTAGTCTTATTAATTCGTTATTTCACTGGGAATACAGAAGATGACAATGGGAACACGGAGTATATTGGTAGCAAGACCAGCGTAGATGATATCTTAAATGCTGTTGTTCGTATAGTTTCGGCTGCAGTAACTATTGTGGTAGTTGCAATTCCGGAAGGTCTACCATTGGCTGTCACTCTTACACTTGCTTACTCAATGAAAAGAATGATGGCTGATCAGGCAATGGTTAGAAAACTTTCAGCTTGTGAAACGATGGGCTCAGCCACCATTATTTGTACTGACAAAACTGGAACCTTGACACTAAACCAGATGAAGGTAACCCAGTTTTGGCTCGGCCAAGAGTCCATCAAGGAAGATCATTCCAACATCATTGACCATACTGTTCTTGAATTATTCTACCAAGGTGTTGGCTTGAACACAACTGGTAGTGTTTGCAAACCCGTCTCCGGATCCCTACCTGAGTTTTCTGGCAGTCCAACAGAAAAGGCGATTCTTTCTTGGGCTGTCTTAGGTTTGGATCTGGATATGGAAAAATTGAAGCAAAAATACAGCATTCTCCATGTTGAAACCTTCAACTCGGAGAAAAAGAGAAGTGGGGTTTCAGTAAGGAGAAAAACAGATGAAACTCTTCATGTACACTGGAAAGGAGCTGCAGAAATAATCGTAGCCATGTGCTCAGACTATTATGAGAGCAATGGGGGCATAAGGTCCATGGATGAAGACCAAAGGAGCAGAATTGAAACAATAATCCAAAGTATGGCCGCTAGTAGCTTACGATGCATTGCTTTTGCTCATAAGCAAGTCTCACAAAAAGAGATGGAATGTGTTGATGATAGCGAAAAGACACATCAAAGAATAAAAGAAGATGGTCTAACCTTGCTAGGGATAGTTGGTTTGAAGGATCCATGTCGCCCAGGTGTCAAAAAAGCTGTGGAAGCTTGTAAATCTGCAGGGGTGGACATCAAAATGATTACTGGAGACAATATTTTCACAGCAAAAGCCATAGCTGCAGAATGTGGAATTCTAGGAGCAGATTACAATGAAGAAAGTGGACAAGCTATAGAAGGTATTGAATTTCGAAATTACACACCTGAAGAGAGAATGGAGAAGATCGGGAAGATCAAGGTGATGGCAAGGTCCTCTCCATTTGACAAGCTTCTGATGGTACAGTGCTTGAAACAGAAAGGTGATGTAGTTGCGGTCACAGGTGATGGCACTAATGATGCTCTTGCGCTAAAAGAAGCCGATATTGGACTTTCGATGGGTATTCAAGGCACTGAGGTGGCAAAGGAGAGCTCAGACATTGTCATATTGGATGATAATTTCAGTTCAGTTGCCACAGTTTTAAGATGGGGAAGATGTGTATATAACAACATACAGAAATTCATTCAATTTCAGCTTACCGTTAATGTTGCTGCTCTTGTAATTAACTTCATTGCAGCAGTTTCTGCGGGTGAGGTTCCCTTGACAGCCGTTCAATTGCTGTGGGTAAACCTCATCATGGACACCTTAGGTGCTCTAGCCCTTGCAACAGATAGACCCACCAAGGAACTAATGAAGAAGCCGCCCGTCGGTCGAACTGAGCCCCTCATTACTAATGTCATGTGGAGGAATCTTTTAGCCCAAGCAGTATACCAGATAGCTATTCTCTTGATCTTGCAATTTCGAGGTGAATCTATGTTCAATGTGCCTAAGAGGGTAAAGGACACACTGATTTTCAATACTTTCGTTCTCTGCCAAGTTTTCAACGAATTCAACGCAAGGAAGTTGGAGAAGCAAAACGTCTTCCAAGGCATTCTTCAGAACAGATTGTTTCTGGGAATCGTGGGGATAACCATCATTCTTCAGGTGGTTATGGTGGAATTTCTAAAGAAGTTTGCAGATACAGAGAGATTGAAACTATGGCAGTGGGGGGTTTGTATCTTATTCGCAGCTTTCTCATGGCCAATTGCATGGGTTGTGAAGCTCATACCTGTTTCAGACAAACCCTTCTTCAGTTATCTCAAGAGATCAAAATCTTCACAATTAAATAAGTCATCTACCACAAGAAACCTTCAATCTGCAGGCATGGAACTAAAGTGCAATAAAATCATGTTCTGAAAGAACAAGGATGTAAGTTCAAAATCACTTCACTGACACAAAGGACAACATAAGGAGATCATGATTCTAGATTTCTTATAGTTTAAGAGCTACTAACTTATATTTATGTATGTATATGTAATATGACTTTTCTGATAAAGGCCTTGGAACCATTGGTCCCAGATTCAATCTAACCTCATGGAGCTTTGCTCTTATCTTTACCTAGGATGTATCTAGTTCCATGCCAATTGTTAGTTGACTCTTTAGTAATGGCTTATTCCTTTCTAAATCTGAAACAGGATCATATGTGCTACCTATTGTACTTAGTCTCGTAAAAATAAAATACCCTTTATGTATCTACCTAGAGTCTTCCATTATTCTACTATCAAGCATTTGAAATCTGTAATGAAGTCAGCAGTTCTCTACAGACAAGCTACCTAAAATGATCCTCCGATCAAAATAGTTTTGCATTTGTTGCTTTAATAGACATAATCGAGCACTGTGTTTCAACAGATGCTTCTCTAACTGGAAGAAAATTTGTTGGGTTAAAAGCAGCAGAATGGTTTTTTATGGAGTGGTGGGCTTGGTGTGAAGAGAGACACACAGAGAAAAAAAATGATTGAATTTGATTCTACAAATGGACATTCTAACAATGAAGCAAAGGAAATACAAATGAAAAAGAGAGAAATAAATAAAAAGAGAGAAATTATCATTCTGTGGAGGTAAATGAAGAGGTGTGTTGAGAGCTTTAAAATCTAAACAGTGAGAAAACGGAAAGGAAGGCAATAATCGCCGAGACCCAAAGAGCGAGACAGTATTTCAGTGGAGTAACGATATGAGAAACTGATATACACATAGTATATATATATAAAGTGGCAATTGGGGAAGCTTCCTCAGCTGGCACCCGCTTTTTTTAAGACATGAAACTGGAAACTTGTTATAAAAGGTTGCTCATTTCTCAAGTTCTTTTCAATTTTTTTTCATGTACCTATAACATCCACGTATAATTCTAACCTGCAATGAATTGTTCACTTTGATTCATTGGACTTTGCTATTTTGTTCATAAAAACGTTTTGAAAGTTAAGAGTTGAAGAAGGCGAGATTCATAACTTCTCTTTAAGACCAAAACACAAGACATGTCCAACTTGTGCACGGTCATCCATTTCGAGTACAAGTTGTGGCATGGTGGAGAGGATTTTCATCGCAAGGCATTTTTTTCCCGTTGGAGCCTTTTGGTCCATTTCCTCCCTCTCCATTAACATGTTCACTTTCATAATCCATCATCACTTTCTATTTAGCACAAGCAGCCACCTGCGGCACGGCAGAGCGATGAAGATTGTGTTAAATGCTGACCAGATATTATCATCAAGCAGATTCACTGCATTCTCATAGGGCAAATTATGTGAGGGTATTGATTTACTCTAGTGGAAACAAAACATTTAAAATATCTACATTCAATACGAATTCATTGTTTCCAGTCGTGTTAAAATCATAATGTACAGCAATAATGAATCAGCCATGGCATGAGCGAAAACAGGAATCAATATGATTACATATTCATCCCCATTTTAGTCACTTCTTCTAGCATGGCACATGCAATTTCCATCCAAAACAGGGGTATATTAGTAATTTCTTGCAATTGAATCATTATTGGCAATCTTGATAGCAGCCTTGGCATATCAGCCTTCGAACTGGGGCGCTGCCATCAGGGTAATGATCATAATTCTATTCGCTCTTAGCAGATTTGAACCAGAACGAATGACGTAAAGAAAAATGGCTTGATCAACTGAGAGTGATTCCAATACCTTCAGTAAGAAGAATGTCGAAAAGTCCAATTCAAATAATTGGATGTAACATTCACCAGAAATCCCCACAAGAACAAACCCCATCCTCAAAATGGTGAAATCTGTTGGCATCCCTCACAACAAGTTCCCGTCCAAAGAGTTTAGAGACTAACTTACAGAAAGTATGGCAATCACCACAGACACGTAGATTCTTTGTAACCCGAATGGGGGTTTGCTCAGCAGTCTTGAGCAGACCATATGCAATGGCTAATCTTTCACTGTGCCCATATAGCATCTTAACTTTCTCATTTTCCTCCACATTGTGCAAAACAAACTTTGTTTGAGCCATATAACCTCCTTCCTTCTCCAGTTTTTCTATGATTTGATCCAATTTCTTGGTTATATGATGACACTCTGGATGAGACTTGTCTCTTGCCATGAAAGTATGAATCCTGCTCCCCACCTCAATCCAACTACATCCAGGACTTTTCTTCAGGCCTCGCTCCTTCATTCTACTTCTAATTTTTTCAGAATCTTTACATCTTCCTTTAGCTGCAAAGACATTAGAAACAAGCACATAATGTCCGGGATTTGTGGACCCTAACTCCAAAAGTTTCTGCACTGCAATTTCTCCTAGTTCTTGATTTGCGTGTACTTGGCAAGCCTGAAGGAGTGCACACCAAATTTCAGCAGTAGGTGCCATCTGCATGCTTTTCACAAATTCATATGCCTCTTCTAAGCAATTTGCCCGACCAAGGAGATCAACCAGACAAGCATAGTGCTCTGGCCATGGTTCCAATTGATATTCATATTTCATGATGTCAAAAAATTGTCTACCTTCAGCAGTCAGTCCTGAATGGCTGCAAGCATATAGAACTGACAAAAACGCTACATGATCTGGAGTGAGATTTTCCTTCATCTTATTGAATAAATCAATGGCAACTTTTCCATGGCCATGCATTCCATATGCATTTATCATACTTGTCCATAGGACTAAATCTTTACTTTGAATAGACTTAAATATCATGTGTGCACTCTCAACCATTCCACATCGAGAATACATATCCACAAGAGAGCTGGCAATTGATCCTTCGGAGAAGTTTTGCCTAATAATAAAGCCATGGATTTCTTTCCCATACTTCAAGGCAGACAAACTGGAAGCGGCAGAGAGTGCACTTTTTAATGCAATAGAATCAGGGTGAATATTAGTTTTGTTTAGGATATGGAACAGTTCAAGAGCTTCATTAGCAAGCCCATTGTGGACATATGCAGAAATCATGCTTGTCCAAGACACAACATCTTTAAACTGGATTGACTCAAATGTTTGCACAGCATAATCTATGTTTCCACATTCTCCATATACATCAACAATCATGTTTCGCAGCACAACATCAGACAGGCCTCTTCTCATAATATAACCATGAATTTCTTTCACTTGGGACACACACGCCAGTTCACTACAAGCCAGCAGTATACTACCTATCATCATGGGATCAACATCAATATCTATTAATTGCACTTCTCGGAACAATTCAAAAGCCTTTAAAGCATAACTGTTTTGTGCATAGCCAGCAATGACAGTAGTCCAAGAAATTAAATCTTTGTCGGGCATCCTATTAAAAGCATAGCCCATGTAGTTCACACAAGAACACTTTGCATACATATCTATAAGAGTATTTCCAACCTGCAAATCTAAATCAAATCCATTTTTTATTGCATAAGCATGCAATTCCATACCATTCAATAGGTAATCCAATCGCCCACAAGCTACCAGGATGCTTATTACTGTAACCTGGTCAGGTTTTTCACCAGCATTCTGAAAATCATGGAAGAAATGCAAAGCTTCCCTGCACATACCATTTTGGATAAACCCAGTAAGCACAGAATTCCAGGCTACTTTATCCTTTTCTTCCAATTTGTTAAAAGTTCTTACAGCCTCACTCATCTTACAACACCTGACATACATAGCAACCAAAGCACCAGCAACATAAGCATCAAGAAGCTGAGCTGATTTCAACACAGCAGCATGTATCTCCTTACCTAATTTCCTAAAGGAATAATCTTCACAAGCCTGAAGACAAGCAACAACAGTGTAAGTATTAGAGTCAAGACCAGCCTTTTGCATTTCCCTGAAAAGTTCCAATGCTTCCATAGATCTTCCATTTGAAGAATATGCTGAAATTATAGAATTCCATGAAACTACATCGTCTTTTTGATCTATTCTCCCGAATAATCTCCTTGCGCCAAAAAGATCATCACATTTGGCATACATAGCAACTAAAGAATTGACAACACAAACAGTAGAATCATACCCAAACTTGACAGCCAGACCATGAATTTCAGCCCCTAAATAGAGATTTTTTAGCAAACCACTAGCTTTAAGCAGAGAAGGAAAACTATAAGCATCAAGAGAAACTCCCAAAACCCGCATTTCTTTATAGGTTTGAAGAACTTCAAAAGGTTTCCCATTTGAAACATAAGCTCCAATCATAGCATTCCAAGTAAAAATACTTCGTTGACCCATTTGATTAAACACTTTCTCAGCATTCCGAACTGACCCGCATTTTCCATACATAAACACAAGCTTAGTAGCTAAAAACACGGATTCAGAGACGGAACAAGATTTTATCATGTGGGCGTGAATTTGTAGCCCTTGAGAAAGAGCTTTCTTTTGAGCACAAAGTTCAAGAACCGGGGCATAAGTCTCGTCCGGGTGATCATTGGATGAAACTGGGAGCGATTGAAATGCTTCCTTGAGGTTTCCTCGAAGGCAAATATCCTTTAAAGTATGGGTTTGGATGGGTTGACGAGAAAAAGATGGGATTTTGAGAGTAGGGTTTTTTTGTGTTTGGATTAACATAGGGGGGTGAGCGAAAATTGAAGAGCAATTATTAGTGTGCAGATGAGCCAAAGAAGCGGGCATTAGAGGGCAAGTGCAGGAGAGGACGACGCTCAGTGTAGGATAAGACTGCAGTCGCATGATCAATGGTATTGTTATGGGAAAACATTTTAAATTCATTAATATAATAAATAACAAGTAACATAATCACAAGCCGTCTTAGCTCAGCCGGTAGAGCGCGTGGCTTTTAACCACGTGGTCGTGGGTTCGATTCCCACAGACGGCGTTTTTTGTTGATAATTTCATCAGCTCAATTTTAATTTTTCTTGTTGTCTTTTAAGATCTGGTCACGTGGAGAAGAGAGAGAACAGAAAAAGGAAAAATAGAACATTCTTTGAGGGTTTTTTTTTTCCTTTTATGTTTAAAGTTAGGGTTAATATTTGGTATATTGGTAGTTTATTTTTATATTTTATAAATGGTTTTAGAAACTTATTATGTGTTTCTTTTTTAAATATTTTTTTAATATTTCACTATACTTTATAGGACACTTCTCAACTTCCTAAACTTACTTGTGAAGTCTAAAAACTCCACTACTAGTGTATCAAATATTTTCTTTTAAAGAATTAGGGTAAACTACAAGAATAGCCATCCAACTATATCTTTAGATCTATTTTAGCCACTCTACTATTATTATTTTTTATTTAACCACTCAACTTTTCGAAATTAAATATTTTAATCACTCTCCAATTAGATGTCGTTGTTAAACGAGTATGAAGAATTAATGTGGGCCATTTTTATTAGCCTAATAACAAATTTAGCCTTACAATGTTTACACATTCTATCAACTTGATCCTAAATATAAAAAACTCAACAAATAGTCCTCAATGTTTACAAAAATTTGTCATTTTAGTTCAAAGTCTAAAAATTCAATAAATTTAGTCTCAAATTTACAAAATTTGTCAATTTAGTTTGTAACACCCCTCAACCGATCCGAGTAAAAGACGTTACATTTAAACATTAAACTCAGCACTTAAACATATTCTTGTTTCATTATAATAAAGGTAACTTATAGAACAAAACATTATTATTCATACATAATTCACTTTTTTTTTTTTACTAATAAACCTAAGTACATGCTAAACTAAAATCCAAAATATATATACCAAATGGCTTGAACTTGAAGCCTGAGGAGTGATGTGATCCGAACTGAAGTAACAATCCTCGATTCTCTTCAAAACTTATCTATCACATGTGCATTTAAAACAAATACGTTAAGCTACGTGAATAGCTAGTAAGTACTCAACTAGATTCAATCTTACCATTTTGATATATATACAATTCAAATAAAATTTTAATAAAATTTATTCACATAGTTTCTTTCACTAATATATTTAAACTTTCAATTCATTTTCCAAAACATAAAATCATTTAAACTAATTTTATAACTTATAGTTTTCACTTTAACACATATAGTCACTTATCAACTTTCACATTCACATAAATATTTTTCTCATGTCACAAACATAACATAAACTCTTAAGTCACATGTCTCACTTAATACTTACTTCACATGTATTACTGAAACACATATATCATTATAACACTTTTACTTTCACATAACACTTTTGCAGTCATTACTGAGTCTCAAGGAATTTCAATAATTTCGATACATTACAGAGCTTTAGGTTAAAACAGAACTCCTGACCTCTAATGGAACTCTAATAACAAAACTCCATTACACACATCACATAACCCACTTCTCCTCTCCTAATTCCCTTCGTTCAACCCTAAAATCATTTCATTATCATGTATCATATTTCCTCTAAGTTCACTGACGCATTTATTCACATATCACTTTCAGATAACATACTTGATATATCACAGATATATCACTTTGTATCATATGACTTATTTACTTTGAATCACATAAACACATTTACTACATTTTTATTTCACAAATTCACTTTATTCATAATTCATAAAAATGCAAACATAACATATATTCACAACACTTCACACTTTAGATTTCAATTCACCATCATTAAGCACTTTACTTTCTTATAACACTTTACTTAAATATTTTGTTTCATTATTTTAGCAAACATAGTAATTTTTGAACATTTTACATTTTAGTCCTTAAATTCATGAAAATTCAATAATTATAATGTAACAACTTTTTTTTAGTGAAATCAAAATAATGGTTTCGGGACCACAAATCCGACATCAAAAAATTTATTTTATTATTATTTTAATGCCTACAGCATGTTAATGGTGTTGTATTGTAACACCCTGAATTTTGGGGTTAGAAGTTTTTGGGTTTTGGGGTTAGGGTCAGTGAGAAGGTTGCGTTATTGTGTTTAGTGGAGCGTGCAAATGTCAGAATGGGCTTGCTGGTTTGGTGGTAGATTGTGTGTTAGTGTATTTCAAGGTTCTAGGATTGAGAATTTGGGTGCACTTTTTGGAGAGCCTTTTTATTTTGTTTTATTTTTTTTCTTAGTTAGTAATAATAATTATTTAATATTTTTTTATCAAATTAATTTGGGAATTTTTCTTTTCTTTATCCTGAACGTTCGTCTTCTCTTTTTCTCTCTATTTCTTTTCTTTTTTGTTCTTCTTGTTTTTTTTTCTTTTGAACGGGTTGCTTGGGGAAAACAAGTTTTTGCTGCGTAGATATCGAAGAACTTCGCTTCTCCATCATCGAGTCAAGTGTGGGTTTCATATCTTCTTCTGTTTTATTTGCAAATTCTTTTTCAACTTTATGAAAAGTCGACATCGTGTGTGTGAGTGTTTGCAAACCTGTTAAATTCGATGTTGTATCGCTGTCTAGTGCTTAAAATTTGCATGATTTGGCATATTTTCGAACTATCGAGGGCTGAAGAGTGCTTCGTGGCTGAAAGCACGTTTTTGGGGCTATTTTTAGGATGGTTTCTTGACCACACGGGTGGCCACACAGCTGTGTGCTTTCGGGAATTAGGGTTTTTGGGCTGCTTTAGGTGCCACACGACCGTGTGCCTGATTTGGGGATTTTTGTTGATTTTCACATGGCCGTGTCCCTTGAGCACACGGGCGTATGAGTTTGGGAATTAGGGTTTGAGTGATTTGGTGCTACACGGCCTGACCACATGGTCGTGTGGCTAATTTGGGGATTTAAGGATCCCACACGGGCATGTGTTTTGGACACACGACCATGTCTGGTGGGTACAGGGGCATGTGAGACCCTCAGACGGTCGTGCCAGCCCTGTACTCTATTTTAGTGCAAATGGACAGAGAGTTACACGGCCTGTTCCCACGGCTATGTCCCTGGTCCACACGGGCATGTGCCTTAGTCACACAGTCGTGTGTCTCTCTTCACACGGGTGTGTGCCTCAGCCACATGGCCGTGTGCCCCTCTTCACACAACTTTTGACCTCTCACACGGTCTAGGCTTTTCTTATAATAGCCCGTTTTTAGTCAAATCGGAACAGTGGTTTTGAGATCACAAATTCAAATTTGAAATAATTATTTTATTGTTATTTTAATGTCATTGGTATGATAATATGTTTATGTGAAAGTTTCGTTTAGAAATTTTATCGTTTGGTTGGTCAATTTGATAAAAAGGACTAAATCGCATAAAACTTGAGTTCTAATAGCTAAAGGTGTCTAATAGCTATAGAACCTTAAAGTTAAGGTCCTTGTGTGGTAATTAGACCATTTTAATTATGATTGGACATATATGGACATCATTTAAGTGATTTTAAATTTTTTAATTTAAGGTTAATTTTGGTATTAATAAAACAAAATGTAATTTTCCTTCATTCATCACCTTTCTAACCGATTGTTAAAGAAGAAAAGCCATTAAAATAACTTCAAATGTTCGGCTAGCTATCATCTATGCATGTAAGTCCAATTTTGTCCCGTTTTTAATGATTTCTATGTTTTTGTGATCGTTGCAACTAGTACTAGCTAGCCTAGGGACTATTTTGCAAAATTGTTAAATATTTAGAATGTTTCCATTGATGAATAAGCATGTATTTTGATGTTTGATGATAGATTTTGAATACTTGTTGATAGATATGCAAGTTTTGTAAAGTGATTTTTAGTGAAAATGCAAAATAGGGATTAAATTGAGAAATGTTGAAACTTTGTAGTTAAAATGTGAAATAAATGAAAAATATGGGCTACTGGGGCATAGTGGTAATTCGGCTAGCATGGGTATATTTGGAATTTCATGAATTTGTGATTTTGTGTAATATGGACTAAATTGTAAAAATGTGAAACTTTAGGGGCAAAAGTGTAAATGTGTTCAAATGTGTGTTTTGGATTAAATTGAATAAAGTAGTGATTTAATAAGCTAAATTTGATATTATATAGATCAAGAAAAGCAGAATACGAACTTAGATCTAGGAAAGAACAGGATATCAGATTAGTTGATTGTGTTGTCGTTTTCATATCCGAGGTAAGTTCCTATGTAATAAGCATCATTACAATTATGCTTTAAATGCTTTGATATTGTATAAATTGTGTATACGAGATTAAAGTTATGTTTGACGATGATTCGGCTATATATAGCACTTAGTGTGCGATTCGAGATAGCTCCGGCTATGTATGGCACTTAGTGTGCGAGATCTAGATAGCTCTGACTATGTATGGCACTTAGTGTGTGAGATCTAGATAGCTTCGGCTATGTAATGGCACTTACTGTGCGAGATATCGAGTATTCAACAGTATTTCAAACAGGTATGAGTTGGTTACGAGTTTGTACAGGTATGTACATGGAAAGTATGAACTTCAATTAGAAGAAGTTATGAATTTGCACATAAGTATATGATTAAGCATATGGAAAGCTTGTTGTTACCATGAATTACATGTTAAATAATTCAAATTGTTGATTTTGGTAATATGATTTGTTGCTTACTAAGCTTTATAGCTTACTTTGTTTATTTTTCCCATGTTTTATAGTGAATTCAAAGCTATCTCAGATTCGGGGATCGTCGGAGACATCGTTACACTATCCAACCATCAGTTTGGTACTTTTGAACTTATGGTTTGGTCATATGGCATGTATAGGGACTTTGGCCATCTTGGCTATGTTTTGGTATTGATATTGGCCATTTGGATTGGCTTGTAAATGTTTATGTTTTGGTTTATATATATATATATATATATATATATATATATTGTCATGTGAGTTGGTTTTGGATGGTGAATTTGATGATGTATATAAGTGTGCAAATGGCTTTTGTTTTGATTTGGTAATTGACTTATGTTGTGTGACTAAGGTGGATGCATGATACTCATTGATATTAAGAAATTTTGAACGTCAACAGGTAATGAATTGAGAATTGGTATGTTTGTGGAATTGAGCATAATAATGCAAATTTTGTAAATGGTCATTTTGATATTTTGAGAAGACAAGGATTAGCATGAAATTAGATAGCAATATGTGGTATTTATGGCTTGTATTGGTTGGTGTTGGAATTGGTATAAATCATGCTTGATTGGAATTGTAATATATGCCTATTGATGCTATATTGTATGCTATTTGAGAGGTGTAGGTGTATCTAAATTTGGGTGGCAAATTGGCTTGGTAAATAGCCTATTTTTGTCCACACGAGCGTGTGTCTCAGCCGTGTGTGACACACGGTCATGTTACACGGCGTGTGTCCCCTGGTGTTAAAATTGAAATAAAGTCAATATGCTCCACACGACCTCACACACGAGCGTGTGATCAGCCGTGTGGCACAAGTTAGTATACCCCCTAATTGGCACACGGCCTAGCACACGGGAGTGTGACTTGGCCGTGTTGCATAAGTTAGCATACCTTACAGGTTTGGCACGGCCTAGCACATGGCTTGGCAAACGGGCGTGTGTGGCCACTTCGAAGGGCACACGGGCCAGACACACGGGTGTGTGGTTGGCCGTGTGACCCAAGTCAATAAGCTCACTTGTTTGGACGGGGTAGGACACTGGCTGGGATACGACCATGTGCTTCCATTTTGAATGTTCACATGGCCTGAGAACACGGCCTGGCTACACGGGTGTGTGTCCCCTGTTTTGAGAAAAAAAAATTAAGTGTTAAAAATTTTTTCCCAAGCTTTCGGTTTAGTCCTGAACCACTCCTAATGCATGTTTAAGGCCCCGTAGGCTCGTTTAAGGGATACTATGATTGATTGTGATTGAATTGTATTTGAATTAATAAATTGTATATGAAATGTATGTTTAAAAGTGTTGTAAGTCCGGTAATGCTCTATAACCCTATTCCGGCGTTGAATATGGGTGAGGGGTGTTACATTTCTACACGGCCAGAGCACACGGGCGTGTGGTCTTAAGGCACTTGTTTTGGTTCTATGTGTCTTTTTGATATGAAGATGTGTCTGTGTGTTTCAACCTTTGGCTAAGCCTTAGAAAGGGTAATTATGACTTTGATTTGGGCTGTGGCTTGTGTGATATTTGTAATTGTTGTGTGAGATGTTTGACTCTAAACTCGGTTAATTGGATGTGTGTGCATATCTGTTTCTGTCTGACTGTCTATGGATGTGCTCATTGTTTTCTGTGTTAATGTATACACAGATACACTTGCATAAGTTTTGGGTGGGATTGCAAAGATAAGGGAGACTGATTCTGATTTGATCTGGTAGTTCAACTACAAGCTTATTTGTACAGTGGTTTACCGCACTGTACGGCACGTACGTCAGCTTTTTTGTGTACCATTATATGATTTGGGAGTGTATCTGCATGTTGATAAGCCACCGTTGCTGTTCAACCCGGAGGTGGCAGGTCATTGTTGCTGGGCAACCCGGAATGACTTTACATGGTGTGTAGAGTTAGATGGGCCTTTCGAGGTCTTATGTGGTGTGTTTTGGTTGGATGAGCTTAATCAACTCTTATAGGGTGTGATCAGGGGAAGGAGAGGTGTGTTGGCCGGGTGGGTGGATTTTATTGCTTGACTGCTTTTCATACGCATCTGTTTGAGCTTTCTAGGTGCTTGACTATCTGACTGTATTTTGTCTGACTGAAAACACATATGACTGAGTGTTCTGGGTGTGATGTGGTGTGTGTTTGAAACATTACGTTACGTTCCGTTGGGATGTTGTGTAACACCCCCTACCCGTATTCGTTGCCAGAATAGGGTATGAGGCATTACCTAAGTTTAACGAGTTAATACTATTTTTATTATGAATTCAATATAGCCCTTTTATAAATATCCAATCTTCCCTGAAATTTTAAAACCAAACAATCCTGTCCATTTCAATCCAATTTGATACCAAAGCATACTTCTACTATAATTATATTATTTAGCATATTTATCACAGTTTACTTTAATACATACTCATTAAACAAGTTTTAGTATTTATATAATCATCAAACATATACATGCCATATAAATCAAAAAGGAAATTTACAAAAGCTACCGGAGATAATCTTGATAGTGTGATCCTCAGTGTTGATCCGATCCTCCGTATATTTACACGTCAATCTACATGAGACATTGAATACACTCAAGTAAGTTTATAGAAACTTAGTAAGTTCATAGGCATAAAATATAAATCTTACCAAACATTCATACACTTATACATTATGTACAATTACTAAGTTCACCTGTCAACCACAATTTGGTGAGTGCTTTCGTATAATCTCACTACCATTTATCCATTTACTTTAACTCTTTTGGGCCCTTTTTGTCACTTACCATTCTTAATCAAATTAGGGAACGGTTACGGAAAATTGAGTACTTCACTTCCACTTTTCACTGATCAGGTAGCCGAAGCTACCACTTTTCACTGATCAGGTAGCCGAAGCTACCACTTTTCACTGATCAGGTAGCCGAAGCTACCACTTTTCACTGATCAGGTAGCCGAAACTACCACTTTTCACTGATCAGGTAGCCGAAGCTACCACTTTTCACTGATCAGGTAGCCGAAGCTACCACTTTTCACGTTCACTTGCCACTGATCAGAAGTACTCAAATCCGATGTTCCGCTCAATTTGATCATTTAATCACTTTTCGCATTGTCATTTTATCCTTAACTTATCAACAAATATATCTCATCATACATGATATAATTCATAGGATTTACATTTAATCATTAAATTTCAGCCATATGAACTTACCTGAGTCGATTTGCAGAATTTGAGAAAATTCAGGGACTATTCAGCTACTTTTTCTTTTCCTCGACTTGCTTCGGGTTCTTGATCTATCATTGTAAAATCATTCACTTATCAGTATTGATTTCACCTTTACTCTATTTCATATCCTTAAGGATTACAACCCACATATAAGTAACATGGTCTATAATTTAACTATTTACTTGTATGGATATTCAAGCTGTCCATCCATGTCACAGTCACTAAATTATTTTTATCTTGAGCTACAGAACTCCAAATTAAGATCCGTTAATTTTCCTTGAAACTAGACTCGCATATCTTCTTACCATAAAATTTTTAGAATTTTTGGTTTGGCCAATAAGTACAGTTTATTCTTTAAAGTCACCCCTATTCTGCTGTCTGACAGTTCCGACCCATCTTCACTAAAAATTAATTATCTCCTTTTACAGGATTCAGATGATGTTAACGTTTATTTCTATTGAAAATAGACTTACTCAGGATTTTAATGATATAAATTTAAGACCCAAATTATTTTTATAAAATTTTTGATGATTTTTCAAAGTCAGAACAGGGGAACCCGAAATCATCCTGACCTTGTCTCATAAAACCTATTATATCTCATGATTTACAAATCTATTGCTTACACCGTTTCTTCTATAAGAAACTGGACTCAATAAGCTTTAATTTCATATTTTATTCATCCTATAATTCTATTTCTACAATTTTTGGTGATTTTTCAAAGTTAGACTACTGCTGCTGTCCAAAACTGTTTCAGTGCAAAGTGTTGATTTCCATTTTGCCCCAAATTTCAGAGTTCATACAATTCAGTCCTTGACCAATTACCCTTCAATTAAGCTAATTTTTGTAAATTAATACTTTACCTAATCATTATGAGTTATTTCAAACCTATTGGATTTCAGAATTTCCACATAAAAACCCTAACTTCAAATTCTTTTAAAATTAGGTCCCAAATATTCACTTTCTATTCAATTCTTTCAATAAAATCAGCATATAAACCATTTAAAGTTATAATTCCATGCTAAATCATCATATACTTCCAGCACATAGTCATAGAAACTTTCAACTTCATTCATAAAATCTAAAACTAATGAATTCACCAAGTGGACCTAGTTGTAAAAGTCACAAAAACACAAAAATTTCAAGAAATAATCAAGAATTGAACTTACTTGCAGTAAAAATATGAAAAACCAGCTTAGGGAAAACCCTTCTATGCTGTTTTGCTGATGAGAATGCAGAAAAATAAAGAGAAATCTAGATAATTCCACTTTAGTCCTAGTTTTATTAAGTAAATTTTGCAATATTCCAATTTTACCCTCATTTCTCCTTATTTTCTCTGGTTTCATGCCCTTGCCGTCCAGCCCAAATACACCTTGGGTCTATTTGCCTTTTAAGCCCTCTTTCTTTAATCATTTAAGCTATTAATCATTTCTCATAACTTTACATTTATTACAACTTAGTCCTTTTTGTTCAATTAACTATCGGAACTTTAAAATTTCTTGACGAAACTTTAATACTAACTTATTAACACTCCATAAATATTTATAAAACATTTATGGCTAGATTAAAAATCTCCGAGGTCTCGATACCTCGTTTTCGATTCTAATTATTATTATTATTATTTATTATTATTTATTTTAACTTCACATTTAACTTATACTCACTAAATTAATAATATTTTCTACTCACTTGTCGGATTTAATGACCTCGAATCACTATTCCGACACCACTGAAAATTTAGGCTATTACAACTCTCCCCCCCTTTTTAAGAAATTTCGTCCTCGAAATTTCGTACCTGTGAATAAATTCGGATACTGAAATCTCATCAATTCCTCCGTCTCCCAGGTTGCCTCCTCCAATCCATGTCGATTCCATAACACTTTAACTAGTGGTACATGTTTATTTCTCAACTCTTTAACTTCCCGAGCTAGAATTTTCACCGGTTCCTCTGAATAGGTCATATCGGGTTGGAGCTCTATTTCCGTATGAGGAATTACATGTGATGGATCTGATCTGTACCGTCTCAACATAGATACATGAAACACGTTATGAATCTTTTCAAGCTCCGGAGGCAAAGCCAATCTATAAGCTACCGGACCGATTCTTTCAATGATTTCATACGGCCCGATAAATCGTGGGCTGAGTTTTCCCTTTCTGCCGAACCGCAAAACTTTCTTCCACGGTGACACTTTTAAAAATACTCGATCACCCACATTAAACTCTATATCTCTTCTCTTCAAATCTGCATATGATTTTTGTCGATCGGACGCAGCTTTTAGACATTCTCGAATAATACGAACTTTTTCTTCGGTTTCCCGAATCAAGTCTACCCCCACTAGTTTTGGTTCACTTAATTCAGACCAATATAATGGAGTTCTACATTTTCTTCCATATAAAGCTTCAAACGGTGCCATTTTAATACTAGTTTGATAACTATTATTATAAGCAAATTCAGCTAAAGGTAAATACCTTTCCCAACTGCCGCCAAACTCAAGTATAGAGCATCTTAACATATATTCTAAAATCTGAATCACTCGCTCTGACTGTCCATCTGTCTGGGGATGAAAAGCTGTGCTGAAATTTAATTTGGTGCCCAAAGCTTCTTGTAATTTACTCCAAAATCTCGAGGTAAATCTCGGATCTCGATCTGAAATAATAGATATTCCCCATGTAATCTCACTATCTCTGACACATATAACTCCGCTAACTTTTCAAGTGGATAATCTACTCTGACCGGTATAAAATGTGCTGATTTAGTTAACCGATCAATAATCACCCAAATCGAATCTTTCTTCTTCGGAGTTACTGGTAATCCGGATACAAAATCCATCGTGACATGTTCCCATTTCCATTCTGGAATCATAATGGGCTGTAACAACCCTGTCGGCACTTGATGCTCGGCTTTCACCTGCTGACAAATTAAACATCTTGCCACATATTCACAGATTTCCCGTTTCATTCTGGGCCACCAATACATTTTCTTCAAATCACAATACATTTTCGTACTACCCGGGTGAATAGAACACATGCTACTGTGAGCCTCTGATAAAATATCATTTTTCAAGTCTAAATTATTCGGAACACATATTCTATTACGATAATATAACATACCATTTTCATCAATGGAGTATTCTGGGCTTAACTCATTTTGAACCATCTGTCGTTTCAACATCAACTCTGGGTCTTCATCTTGTAGCTCCCGAATCCGTTGAAAGAACACAGGTTTAGCTTTTAATTCTGCTAGTACAGAACCATCTTCATTAATAGATAAGTGAGCATTCAATGCCCGTAATGCAAATAATGATGATTTTCGACTAAGTGCATCTGCTACAACATTTGCTTTCCTTGGATGATAGTCAATGACAAGATCATAATCTTTCAGCAGCTCTAACCATCGTCTCTGTCTCAGATTTAACTCTTTTTGATTCATTAAATACTTTAAGCTTTTATGATCAATATACACGTAACATTTCTCACCATATAAATAATGTCTCCATATCTTCAAAGCAAACACGATCGCCGCCAATTCCAAATCATGTGTAGGATAACTCTTCTCGTGCGGTTTCAGTTGCCGAGAAGCATACGCCACCACTTTGCCTGACTACATAAGTACACAACCCAAACCATTCAAAGACGCATCACTATAAACCACAAACGGTACACCCGATTCTGGTTGAGTCAACACTGGAGCCTCTGTTAACATCTTTTTCAACTGATCGAAACTTTGCTGACATTCACTTGACCATATAAATTCAACATTCTTTTGTAGTAATCGAGTCAACGGTAAGGTAATCCTTGAGAAATCTTTGACAAATCGACGATAATAACCTGCCAGTCCTAGAAAACTCCGTACTTCAGTAACATTCTTCGGAACTTTCCAATTTATCACTGCTGTTACCTTACTTGGATCTACTCTAATTCCATCAGCTGATACAATATGACCCAAAAACGCAACTTCCTGGAGCCAAAACTCACATTTGCTGAATTTCGCATACAACTGTTTCTCCCGCAAAATCTGTAATACAATCGTTAAATGTTGTGCATGTTCAGACTCTGTTTTTGAATAAATCAATATATCATCAATGAACACAACCACAAATCTATCCAAATATGACTGAAAAATTCGATTCATCAAATCCATAAATGCAGCAGGAGCATTGGTTAAACCAAATGGCATCACCAAAAATTCATAGTGACCATACTGGGTTCGGAAGGCAGTTTTTGGCACATCACACTCTTTAACTTTCAACTGATAATACCCGGATCGAAGATCTATCTTGGAAAATACTACAGCACCTTTCAACTGATCAAATAGATCATCAATACGAGGCAAAGGATATTTATTCTTTATCGTTACCTTATTTAACTGCCTGTAATCTATACACAGTCTTAAGGAACCGTCCTTCTTTTTCACAAACAAGACAGGTGCACCCCAGGGCGACATACTCGGTCTGATGAATCCTTTATCTAATAACTCTTGCAACTGCGTCTTCAACTCTCTTAATTCTGTTGGAGCCATTCTGTACGGTGTTACTGAGATAGGAGCTGTTCCAGTAATCACATCAATTGCAAATTCAACTTCTCTGTCGGGTGGTAAACCGGGTAACTCTTCAGGAAACACATCAGGAAATTCATTCACCACTGGTACTTGTTCGAGCTTTAAATCGGAACTCCGAATATCAAGAATATAGGCCAAGAATACTTCGTTGCCTTTACGTAATAACCTCTGAGCAGAGAGAGCTGAAATAATTCTGATTGTATCACCCATATTTTCAAACCCAACTGAAATTACATCCCCTGTTTGACATTTCAAACTGATATGTTTATCACGACAATTCACTACCGCTTCATATTTCATTAACCAGTCCATCCCCAAAATAATATCAAATTCCCGAAAGGGTAACAACATCAAATCAGCGGGGAATTCATAGCCTTTCACTATCAGTGGACAATTTCGACATATCAAATTAACTGTTACACTTTGACCTAATGGATTAGTGACTTGTATATCAAATTCAGTGGACTCAACAGAAAGTTTCTTTTCAGATACTAGCATAGCACAAATATATGAATGAGTAGACCCAGGGTCTATTAATGCATAAACAGTAACATCATAAAGATAGAAAGTACCAGCAATTACATCAGGAGCCGTAGCCTCTTCTCTTGCTCGAATGGCGTAAGTACGTGCTGGTGCTCTATTTTTTGATCGACTAACTGATTCTCTCATACCCGAACGGTTAGTCCCTGTAGCACTGCTCTGGCCCGAACGTCTATTTCTTTGGGGAGTGATTCTCTGTATCTCTTTCTGTTCCACTTTATTTTTTTGCAGTTGGGGACAATCTCGAATAAGATGATCAGTAGCCCCACATTTATAACAAGCCCCCATCTTAATCCTGCATTCACCGAAATGATGTCTTCCACAATATTGACACTTAGGTCGAGGAGCATCCTGAACACTGCTCACACTTGCTGCAGGTCTATCAAACACCTTGAAATCGGATTGTCTTGATCTACCTCTACTCAATTTTCCTGGCACTGATGTAGTTCGATTACTTTCTTCTCTAAATTTCTTTACCGGCAAATCTGAAAATGACTTAGAAGCACCTCTTTTGAATGACTCTTTACTTTTTCGATCCCGTAGCATTTTTCTATTATATACTTTTTCGAGCTTTTGAGCACGGTCTGACAGAACAACGAACTCTCGTATTTCATTGCCCCCAATCATCATTCTAATCTCATCATTTAACCCTTCTTCAAATCTGATACACATTTCTTCTTCAGTAGGTACAATGTCTCGGGCATATTTGCTAAGGTAGACAAATTCTCTTTCGTATTCAGCCACTGATTTATTTCCCTGCCGTAAATCAAGAAATTCCCTTTTCTTTTTATCCAAATACCGTCTGCCCACATATTTCTTCTTAAATTCATTTTGGAAAAATTCCCAAGATATTTTCTCTGCTGGTACCACGGCCTCAATCGTTTCCCACCAACTATAAGCCTCTTCTTTCAGTAGGGACACAGCACATCTCAAGTAATCATCTGGTGAGCAAGCCATTTCTTTAAAAATTCTTATCAAACTCTGTAACCAGTATTCAGCTTTGACGGGGTCATCATCAGTCCTTCCCCGAAATTCTTCAGCCCCAAGTTTTCTAAGCCTTTCCAATGGAGAACGCTTACTGAATTCAGTCGTTGTAGGAGGTGGAGGAGCAACCGAGGGTACCACTGATGGAGCAGTGGTGGGAGGAGGTGGCTGAGCCTGATTTCTTTCTTGCATCGTTTCAGTATACCACTGATTCATAATCCCATAAATCATATTCTTCAATTCTTACTCTCGCATTAAAGAAATCGGAACATCACTGCTTGTTGCTCGTTCGGAAATCTGTATTCTACTGTTAACTTCTTCCTGCTCAGTACGTTCAGGTCTATCTGACATCTCTATAATCAGAAAGTATCTATAAAAATAACAAATATTAGATCGGATCATACATATCACACTATCACAGATTTATATGGCATGTATTTCTAAACACTTTATACATCACAATTGTTCCGAGAACCGGCTAAACCGGGCTCTGATACCACTAAATGTAACACCTCCTACCCGTATTCGTTGCCGGAATAGGGTATGAGGCATTACCTAAGTTTAACGAGTTAATACTATTTTTATTATGAATTCAATATAGCCCTTTTATAAATATCCAATCTTCCCTGAAATTTTAAAACCAAACAATCCTGTCCATTTCAATCCAATTTGATACCAAATCATACTTCTACTATAATTATATTATTTAGCATATTTATCACAGTTTACTTTAATACATACTCATTAAACAAGTTTTAGTATTTATATAATCATCAAACATATACATGCCATATAAATCAAAAAGGAAATTTACAAAAGCTACCGGAGATAATCTTGATAGTGTGATCCTCAGTGTTGATCCGATCCTCCGTATATTTACACGTCAATCTACATGAGACATTGAATACACTCAAGTAAGTTTATAGAAACTTAGTAAGTTCATAGGCATAAAATATAAATCTTACCAAACATTCATACACTTATACATTATGTACAATTACTAAGTTCACCTGTCAACCACAATTTGGTGAGTGCTTTCGTATAATCTCACTACCATTTATCCATTTACTTTAACTCTTTTGGGCCCTTTTTGTCACTTACCATTCTTAATCAAATTAGGGAACGGTTACGGAAAATTGAGTACTTCACTTCCACTTTTCACTGATCAGGTAGCCGAAGCTACCACTTTTCACTGATCAGGTAGCCGAAACTACCACTTTTCACTGATCAGGTAGCCGAAGCTACCACTTTTCACTGATCAGGTAGCCGAAGCTACCACTTTTCACTTTCACTTGCCACTGATCAGAAGTACTCAAATCCGATGTTCCGCTCAATTTGATCATTTAATCACTTTTCGCATTGTCATTTTATCCTTAACTTATCAACAAATATATCTCATCATACATGATATAATTCATAGGATTTACATTTAATCATTAAATTTCAGCCATATGAACTTACCTGAGTCGATTTGCAGAATTTGAGAAAATTCAGGGACTATTCAGCTACTTTTTCTTTTCCTCGACTTGCTTCGGGTTCTTGATCTATCATTGTAAAATCATTCACTTATCAGTATTGATTTCACCTTTACTCTATTTCATATCCTTAAGGATTACAACCCACATATAAGTAACATGGTCTATAATTTAACTATTTACTTGTATGGATATTCAAGCTGTCCATCCATGTCACAGTCACTAAATTATTTTTATCTTGAGCTACAGAACTCCAAATTAAGATCCGTTAATTTTCCTTGAAACTAGACTCGCATATCTTCTTACCATAAAATTTTTAAAATTTTTGGTTTGGCCAATAAGTACAGTTTATTCTTTAAAGTCACCCCTGTTCTGCTGTCTGACAGTTCCGACCCATCTTCACTAAAAATTAATTATCTCCTTTTACAGGATTCAGATGATGTTAACGTTTATTTCTATTGAAAATAGACTTACTCAGGATTTTAATGATATAAATTTAAGACCCAAATTATTTTTATAAAATTTTTGATGATTTTTCAAAGTCAGAATAGGGGAACCCGAAATCATCCTGACCTCGTCTCATAAAACCTATTATATCTCATGATTTACAAATCTATTGCTTACAGCGTTTCTTCTATAAGAAACTGGACTCAATAAGCTTTAATTTCATATTTTATTCATCCTATAATTCTATTTCTACAATTTTTGGTGATTTTTCAAAGTTAGACTACTGCTGCTGTCCAAAACTGTTTCAGTGCAAAGTGTTGATTTCCATTTTGCCCCAAATTTCAGAGTTCATACAATTCAGTCCTTGACCAATTACCCTTCAATTAAGCTAATTTTTGTAAATTAATACTTTACCTAATCATTATGAGTTATTTCAAACCTATTGGATTTCAGAATTTCCACATAAAAACCCTAACTTCAAATTCTTTTAAAATTAGGTCCCAAATATTCACTTTCTATTCAATTCTTTCAATAAAATCAGCATATAAACCATTTAAAGTTATAATTCCATGCTAAATAATCATATACTTCCAGCACATAGTCATAGAAACTTTCAACTTCATTCATAAAATCTAAAACTAATGAATTCACCAAGTGGACCTAGTTGTAAAAGTCACAAAAACACAAAAATTTCAAGAAATAATCAAGAATTGAACTTACTTGCAGTAAAAATATGAAAAACCAGCTTAGGGAAAACCCTTCTATGCTGTTTTGCTGATGAGAATGCAGAAAAATAAAGAGAAATCTAGATAATTCCACTTTAGTCCTAGTTTTATTAAGTAAATTTTGCAATATTCCAATTTTACCCTTATTTCTCCTTATTTTCTCTGGTTTCATGCCCTTGCCGTCCAGCCCAAATACACCTTGGGTCTATTTGCCTTTTAAGCCCTCTTTCTTTAATCATTTAAGCTATTAATCATTTCTCATAACTTTACATTTATTACAACTTAGTCCTTTTTGTTCAATTAACTATCGGAACTTTAAAATTTCTTGACGAAACTTTAATACTAACTTATTAACACTCCATAAATATTTATAAAACATTTATGGCTAGATTAAAAATCTCCGAGGTCTCGATACCTCGTTTTCGATTCTAATTATTATTATTATTATTTATTATTATTTTTTTTAACTTCACATTTAACTTATACTCACTAAATTAATAATATTTTCTACTCACTTGTCGGATTTAGTGACCTCGAATCACTATTCCGACACCACTGAAAATTTAGGCTATTACACGTTGATATTAAAATTACCTTCTGTTTCAGTATATATCTGTAGTTGATCAATATTGAATTAGGTACTGTATTTCTATTCTTAGTCTTGATTCGAACTCACACTGAGCTCGTGTAGTTTACCCCCTCTTAGTGTTTCCCTTTTAGGTAGCTCTTCTGAATTCTGACGCTGGGCTCGTTATGCAGAGGTCTTGGACAGTCTCGGAGAAGAACAAATTATCAGTTTGTTTCTATTTGTTATCTGGTTTTTGGACTGTAAAATTTTATTAAAACAGTGGTACAGACTCCGTTTCAAATTTTCATTCGATCATTTAATTCAGGTTTTAGTATAAACTTAATTATATTTTTACTGAATAAATTTAAGTGATTAAATGATTTAGTTTGTTCGGATAACTTATTTTGTAAAAATTTACCTACGATCACTTCGGTGATAAATGTAACATCCTGGATTCGGTCTAAACTCCTAGGCTGGGTTTAGGGTGTTACATGTATAAAAGTTTCATGAAGAAATTTTATCATTTGCATGTTTAATTTGACAAAAAGGATTAAATTTGCATAAACTGCAAAACTTTTGTTCTATTAGGGAAGGTGTCAATTTAATATGAAGTTAGAATATGAGTGCCCTTAAATGGTAATTAGACCATTAAGATAAATAGTGGACAAAGATGGACATGTTTTTATGGTTTTAAAGGTTATTACTTAAGGTTAATTTAGTAAATAATAAAGCAACTTAAAATAAAAATGAATAAAAGAAAGATACCATTTTTCTTTCTTCTTCTCCAATAAAAAAAAAAATACTAGGGCAAGACACCATTTTTGAGCATTCAACATTTGGACAACATTCCTAGTGCATGTAAGTGCATTTTTGCTCAGTTTTTAATAATTTCTATGTTTTTGGAGTCGTTATAGCTTAATCTAGCTATCACAGGGACTAATTAGCAAAATTGGTTAAATTTTAGGGCTTTACCATGAATGTATGTTGGTTTTTTTATGTATGAGGGATGAAAATGAATATTTGATGATATTTGAGCAACTTTTGTAAACGAATTTTTGATGAAATTGTCAATTAAG
Source organism: Gossypium australe (assembly GCA_005393395.2). NCBI lineage: Eukaryota > Viridiplantae > Streptophyta > Magnoliopsida > Malvales > Malvaceae > Gossypium > Gossypium australe. Next base: position 129,201,470 of record CM016621.1, on the reverse strand, counting down.
GATTTTATTGAAAAATAGAAAAATGTTCATGGTGAAAATGTGAAATAAATGAAATAAAGGGATTGCTATGGACTAAGCTAATATCCGGCTAGCATGGGTGTGGATTAAATTGCATGAATTTGCATTTTCATGAGATAAGGACTAAATTGTATTGAATTCAAAATTATAGGGACAAAAGTATAAATTTTCCAAAACATGATTTTTGGATTTAATTGTTTGGAATGAATTTAGAATGAATTAAATTTGATTATATAGATCAAGAAAAGCAACGTACGGATTTAGATCGGGAAAAAGAAAAAGTATTGGATTAATTGATCGTTTTTCTCCATACATGTTTGAGGTAAGTTCGTATATTTAATTAGTATTAAATTATGTTTGATTTAAATACTTTTATGTTATATTCTTGGCATTATGACTCTACAGAAATATCCAACAAAGTTTCGGCTATTTTTTGATCCCGTTTGAACCTTAGGAATATATAGGATACAAATGACATGTAGGGATTACCGTGTTTTGAGTGCTGGTCTTATATGTCCTACCAGCGGCTGAGTTTTCGGCATGTGTTGCGGTTACTTGACAGCTTATGTGAGCAGCATCGTGTAGCTACACCTTGACTGATAGCTTGTGTGAGCAGACCCATTTATGGCTCGAGAGAGAACATTGATATGAGATATGAGTTAGTAGTGGTTTTACCACATGTGGGAATTTAGTGTGCGAGATTCCCGCATATCTGATATTATTCTAGTGGTTCAACGGGTCTACAAAAAGTGAAGGATCGGTATAAGCATCGACTTATAATATCACAAAAGCATGGAAAAGTTATGATAAGATATTGATTAAAAATCTTTAGTATGTTCACAATAGAAGGAATTTTCATGGAAAGCTTAATGATGCTCTTTGTCGTATAATGAGTTTGGTTAATTTATATGCTAATTATACTTGTGAATTGTTATTAGTGCTTAGGCTTGTGCCAAGCAATGTTGGATATGTTCACTATTTGCTTTTATGCTTTTATAATGAAATGGTAAGTAATGTTAATGATTTACGAACTTACTAAGCATTTTATGCTTACTTGTGTGATTTTTCTCTTATAATTCTAGTTAATCAGAAGTTCATATGGTTTGGAAGCTTGTCAGAGATCCATCACACTATCCACTGGTTATATCGGTATATTTTGAAGATTCTGAATCATGGTTATAGTGTCATGTATAGGTGTTTTGTTTAATGAATTTAGCCATTATGTGTGGCTTGTATATATGTTATTTTGGTTGATAAATTAGTTGGTAAGTCATTAAGATTATATGGTATATTGTATGGTTGTTAAATTGATGCGAATGCTTTAGTATGCAAATATAAGTGAGTTTTGAATGTTTGTTTTTAGCTGCAAATGACTTGAGCATGAATTATGAGTTTGGGTGAGAAAAATGGCTTGGAAATGACCTACTTTGCGTCCACACTGGTAGAGACACGGGCATGTGTCTCAACTGTGTGTGACACATGACCAGGCGACACGGCCGTGTGTCCCATGTAGCTTTAAAAGGGTTGTAGGCGTGTGAGATTATTTCAAAGGATACACGGCCTGGCACACGGGTGTGTGGCTTGGCCGTGTGGCCCAAGTCAGTGAGTTACACGGATGCAGACACAAGCTGAGACATGGCCGTGTGTCCCTATTTCTAATACCTACACGGCCTAAGACACGGGTGATAAACCGTAATTACAACATATTTTAGACCCACATTTAATATGTTTTTTGATGATTTATCGATCAATTTATGTAAAAAGGTGCTCTTAATCCTTTCTTTTCATGTCTTATACCCAGGAAAGCGCCTGAGGATGAAAAGAATGTAAAATGGGCCCAAAACAGAGTAAATGGGCCATATCACGAAATCCACACAGCCTGGCCCAAAGAGCACACGGCCGTGCCTTGAAGAGCATCTAGAACACAGCCTCACCCCGATTTACACAGCCGTGCCCCAACTTAGAAATCCGAACACGGCCTGAAGATGAGTCACACGAGCGTGTGACATGGCCGTGCCCCTGTCGTGGACTTAGACAATTTCAGTCGGAAAAGGCTACTTAGGGAGAAAGAATCGCATTCCAAGAGCCTATAAATACCCCCTAAGTACCACCGTTGAAAGCGCGTCGAGCTAGGCCTAGAAGCCAAGCCGGAAAGGTCAGAATTGGGGAATTACTTGAAGTTAGCCAGTTGATCCACCCCAAGAAGCCGAAATTCTACTCAAAACGGCGGATTTCTCCTTCAATTCCTTCATGGAGTTTTAGGGATTTCTTATGTTTTGTTTTATCTTTTCTCTTGAGATGTTTTATTTATTTGTTATGAACTAAACCCCTTAGATACCTGAAGGGGATGAAACCTAGATGAATCTTGTTATTGTTTATGAATTATATGATAAATACTTAGTTTGTTCTTAATTATGCATGCTTAATCCAAATCTGATGTGCTTAGGTGGAGGAGGAATAGACCCTACTTAAGAGTAGATCTAGCATAATTAAGCGGAGTTGATCGAGCGCCTAGAGATAGGGTTACGAGATTTTGCCGGATTAGGGTGAAACCTAATAAGGGAATCCATTGATCAATTTACTGCTATTCTAGGGGGTTATTATAAGAGAATGAGAATTCCACTAATTAACCTAGGGTTAGACGTTATTCGCCTCGAGAGAGGGTTTAATATACGTTAGGGAGTCCTACGGATCAAACTAAGTTAATAAATCGTATGGTTCAGTGTTAAATAACAAGTGAAGTCTAGGTGGATTCTTCCTGAGGGTATCGTCGTGATCAACTGAGTGTTTCGTCAAGATATTTCGCAATTCGTTCCTTTTGTCTTTGCGTCTTTAGCTTAGTAGTCATTAATTTAGATTAAAGCAACTTCACTTTATTTTAGGCTAATAATAAAAAGAAAGTTAGTATTAATACTTTTAGTTCCTTTGGGTTCGACAATCCGGTCTTGCCTAAGCTATACTACTGTTCGATAGGTACACTTGCCTTTAATCGTTGTCAGAGTTAGTTTCCAGGTTTGATCATTCGTTTTATAAATTTTAAAGTTCTGATTTTAGCGATCAAGTTTTTGGCGCCGTTGCCGGGGAACTAAAATATTAAGAACGCTCTATTTTTATTACTTTAGCCATTATTTTTTTATTTTTGTTTAGGTTAAATTTTAATTTTTGCCAAAGTTTCTTTCTTTTCCTAGAAGGTACCTCTAGTTTATGACTAGAAGGAACCCGAGAGGACCTTTGGTATTCGATAGTGAAATTGAAGCTACCGCTCGCAGGAATCGCAGAGAAATTAGGCGAGCCCTAAATTACACAGAAGAAGAGCGAGAATCCAATCCTACTGAAGGGATGGACGAGAACAATCCACCACCACAAGTTGTGGGGGAACATAATGCTCCACGTACCATGTTTGATTATGCTAAACCGCATTTAACAGGAGCAGAATCTAGTATTGTTAGGCCTGCTATAGCTGCTAACAATTTTGAATTAAAGCCTAACACAATACAAATGATTCAACAGCTTGTTCAATTTGATGGTTTACAGGACGAAGATCCAAACACACATATAGCTAATTTTTTAGAGTTCTGTGATACCTTCAAAATAAATGGCATTTTTGATGATGCCATACGTCTTCGGTTATTCCCTTTTTCATTAAGGAATAAAGCCAAGCAGTGGTTAAAACTCGTTACCACGAGGGTCAATCACTACATGGGAACAAATGACCGAAAAGTTTCTATTGAAATATTTTCCATCGGCCAAAACGGCTAAATTACGAAATGATATCTCTTCTTTTGTGCAGATGGATTTAGAGACATTATACAACGCATGGGAGAGATACAAAAATCTCCTGAGAAAGTGTCCACTTCATGGTCTACCCTTGTGGCTACAAGTCCAAACTTTCTACAATGGTGTAAACCCCTCCACAAGGCAACTAATTAATTCAGCCGCCAGTGGAACTCTGAATAACAAGACTCCTGAAGCAGCCTACGAGTTTATTGAGGAGATGTCACTGAATAATTATCAGTGGCAAGTTACAAGGACGAAACCGACAAAATCAGCCGGAGTTTACAACATCGATGCAATAACCACACTATCAACACAGATAGAGATGATGAATAAAAAGATTGATAGTTTGTGTTCTTCGCAGGTACACCCAGTCATGCAATGTGACGCAAGTGGAACCGTGGCGAATCCTGAGTACCCACCCTACCAACCAGAAGCAGAGGGCGAACAGATGAATTACATAGGTAATAATTTTAGATCCAATAATAATCCCTATAGTAATACTTACAATCCAGGTTGGAGGAACCACCCAAATTTTTCATGGGGAGGTCAAGGAAATCAAGGAAATCAAAGGTAGCAACCTCCCCAAAACTTCCAAAATCAGCCCTATCCACAAGAGAAGAAACCAACCATCGAGGAGATGCTGACAAAATTCACGGCAGACACAGAAAAATGTTTCCAAGAAACTGAGAGAACAATTAAAAGCAACGAGAGCAGAATTGGGGAAATTACTAAGTCAGTTAAGGAAGTCACTAATGCAGTCAAATAACTCGCAAAGCTGATGTCAGAACGAACGCAAGGACGTCTACCAAGTAACACCGAGATTAACCCTAAAGAGCAAATTCAAGCTATCATAGATCACGATAGCAAGGGGTTAGACGAACCAAACAAAGAGGTAGACGAAGGTAAAATAGAGGTAACACAAGAAAAGCCAAAATCGGTAATCAAAGAGTACCAACCTCGCATACCTTATCCTGAAGCAATGAAAAGAGACGATTCAGAGGAACAGTTCGGTAAGTTTCTTAAACTTTTAAAGAAATTACATATTAACTTACCTCTTCTTGAAGCTCTTTTTCAGATGCCAGACTCGAGGAAATTTTTAAGACAGCTCTTGACAAATAAACGCAAAATAGATGAAGAGCACCATGTGGAATTAAACACAACATGCTCAACAATGTTACAAAATAAACTACCGCGAAAACTAAAAGATCCAGGGAGTTTTACAATTCCATGTTTAATTGGTAGTTTGCCTATTGATAATGCGTTAGCTGATTTAGGGGCAAGTATAAATGTTATGCCTTATACATTGTTTAAACGACTAGGTCTAGGGAAGTCCAAACAAACTAGGATGAGCATTCAATTAGCTGATAAAACTGTTAGAATTCCAAGGGGCATTATTGAAGATGTTTTGGTCAAAATCGATAAATTTGTTTTCCTAGTAGATTTTATTGTTTTAGACATGGATGAGGATAATTCAATCCCCTTAATTTTAGGAAGACCCTTCCTAGCAACTGTAATGACTAAAATTGATGTTGCCACAGGCGAACTCATACTTTGTGTAGGTGACAAATCAATCAGTCTTCAAGCCTTTGATTCGGCCAGGACAACAAACGATGAAGGTAAGAAAGAAAATTCATTTGATAATCAATTTGTGCAACTTTCATCGCAGGAAACACCACAAGGATATAACCCTGAGCTAAAACCCTAATCCGACAAAGAGGAATTATATAAGGAACAAAGCCTTAGGGTTGACAAATTAGAAGAGCAGAAGACACACGTCAAAGAAGAACCAGGACCACACAAAGTAAAACCAGAGGAACCACCAGAAAAGCTCGTAGGAACATCAAATCACTTCAAAATAGGAGATCAGGTACTGTTAGACTACACAGATCCTTACATCATCATAGTAGACCTGAAAACAAAGGGAGAAATTCCTCTAAAGGTACACGATATCTTCCCCCACGGAACAGTCGAGGTAGGCAATCCAACATTCGGCACCTTTAAGGTAAACGCTTCTCGACTTCAACGTTATCAAGAAAGCAGAACTGTAAGCCTGAAAGAAGATATTCAAACCTTTAAACCTCCCTGATTTTTTCGAAGAAAGTCTAGCTTAAGACTATAAACGAGCACTTCTCGGGAGGCAACTCGAGCACTGACACTATTTACTTTCAAATTTATTTTCAGTTCTTTTTCTTTATTTTCTTTCTTTTCTTTTAAACTGACCAAAAGTGCAGAATTTCAAGGTCACACGGTCTTACACACGGCCGTGTCCATGACCGTGTGGACCACCAGAATCTTCGTACTAACTTTGCAGAAGCCGTGTGAATCAGTCCCAACCATTCTTCGACGTCACGAATCCAACCACTATCCCACGGGCTTTGTAAAAGTGCCACGCCCTTGCCTTGAAGCTGTGTGAAGCTACTGACTTGTACACCACGGGAAGAACATGCCCGTGCCCCTAGATCATGTGAAGCTACTGACTTGCACACCACGGGCGTGGCTGGCTGAAGAACGGGCATGGTGACTCAACACGCACATACACACGGCCGTGCGAGACGGCCGTATAAAATGACACGCCCTAGGTCCACGGGCGTGGGAACATGCCAGAGTTGAATTTCTATTTAAACCCCACAGCCCTTTCCCTTCTCCCCATCCAATTTCTTTCTTTTCTTCTTTTCCACCTTCTCCCTTTCAGACTTTTCACTCCATATATCAAAACTCTAGATCCTTGAGCCATCCAACATCATGTCAAAGAAGCGAAAAAGGCCAACAATAGTCTTCTCGAAGAAGAACAATAAACACAAGTTCATGCTGGCAGCTTCATCTCAACACCAAGCCAAGGGTCTTTGAGATCAATTAGTTTTTATTTTTCTTTCCTCTTTTGCTTCAATTTCCTTCTCTTTGACAATTTTATGCTTAGTTTAGTTTAACTTATTTTAGTTTCTCAATGTCAGGTTCGCCAGGCTGCTTGGGAATCACGCCGACCACCACGATAGCCACGCCACTTCCGCCACTGCCAGCACCTTCTTAGCCCTAGAAGTCACACCCACCTCACGAACCATCCTTCAATAAGGACTTCTCAGTCCATTAGTATTTTCTTTTCATTTCAGTTTTCTTCTTAGTCTTCTTCCCTTTAGCTTACTTTTCTTTATATTTATAATTTTTTTATTTTAATTATGTTTCAATAAACCATGGCTAATCCCCTACGAGCTCTCCAATTTCTTCATCTAGCGCAGAGCTCGTTAGCAACCGCCCTACCAACAAAACGACACCACCCACGACCTCTACAATCCTCCAAAGACACCATCCAAAATTCAGGGAGTATTATTTCCCCTTCTCTTTTGATTTATCCCATAAAAGTTATATCTATCTTTGTACATTTAGGGCAATGTATATCTTAAGTGTGGGGGGTGAATATTTATCCAAAAGAAGGGCCTAACTTTCTGTATTATTCCCAAATCTGACCAAACTTTTTTCATTATTCTCAAATCCCTGAATTTGGTCTTGTTTTTAAGTAAAATTTTCATATTACTAATTAGGATGAAATTTTTGATGATTTATGATCCTTATTGACATGTTTTTGAGTAAGTCATTGATAATTGTGCATTGATGATTAAATTTTAAGATACTAGAGAATTAAGCATGATAAGTTTATTTTTCAGAATAAAAATTTTTGCTAGGTTGTTAACCTAAATTTGAATATTGCTTTGAAATTTGAAATTTATGAGATTGATGTCAAAACACCCATAATTTTTGTGAGATTTTGAGCCTTATAGAGCATATATTCTTTTTCGTGCTCACTTTTTATTATGAGCGTGTCAACATTGATCTGTTATTCTAGAACTTGCCTTGATTTTACATGTCAAGACCACATCTATGATTTGATATACAGAGATGATAAAGACACTTAGGATTTAACCCACTCACTCCACTAAAAAGCCCAACTTCATAAATTAACCCCTAGTGAACCCTGTTGATCCTAACAACCCTTTTTATTGACTCACCCATTAATAACACAAAAACCCTTTTGTATTTGTTATCACCATTCCTTTTTTAACTACCTTTTAATCGAGATATGATTTGATTAGTTACCGAATTAAATCAGAGCATGAGTAGAATTCATCCAGCATTATTATTAGTTTGTTCTTAAAAAAAAAATCGAAGTACATCCAGTATTAGTTGTGAGCTTATAGAGTTAAAGCTTATTTTTCGAAAGAAAAGCTCATATTATTAGGATTATTATTTTCAGTTGATGTAAATATTATTTCAGTATTCATTAGGTAAGGTACTTGTCAATTCAATCTCGATTCTAACCTTCTAATTTCAGCCTTTATCCACACCTTAACCCTAGCCCTGTTACAACCCTAACAAAGACCTTTTGATTTGTTTATCATCTCATTTTACAGTGGTGGAGATTTGATTTTCAGGCAAGCCTATGGGATTAACTTTTCAGGTTCGACGTATGAGTGCTTCTTTTCCTAACCCTTAAACACTTGGAGTGATTTGAGTGAATCTTTAGTGAGGATGTCAACTCTTGTCGATTTCGAATCAAAGGTAATATTTCAGATAAGGGGAAACACCTATGTTTTCGAATTACAAATAAATGACTTATCATTGTTTAAACCTTTAGGACTCTTTGAATTGAATTATCCATGTATAAATTATCTATGAATTATGATGAGGAATTATTGATAGGAATCGTGAATTATGGAAAGTTCATTTTAATTGTATGTTGAGAATTTTGCTTGAGGACAAGCAAAAGCTTAAGTGTGGGGGTATTTGATAAACCGTAATTATAACATATTTTAGACCCACATTTAATATGTTTTTGGATGATTTATCGATCAATTTATGTAAAAAGGTGCTCTTAATCCTTTCTTTTCATGTCTTATACCCAGGAAAGCACCCGAGGATGAAAAGAACGTAAAACGGTCCCAAAACAGAGTAAATGGGCCATATCACGAAATCCACACGGCCTGGCCCAAAGAGCACATGGCCGTGCCTTGAAGAGCATCTAGAACACGGCCTCACCCCGATTTACACAGCCGTGCCCCAACTTAGAAATCCGAACACGACCTGAAGATGAGTCACACGGGTGTGTGACATGGCCGTGCCCCTGTCGTGGACTTAGACAATTTCAGTCGGAAAAGGCTACTTAGGGAGAAAGAATCGCATTCCAAGAGCCTATAAATACCACTAAGTACCACCGTTGAAAGCGCGTCGAGCTAGGCCTAGAAGCCAAGCCGGAAAGGTCAGAATTGAGGGAATTACCCGAAGTTAGCCAGTTGATCCATCCCAAGAAGCCGAAATTCTACTCAAGACGGCGGATTTCTCCTTCAATTCCTTCAGGGAGTTTTAGGGATTTCTTATGTTTTGTTTTATCTTTTCTATTGAGATGTTTTATTTATTTGTTATGAACTAAACCCCTCAGATACCTGAAGGGGATGAAACCTAGGTGAATCTTGTTATTTGTTTCATGAATTATATGATAAATACTTAGTTTGTTCTTAATTATGCATGCTTAATCCAAATCTGACGTGCTTAGGTGGAGGAGGAATAGACCCTGCTTAAGAGTAGATCTAGCATAATTAAGCGGAGTTGATCGAGCGCCTAGAGATAGGGTTACGAGATTTTACCGGATTAGGGTGAAACCTAATAAGGGAATCCATTGATCGATTTACTGTTATTCTAGGGGGTTATTATAAGAGAACAAGAGTTCCACTAATTAACCTAGGGTTAGATGTTATTTGCCTCGATAGAGGGTTTAATATACGTTAGGGAGTCCTACGGAGCAAACTAAGTGAATAAATCGTATGGTTTAGTGTTAAATAACAAGTGAAGTTTAGGTGGATTCTTCCTGAGGGTATCGTCGTGATCAACTGAGTTTTTCGTCAAGATATTTCGCAATTCGTTCTTTTTGTCTTTGCGTCTTTAGCTTAGTAGTCGTTAATTTAGATTAAAGCAACTTCACTTTATTTTAGGCTAAATAATAAAAAGAAAGTTAGTATTAATACTTTTAGATCCTTTGGGTTCGACAATCCGGTCTTGCCTAAGCTATACTACTGTTCGATAGGTACACTTGCCTTTAATCGTTGTCAGAGTTAGTTTCCAGGTTTGATCATTCGTTTTATAAATTTTAAAGCTCTGATTTCAGCGATCAACGGGCATGTCTCTTGGCCATATGAGTCACACGACCTGGCCACACTTGTAACACTCCAAACCCGGCATGGACGTTATGGCCGAATCTGGTGATGTCATATGATAGTGCTTAGAAAACGTAATTACGATAAAACCTTTTTTTCAATATCTTAGGCTACCGTCAAAGACTTGTCGTTTGTTCATTCATTATCCATTTTCAAAACATTATACGTTGCGGAAGCTTTTAAAATAATTTACGAATTTACGTATATTTTGATAAAATATTTGTTTATTTTGAAATCTCGTGTCTTATCCTACTGCTAGCAGTTATAAAATAAAAATCCGTAAAGGCCATATTACATAAACTTTTTCCCAGATATAATTAAAACCATTAATAAAATTAAAACCATAAAGGTCCAGAACCGTGGTCACCGCCAAGTCCTCTGCTGCGCCGACCCGTCTACTGCTCGGCATTACCTGAACAGATTAAACAGAAAAGGGTGAGTTTTCGCAAACTCAGTGTGTAATCCCCACAGAAAACATGCACACAGCAATATCAGGAAACAAACATAAATTCACAGTTCGGGTCTAAGCCCATTACAGAAATGGTGTGGACCTTAGCCCACTCAGATACAGAATCAGATAATCTCTAGGGCTTTAGTCCATGTCATACATAAAATACAGACCAGAACAGAATAGCAGAGTCCTACCCACCAGCCTCTACACACCATCTCCGTCTAACCCTACACACCATGTGGGAAAAAATCAACCCACCCATCCCTACACACCATGCTGTACCGAAAGCGGTACATAATCAGAAATTTGCAGCTGAGCTGCCAGATATCTGACTTAAGAGCCTTTTAGACACTTCCTCCAGTAATCATCAACCCACCCCAATGCAATGCAACATACAAAGGACGCCATGCTATTATGCAGATAACAATTTATACATTCAAATCAGAATACAAGCTAAGTATAACATGCTTAGTACAGATTTCACATAATCAAATCACATAACTACGGGTCTAAGTACTGTTTATCGACCCTTCAGTAGGTCCACAGTCGACTTGGGTGACCCGTGCAACCTTACAGAATATTCTAGGAAAATGGGCTCACACGCGGCCCAAATTGGCCTAGGCCGTGTGGATCACACGGCCTAGCCCAGAATCCCACACGCCCGTGTGGTTCACCCATATGGGCCCACAAGCTCGTGTGGCCCACACGTCCTAAATGGTTGAGCCCGTGTATCGCACACAGCCTCACTCGACCATTACACGGTCGTGTCACTCGCACACGGCCTGGCTCGTCAATCACACGGCCGTGTGGCGTCGATAATGAGGTTTTCGGCTTTCATCGAAACCTCATTTTTTGCATTTTCGAGTACACACTTGGTTCGTTTCCGCAGCAAACGGAACTCCAAAGTCGCCAAAACCTAAAATTGAGTAATATAATATCGATTCAGTCACTTAAATCCATTATTAAATGCAAACACAAATTGACGGCCAACTACTAAACTACCGAAAATCGTTACCTCTCAACAGCAATGATTCTCTCAGTACAACTAGGATGCCAAATCATGACCAACAGCCCCTCGTGCTCCTCCTAAGTACCATTAATTCCTCGTTAGACAAAGAACCATTACTCAAGCCCAAAATTGGAATAATCTACACTTACCAGCAATGCTCGAAAGGGAAAACGGAGACGACAGAGACCAGAGTTTGGTGACAGAAAAAAATAAAAGGTGGGACTACATCAAAAGAAGAACGGCATGGGAGAAGGAAGAGAGGAAAATAAAAGACGGCAGTAGGGAATTTTTGGGAAACAGAAACTACCAAATCAGGATTCTGATTACCCTCCCTAACTTTACTCCCACAATCCCACTAACTCACAAATTCCTCGATATTTTAACTCCACCAAAACTCTGTCCATATCCGAGCAAAAATATACCCCCATGCTTACGCAAGAACTCTAGCACAGGACCTCTAGCAGACTAACACTCCCCTCAACCACCAAACCAGCAGGCCCATTCTGATATAGTATTACCAATAACAACTTAAAAGCCTACTGATCAAGGTCAAGGCTTTACTTAGAAAAAAAAAAACCCAAAGTTTACCCAAAATTTACTCAGGTCAAGGCTTGAACCCAAGACTTCTTAGACACTCCCAGAACACATAACCACTGAAGCAGATACACAATTGTGTCACGAAATTACAAAAGCCGGAATTAAAGAAAATTTGGGATGTTACAACACTGCCATCTAACCCCTGTAGTTGGAAAATTTTCATATGTTTTCGATTTAGTCCTGAATCATTTCCAATATCTGTTTTGGGCCTTGAGGGCTCGTATAAGGGACTGTATGTATGTTTTCGGATTGATATTGTTATGTTTACTTTGTGGTTTTATTTATGAATTAAATTGTTCATTGTATGACGTTATGTTTTGGTAATGTGCTATAGCCTTAATTGGCGATGGATACGGGTTAGGGGTGTTACATATTATATCACTTTACACTTCATTACTATCACATAATACTTCATTTAGGTCTTTAATCACAATATTGGTTTCACGTAATATCTTTTATACACTTTACAATTTAGTCCTCTCTATAATAATTTCACTATACTACATCTATTCACTTATCAATTTATGACAAATAAATAACTTTTCACTCTTTATAATTTAATCCTTAGCTTCATAAAATTCACTAATCACTAAATGATTACTTTGTCATTTCTTACATAACTAACGTACCTTTATTTACATATTCACAACTAAATTTAATATCCATAATCATATTTTTTTTCATATTAAAATTTAAATACCAAAATATTCAAATTAAAATAAACTAACTTGAATTCAATTAAGTGCTTACATCTATTTTAACCAAAACCTCACTTTCTTTGCTTCTTTTCTCTTTCATCACAATCTTTCACTTTCCTTTCTACTTTCTTTACTTCTAGTTTCCTATCTCTTGCCTCTAAGATGTTATACAAGCTCTTCTAAACCTATGCTTCATCTTTCCTCTTTGGCTTGCTTTGGAAATTTTCAAGGTTATAGGGTGAAATGGTGAAATTTTATGACAAAGGACTTAATTATATAAAAATTAAAGTTTCTCTCCCTTTTTTTTTTGAAAGTGTCATGAACCACTTATATAAAACATGAAGAAGTTTATTCATTTTTCCATCAAAATATCTCAATTAGTTTAACAATAAAATATTATTTAATATATAAACTCTAACTTTAATCATTTTAATCAAATGGCTAGGATTTCATCTTATTTTTCAATCTCATCCAATAGCCCATATTTTTCCAAAAACCATGATATTTTCTCATAATTATCTTATTTAAGAAATTACTATTTTCCTTCGATTTTCTCTACAATTCCATTTTTTATTCATGACATTTTCTTGATATAATTACACTTACAATCATTTTTTTCCTTTTTATTTTAGTTGCCCCAAGCTGTTGCCTTTCAACCTTCAAATTGTGTAGAAAATTCTACACTTTTCCTTCTTCTTCTTTTTTTTCATTTTAGTCCATTTATTATATCATCTAATCAAATTTCAACACTTTTCAACCTTAATTTCTATAATCTCCAAAAGCTTTCCACCTCATCAGCTATAAGATTTTAATTCCATCATTTTGTGTCTAAATATCAATTAAAGATGAAAAAATTTCATTTAGGTCTCTCCTCCATAAAAATGAGAAAATTGCACTTTAGTCACTATACTTTTTCACTTTATTTAATTTAGTCTCTATCTCAATTTTCAATTTCGCACATATCAATATATCTCTATGTCACATTCATAAAAAAATATTTCTTGTTATGAATGTTATTTAATGGATGTTCAACCTTTCATCTTTCATCTCCCTTGACCTTCCACATTTCATCTTTTTTAACCTTTAGCCTTCCATCTTTCTTAAACCTTTCATCTCCTTATAACCCCCTTTTTCTTTTTTATGTATTAGAATATGAAAAGTCTAATCTCCCTATATATTTAGTGGAGTATACTACTTGTAAGTATGACGAAAAAGTATACAATGCAATAGAAATCATCATATTCTCATATCCATCTTTTATCTATTATTTTTGTTTATAATATATTATCAGCACGAGCGCTTTCATCAATCCAAAAGTCTTGCGCTTTTTGTTAGTTTGGATCAAGCGATATCATCAGTGTTGAACCTTACAAAACTTGAATTTGTGGCTCTTAATATTACTCTAAAGAACTATTTATCCTAGATGTTAGATGCTGAAATACATTTAGATGCAAAAGGCCTTGATGAAGCTATTAATGAAGGAAATGAAGCATCTAGTCAAGATAAGGCCAAAGCTATGATATTTCTTCGTCATCACCTTAATGAGGGACTAAAGACTGAATATTTGACTGTTAAAGATCCACTTGTCTTTTGGAATAGTCTAAAAGAAAGATATGATCATTAGAAAACCATAACACTTCATAAAGCTTGCTATGATTGGCTGTATTTGAGATTACAGGATTTTAAATCTGTGAGTGAATATAGCTCAGCTATGTTTAGAATCACTTCCCAATTAAAATTATGTGGAGAGAACATAACTTATAAGGATATGTTAAAAAAATTACTTCACATTTCACGCAAATAATGTTGTTTTGCAAACACAATATCGTGAAAAAGGTTTTAAGAAATATTTTGAATTAATATCTTGTCTTCTTGTGGCCGAGCAAAATAATGAATTGTTAATGAAAATTAATGAGTCAAGTCCAATTGGTTCTACTCTATTCCCTAAAGTGAATGTGACATCATATAACGAAAAGGACAAATGTCACACTAGCAGTCCTGGTCGAAGACATGGTCGTGGTCATTGTAGTGGTCACGATCGAGGACGTGGACGTGAACGAGGTGGTCATTTAAGGAATGCTCACCAGAAGTGGGATCGTAAGGATGAAAGGAATGATAAAAATATAACTGGAAAAGTGAAAAGTTTGTGTTATCATTGTGGAGGTAAAAACCATTGGTCCCGTACCCGTCGTACACCAAAGCATCTTGTAGAACTATATCAACAATCATTGAAGGATAAATGGAAGAAAATAGAGACAAATTTTGTTTGTGAGAATGACAAAGATGATTATGGCATCGTTGGTACAACCCAATTGGAAGCTGTTGATTTCTTCACCACCCTGAAGGGAATAATTGATCTTTTAATTTTATTATTATAGTCTTAAATAATAAATTTTATACAAGTTTGTTATGTTTTTAACAACATGATTATTTATGTTTTAAACTATTTATGAAAATTTTATATATTTTGAAAATTTATGTGACATTTATTTGTTTTCTTTGAAGAATATAAATACCTCTCAAATTCAATTAGCGAAAAATGGTGAAGACTTATGCTTAGCAGACAATGCAACTACTCATACTATGCTTAAGAAGAAGAAATATTTTTCTCATTTAACAATGCAAAAAGCTAGTATGAGTACTATATCAGATAGTACCAAAGTCATAGAGGGCTTCAGAAGAGCAAATATATTGTTGCCTAGAGGAACTAAGTTTTAAATTAATAATGCGTTATACTCTCCTAACTCTCAAAGAAATTTGTTGAGTTTTAAAGATATTCGCCATAATGGATATTATATTGAGACAATAAGTGAAGGGAATGATGAATATATTCAAATTACGAGTATAATTCAAGGAAATAAAATTATTTTGGAGAAATTGTCCGCACTTTCCTCTGGTTTGTGCTACACGAGAATTAGTACAATTGAAGCACATGCTATAATAAATCAGAATTTTATTGATGAATTTATTATCTGGTATGACTGGTTAGGCCATCCTAGTTCAATTATGATATGAAAAATTATTTACAATTCATTTGGACATTCATTGAAGGGCCAGCAGATTCTTCAAGCTAATAATTTTTCAAGTGATGCTTGCTCCCAAGGCAAATTAATCATTCAACCATCACCAGCTAAGATAAACTATGAGGCTATCACTTTTCTAGAATGGATACAAGTAGATATATGTGGACCAATACACCTTCCGTGTGGACCATATAGATATTTTATGGTTCTACTCGATGCTTCGACTAGATGATAGCATGTATCTTTGTTATCAGCTCGAAACATGACATTTGCAAGGTTACTTGCTTATTTGATCAAATTACGAGCATATTTTCCAGATTTCCCTATCAAGACAATTCATATTGACAATGCTGGTGAATTTAATTCCTAAGCTTTCAATGATTTTTGTATTTCTATTGGAATAAGTGTTGAACATCCTGTAGCACAAGTTTATACACAAAACGATCTTGCTAAATCATTAATCAAACGTCTTCAATTGATTGCAAGACCATTATTTATGAAGTCAAAACTTCCAATTTCTGTTTGAGGGCATGCCATACTATATGCAACATCACTAATTCGATTCAGACCAAAAAGTTATCATAAGAACCAAATATTTCCCATCTGAAAACTTTTTGATGTGCTATATATGTTCCGATTGCTCCACTAAACACTCTAAAATCAATCCTCAAAGGAGGTTAGGAATATATGTTGGATATAAATCTCCATCAATAATTAAATATCTCCAGCCATCAATGGGAATTTATTTACGGCTCTATTCATTGACTGTCATTTTAATGAGTCAGTTTTCCCAAAGTTAGGGGGAGGAAAATAAACAGCTGGAAAAAGAAATAGATTGGAATGAATTATCATTGTCACATCTTGATCCTCTAACGCAACAATGTGAATTGGAGGTTCCGAGGATAATTCATTTACAAATTTTTGCAAATCAATTGCCAGACGCATTTACTGATCTAAAAAGAGTGACAAGATCACATATACCAACTGTAAATGCTCCAATCAAAATTGATGTCCCTGAAGGACAAACTCTAGTTGCTAGTGAGTCTAAAGCATGTTTGAAATGTGTTAGACTAGTCGATTCCAGATAAGAATCCTTGAAAAAAAGAAAGAGCATAAATAGATAATGGTCAGATCGAGGAAGCAATGACTTTAAAAGGATCTCCCGAAGAGATTTTAGATATGATTGAAGTTCAAGAAAAATCTCAAGTACTTGATAATGAAGAGATTTCAACAAATTATGTCATGTCAAGAATTAATTGGAACCAAAATTAAGTCGATGTCGATGACATATATATTTTGAATGATAATGTGGATCATGAACCAATGTTAATTGAAGAATGTAGACAAAAAGATGATTGACCAAAATGGAAAGAAGCAATTCAGGTGGAGTTAAAATCTCTTAGGAAGAGAGATGTATTCGAACATGTAGTTCATACACCAGAATGTGCAAAACCTGTTAGATATAAATGGGTTTTTATGAGAAAGAGAAATGAAAAGGAGAAATTGTGAGATATAAAGCGTGTTTGGTTGCACAATGATTTTCACAAAGACTTGATATTGGTTATGAAGAGACATTCTCTCCTGTGGTTGATGCAACTACTTTTAGGTTCTTGATTAGTCTGGAAATAAGAGAAGGGCTTGATTTACGCCTAATGGATGTAGTTACAGCCTATTTATATGACCCACTTGATAATAACATTTACATGAAACTCCCAGAAGGTTTTAAACTACCAGAAGTAATTAATTTATGTTCTCAAGAACATTACTCAATCAAATTAAACAGATCCCTTTATGGATTGAAACAATCTGGGCGCATGAGGTATAACCGCCTTAGTGAATACTTATTGAGGGATGGCTATAAGAATGATCCCATTTCCCCATGCATTTTTATAAAGAATTTTGGGTCAGGATTTGTTATAATTGTTGTGTATGTTGATGATTTAAATATCATTGGGACTCCTGAAGAGATTATAGTAACAATTGAGTGCTTAAAGAAATAATTTGAAATGAACGACCTTGGAAAGACAAGATTTTGTCTAGGGTTACAAATTGAGCACCTAAATAATAGAATCATTGTGCATCAAACAACATATATAGAAAAAGTGCTAAGAATATTTTGCATGCATAATGCACATCTGTTGAGCATCCTAATGGTTGTTAGGCCACTTGATGTAAATAAAGACCATTTTTGCCATTGGAGAAATGATTAAGATTTTATTGGTCCTAAAGTACCATATTTAAGTTTCATTAGTGCATTGATGTATCTTGCTAGTCATACACGACCTGATATATCATTTGCTATCAACTTATTAGTAAGATTTAGCTCTTGTCCAACTCGAAGACATTGGAATGGGGTTAAGCATGTTTTTCATTATCTTTAAGGTACAAGAGATATGGGTTTGTTTTTCCCTAACCTACCCAAAATAGAATTGGTTGGTTTTGCAGATGCATGTACTTATCTGATCCTCACAATGCTCGATCACAAACTGGTTATATTTTCACATATGGTGGTTTTTCAATTTTTTGGCGTTCTATGAAACAAACAATTGCTGCTACTTCTTCTAATCATTCTGAGATTTTGGCAATCCATGAGGCTAGTCGTGACTGTGTGTAGCTAAGGTTTGTAATTCATCACATACAAAAAAAATTGTGGTTTATGCTCTGAAAAAAAAGCTCCAACAGTTTTATATTAAGATTATACAGTTTACATTACATAACTTAAGGAAGGATATATTAAGGGTGACAGAACAAAACATATATCACCAAAATTTTTCTTCACTCATGATCTATAAAACAATGGAGATATAAATGTTCAATAGATTCGTTCAAGTGAAAATTTGACAAATCTTTTTACTAAGGCGCTTCCTATTGCTACATTTGAGAAGTTAATTTTCAACATTGAATTGCGTCGTTTTAAAGATCTTAAGTGATGCTTACATAAAGGAGAGTAAATTCACGCTACATTTTCTCTTAAGGTTGTGACATACTATGTTTCAAAGGATTATGTACTTTTTTTTTCCTTCACTAGGTTTTTGTCCCACAGGTTTTTCCTAGTAAGGTTTTAAATGAGGCATATCTTTTATACAATGAACATCCAAGGGGGAGTGTTATGAATGTTATTTAATGGATGCTCAACCTTTCATCTTTCATCTCTCTTGACTTTTCACCTTTCAACTTCTTTAGCCTTTAACCTTTCATCTTCCTTAAAACTTTCATCTCCTTGTAACCCCTTTTTCTTATTTATGTATTAGAATATGAAAAGTCTAATCTTCCTAGTTATATATAATAGAGTATACTACTTGTAAGTATGATGAAAAAGTATAGAATCTAATAAAAATCCTCATATTCTCATATCCATCTTTTATCTATTATTTTTGTTTATAAAATTTCTTAAATTTTCGCCCCCTTTCTCAAAATGGTAAATTTACATTTTAGTCCTTCAACTTTTAAAAATTTACAATTTAGTCCTTACTAAATTTCATTATTCATAATTTCTCTCCAAATACTTAACTCACCTTTAAAATACTTGTCCTTTCTTAGAAAACAAAATTTTGGGGTATTACATAATTCTAATTCTAAAATTTTCTAAAAAAAGGAAAACATTTTTAAAAATTCATTTTTTTAATATTACTTAACATATTTCCAGAACCCGTTGAACAAGAAGAGTATTTAACATCACTGATATTGTGCTCATTTTAAACTAATGTCACCTTCGTGGACGTGGTAAAAAATTAAGTTGGTTTAAACCCAACTATCTAAGTGTCATATTTAAGATTAATATATTATTTATTTAATTAACTTCCTCTAAAAAATTAACAATTTTTTAAACTATCACAAAAAAATTATTATGAATCTTTTCTTATTTTTAAAAATATATAGATCTAATATTCGAGTAGAGAAAACAATACAATATGAAATCTCTTATGAAATGAAAAACCTAGAAAAGTTTTTTTCTCGCCTTATATTTTTCAACTTTGAGATGTCATTAATAACTTCCAAACTTGAGTAGTCCAAGTGCGTTGGTCAAACGAATAAAGCCTTAGAAAATCTAGTCCAGTAATTGAAAATACGAGCTAAACTAAACCAAATGAGATAACTTTGTCAATTCGATATCCTATGGGGATGTCCGACTTCACCTCTCAAACTTTTTGAATCTTTGATATATTTTATCTTTATTTTTTATTTTTTTAATAAATATATTTTTCTTTTTTTTATTTGTAATTTATTTATACTTTTTTTGTAACAACCCGCTTTTTAGTGGTGTTAAAAATAGCGGTTTTAAAATCTCATTTTAGATGATCAAGTTCGTAAATATTATTATTTTAATATTTACGATGTTGGTATAATGGTAAATTAAAGTTTAGTCTAATAATTTTAATGAATTGACAGTTAATTAACGTACAAGAATTAAATCGTAAAAGTGCTAAAAGTTTAATGGCCATAGATTTTTAATTAGCTAAGAGACCAATTAAACAATTGAGCCAATTTCTATTAGTGAATAGTGGAAGGTGATGTCATCTTCCACTTATATTTGCTTAACTAAGGTTTAATTGGGTTAATTAATATTAATTAGTTATTAATCTAAGTATATAAGATAAAAATAAAAGAAAATTTTAGCATCCTCTTTATCTTTTCTGATTGTTGAAGAAAGAACAGTGTTTCACAACCTTTCAATTTGAATCTCTCAATTGGTAAGTGATTTTAAATTCGTTTCTTAAAATTTTTATATTTTTGAGGATTCAAGAGATTCCATCCATTTATAATGTTAAGTGATGATTTAGATTTTTCAAATTATTTTATACAAGCAATGTGAGATTAAAGGTTAAGTAGGATTAAGTGAAATTACCATGGAAGCCCTTGTAATAGGAGTTGAATTGCATTTTACCCCCTCTATTAAAAAAATGGGCAAATTAGTCCCTATACATAGATTAAAGAGCAATTTAGTCCTTTTATTAAAAGTTTATCCATTTCTATTATTAAGTTATGACATGGCTAAAGTAGCAACAAGACAACAACACATGGTTTGTCACCTGTACCTCTTGTTGAAATGTCATTTTGCCACATCAGTAAATATTTAAAAGAATAAAAAATATTTAAAATAAACCATTTTTAAAATATTTTAAAATAAGTATATAAATTTATTTGAAAACTAAAGGAAATTATTAAAAATCTAATAATTTTATACATTTTTTAATAGTTTTTATAATTAGTTAATAACTTTGTTCTAACCTGGACAATCATTTGTCCAGATTCATTTTGGATGTTGCATTTAATAATTTTTATTAGTTTTAATAACTTTTAGTTATTTTTTAAATAATGATAGATTTTTTATAATAATTTTCTGTCACAGCTAATGGGGCAAAGGTTTCATCAAAATCTACACATTCCACCTAAGTGTAGTCTTGTGCTACTAATCGAGCATTTTTTTTAGTTATATTTCCATGTTTATCATTCTTATTCTCAATATTCGCTTGGTTCCTATCACATTGCATCCTCCAAGTCGAGGAACCAATGTCCAAACATCGTTTTGAACAAATTGTTGCAACTCATCTTGCATAGTATTCAACTAGTGTTCATCTTGCAATGCCTGCTCAACTATCTTAGGTTCAACAATTGACACAGTAGCTTGTTTTGATCATGTCTTGAAAGTTAATTTGCTTGCTCCTTATTCTTCTCCCTTCATTCATTCTTCTAATCAGATTCTTTGGTGGATGGTTTCTTATAATTCATGCTAAAAGGCATCAGTTCTAAATCATCATTAAACTATTCAAACATTGTTTCATCATCTATCTAGTTTGTTGTCTTGGCACCTATCTAAACATTTATATGGACAATTGTCTAAACATCTATTTGGGCAGGAAGTTCATCTGATGCTTCTTTTTCAATTTTTGTTATCACCTGGAAAGCCATCAATAATTACATTAATAGATTCCATAATGGTCTTGGTTCTATTGTTGTATACCTTGTAAACACAATTTTTTGTAGAGTAACCAACAAGGATCCCATCATTACTTATTGTATCAAACTTTCCTTTGGGATCACAATCCTTGACTATATAGCATGGACTACAAAAGGTTCAAAAGTAAGCCACCATAGGCTTTTGATAAACCATAAAAGTAACATATTTTAAGCCCACATTTAGCATGCTTTTGGATAATTTAAGCCCTGAATTATGTAATTTGGTGCTCTTAATCCTTTGTTTTCATATTTTACACTCAGAAGAGCACTAGATGATGAAAAGAACGGAAAACGGGCCCAAAACGGAGTAAATGGGCCATGTCACGAAATCAACACGGCTTGGGCCGAAGACCACACGATCGTGCCTCATTCAATAGACTCGAACAAGGCCTGGCCACGACTTACACGGGCGTGTGCCATGGGCGTGCCCCTGTCGTGGGAAAAAAGAGTTTCACTCAGATTTGGATACTTAGGGGCAAAGAAACATATTCAAAAGCCTATATAAACACCCTAAGTATGACCAGAAAAGGGGGAACCCAAGGCTTTAGTCAGGGGGCGTCCAGCTAGGCCAAAGAAGGCAGATTTGTGGGGATTTACTCGAAGATAGCCAGTTGATCTATCTCAAGAAGCCAGAATCATACTCAGGACGGAGGATCTTTCCTTCAATTCCTTCAGGGGGTTTTAGGGATTTCTTATGTTTTGTTTTATCTTTTCTTCTGAGATGTTTTCTATTATTATTATGAACTAAACCCTCAGATACCTGAGGGGGATGAAACCTAAGATGAATCTTGTTATCGTTTGCTGAACTATATGATAAATATTTGACTTGTTCTTAATTATGTGTTCTTAATTCTTGTGTTGATATTTTCAGGATATTAATTCAAGTGTGATGTTCTTAGGTGGAGGAGCAAAAGTCCCTGCTTAAGAGTAGATCTAGCATAATTAACTGGAGTTGATCGCACGCCTAGAGATAGGGTGACGAGATTTTGCCGAATTAGGGTGAAACCTAATATGGGAGTCCATAGATCAAGTTAATGCAATTCTAGGGGTTTTAATTAGAAAGAGATTTCAATTAATCAACCTAGGGTTAGATGTTTGTCGCCTCAAGAGAGGGATTAATATAACTTATGGAATATTATGGATCAAGTCAAATGAATAAATCGTCTTGTTCGGAGTTAAATAACAAGTGAAGTCTAGGTGGATTCTTCCTTGGGTGTCGTCTTAATCAATTGGTTTTTCCTCAAAGTTATTCTCTAATTTCATTCTTCATTGTCTTAGAGTCTTTAGTTTAGTAGTTAGTTAATTTTCGATTAAATAAAAATCACTTTAATTCTTAGGCTAAATAATAAAGAGAGAGTTAGTATTAGTACTTTTGGTTCCTTTGGGTTCGACAATCCGGTCTTGCCTTAACTATACTATTGTTCGATAGGTGCGCTTGCCTTAAATCGTTGTCATAGTTAGTTTCCAGGTTTGATCATTCTTTATATAAATTTTAAGACACTGACATTGCATAAAACAACGATCAAGTTTTTGGCGTCGTTGCCGGGGAACTGAAATATTAAGAACGCTTAATTTTTATTACTTTAGCCATATTTATTTTTTGCAATTAAATTTTTATTTTTGTTTTTTTTTTAAATTTTCTTCTTTCACTCCTTTCAGGTACCTCTAGTTTATGACTAGAAGGAACCCGACAGGACCCCTACTTTACGACAGTGATATTGAAAGTACCGTTCGCAGAAATCGCAGAGAAATAAGGCGAAGCTTAAACAACATAGAAGAAGAGCAAGAAGTCGAAATAAATATTACAGAAGAGATGACAGAGAATAATCTGCCACCTCCAGAGATGGCCGAACATCATGCTCCACGCACTAATATGATTATGCTAAACCTAGTTTAACTGGAATTGAGTCTAGTATTGTTACGCCTACTATTGCTGCAAATAATTTTGAACTGAAACCTAACACTATACAGATGATACAACAGTTTGTTCAGTTTGATGGTTTGCAGGATGAGGATCCTAACACACACTTAGCAATTTTTTTAGAATTTTGTGATACTTTCAAGATAAATGGCGTTTCTGATGATGCCATCCGTCTTCGGTTATTTCCCTTTTCTTTAAGGAATAAAGCCAAACAGTGGTTACATTCTCTTCCACGAGGGTCAATCACTACATGAAACCAAATGACCAAGAAATTTTTATTAAAATATTTTTCGCTGGCCAAAACGGCCAAGTTAAAGAATGATATCTCTTCTTTTATGTAGATGGATTTGGAGACACTTTACGATGCATGGGAGAGATACAAAGATTTGTTGAGGAGGTGCCCACACCACGGCCAAACGTTTTACAACGGTGTGACCCCTTCAACAAGGCAACTAATCGATTCAGCAGTCGGAGGAACACTGAACAATAAAACTCCTGAAGCGGCCTACGAGTTTATAGAGGAGATGCCATTGAATAACTATCAATGGCAAGTTACAAGGACAAGGCCAGCCAAAGCAGCCGGAGTTTTCAACCTTGATGCGGTAACCATATTATCAAATTAGGTAAAGTTGCTACATAAAAAATTTGATGGTTTATATGGTTCTTGATAAACCATAAAAGTAACATATTTTAATCCCACATTTAGCATACTTTTGGATGATTTATCCTTTGATTTATGTAAAAAGGTGCTCTTAATCCTTTCTTTTCATATTTTATACTCAGGAAAGCACCCAAGGATGAAAAGAATGAGAAACATGCTTAAAATGGGCCAAATTGGGCCAAGAGAGAAATTGACACGGCCTGGCCCAAAGACCATACGGTCGTGCCTCATTAAAAGTCCGAACACGGCCTTGCCACGATTCACACGGGTGTGTGCCATGGCCGTGTCCCTGTCACTGGAAAGAGCAATTTCATTCGGGAAAGGATATTTGGAGGCAAAGAAACACATTCCAAAGCCTATTCAAACACCCTAGTAGGAATTCTACTTAAATTAGGATACTTAAGGGCCAAGTAAGGCATCTCAAAGTCTATATAAACACCTAAGGGGGCAACTTGAAAGGGGAGTTCGGCGGAAGCCGGAACGGCGGTCAAGCTAGGCCAAGGATGTAACATCCCGATTTAGACCCTAGTCAGAACAGTGGTTCAAGACCATAAATCTGAGGTCGTAAAAATATTTTAATGATATATTCTGTGTGAATGATATGTGACATAGTCTGTGTGAAAATTCTGTGTGATAATTTGGTCGTTTGTGTGTCGAATTAAGAGAAATGATTAAATTGCATGAAGAGTAAAATGTTGTGTGCTGATTTGTGAGTACTTAAATGTTGATGGCTTTTTAAGGAGGAGGCCTTATATTGTTAATGAACCATTTTTAAGATAAGTGGAGTGTTAAATGACAAATTAGCCTTAAAATGTATTTGTTTTATATGTTTTATTAAAGGGAAAAATTGGTAATTATTTAATAAGTTATTATTAATGAAAAACAAAACAATTTGATGGCCATTTTCTCATCTTTCTTCCACCGAAACTAGAGAAAAGAGATAGCCATTGAAGCTTTGTGATTTTCGGCACTTACTTAGCTTAATTCAAGGTATGTTTGAGCTCGATTTTTGATAATTTCTACGTTTTCGTAATCGTTGCTTCGTGCTCTAGCTAACCCATATTGTAATTTCATGAATTGATGACGTTTTGTGATGAGCCATTGATGAACATTTAAGCTAAATGCTAGTTAGTAGTAAATATGAGAGCTTGGTGTTGGATTAACATGTGTTGTTTTTGAATTTTTGGTTAATTTAGCTAATTAGGGCTAAATTGTGAAAATAGCAAACTGAAGGGTTAAAATGTGAAATAAATGAAATGTGTGGGTTCGTATGGGTATTAGTAAAATTCGGCTAAGCTTGTGTTAGGTGGAATTTGGTGAATTTGATGATTTTGTGAATTAGGGACTAAAGTGTCGAAATGTGAAAATGTGAGGGCTATTATGTAAAATGCCTTAAATGTGTGTATGTGGGCTAAATTGAATGAAATGGTGATTGAATGGATTGATTTTAAATGTGTATAGACCAAGAGAGAAGATGTTCAGATTGATATCGAGGCAAAGATAAAGTGCTCGATTAATCGACCGTATCGATAGTTTGACGTCCGAGGTAAGTTCAGACATAATACCTGTATTTAACTATGTTTAATGCTATGAAATAAATGGTATGATATTATTACAAAGTGAATGTTATGTGGTAGATTGAGTTAAATGGCACTAAGTGTGCGTATTCGAAAACATGATCGGGATAAACAGCACTGTGTGTGTGCAGATTAATTAAGCTTCGGCTTTGTGGTTGGCACTATCTGTGCGATGCCGATTTAAGTTCGGTTTGAGATGGATGTACTAAGTGTACGATGCTAAATAAGTTTCGGCTAGCTATTTAGGCACTAAGTGTGCGAATGAATCGAGGAAGAAACAAATGTGGATTGAAATGAATCGTGATTATTGATTAGCAAAAGTATTTGACAACTAAGTGTTGGCTAAGGTACGCTTGGAACCTATGTGGTTGGTGAAACTATGATAGTGGTTGGGGATGAGTTAATTGAACATGTTGGTTGTGATTGGTATTATATTTGTGATAGTAAAATTAATCTATGTAATGACATCTTGATATTATGTATTATGTTTACTGTGTGATTTGTTTCTTTGCTTTGCAGTGTCAGTAAAGCTAGCTCGGATAAGGGAATCGCCAGCTTCTCAGTCACACTATCGGCAATCTATTTTGGGGTATTTTGGAAAGATGTACATAGTTAAAATATGGCAAGTATGAGCTGGTCATTTGGATCATGTTTAATGATTGTAAGTAGCCATGAGATGTGGCTAGATATGTGCTAGTTTTATCATAAATGAACTTGGTATATGTGATGCATCTTTTGGTATGGTTTGTGGGTTGAGAAATTGATTATTGAATGGTAACTTTGTATCGATTAAATGCTAGCATGAATTAGTGAAATTGAAAAAGGAATGATGTTTGGAAGGGAATGTATTATGCTTGTGATGAGATAAGTTTTGGTAGTGAAATTGCCATGGTTGGAATTGGTATTGAATGCATAAATTGAATAGTCATATTGGTATGTTTTTGGTTGCCTTGTGAGCATGATATGTTTTGGTATGTGTTGCTTATAGGTTTGACCCTAAGTGGGTGGCATTTTGGCCTTGCAAAATGGCCTATAGTGTCACACGGTCTAGGCGCAGGGGTGTGCCTAAAGACCATGGGTGAATTGGCAGGATGTAGCTTAGTAGCACACGGCCTTGACACGGGGGTGTCAGCTTGTCGTGGTGCACAAGTCAGTAGCTAGCCACGGCCTTGGTACACGGGCGTGCTTGGTGGCCGTGGTAGGGAAGTCAGTATATAACCTATTAGCACACGGCCATGGCACACGGGCGTGCTTAGTGACCGTGTTGATATAGTCAGTATATGGACACGAGAGGACACACGGGGGTGTCTAGAAGCCATGGATGGCACACGGTCTCCTTACACGGGAGTGTATCCCCTAAATTTTAGAAGAAAATTTTAAATGTATGAGAATTCCTGTGTGTATTCGGTTTTGTCCCCACCCCTCTTTAGCATGTAATTAGGTCTCGTAGACCTATATAAGGGACATCATGATTGTAATTGAATATGATTGATGATTATTGATTTTGTGTTGTAAATGGGTTGTGGAATGATTTCATTGTCTGGTAACGCCTCTTAACCTTATTTCGGTGATGGTTTCGGGTTAGGGGTGTTAGATTTTATTGGTATCAGAGCTACGGTTTAGTCGATTCTCGGACTAACGTAGCATGTATGAGTTTAGCTATACATGCCATACTTTGAAATTGCGATAGTGTGATGAATTCTGACAGCTAAAAATGTGTTTTCATATAGTAATGGATCCCGATCGAGCAGTTGCTGACGATGTAGAAAGCAATACACCTGATCCCGCTCAAGGCACAGCGCCGGCCACCTCTAGGCCTAACGATAGTAGTGAGGGAGGAGAGGCTAAGCAAGCCTTCTTCCGAATGATGAGTGGGTGGTTTACGGAGTTCGTTCGAACGAATCCGGCTACTCCACAACCTCCACCCCTGCAAGTACCTGTTGTACCTCAAGTTGTAGATCCGAATAGATTGAATAAACCTCCTGTGGATAAGATTCGCAAGTATGGGGCCGAAGAATTTAGAGCCACTTCTGATGACGATACTGAGCGAGCTGAGTTTTGGCTTGAGAATACAATCAGAATATTTGATGAGATGTCGTTGAATCCTGATGAGTGCATTAAGTGTGCAGTTTCCTTGTTGAGAGACTCGGCTTACAACTGGTGGAAAACATTGATATTTGTGGTTCTGAGAGAGAGAATCACTTGGGACTTCTTTCAAGTCGTGTTCAGGAAAAAGTATATCAGTCAACGCTTCATTGATCAGAAACGTAAAGAATTTTTAGAGTTGAAACAGGGCCGTTTGTCTGTTATTGAATACGAGCGAGGATTTGTAAGATTGAGTCAATACGCGAGGGAATGTGTTTCGACTGAAGCTACTATGTGCAAACGTTTCATAGAAGGATTGAATGAAGACATCAAGCTATTAGTTGGGATACTCGATATAAATGAATTTGTTGTGTTAGTTGAAAGAGTGTGCAAAGCTAAAGAGCTCAGTAAGGAAAAGAAGAAAGCTGATTCAGAAGCTCGTGATGAAAGAAAGAGATCGATCAATAAATTTTCTCAACCTTCTACTAAGAGATATAGAGATGCAAGTAATCATTCAAATGCTTCGTTTGGACATCCAAGTAGAGATCGTTTGAGACAGAGTACTGGTTTGCGAATTCAAGCTCCGAATGAATCAAGTGTTTGCAGTGTTAAGAGTAACAAGCCTGAGTGCAGACAGTGTGGAAGGCGACATGTGGGAGAGTGCTGGGGAAAGTACAACAATAGAGTTTGTTATAAGTGCGGATCCTGAGATCATTTTATTCGAGATTGCCCGAAAATGGTTGAAGAGGAAAATGTTCAGAATGAAAGACCGAGTAATGTGACGGCTAGAGGTAGACCACCCAAAAGCACCAGAAATGTGAACGAAAGTCAGAGAGGGACAACTGATACAGCTGTAAGATCAGAAGCGAGAGCACCTGCTCGAGCCTATACTATATGTGCATGAGAGGAAGCATCATCTCCAGACGTCATCACCGGTACTTTCACTTTATTTGATACTGATGTCATTGCATTGATAGATCCAGGATCAACTCATTCCTATTTGTGTATGAATTTAGTATTGAATAAGACTTTACCTGTTGAGTCTACTGAATTCATGATTAGAGTATCGAACCCCTTAGGCAAGTGTGTTTTGGTGGATAAGGTGTGCAAGAATTACCCATTGATGTTTCATGATATATGTTTTCCGGTCAATTTGATGTTGCTTCCCTTTGATGAATTTGACATAATTATGGGTATGGATTGGCTTACTCTGCATAATGCCATTGTGAATTGTAAAAGAAAGAGTATTGAGTTGAAGAGTCAGAACGGTGAGCTAGTTCGAGTTGAATCCAGTGATATGAAAGGATTACCACCTGTCGTGTCTGCAATGAAAGCCATGAACTACGTGAGAAAGGGTTGTAAAGCTTATCTGGCATACGTAATTGATACAAAAGTGTCAGAAAAGAAAGTTGAATCCGTGCCTGTGGTATACGAGTTTCCAGATGTGTTTCCTGAAGAGCTAACGAGATTACCTCCAATTCGAGAAGTGGAATTTGGTATTGAATTAGTACCGGGGACTACTCCCATTTCTATATCTCCATACAGAATGGCACCAACAGAATTGAAAGAGCTAAAGTCACAGTTGCAAGAGTTGACTGACAGAGGATTTGCACGACCGAGTTTCTCACCCTGGGGAGCTCCTGTGTTATTTGTGGAAAAGAAAGACGGAACTATGAGAATATGTATTGAGTACCGACAGTTGAACAAAGTGACGATAAAGAACAAATATCCGTTGCCTCGTATCGATGATTTGTTTGATCAGTTGAGAGGAGCTACAGTGGTTTCTAAGATAGACTTGAGGTCTGGTTACTATCAGTTAAGGGTTAAAGAAGCTGATGTGCTGAAAACTGCTTTCAAAACGAGGTACGGACATTACGAATTTTTAGTGATGCCTTTCGGACTAACAAATGCTCCTGCAGTGTTTATGAATTTGATGAATTGGATATTCAGACCGTATTTGGATTGCTTTGTGGTGGTGTTTATTGATGACATTTTGATTTATTCAAGTGATGAGACGCAGCATGCTGAACATTTGAGAACTGTGCTACAAACACTATGTGAGAAGTAGTTGTATGCAAAGTTTAGCAAATGTGAATTTTGGTTGCGTGAGGTTAGTTTTCTAGGACATGTTGTATCAGCTGCTGGGATACGAGTAGATCTGAGTAAAATCTCCACTATTTTGGAGTGGAAGCCTCTGAGAAATGTGTCTGAAGTCCGTAGTTTTTTGGGACTAGAAGGATATTATAGATGATTTGTGAAAGGTTTCTCGATGATTGTGACTCCATTGACAAAGTTGTTACAGAAAGATGTTAGATTCGAGTGGTCAAAGAAGTGCCAGCAGAGTTTTGAGCAGTTGAAAGTGTTGTTAACAGAAGCACCAGTGTTGATTTAACCCGAGTCAGGCAAAGAGTTCATAGTTTATAGTGATGCATCATTGAATGGTTTGGGCTGTGTGCTGATGCAAGAAGGGAAAGTCATTGCTTATGCTTCGAGACAATTAAAGCCGCACGAAAAGAATTATCCGACACATGACCTTGAGTTAGCTGCAATTGTGTTTGCGTTAAAGATTCAGCGTCACTACTTATTCGGTGAGAAATGTCATATTTATACTGACCACAAGAGTTTAAAGTATTTGATGACTTAGAAAGATTTAAACTTACGACAAAAAAGATGGTTAGAATTGTTGAAAGACTACGAACTTGTGATAAATTACCATCCGGGTAAAGTTAATGTTGTAGCTGATGCCTTGAGTCAAAAATTGTTATATGCTTTGCGAGCTTTGAGTAATTAGATAGATCTGTGATGATAATGCGGTGGTAGCTAAATTGAAAGTAAAACCATTGTTCTTACAACAGGTTTGTGAGGCTTAGAAGAGTGATAATGAGTTGTTAGCAAAAAGAATTCAGTGTGATTCAGATGCTGTATCAGAATTTCGAGTTGGTAGTGATGATTGTTTGAGATTCAGAAATCGGATTTGTGTTCTGAGAAATTTAGGGTTGATTTCGATGATTTTGACTGAAGCTCACAATAGCCATTTGACTGTACATCCGGGGAGTACGAAGATGTATAATGATCTGAAGCAGTTCTATTAGTGGCATGGCATGGCATGAAAAGAGACATTTCTGACTTTGTATCGAAATGTTTAGTTTGTCAGCAAGTTAATGCTGAACATCAAGTTCCATCTGGATTATTACAACTGATTATGATGCCTGGGTGGAAATGGGAAAGAATCACGATAGACTTTGTGTCGGGATTGCCTTAATCTTCGAGAAAGAAAGATGCAATCTGGGTGATAGTGGACAGATTGACGAAATCAGCTCATTTCGTTCTGGTGAGAACCGATTATTCTTTAGATAAATTAGCTGAATTGTATATTGATGAGATTGTGAGATTGCATGGAGTACCGTTGTCTATAGTGTCTGACAGAGATCCGAGATTTACCTCACGATTTTGGAAAAAACTGCAAGATGCTTTAGGCACGAAATTACACTTCAGTACTACTTTTCATCTGCAAACGGATGGTCAATCTGAGCGAATCATTCAGATTCTTGAAGACATGCTGAGATGTTGCATACTTGAATTTGACAGTTCGTGGGAAAAGCACTTATCATTGATTGAGTTTGCGTATAACAATAGTTTTCAATATAGCATTAAAATGGCACCATATGAGGCTCTTTATGGTCGAAAGTGTCGAACTCCATTGTATTGGACTGAACTGGGTGAGAATAAAATTCACGGGGTTGATTTGATAAAAGAGACTGAACAGAAAGTGAAGGTAATTCGTGACAGTTTGAAAGCGGCCTCAGATCGTCAGAAATTTTATGCAGATTTGAAACGAAAAGATATCGAGTTTAAGATTGGTGATAAAGTGTTTTTGAAAGTGTCTCCGTGGAAGAAAATACTTCGATTTGGCCGAAAGGGCATGCTGAGTCCGAGGTTTATCGGGCCGTACGAGATTATTGAACGAGTTGGACCGGTTGCTTATAGATTGAGATTGCCATATGAGTTAGAAAAGATTCATAACGTGTTTCATGTGTCAATGCTTCGATGGTATAGGTCAGACCCATCTCATGTGATTGCTCCTACTGAGGTTTTAATTCAGTCAGACTTGTCGTATAGTGAAGGACCGATCCGAATCTTGGCACGAGAGATTAAAGAGTTGAGAAACAAAAGAATTTCCTTAGTGAAAGTGTTATGGCACAAACACGGGGTTGAAGAGGCTACGTGGGAATCTAAGAATGTTATGAGAGAGCAATATCCACACCTATTCACTGGTAAGATTTTCGGGGACGAAAATTCCTAAGGGGGGAGAGTTGTAACATCCCGATTTAGACCCTAGTCGGAACAGTGGTTCAAGACCATAAATCCGAGGTCGTAAAAATATTTTAATGATATATTCTGTGTGAATGATATGTGACATAGTCTGTGTGAAAATTCTGTGTGATAATTTGATCGTTTGTGTGTCGAATTAAGAGAAATGATTAAATTGCATAGAGAGTAAAATGTTGTGTGCTGATTTGTGAGTACTTAAATGTTGATGGCTTTTTAAGGAGGAGGCCTTATATTGTTAGTGAACCATTTTTAAGATAAGTGGAGTGTTAAATGACAAATTAGCCTTAAAATGTATTTGTTTTATATGTTTTATTAAAGGGCAAAATTGGTAATTGTTTAATAAGTTATTATTAATGAAAAACAAAACAATTTGATGGCTATTTTCTCATCTTTCTTCCATCGAAACTAGAGAAAAGAGATAGCCATTGAAGCTTTGTGATTTTCGGCACTTACTTAGCTTAATTCAAAGTATGTTTGAGCTCGGTTTTTGATAATTTCTTCGTTTTCGTAACCGTTGCTTCGTGCTCTAGCTAACCCATGTTGTAATTGCATGAATTGATGATGTTTTGTGATGAGTCATTGATGAACATTTGAGCTATTTGCTAGTTAGTAGTAAATATGAGAGCTTGGTGTTGGATTAACATGTGTTGTCTTTGAATTTTTGGTTAATTTAGCTAATTAAGGCTAAATTAGCAAACTGAAGGGTTAAAATGCAAAATAAATAAAATGTGTGGGTTTGTATGGATATTAGTAAAATTCGGCTAAGCTTGTGTTAGGTGGAATTTGGTGAATTTGATGATTTTGTGAATTAGGGACTAAAGTGTCGAAATGTGAAAATGTGAGGCCTATTATGCAAAATGCCTTAAATGTGTGTATGTGGGCTAAATTGAATGAAATGGTGATTGAATGGATTGGTTTTAAACGTGTATAGACCAAGAGAGAAGAGGTTCGGATCAAGATCGAGGCAAAGATAAAGTGCTCGATTAATCGACCGTATCGATAGTTCGACGTACGAGGTAAGTTCAGACATAATACCTGTATTTAACTATGTTTAATGCTATGAAATAAATGGTATGATATTATTACAAAGTGAATGCTATGTGGTAGATTGAGTTAAATGGCACTAAGTGTGAGTATTCAAAAACATGATCGGGATAAACAGCACTGTGTGTGTGCGGAGTAATTAAACTTCGGCTTTGTGGTTGGCACTGTGTGTGCGATGCCGATTTAAGTTCTGTTTGAGATGGATGTACTAAGTGTACGATGCTAAATAAGTTTTGGCTAGCTATTTAGGCACTAAGTGTGCGAATGAATCGAGGAAGAAACGAATGTGGGTTGAAATGAATCGTGATTATTGATTAGCAAAAGTATTTGACAACTAAGTGTTGGCTAAGGTACGCTCGGAACCTATGTGGTTGGTGAAACTATGATAGTGGTTGGGGATGAGTTAATTGAACATGTTGGTTGTGATTGGTATTATATTTGTGATAGTAAAATTAATCTATGTAATGACATGTTGATAATATGTATTATATTATGAACTTACTAAGCTTTATAAAGCTTACTGTGTGATTTGTTTCTCTGTTTTGCAGTGTCAGTAAAGCTAGCTCGAATCAGGGAATTGTCAGCTTCTCAGTCACACTATCGGCAATCTATTTTGGGGTATTTTGGAAAGATGTACATAGTTAAAATATGGCATGTATAGGCTGGTCATTGGATCATGTTTAATGTTTGTAAGTAGCCATGAGATGTGGCTAGATATGTGCTAGTTTTAACATGAATGAACTTGGTATATGTGATGCATCTTTTGGTATGGTTTGTGGGTTGAGAAATTGATTATTGAATGGTAACTTTGTGTTGATTAAATGCTAGCATGAATTAGTGAAATTGAAAAAGGAATGATGTTTGGAAGGGAATGTATTATGCTTGTGATGAGTTAAGTTTTGGTAGTGAAATTGCCATGGTTGGAATTGGTATTGAATGCATAAATTGAATAGTCATATTGGTAAGTTTTTGGTTGCCTTGTGAGCATGATATGTTTTGGTATGTGTTGCTTATAGGTTTGACCCTAAGTGGGTGGCATTTTGGCCTTGCAAAATGGCCTATAATGTCACACGGTCTAGGCGCAGGGGTGTGCCTAAAGACCGTGGGTGAATTGGTAGGATGTAGCTTAGTAGCACACGGCCTTGAAACGGGGGTGTCAGCTAGCTGTGGTGCACAAGTCAGTAGCTAGCCACGGCCTTGGTACACGGGCGTGCTTGGTAGTCGTGGTAGGGAAGTCAGTATATAGCCTATATTAGCACACGGCCATGGAACACGGGCGTGCTTTGTGACTGTGTTGATATAGTCAGTATATGGACATGAGAGGACACATGGGGGTGTCTAGAAGCCGTGGAGGGCACACGGTCTCCTTCCACGGGCGTGTATCCCCTGAATTTTAGAAGAAAATTTTAAATGTATGAGAATTCCTGTGTGTATTCGGTTTAGTCCCCACCCCTCTTTAGCATCTAATTAGGTCTCGTAGACCTCGATAAGGGACACCGTGATTGTAATTGAATGTGATTGATGATTATTGATTTTGTGTCGTAAATGGGTTGTGGAATGATTCCATTGTCCGGTAACGCCTCTTAACCTTATTCCTGCGACGGTTTCAGGTTAGGGGTGTTACAAAGGAGCCATGCCGAAAAGGTCAGAATTGTGGGAATCACTCGAAGATAGCCAGTTGATCCATCCCAAGAAGCCGAAATTCTACTCAAGACGGCGGATTTCTCCTTCAATTCCTTCAGGGAGTTTTAGGGATTTCTTATGTTTTGTTTTATCTTTTCTCTTGAGATGTTTTCTTTATTTGTTATGAACTAAACCCCTCAGATACCTGAAGGGGATGAAACTTAGATGAATCTTGTTATCATTTCCTGAATTATATGATAAATACTTAGTTTGTTCTTAATTATGTGTGCTTAATTCTTGAGTTAATATTTTGCGGATATTGATTCAAGTTTGATGTGCTTAGGTGGAGGAGGAATAGACCCTGCTTAATTGTAGATCTAGCATAATTAAGCGGAGTTGATCGCACGCCTAGAGATAGAGTGACGAGATTTTTTTGGATTAGGGTGAAACCTAATATGGGAATCTATAGATCGATTTACTGCTATTCTAGGGGGTTATTATAAGAGAACGAGTGTTCCACTAATTAACCAAGGGTTAGATGTTATTCGCCTCGAGAGAGGGTTTAATATACGTTAGGCAGTCCTACGGATCAAACTAAGTGAATAAATCGTATGGTTCAGTGTTAGATAACAAGTGAAGTCTAGGTGGATTCTTCCAGAGGGTATCGTTGTGATTAACTGAGTTTTTCTTCTAGTTATTTCCCAATTTGTTCTTTTTGTCTTTGCGTCTTTAGCTTAGTAGTCGTTAATTTAGATTAAAGCAACTTCACTTTATTTTAGGCTAAATAATAAAAAGAAAGTTAGTATTAGTACTTTTAGTTCCTTTGGGTTCGACAATCCGGTCTTGCCTAAGCTATACTACTGTCCGATAGGTACACTTGCCTTTAATCGTTGTCAGAGTTAGTTTCCAGGTTTGATAATTCGTTTTATAAATTTTAAAGCTCGGATTTCAGCGATCAAGTTTTTGGCGCTGTTGCTGGGGAACTAAAATATTAAGAAAGCTTAATTTTTATTGCTTTAGCCTCTTTTTTTTTTGCAATTTATTTTATTATTATTATTAGTTTCATTTTTTTTACTTTGTTAATTTTTCTTTTATTTGCTTTGACAGGTAATTTTAGTTTATAGAGGAGATGGCACTGAATAACTATTAGTGGCAAGTTATGAGGACAACGCCAACAAAAGCCGCCAGTGTCTTCAACCTCGACGTGGTCACCAGGTTATCTGACCAGCTAGAGATGATGAATAAAAAGATGGATGGTTTGTATAGTCTCTCGTAGGTACACCCAGTAATGCAATATGATTCAAATCTAAGAGGCATGGCGAATCCTGAGTACCCACCTT
The DNA here is from genome assembly GCA_005393395.2 of Gossypium australe. Taxonomy (NCBI): domain Eukaryota; kingdom Viridiplantae; phylum Streptophyta; class Magnoliopsida; order Malvales; family Malvaceae; genus Gossypium; species Gossypium australe. The sequence goes on along the minus strand of CM016621.1, from coordinate 129,165,156 downwards.
ACGGATATGGCTTGGAAAACGAGCAAGCTCACTATACGGGTAACTATTCTAGACCTCAAAATAATTTTGATAGTGACACTTATAATGCAAGTTGGAGGTACCATCCCAATTTCTCGTGGGATGATCAAAATAGCCAAAGACCGGAACTTCCTCCAAATTTTCAACAACCACCTCACCAACAAGAAGATGAGTCAAACCTTGAAGAGATGCTGACAAAAGTCATGGCAGCCACAGAAACCCGTCTTCAAAAAACCGAGGCAACGCTCGATAATGAACAAGCATCAATCAAAGGGATCGAGAGCCAGGTGGAGGAACTTACTAAGCCAGTTAGACAGCTGACTAAGATAGTTTTTGAAATTCGATCAGAGGTTTCCGAACAACTACAGGAAAGCTTGCCAAGCAACACTAAAACTGACCCAAGGCAAGAACCTATGGTAAGTAAAGGTAAGGTTGAGGTAAGCCATGATTTACCAAACCTGGTACATACAGAGTACCAAGCTCATGTGCCATATCCTGATGCAATAAAGAAAGATCACACAGAGGAAGAATTCGGTGAACTCACACTTCGTGTAGACGACAAAACAATCACTCTTCAAGCTCTTGACTCAGCTAGGACATCGAGTAATAAAGGTACGAACGTTAATTCTATTGATAACCATTTGGTTCAACCTTCTTTATAGGAAGCTTCACGAAATCACCTAGCTGAGCTAGATCTTAGACCTTGTACCCATAAAGAAATTCATGAAGAATGAAGGTTTCGGATCGATGAACCAGACGAGCGGAAGTCACACTTCAAAGAGAAACTAGAAATACACGAAGTGAAACCGAAGAAAACCCCAGACAAGCTGATAGGAACAACAAATCACTTCAAAATAGGGGAGCAGGTATTGTTGAATAAGAAAGACCCTCGAATCACCAATTCAGACCTCAAGGCAAACAAAGAAATCACTTTTGAGGTACTTAATGTCTTCCTATACGGCACAGTCAAGATAAGCAATCCTAAATTCAACACTTTTGAGGTAAACACTACTCGACTTGAACTATATATCCATAACCGAATTGATCGCATGAGAAAGGATTTTCACCTCCTCAAACCACCATGACCATACGAATGAGAGGTGAAGTCTAGCTTAAGACTATAAACGAGCGCTTCTCGGGAGGCAACCCGAGCACTAACCCCATTTTTACATTTTTTATTTTTTATTTTTTATTTTTTATTTTTTACTTTTATTTTTCCTTTTAGAACCTAACCATAAACCAACCAAAGTGCAAATTTCCATACCACGCGGCCTTGCACACGACCGTGGCCGTGGCCGTGTGGCCACCACAGGAAGGTACAAGGGCGGGGGCAACCACCAGATCCATAATTTCTATTTAACCCCCTTCTTCCTTCCTCTTTTCCAGTTGTTTTTCTTCTTTCATTTTCCATTATTTACTTTTATTTTTATTTTTATTTTTATTTTCTTTATCATTTTCTTCTTATTCTTCGTACCATTTAGATTTAGCTTAGGACACAATAAAATTCAACTTGCTACTTCGAGGATTCAATTTCAAACAGTTCAAGACGCTTCCCCACGTTTACCTCCAATCCTATCCGATTTCTTTTCAATGACTTCATCCAAAATTCAGGAAGTTTTACTTCTCTCCCCATCTGATGATTTTATGATTATATTGCTATTATTTATCTTTGTACATTGAGGATAATGTACATCTTAAGTGTGGAGGGTTAATTATAGTATTATCTGAAAATCCCTGAATTATGCCTTGATCTTAAAGTAAGTTTCTCATATTATGATTAGAATGAAAATTCCTTTGATCCATGATTTTTATTGATATGTTTTGGATTAAGTCATTGATAATTATGCATTAATGATTAAATTTGAAGGATACTAGGGAATCAAGCATGATAAGTCTATTTTTCAGAATTAATTTTTTCTTGGTTGTCTACCTGAATCTGAATGATATCTTGAAGTTCGGAATTTATGAGGTTGACAACAAAAACCCATACTTTCTGTGAGCTTTTGAGCCTTTTAGAGCATATATTCTTTTTCGTGCTCATTTTTTGATTATGAGTGTGTCAACATTGAACTGTTATTCTAGAACTTGCCTTGATTATACATGTCAAGACCACATCTATGATTTGATATACAGAGATGATAAAGGCACTTAGGATTTAACCCACTTACACCATTAAAAGGCCTACCTTCATAAATTAACCCCTAGTGAACCCCGTTTAATCCTAACAACCCTTTCTATTGACTCACCCACTAATTTTAACCCAAAACCCTTTGTATTTGTTATCACCATTCCTTTTTAACTACCCTTTTTGTCGAGATTTGATTTTGAACAGTTTCCTAACTATGTTCTATATTTCAGTTGTAAAAGTTCTTCTTATTATTATAATTATTTATTCTTAAAAAAACGAAGTATATTCATTATTAGTTAGGTGAGCTTATGCATATAAATTTCAATTCTTGAAGAAAAAGCTCGTATTAGAGTATTAGTATTACAAATTTTCATTTGATGCAATTACTTATCATTAGTTCGTATTTCTAGTTAGGTAATTTGTCAGGTCAATCTCGATTCTAACCTTGTAATTCAGCCTTTATCCATACCCTTAACCTAAGCCCCGTTACAACCCTGTTAAAGACCTTTTGATTTGTGTATCATCTCATTTTACAGTGGTGGAGATTTGATTTTCATGCAAGCCTATGGGATTAACTTTTCATGTTCGACTTATTGAGTGCTTAATTTTGAACCTTAAACACTTTGAATGATTTGAGTGAATCTTTAGTGAGGATGTCAACTTTTGTCAATTTTGAATCAGAGGTAATTATTCAGGTAAGGGGAAACACCTATGGTTTCATACTATAAAAACTATGACTTAGATTGTTTGAATCTTTAAGACTCTTTGAGTTGAATTATCCATGTATGAATTATCTTTGAATTATGATGAAACACTATTGATGAATGTTATGAATCAAGGAAGTTCGTTTTAATTGTAAGTTGAGAATTTTGCTTGAGGACAAGCAAAAGCTTAAGTGTGGGGGTATTTGATAAACCATAAAAGTAACATATTTTAATCCCACATTTAGCATAATTTTGGATGATTTATTCTTTGATTTATGTAAAAAGGTGCTCTTAATCCTTTCTTTTCATATTTTATACTCAGGAAAGCACCCAAGGATGAAAAGAACGAGAAACGGGCTTAAAACGGACCAAATTAGGCCAAGAGAGAAATTGACACGGCCTGGCCCAAAGACCACACGGTCGTGCCTCATTAAAAGTCCGAACACGGCCTAGCCACGATTCACACGGGCGTGTGCCATGGCCGTGTCCCTGTCACTGGAAAGAGCAATTTCATTCGAGAAAGGATATTTGGAGGCAAAGAAACACATTCCAAAGCCTATTCAAACACCCTAGTAGGAATTCTACTTAAATTAGGAAACTTAGGGGCCAAGTAAGGCATCTTAAAGTCTATATAAACACCCAAGGGGGCAACTTGAAAGGGGGAGTTTGGCAGAAGCCGGAACGACGGTCAAGCTAGGCCAAGGAGCCAAGCTGAAAAGGTCAGAATTGTGGGAATCACTCGAAGATAGCCAGTTGATCCATCCCAAAAAGTCGGGATTCTACTCAAGACGGTAGATTTCTCCTTCAATTCCTTCAGGGAGTTTTAGGGATTTCTTATGTTTTGTTTTATCTTTTCTCTTAAGATGTTTTCTTTATTTGTTATGAACTAAACCCCTCAGATACCTGAAGGGGATGAAACCTAGATAAATCTTGTTATCGTTTCCTGAATTATATGATAAATACTTAGTTTGTTCGTAATTATGTTTGCTTAATTCTTGAGTTAATATTTCGCGGATATTGATTCAAGTTTGATGTGCTTAGGTGGAGGAGGAATAGACCCTACTTAATTGTAGATCTAGCATAATTAAGCGGAGTTGATCGCACGCCTAGAGATAGAGTGACGAGATTTTGGCGGATTAGGGTGAAACCTAATATGAGAATCCATAGATCGATTTACTGCTATTCTTGGGGGTTATTATAAGAGAACGAGAGTTCCACTAATTAACCTAGGGTTAGACGTTATTCGCCTCGAGAGAGGGTTTAATATACGTTAGGGAGTCCTACGGATCAAACTAAGTGAATAAATCGTATGGTTCAGTGTTAGATAACAAGTGAAGTCTAGGTGGATTCTTCCTGAGGGTATCGTTGTGATCAACTGAGTTTTTCTTCTAGTTATTTCCCAATTCGTTCTTTTTGTCTTTGCATCTTTAGCTTAGTAGTCGTTAATTTAGATTAAAGCAACTTCACTTTATTTTAGGCTAAATAATAAAAAGAAAGTTAGTATTAGTACTTTTAGTTCCTTTGGGTTCGACAATTCGGTCTTGCCTAAGCTATACTACTGTTCGATAGGTACACTTGCCTTTAATCGTTGTCAAAGTTAGTTTCCAGATTTGATCATTCATTTTATAAATTTTAAAGCTCTGATTTCAGCGATTAGTTCTTCGCAGGTACATCCAGTTATACAGTGCGACGCAAGTGGAGGAGTGGCAAATCCTGAGTACCCACCTTATGGATAGGGCACGGAGAGCGAACAAATGAACTATATGGGTAATAATTTTCGATCTAACAATAACCCTTATAGTAATACTTATAATCTAGGTTGGAAGAACCACCCCAATTTCTCATGGGGCTGTCAAAGAAATCAAAGGCAACAACCATCCCAAAACTTCCAACAACAGCCCTACCCACAGGAAAAGAAGCAGAACCTTGAAGAGATGCTGACAAACTTCATAGCAGCCTCAGAAATAGGGTCTCAAAATATAGAAACACATTCCCAAAAGATAGAAGCAAAACTTGAGGCTTTGACACAAGAGTTCAAGGATCAAATCGGGCAACTTACTAAGTTAGTTTCTGAAACACGATTGATAAACCGTAATTATAACACATTTTAATCCCACATTTAGCTTGCTTTTGGATAATTTATCTCTTGATTTATATAAAAAGGTGCTCTTAATCCTTTCTATTCATGTCTTATACCCAGGAAAGCACTCGAGGATGAAAAGAACGAGAAATGTTCACAAAACAGAGTAAATTGGGCCAAGGTGGAAATTGACACGGCCTGGACTTAAGCCCACACAGCCGTGCCTTGTTGATCATCTAGAATACGGCCTGACCCCAACTCACACGGCCGTGCCTCATTAAAGAAGTCCGAACACGGCCCAAAGACTAGTCACACGGGCATGTGACATGGCCGTGTCCCTGTCGTGGCAAAGAGCAATTTCATTCGGATTTGGATACTTTGGGGCAAAGAAACACATTCCAAGAGCCTATATATACCCCCTAAGTTCATCCTTGAACGGGGTGGTTAGCTAGGCGAAGGAGCCAAGCTGAAGAGGTCAGAGTTGTGGGATTCACTCGAAGTTAGCCAATTGATCCATCCCAAGAAGCCGAAATTCTACTCAAGATGGCAGATTTCTCCTTCAATTCCTTCAGGGAGTTTTAGGGATTTCTTATGTTTTGTTTTATCTTTTCTCTTGAGATGTTTTCTTTATTTGTTATGAAGTAAACCCTTCAGATACCTGAAGGGAATGAAACCTAGATGAATCTTGTTATTAATTTCTGAATTATATGATAAATACTTAGTTTGTTCTTAATTATGCAAGCTTAATCCAAATTTGATGTGCTTAGGTGGAGGAGGAATAGACCCTACTTAAGAGTAGATCTAGCATAGTTAAGCGGAGTTGATCACACGCCTAGAGATAGGGTGACGAGATTTTGCCAGATTAGGGTGAAACCTAATATTGCAAGCCTAGAGATAGGGTGACGAGATTTTGCCGGATTAGGGTGAAACCTAATATGGGAGTCCATAGATCGATTTACTGCTATTCTAGGGAGTTATTATTTGAGAAAGAGATTTCCGTTAATTAACCTAGGGTTAGACATTATTCGCCTCGAGGGAGGGTTTAATATACGTTAGGGAGTCTTACGGATCAAACTAAGTAAATAAATTGTATGGTTCAGGGTTAATTAACAAGTGAAGTCTAGGTGGATTCTTTCTGAGGGTATCGTCTTAATCAGCTGAGTTTTTCCTAAAAGTTATTTTCTCAATTCATTCTTTTTGTCTTTGTGTCTTTGGCTTAGTAAATAGTTTAGATTATATTAAAGCAACTTCACTTATTTTAGGCTAAATAATAAAAAGAAGGTTAGTATTAGTACTTTTAATTCCTTTGGGTTCGATAATCCGATCTTGCCTAAGCTATACTACTGTTTGATAGGTACACTTGCCTTTAATCGTTGTCAGAGTTAGTTTCCAGGTTCGATCTCATTCATTATAAATTTTAAAACTCTGATTTCAGCGATCAACGATCAGAAAGCTTACCTAGGGAAAAAGAGCAGGTACAGGCAGTAACACTAAGAAGTGGAAGGGAGTTAATCGAAACGAAGAAAGAGGTACCACATGAAACCAATAAGGCAAAGATAACACCGACCCCTGAGGAAATCAAACCAACAATTCCATACTCAGCAAAGTTGAAGAAAGACCGCTTAGACGCACAATATGGTAAATTTCTTGAACTTTTTAAGCAGCTACATATTAACTTACCTTTTGTTGAAGCTATTTCGCAGATGCCAACATATGCAAAATTTTTAAAAGAGCTTCTAACAAATAATAGGAAGTTCGAGGAAATTTCAACAGTGGAACTTAATGAAGAATGCTCAGCTATCATCCAAAACAAGCTGCCAACCAAGTTGAAAGATACAGGAAGTTTCACTATTCCTTGTTTAATTGGTAGTTTGAGCATAGAGAAAGCATTAGCTGATTTAGGTGTCAGTATTAATCTAATGCCTTATAGAATGTTTAAGCAACTTGGTCTTGGGGAACCAAAACCCACTAGGATGAGTATTCAGTTAGCTGACAGATCTGTTAAGTATCCTAGGGGAATTATCGAAGATGTTCTGGTAAAAGTAGATAAATTTATATTTCCTGTTGATTTTGTTGTGCTTGACATGAATGAGGACGTAGAGGTACCTTTAATTTTGGGATGACCATTTCTAGCTACTACTAGGGTTGTCATTGATGTTGGTGATGGTAAACTTGCACTAAGGGTAGGCGATGAGGAAATTGTGTTCCAAATTTATGATGCCATGCGATATTCTAGAGAACAAGATGATTTTTGTTACTTTGTTGATGCCACTGATCAAATCTTTCAAGAGTCTTTGCAGGAAAGCATACACAATGACACGATGGAACTGTGTCATTCACAAGGAGAGGAGATAGATGACGATATCGATGAATTAAATACATCATTCCCTAGAAAGATGAAAATAGAAGATATTGAAATCAATGACGAACAAAGACAGAAATCCTCAGTTGATGAACCTCCCAAATTAGGATTAAAAAAGTTGCCAAAACATTTAGAATACGCTTTATTAGGGGATAATTCTACGCTACCAGTAATCATCTCTTCAGAGCTAGGACCCCAAGAAAAAGAAGATTTGTTAAGGGTACTAAGGAAACATAAAAGAGCCATAGCATGGAAAATGTCTGATACTAAAGGAATAAGCCCATCATTCTGTACTCACAAAATTTTAATGGAAGATGAGTATAAACTGTGTGTACAACCTCAGAGACGTTTGAACCCCAATATGAAAGAAGTTGTCAAAGCTAAGGTAATTAAACTTCTAGATGCAGGAATAATTTATCCTATTTCTGACAGTACTTGGGTAAGTCCTGTGCAGGTAGTTCCAAAGAAAGGAGGAATGACTATTGTAGCCAACGAAAAGAATGAATTGATTCCTACGAGAACAATCATAGGTTGGAGAGTCTGTATTGACTACAGGAAGCTGAACGATGCCACCAGAAAAGACCACTTCCCTTTACCCTTTATTGATCAGATGTTAGAAAGATTATCTGGGCATATGTACTACTACTTCTTAGACGGACTCTCCGGCTATTTCCAAATTCCCATAGCTCCTGAAGATCAAGAAAAGATGACATTTACCTGTCCATATGGTACGTTTGCTTATCGTACAATGCCTTTTGGATTATGTAATGCTCCTGCTACTTTTTAGCGTTGTATGCTAGCTATCTTTGATGAACTTGTGGAAGACATTATGGAGGTATTTATGGACAACTTCTCGGTATTCGGTAATTCTTTCCACCTTTGCCTTAAAAATTTAGAACGAGTTCTAATAAGATGTGCGGAAACAAATCTTGTCTTGAATTGGGAAAAATGTCACTTTATGGTTAGAAAGTGTAACACCCCAAACCCGGCCCAAACACCACGACCGGATCTGGCATGTCACTAAAAAGATTTTTGTAAAAGATGTCGCAGTTTTAGGGAATATTTTTCTTGTATTCAATCTTTTATTCGGGAAAACTTAATAACTTGATAAGTTTAATTAATATATAAATTTCATTTTTTGTTTTATGAATTAAAAACCAAAGCCTTGGTTTAATTAAAAATTTAGGCGTCTAACAATAATAAAAACCCAAAACAAAACCCAAAACAAAGTATAATAGTCTAGTGGCCCAAGGCCTTAATACAACGAAATTTAAAACCCACTTAAAACAAAGTTCTCAGAATTAATTAAATAAAGTAGAGTCGTTCTGCTGAATCCTTAGTACTCGATTGCATGGCCACCTTGCTCTCCTCTCCAGCCCGGTCCGATGCGCTAAGTGTCACCTGAAATTGTTAAATTAATAGGGTGAGTCGCGAAACTCAGTGTGCAACCCTCATGCACCATCAGATTGGGCCTTAGCCCACAGACCAGAATATAGCACATAACAAAATAGATAACATACATAAAACCCAACCCAATCCTAGGTTTCCATCCGCTACACACCACCCTTACCTGCCAATCACACCATTGGGGATTTCTACAATCAACCCACACCGCTACACACCATCGATGGCAGTCATGCTGCAGTTAGCTGTTCATGGTCAGAGTTGTGACAGAGTCACCAGGCTGAAATGGCAGAAGCCACCAGGAACATAGTTGTGACAGAGTCACCAGGCTGAAATGGCATAAGCCACCAGAACAAATCACTTCCCCTTTCATCAATCACCCAACCCCAAGCATACATAGAAATCAACATACAGAGCATATCATTTTAACAGGAACATTCACTGATGAATGACAGAAATACTAACCTGATGATTAGCCTTTACTCTCCTCGGGTTTTTAATCGTTATGTCGGGATTTCGGCATTTAACAGAGTATAGCAGATTTATATATATATTAGCAATCAATCTAATGGTGTGAAAGGTTACACACCTGATTAAAGTCGATACCCTTGCTAAACCAATCTACAACGTTGCTCGAAAAGCCGAAAAGATATGGAAATAGGGCCTCTCCTATAATCGGCCATGGTTAGTGTTCTACCCGATTTTACACATTAAAAACAATAGATTTCCTTACCTTGAAATCCCGAAAGTACCACAATTCGAGTATTACTGAACTTATGACTTAGAGATCTACGCGATTGACTCCTCTTCAGATCCCAGAATGCCGAAAATAAGAGAGAAATAAGAGATTAGTTTCTAAGTAGCCATTCGGCTAGGGACTTTGAAAAGCCAGAAAAAACATTGAAATCCATAAATTAACACTTACCTATTGTTTCCTTCAAAATTCGGCACAAGCAGACTCCCCAGAGTGATTTCGGCAATCACAAGAGATGAGATCTCATGATTTCGGCTTTTATGAAAATCCCAGAAAAGATGAACTAATGTGGTTTCGGCTAAAAAAAAAAGTGAAAAGAAAGCAAAGAAGGGCTTGAAGATTCGGTTAAAGTGTCTTGAAAGAGATGAGAAAGAATCTGTCAGAAGATTCGGCCAACTGAAGGAAAAGAGAAGAGAGGAAGAATGGAGTAGGAAATTCGGCAGAGAAAAGAGAAAAGATGAGAGCTTTTGCAATAAATTTCAGCACATACACCTTAAGCCAAAACCGAATGCCCCTTTCTTTTCAAATTCTTCAAAGTTTCGGCTAACATTGAACACCTAAAGATAGCTCCTATCTTTGATCTATTATCTCCTCAAAAATAGCCTTTATCTGCTTAATATCCACATAATAAAATCCCTAAAATTTTGCCTTGTGCTGTCCCCCCTTACTCATTTAAGTGCCGAATTTTAGCCCTAAAACTTGGGCTTCAAGCAACCACAAATTGGGCCTTCCTCATGCACAAGTGACGCCAACTCCTCTTCCTCCTAGTGGCACCATTTCCTTTGGGCCACAAGCCCAATATGCCCATTAAACTACTAAACTTTAATTTAAGCCCCTAGAGTGTCTAAATAAGATATTTGATCAAGGCCTCAGACCAAACCTGAGCCCTATTTACCTCAAATCCTTAAATTAATAATTTAAACACACATTGCACAAAATGCACAAGCCCATAAATTCAGGATGTTACAGTTCTACCCCCTTAAAATAAATTTCAGCCTCGAAATTTACCTGATCAAAAGAGATGGGGATACTGTTGTCGCATAACATCCTCTGGCTCCCACGTCGCCTCTTCTGCGCCGTGATTTCGCCATAAAACCTTGACCAAAGGGACGGACTTCCTTCTCAATACTTTTACATCTCGATCCAAGATTTGCACTGGTTCCTCCTCAAAAGATAAATCTGGCCTTACTTCAATTTCTTCCACTGGCACCACATGCAATGGATCAGAACGATAACGTCTTAGCATCGAGACATGAAACACGTCATGTATCTGCTCCAACTCAGAAGGCAACTCCAAATGATAAGCCACTGGGCCCAGGCGTTCCAATACCCGATAAGGCCCAATAAACCAAGGACTTAGCTTACCCTTCCGTCCAAACCTCATTACCTTCTTCCACGGAGATACTTTCAAAAAGACTTGATCTCCTACTGCAAATTCCATCTCCTTCCGCTTTAGATCCGTATAAGATTTTTGCCGATCAGACACCTCCTTCAACCGAGCCCGTATTAACTTCACTTTCTCCTCCGTTTCCGAAACTAGCTCTGGACCCAACACCTGACGTTCACCCAACTCTGTCCAATAAGTAGGGGTACGACATTTCCTTCCATATAACGCTTCATACGGCGCCATCTGAATACTAGCTTGATAGCTATTATTGTATGCGAATTCTACCAAGGGTAAATACTCCTCCCAACTACCCCTAAAATCGATGATGCAACCCCTTAGCATATCTTCCAAGATTTGAATTACCCTCTCAGACTGATCATCAGTCTGTGGGTGAAAAGCGGTACTAAAGTCTAACCTTGTTCCCATTGCTTGATGAAGAGCCTTCCAAAATCGTGATGTGAACCTAGGGTCCCTGTCGGAAATGATCGACACCGGTACACCATGTAGTCTTACAACCTCAGCCACGTACAACTTAGCCAACCTTTGTAGAGTATAGTCCACCCGAACTGCTATGAAGTGAGCAGACTTCGTTAACCGATCCACGATTACCCAAATCGAATCCTTCTTAGTGGGCGTAAGAGGTAACCCACTAACAAAATCCTTCGTGATTCTTTCCCATTTCCATTGGGGGAATCTTCACCGGCTGCAATAGTCTCGAAGGAACTTGATGTTCAGCTTTCACCTGCTGGCACGTCAAACACTTCTGCACATGTTCTGTAACCTCTCGCTTCAAACTGGCCACCAGAATTGCTCTCGCAAATCCCGATACATCTTAACTCCTCCAGGATGTATAGCATAGGGGCTACCATGCGATTCCCGAAGAATCATTTGACTTAGCTCCACATCTTTTGGCATACAAATCTTCCTACGAAAACACAAAACTCCATCACCATTCCAACTATAGTCCCCTCCTTCACCATTCTGCACCTGTCGGATTCGAGTACTCAAACCATCATCCAAAAGTTGCTTCTCTTTGATCTGTCTTGTCCACGTAGGTCTTACTTGAAGTTCGGCTACCAAACTGCCATCTTCATACAGACTGAGATTAGTGAACATCGCCCTCAACTCCGCTATCGCCTTCCTACTCAACGCATCTGCCACCACGTTAGCCTTACCCGGGTGATACTCGATCGAACAGTCATAGTCTTTCAAGAGTTCAATCCACCTTCATTGCCTCAGATTCAACTCCTTCTGGGTAAGGATATACTTCAGACTCTTATGGTCCGTGTAAATAACCGACTTCTCCCCATACAAGTAATGCCTCCAAATCTTCAGAGCAAACACTACCGCCGCCAATTCTAAATCGTGCGTAGGGTAGTTCAATTCATGCGGTCGTAACTGTCGAGACGTATATGCAACAACTTTTCCATCTTGCATTAACACACACCCTAAACCTGTGTGTGAAGCATCACAATAGACGGTAAATTCTTTTCCCGCCTCTGGCTGAATTAACACTAGCGCTTCCGTCAAAATTCTCTTCAGCTTCTCAAAGCTCTCCTGCTGTTTGTCAGTCCATACAAACAATACTCTCTTCCTTAACAACTTAGTTAAAGGTGCTGCTATTGAGGAGAACCCCTCAACAAATCTCCTGTAATACCCTGCCAATCCCAAGAAACTTCAGATTTCCGCCACAGACTTCAGCGGCTTCCAATCTAATACAGCTTCTATCTTCCGAGGCTCTACCCTAATTCCCTTTGCGAAAACTACATGCCCTAAGAAAGTCACTTCCTTCAGCCAGAACTCACACTTACTGAACTTTGCGTACAACTGCTTCTCCCTCAAAATTTGCAACACCACATGATGATGTGCATCATGCTCCTCCTCGGACTTGGAGTAAACCAGAATATCATCGATAAACACTACCACGAATCGATCAAGGTATGGTTGAAACACCCGGTTCATCATATCCATAAATGCTGCTGGCACGTTCATCAAACCGAACGGCATTACCAAGAACTCATAATGACCGTAGCGTGTTCGAAACACCGTCTTATGAATGTCCCCTTCCTTCACCTTTAACTGATGATAACCCGACCTTAGATCAATCTTTAAAAAGACCGAAGCTCCTTTAAGCTGATCAAACAGGTCGTCGATTCTTGGCAATGGGTACTTGTTCTTAATCGTCAACTTATTCAGTTGACGATAGTCCACGCACATACGTATGGATCTGTCCTTCTTTTTCACAAATAGGACCGACGCTCCCCATGGAGACACATTCAGTCGAATAAATCCTCGATCCAAAAGCTCCTGGATCTGAGCTTTGAGTTCCACTAACTCCTTCGGTGCCATTCGATAAAGAGCAATGGATACCGGAGCCGTACCCGGAAGTAGCTCTATTCTAAACTCCACCTCACGATCCAGGGGTAATCCTGGCAACTCCTTCGGAAAGACATCCACAAACTCCTTGACTGTTCGAACCTCATCGACAGTCACCTCCTTAGCATCCAAAGCACTAATAAAAGCTAGGAATACGTTGCATCCTTTCCAAATCATTTTAACAGCCTTTAATGCCGATACTACGTTGGACAAATAGTTCCTTCTTTCTCCTAACACAACCACTTCCCCACCCTCCGGGGTGCTCAACACCACACGCTTGGTCTCACAATCCAACTTAGCATGATGCTTAGTCAACCAATCCATTCCTAAGATAAGATCAAATTCTCCAAATGGCAATTCCATTAAGTCTTCCGGAAACACTACCCCTTGAGTCTCTAACGGTACATCCTTAAATAGCTTGTCCACTACCTTAGATTGTCCTAGGGGACTAACCACGGTCATCTTCCTAGTAGATGTTTCAGAGTCTATACTTAGGGTCTCAGATATCGAACATGCAATATAGGAGTGGGTTGACCCAATATCAATCAAGGCAAGAAAAAGGTTATCAGTAATAAGAAACGTACCGGTTATGACATCCGGTGCGTCACCATCCTCCTGTCGACGAACAGCATAAACTAGACCCGGCTGCCTCGCGTCTACATTACCTGCACCTCTTCCAGGTGCTCCACGACCGCGACCAGCCCCATTTCCACCTCTACCTGGACCACGACCCCTCTGTACTGGCTGACCACCTCTCCCAACCTGGTCAGTACCTCGGCCCGTTGGCTATACCTGATCCACTTGCGGACAGTCCTTAATCAGATGCTCCGTGGATCCACACCTAAAACATCCACCCGTTCTTCTTCTACACTCCCCAGAATATGGTTTCCCGCACCAATTACATAATCGATTCTGATTCCCCCAGCAGGTGTTGGAGCACGAGCTGGCCCATCAGACCTAGGCCTTTTCTGCAAATTCCCAGATGCTCCTGCCGGCCCAAAATTTCCCTTATTCCTTCCCCGCTCCTTGTCTCTTTCTTGTTTTTCAGTCCGTTTTACCTCCTCAGCTATCTTAACCTTCTCCACCAGAACAGCAAAATCTCTATCTCTCTGCGGTGCTATCAAAACCCTTAACTCATTCCGCAATCCATCCTCGAACCGAACACAACGTTCATATTCGGTTGCTACCATTCCTCGAGCGTAGCGGCTCAAGCGCAGAAACTCCGCCTCATATTCAGCCACAAATTTACTTCTCTGCACTAGATTCAGAAATGCCTTCATCTGTGCATCCACATAGCTGGCCCCAACATACTTCCCCTGGAATGACTCCTTAAAGAAGTCCCAGTCAATCCGATCTGCGACAATACCTTCCTTCATCGTGAGCCACCACTGATAAGCCTCGTCTCGAAGAAGAGACACGACCCCTTTCAGCTTCTCCTCCACCGTGAAATCTAAGCCATCCATTATGCGCTCAGTCGCTTCCATCCAATACTCAGTTGTGTTAGGGGCTACGCCAGAAACTCCCCTAAACACTTCTGCCCTATTGGCCCTAAGCCGCTCCGGCATAGATTTTTAGGCTTCTGTGCCCATGTCTACTCCAGCAACTCTTTCGAGAACCCGCAACATCGCCTGAGATACTGCATCATCTCCGGTCGCCTGATCCTGTAACTCTCCCTCCACAGCTGGAGGATCTGACATTTCGTTTCCTGACCCGTGGCCAGACCCTGCTGGCTCAGACAAAGCCATCCTACCCCTACCGCATCAACGCGGCGGACGTCCTCGACCCCTTGTACTCATGCTTAGCGTTTATCTGATTAAGAATTTTATGAATCATTAATTATTTCCACTGATTAACCACGAACAGTTTTATGAATAGTAATTTTAAGAGTAGTTCTTTCGAATCTACAATTCAGTCTCAAGTTTACCTCCTAATTCCAGCGGCCACATACATTCAACAATCAACATACAGACAACATCCATGCACCCACATTCAACACAGGGGTATTTTTGTCATTCCACTACCCAGGGGTATTTTCGTAATTTTATCCTACAGGGGTATTTTCGTAATTTTCAAATATAGAGTTCCTTGTTGATTTCATGAAATAAGGGTATTTTGGTAATTTTGAAATTAGGGGCTATTTCGGTAATTTTTCAACCCGCGGGTATTTCGGTAATTTTTTTCAATCCGGGGGTATTTTGGTAATTTTGGAATCAGGGGTACTTTGGTCATGTCGCAAATTAGGGCAATTTTAGTAATTTGTACAAATCAGTGATGTTTTAATTATTTTCACAAGTCAAGGGTATTTTCAAAATTTTACAAAACTAAGGGGGTATCCTAGAGAATTGGATTTCAAAAGAAAATAACAGTGTTCAGGTGTTTATGAGTTTTTTGTTAAGGAAAAATTTCATTGACTTCGTAAATCGGAGTATATTTGCAATTTGTAGCACCCCAAACCCGGCCCAAACACCATGACCGGATCTGGCATGTCACTAAGGAGATTTTAAAAGATGTCGCAATTTCGGAAAAAATATTTTTCTTGAGTTTAACCTTTTATTCGAGAAAACTAAATGAATGAGTACTTTGTAAAAGATATACCTTTTATATTAATGCCATAGTGAATTAAAAAGCGAAATTTGATACATGCCTTAGCTTAATTAAAAATTGAGTTTAAATGTCTAATAATATTAAAAGCCCAAAATAAAACAAAAAAGAAATATAAAGCTAGTGGCCCGTGGCTTTATCACAATGGAATTTAAAACCCACTAATGAAAAATGTTAAAAATAAATAAAATAAGTAAAGTCTTTTGTTGAGTTTAAATAATCTCTCGCATGGCCACCTCGCGCTCCTCTCCAGCCTGGTCCGATGCACTAGGTGCTACCTGAAATTGTTTAAATAATAGGGTGAGTCGCGAGACTCTGTGTGCAACCCTCATACACCATTAGATTTGGGCCTTAACCCCACAGAACATATAAAAAAATATAATATATCAGAAAATATGCAAAGCCCAACCCAAATCCTAGGTTTCCATCCGCTACACGCCACCCTTACCTGCCAGTCACACCATTGGGGATTTCTACAATCAACCCACACCGCTACACACCATTGATGGCAGACATGCTGCTCATCGTCAGATCATGGCTGTAGCCACTACAACAGATCATGGCAAAAGCCACTACAACAGGTCACGGCAGAAGCCGCTACAACAGAACACTTCCCCTTTCAATAAACCCAACCCCATGCAATCACAGAAAATAACATACTTATCACTTATGTCACCTTAACAGGAACATTCACTTAGGAATGACAGAGATCACTAACCTGGTGATTCGCTTTTACCCTCCTCAGGTTTCAACCATGATGCCAGGATTTCGGCATTTATTAGAATATAACAAATTTATAACATGATGCCGGGATTTCGGCATTTATCAAAATATAACAGATTTATAACTTATTTTAACAGGCAATCTAAATGGTGTGGAAGTGTTACACACCTGATATAGCGTAGTTTTACTCCCTTAGTTAAATCCTTACTATCTGGATCTACAACCCTTAGTCTAAAACCTTGCTCAAAAGCCTGAAGAATACGAAGATTTGGGCTCCCCTACATTCGGCCAAGGATTAATAAATACCCGAATTTACATGCAAAAAATAATAGATCTCCTTACCTTGAAATCCCAAAAGTAACACGATTCAAGTGTTACTGAACTTTGACTTAGAGATCTAAGCAAATGAATCCCCTTCAAATCCCGGAATGTCGCAAATAAGAGAAAAACTTAAGATTAGTTCCCTTATAGCCATTTGGCTAAAGTCCCTAAAAAGCCGAAAAAGATTGAAATCTTACGAATCAATACTTACCTTCAGTTTCTTTCGAGATTCGGCACAAGCAGATACCCCAGAGAGGATTCGGCAAACACAGGAGATGAGATCTAAGGATTTCATCTTTTATGGAAATCCCAGAAAAGATGAACAGATGCGTTTTCAGTTTTTAGAAGATCTAAATAGAGTGTTTCGGCTTTGGCTTAGAAAGAAAGTAAAAAGAAATCAAAGAAAGGCTTAGAATTTTCGGCTAAAGTATTTGAAAGAGATGAGAAAGAGATTGTCAGAGAGTTTGACCAATAAGGGAAAAAAGAAAATAAAGAAAGTTGAGAGGGAGAATGGAGTGGAGGTTTCGGCAGAGAAAAGAAAAAAGATGAAAGAGAACTATACAGCAAATTTCGGCACAAGGAAAGAAGAAAAGAGTAGGGTTCAATTGCCGAAATTGATGAGATATCCCCCCCTATTTATAGAAATTTCGGCACTTACCTAACCTTGTAGATAAATCCTATCTTTTCTCCTTTATCTTAATCTACTAACTCATCCAAAAGAGACTTAATTAGCTCCAACTCCTCCCTCCATTATCAGCTTATTATCCACAAATTAAAAACATTAAAATTTTCCTAAATTATAGCCTTGTGCCGTCCCCCCTAGCTCCTCTTTAAATGCCGAATTTGGCCCAAAAACATGGGCTCCAAGTGGTCAAAACTTGGGCCTCCTCCTTTGCCAGTGACGCCAACTCCCTTCCCTCTTAGTGGCGCCATTTTGCCATTGGGCCACAAGCCCAATCTTGATATTTTTAACATAGATAACTATCTTTAGAACTTATAACACCCCAAACCCGACCCAAATACCACGACCGGATCTGGTATGTCACTAAAAAGATTTTTGTAAAAGATGTCGCAATTTCGGGGAATATTTTTCTTGTATTCAATCTTTTATTCAAGAAAACTTAATAACTTGATAAGTTTAATTAATATATAAATTTCATTTGTTGTTTTATGAATTAAAAACCAAAGCCTTGGTTTAATTAAAAATTTAGGCATCTAACAATAATAAAAACCCAAAACAAAACCCAAAACAAAGTATAATAGTCTAGTGGCCCAAGGCCTTAATACAACGAAATTTAAAACCCACTTAAAACAAAGTTCTCAGAATTAATTAAATAAAGTAGAGTCGTTCTGCTGAATCCTTAGTACTCGATTGCATGGCCACCTTGCTTTCCTCTCCAGCCCGGTCCGATGCGCTAAGTGTCACCTGAAATTGTTAAATTAATAGGGTGAGTCGCGAAACTCAGTGCGCAACCCTCATGCACCATCAGATTGGGCCTTAGCCCACAGATCAGAATATAGCACATAACATAATAGATAACATACATAAAACCCAACCCAATCCTAGGTTTCCATCCGCTACACACCACCCTTACCTGCCAATCACACCATTGGGGATTTCTACAATCAACCCACACCGCTACACACCATCGATGGCAGTCATGCTGCAGTTAGCTGCTCATCGTCAGAGTTGTGACAGAGTCACCAGGCTGAAATGGCATAAGCCACTAGAACAGATCACTTCCCCTTTCATCAATCACCCAACCCCAAGCATACATAGAAATCAACATACAGAGCATATCGTTTTAACAGGAACATTCACTGATGAATGACAGAAATACTAACCTGATGATTAGCCTTTACCCTCCTCGGGTTTTTAATCGATATGTCGGGATTTCGGCATTTAACAGAGTATAGCAGATTTATACATATATATTAGCAATCAATCTAATGGTGTGAAAGGTTACACACCTGATTAAAGTCGATACCCTTGCTAAACGAATCTACAACGTTGCTCGAAAAGCCGAAAAGATATGGAAATAGGGCCTCTCCTATAATCGGCCATGGTTAGTGTTCTACCCGATTTTACACATTAAAAACAATAGATTTACTTACCTTGAAATCCTGAAAGTACCACGATTCGAGTATTACTGAACTTATGACTTAGAGATCTACGCGATTGACTCCTCTTCAGATCCCAGAATACCGAAAATAAAAGAGAAATAAGAGATTAGTTTCTAAGTAGCCATTCGGCTAGGGACTTTGAAAAGCTAGAAAAAAACATTGAAATCCCGAAATCGACACTTACCTATTGTTTCCTTCAAAATTCGGCACAAGCAGACTCCCCAGAGTGATTTCGGCAATCACAAGAGACGAGATCTCACGATTTCGGCTTTTATGAAAATCTCGGAAAAGATGAACTAATGTGGTTTCAGCTAAAAAGAAAAGTGAAAAGAAAGCAAAGAGGTGTCTTGAAGATTCGGTTAAAGTGTCTTGAAAGAGATGAGAAAGAATCTGTCAGAAGATTCGGCCAACTGAAGGAAAAGAGAAGAGAGGAAGAATGGAGTAGGAAATTTGGCAGAGAAAAGAGAAAAGATGGGAGCTTTTGCAACAAATTTCGGCACATACACCTTAAGCCAAAACCGAATGCCCCTTTCTTTTCAAATTCTTCAAATTTTCGGCTAACATTGTACTCTTAAAGATAGCTCCTATCTTTGATCTATTATCTCCTCAAAAATAGCCTTTATCTGCTTAATATCCACACAATAAAATCCCTAAAATTTTGCCTTATGTCGTCCCCCCTTACTCATTTAAGTGCCGAATTTTAGCCCTAAAACTTGGGCTTCAAGCAACCACAAATTGGGCCTTCCTCATGTACAAGTGACGCCAACTCCTCTTCCTCCTAGTGGCACCATTTCCTTTGGGCCACAAGCCCAATATGCCCATTAAACTACTAAAACTTTAATTTAAGCCCCTAGAGTGTCTAAATAAGATATTTGATCAAGGCCTCAGCCCAAACCTGAGCCTCATTTACCTCAAATCCTTAAATTAATAATTTAAACACACATTGCACAAAATGCACAAACCCATAAATTCAGGATGTTACAGAGAGGGGATTGTGTTAGGACATAAGATTTCTAGTAAAGGGATCGAGGTAGATAAAGCAGAGATTGAAACCATAGAAAAATTACCTTCCCCTTGTTCAGTTAAGACTATTAGAAGCTTTTTAGGACATGCTGGATTCTATAGAAGATTCATTAAAGATTTCTCTAAAATAGCTAAGCCTTTAACAAAATTACTAGAAAAATATGTTCCTTTCAATTTTGATCAGGAATGTTTAGATGCATTTAATATCATCAAAGATAAACTAATAAATGCTCCGATTATAATTGCACCTGATTGGAATTTACCCTTTGAACTAATGTGTGATGTGAGTGATTTTGCAGTAGGTGCTGTTCTGGGACAACGATGAAACAAGCATTTTCAGCCAATTTATTATGCTAGCAGAACATTGACACCCGCACAAGAAAACTACACCACCACAGAGAAAGAATTGTTAGCTGTAGTTTTTGCTTTTGACAAATTTAGGCAGTATTTAATATTATCTAAAGTTGTTGTTTACACTGACCATTCAGCTCTTCGTTATCTTTTAACTAAATCTGATACAAAACCTCGACTCGTACGATGTATCTTACTCTTACAGGAATTTGATTTGGAAATACAAGATAAGAAGGGAGCTGAAAATCTTGCAGCAGATCACCTCTCTATGCTTGAGAACCCACATATCGAAGAGCTCAAAGAAAGTGAGATAAACGACTCGTTTCCTAAGGAACAACTCTTTTCTATAACCAACTCTGAGGTACCATGGTTTGCAGATATTGCAAATTATTTAGCTGCTAACATCTTACAAAAAAGATTAACACATCATCAAAAGAAGCAATTCTTTACTGATGCGAAAAACTATTTTTGGGAAGATCCCTTTCTTTTCCGTATATATGCTGATCAAGTAATTCGGAGATGCGTTACAAAGGCAGAAACGAGTAAAATCCTAGAACATAGCCATACAGGACCTTCAGGAGGACATTACAGTGAGATTAAGACAACACACAAAATGCTCGAATTAGGATTTTATTAGCCAACTCTTTTTAAAGATGCCAATAAGTATGTTGCTTCGTGTGATAAATGCCAAAGAACAGGTAATATTTCTAAACCCGATGAAATGCCTCAGACATATATGTTATCATGTGAAATATTTGATGTATGGGGTATTGACTTTATGGGTCCGTTCCCTAGTTCATTCAGAAATAAGTACATCTTAGTAGCAGTAGACTACATGTCAAAATGGGTAGAAGCCCAAGCTTTACCTACTAACGATGCTAGAGCTGTAGTAAAGTTTCTTAAGAAACTTTTTTCTCGTTTTGGAACACCCAGAGCAATCATCAGTGATAGGGGCACTCACTTTTGCAATACTCAATTTGATAAAGTCTTAAGAAAATATGGAGTACACCATAGAACAGCTACCCCTTATCATCCACAAACCAGTGGGCAAGTAGAAGTGGCAAATCGTGAGCTCAAGTGAATCCTAGAGAAAACAGTTGAATCAAACAGGAAGGATTGGGCAGTGAAAGTAGATGATGCTTTATGGGCCTATAGAACATCATTTAAAACCCCTTTGGGAACATCCCCATACAAACTTGTCTACGGAAAAAGTTTTCATCTACCATTTGAGTTAGAGCACAAAGCATACTGGGCTATAAAATTCTTGAATTACGATCTTAAAACCGCTGGTGAAAATAGGATGATGCAGTTGAACAAATTAGATGAATGGCGAGCTGGGGCCTACGAAAACTCGTGATTATATAAAGAGGCAACAAAACAACGCCATGATGCTCGTGTGAAACAATCAAAGCAATTCGAAGTAGGAGGTTTGGTCCTGTTATACAATTCAAGACTCAAACTATTTCCTGGAAAGCTTAAATCAAGGTGGTCAGGACCATTCGTGATCAAAACTATTTTTCCTTACAGCACAGTCGAGGTAACCCATCCAACTCAAGGAACATTTAAGGTAAATGGCCATCGACTGAAAATTTATAATGGTGAGGATTTCAAGGAATTCAGAGAGGAGCTTCAGCTCCGTGAACCTTCTTTTAAAAATGAAAATAGGCCGATTCTAGCTTAATACTTTAAACGAGCGCTTCTCGGGAGGCAACCTGAGCACTGACTTCACTAACCCCATTAATTTTCACATTTTTACTTTTATTTTTCCTTTTAGTAACTAACCCAAACTAACCAATACAGTAAAGCGCAGGTTCCCCACCACACTGTCTTGCACACGGGCGTGCTCGTGGCCTTGTAGACGTCATGGGACAAAAAAAATGAGCGTGCAAGTAATCATACGAGATGAAGCAGAAAAATTTTCCCACACACGAGCTGCGGTAATAGGACCACGGCCGTGTGATGCAACCGTGGTCTATCCTGAGTAACTAAGCATAGGCATGAGCCACGCCCGTGCCTACCAACCATACGAGATACTGACTATATACACACGGGCGTGCCGACCTAAAGCACGGGCGTGGGAGAAGCGAACATAATAGCACACGCCCAGCGAACATGGGTGTGGGAAACATCTCGAACGCGCCCAAATTTGAAAATCGTGAAAAAACACGGGCTGAATAATAGACACACGGGCGTGGCTTCTGCCCGTGTCCCCTTCCTTATTTAAAGAAACACAGCCCCCATTTTCCCCCAAATTTCTTCCCCAAACCCCAATCCTTGCCGTTCTCCCTCAAAAACCCTCTACCCCACTCCAGCCACCATCAAAGAAACACCCATCCTTGACTTCCCCTATCCGTTATCACCATCTCTCTCCCACATACACATCAAAAACCGGTCCACGCCTGTGCCAAACCAATACACGTCCACCCTAACAGGTGTTCCACCGCCGTGCCGCTTCGACTATTTACAGAACAAGCCCGTGCCTCACATCTACACGTCCGTGCTCCGCCCATCCACATTGCCCCGCTCCAAAAACACCACTGGTCACCCCTCACTATTTTATTTTCATCTATTTAACTATTCTAAGAGTAGAATTACATTTAGTTAAGTCTCTTTTTGTTATTATTATTATTTATTATTAAGTTAAAACTTTAGAATTTTAGCACTAATTTGATCTTGAATACTTTAGTCATTGTTTAAATAGTTGATTAGAACTAGAAAGAACCAATCATTGTCAGAATACTTACTCATGGTTGAAATTTTCTTATGAATTTAGTTTTTGAATATTTTTGGGTATTAATCGAAGTACTTGATATATTTTGGTAGAAAATTACTTGAATTTTCAGGTTTACAATGTCGTCATCCCAAAGAAAGAAAACGACAGCCCCGAGTTCTAAGAAGCGAAAGAGACCCAGTTCATCCTCCGCAAGCGCATCTACCGAAGTGCGCCACCTGTCCCTACGATTTCCTCCACGGGCCCAAGAAGACCGTTATAAGATACTCAGCACATGGTCCCTCGGCACAGGGAGATGTATGATTGGGCCGCTTTGGAAAAGGTCCATCTTGCCGATGATGTACGAGCTCTCTTAACCACTGATCCGTCGGACCAATTCTTTAACATAATCGAGCTGACATACCTAGAGCTCACTCTAGAGTTCTGCTCAACGTTCTAAATTCAGACGGTGATGATGCAACACGATGATCCGGGTACAATACAATTTCGTCTTGGAGGCACTATACGACAGCTGAACGTACCACAGTTTAGACCCGCACTAGGACTTTATACAGAAGACTTTGTAGTAGAGAATGATCTCTTCGAGCTACACCGCCATATTCATCACACCCCTGTAAGCTGTTGGTACAACATTGCCCCCGAAGGAGGCAATTACGACCCCAGCCGCTCCAAGGCGACGACTCTTGTCCCACCCCTGAGGTATGTACATGCTATTCTAGCCCATACACTTACAGGTCGGCGACAAAGCACTGGCGTCGTCAATACTTACGACGCCTACTACCTGGGGTGCATGTTGAATGGACACGTTTTCGACCTAGCCTATTTCATAGCCCGCGCCATTCAACACCAAAAGGAGCAACACAAGAGAGGGATCATATCTATGGGTCCGTACATCACACGCTTGGCTCGACATTTCGGACTCCTCAACACCGACGCACAGACATCCTCACTCATCCTGATCAGTAGATGTCCCCATAATGCATCCAGACTATGTTACACATGAGAATGATCCAACACCGACGTGGAACTGATCCTCCTCAATATCGACTTAACCCCATCACCAACGGGGAAGATCCTGAGGACGTTGCTGAAGATGTCCCTCCACCGCAGGAAGCACCACAACAGAGCCATCGGACAGCTCATTCGGCTGTTTCACTCTTAGACATTTCTGCACGTCTCACTCAGTTCGAGCATTACTGTACACAGTAATTCAATAACACCACTCGAAGATTCGACAGCATTGATGCGACGCTTCAGCAGATCTGTCATCACCTTCATATCTCATCGCCACCACCACCGCAAGATCCAGCCGATGCAGAGGACTTCTGAGTCCTTTTCTTTTTGTTTTTATGTTTATGTTTATTTTCATTTTTATTATTTTTAATTTCTTGCCCTCTATCTTTAATTATACTCTTATTTATGTTGATTCTATCTTAGTTTACTGTCTAAAAAGACTTGAAAGTTTCATTACTACTATTAATCTCACTTTATCACCGACTATCTAACCCTAAAGTCTCCATAATAACATCCATTCACTAAACTTAATTGATGACTTCACAGATTAAATAAATTCAATGCAACACTCAAGGAATGAAAATACCACTTATACCTAGTCATCACATTCGTCATGGAATATCCCTCAAGGATTTCATCCATAATTCAGGAAGTTTCACCTCTCCCTTTCTTTTAAAATGCATATACATCTTTGTACATTGAGGGCAATGTACATCTTAAGTGTGGGGGGTGAGTATTTATTTCGAGAAAGTGTCTAACTTTCTTCATTATTCTCAAATCCTTGAATGATATCTTGTCTTGAAGTAAGTTTTTCATATTATAATTAGAATGAAATTTCCTTTGATTTATTATTTTTATTGATATGTTTTAGATTAAGTCATTGATAATTGTGCATTGATGATTAAATTTGAAGAATACTAAAGAATCAAGCATGATAAGTCTATTTTTCAAAAATTAAAAATTTTGTTAGGTTGTCTACCTGAATCTAATTATTACCTTGAAATTTGAAATTTACAAGGTTGACATCAAAAACCCATAATTTTTGTGAGCTTTTGAGCCTTTTAGAGCATACATTCTTTTTCGTGCTCACTTTATTGATTATGAGTGTGTCAACATTGATTTGTTATTCTAGAATTTGCTTCGATTATACATGTCAAGACCACACCTTTGATTTTATATACAGAGATGATAAAGGCACCTAGGTTTTAACCCACTTACTCTACTAAAAGCATACCTTCATAATTAACCTCTAGTGAACCCCGTTTATCCTAACAACCCTTTTTATTGACTCACCCACTAATATTAACCCAAAACCCTTTGTATTTTTTATCACCGTTCCTTTTGACTACCCTTATGTCGAGATTTGATTTGACCAGTTGCCTGACTATGATCTTTATTTCAAGTAGTTGAATTTATCCTTTATTACACATTTGACTTGTTCTTAAAAAAATTGAATTATATTCATTATTAGTTGTGTGATTGAATGAGCTTATATGTTTGAATGCCAATTATTGAAGAAGAAAGCTCGTATTAGGGTATTATTATTAGTATGACAAGTTTTCAATTGATGTAATTATTCATTATTAGTTCGTTATTTCTAGTTAGGCAATTTGTCAGGTCAATCTCGATTCTAACCCTCTAATTCAGCCTATATCCATACCCTTGAACCTAAGCTCCGTTACAACCCTGTAAAGACCTTTTGATTTGTGTATCATCTCATATTATAGTGGTGGAGATTTGATTTTCATACAAGCCTATGGGATTAACTTTTCATGTTTGACTTTTGAGTGCTTAATTCTGAACCTTAAACACTTCGAGTGGTTTGAGTGAATCTTTAGTGAGGATGTCAACTCTTGTCGATTTCGAATCAGAGGTAATTATTTAGGTAAGGGGAAACACCTAACGTTTTCAGGACTATAAATGTATGACTTTGATTGCTTGAATCTTTAGGACCCTTTGAGTTGAATTATCCATGTATAAATTATCTATGAATTATGATGAAACACTATTGATGAATATTATGAATCAAGGAAGTTCGTTTTAATTGTGAGTTGAGAATTTTGCTTGAGGACAAGCAAAAGCTTAAGTGTGGGGGTATTTGATAAACCGTAAAAGTAACATATTTTAAGCCCATATTTAGCATGCTATTGGATGATTTAAGCCCTTAATTATGTAATTTGGTGCTCTTAATCTTTTTTTTCATGTTTTACACTCAAGAGAGCACTGGATGATGAAAAGAACGGAAAATGGGCCCAAAACGAAGTAAATGGGCCATATCACGAAATCAACACGGCCTGGGCCCAAGACCACGCGGTCGTGCCTCATTCAACAGACTCGAACACGGCCTGGCCACGACTTACACGGGCGTGTGCCATGGGCGTGTTCCTGTCGTGGGAAAGAAGAGTTTCACTCAGATTTGGATACTTAGGGGCAAAAAAACATATTCAGAAGCCTATATAAACACCCTAAGTATGACCAGAAAAGAGGGAACCCAAGGCTTTAGTTAGGGGGCGTCCAGCTAGGCCAAAGAAGGCAGATTTGTGGGGATTTACTCAAAGATAGCCAGTTGATCCATCTCAAGAAGCTGGAATCATACTCAAGACGGAGGATCTCTCTTTCAATTCCTTCAGGGGGTTTTAGGGATTTCTTATGTTTTGTTCTTCTGAGATGTTTTCTATTATTATTATGAACTAAACCCTCAGATACCTGAGGGGGATGAAACCTAAGATGAATCTTGTTATCGTTTGCTGAACTATATGATAAATATTTGACTTGTTCTTAATTATGTGTTCTTAATTCTTGTATTGATATTTTCGGGATATTAATTCAAGTGTGATGTGCTTAGGTGGAGGAGAAAAAGTCCCTGCTTAAGAGTAGATCTAGCATAATTAAGCAGAGTTGATCGCACGCCTAGAGATAGGGTGACGAGATTTTACCGGATTAGGGTGAAACATAATATGGGAGTCCATAGATCGAGTTAATGCAATTCTAGGGGTTTTAATTAGAAAGAGATTTCAATTAATCAACCTAGGGTTAGACGTTAGTCGCCTCGAGAGAGGGATTAATATAACTTAGGGAATCTTACGGATCAAGTCAAATGAATAAATCGTCTGGTTCAGAGTTAGATAACAAGTGAAGTCTAGGTGGATTCTTCCTTAGGTGTCGTCTTAATCAATTGGTTTTTCCTCAAAGTTATTCTCCAATTTCATTCATTGTCTTAGAGTCTTTAGTTTAGTAGTTAGTTAATTTTAGATTAAATAAAAATCACTTTAATTCTTAGGCTAAATAATAAAGAGAGAGTTAGTATTAGTACTTTTGGTTCCTTTGGGTTTGACAATCCAGTCTTGCCTTAACTATACTACTGTTCGATAGGTGCGCTTGCCTCAAATCATTGTCATAGTTAGTTTCCAGGTTTGATCATTCTTTATATAAATTTTAAGACTTTGACATTGCATAAAACAACGATCAGCTTTCTACCCCTTTAAATTTTATAAGGTTTCATCTTGGAGTGTGGCCTTAGGATTACTCGATTAGAGACAAAACAAGTTGTGTTAATTGCTTCTGACCATAGCTTGTGTAAAAGATATTTTGAATTTAACATGACTCGTGCCATTTCATGTAAAGTCTTGTTCTTCCGTTCTTCAACCCTATTTTATTGAGATGTTTTGGGGGTTAAGAATTCATGAACTATTCCTTCAAGATCATAAAAGTTAGTGTAACACCCCTCACCCGTATTCATAGTCAGAATAGGGTTACGAAGTATTACCAATTGATCGTGTCAAATCAGAGCTTTACAATTTATAAAAGAATGATCGAACCTGGAGACTAACTCTGACAATGATTAAAGGCAAGTGTACCTATCGAACAGTAGTATAGCTTAGGCAAGACCGGATTATCGAACCCAAAGGAACTAAAAGTATTAATACTAACTTTATTTATATTATTTAGCCTATATTAAAGTGAAGGTTGCTTTTAAACTATATTGTCGAAGACTAAGACTAAGAACACAAAGACAAGAAGAACGAATTGGAAAATATCTTTGAAGAAAAACTCAGTGGATTGCGACGATACCTTCGGGAAGAATCCACCTAGACTTCACTTATTATCTAACCCCAAATTATATGATTTCTTTACTTAGCTTGATCCGTGAGACTCTCTGACCTATATTAAACCCTCTCTCGAGGCGAGTAACGTCTAACCCTAGGTTAATTAGTGGAACTCTCGTTCGCTTATAATAATCCCCTAGGATAGCAGTAAATCGATCAATGGATTCCCATATTAGGTTTCACCCTAATCCGGCAAAATCTCCTAACCCTATCTCTAGGCGTTCGATCAACTCCGCTTAATTATGTTAGATCTACTATTAGGTAAGGTCTATTCCTCCTCCACCTAAGCACATTAGATTTGGATTAAGCAACATAATTAAGAACAACCTAAGTAATTATCATATAACTTAAAAATCAAATAACAAAATCCATCTAGGTTTCATCCCCTTCAGGTATCTGAGGGGTTTAGTTCATAATGAATAAAGAAAACATCGCAAGAGAAAAGATAAAACAAAACATAAGAAAACCCTAAAATCCCCTTAAGGAATTGAAGGAGAATTCCGCCGTCTTGAGTATAATTCTGGCTTCTTGGGATGATCAACTGGCTATCCTCGCGTTATTCTCTAACTCTGACCTCCTCGGCTTGGCTCCTTGGCCTAGCTTTCGATCCCTGCGGCTTCTACCGAACTCCCCCTTCAAGTTGCCCCCTTGGGTGTTTATATAAACTGTGAGATGCCTTACTTGGCCCCTAAGTTTCCTAATTTAAGTAGAATTCCTACTAGGGTGTTTGAATAGGCTTTGGAATGTGTTTCTTTGCCTCCAAGTATCCTTTCCCGAATCAAATTGCTCTTTCCAGTGATAGGGACACGGCCATGGCACACGCCCGTGTGGATCGTGGCCAGGCCGTGCTTGGACTTTTAATGAGGCATGGCCGTGTTAGCTTTGGGCCAGGCCGTGTCGATTTCTCTCTTGGCCCAATTTGGTTCGTTTTAAGCTCATTTCTCGTTCTTTTCATCCTTGGGTGCTTTCCTGAGTATAAAACATGAAAAGAAAGGATTAAGAGCACCTTTTTACATAAATTGGGGATAAGTCATCCAAAAACAAGCTAAATATGAGATTAAAATATGTTATAATTACGGTTTATCACCAATCAATCAAAATCATTTAACATACATAATTCATACATTTATGCATTCATGCTCAAATGCCATTCAACCATATTCATATTGTCCCTTATGAGGGCCTACGAGGCTTTAAACATACTTTAGAAGTGGTTCGGGACTAAACCGATAACATATGAAAATTTCAAGAAACTTAGAAATTTTTCAATCATATAAGGGTCACATGCCTATGTGAACAGGCCGTGTGCCTCACACGGCTAGTAGACACGCCCGTGTCTTAGGTCTTGTGAAAACAGGGCATACATACTGACTTGCAACACAAGGCCAAGGACACGCCCATGTGTCAAGCCGTGTGAAATCTGGAGAGTATACTGACTTGGGTCACACGGCCTACCACACGCCCGTGTGTCTAGCCCGTGTGCCCTACGAAATGGCCACACACGCCTATGTGCTAGGCAGTGTGCCATTTAGGGGGTGTACTGACTTATACCACACGGCCAGTCACACGCCCGTGTGTGAGACTGTGAGGAGCATATTGACTTCACTTCAATATCAACACCAAGGGACACACGGTGTAGCATGACTGTGTGTCGCACACGGCTGAGACACACGCCCGTGTCTCTGTCCGTGTGGACAAAAATAGGCCATTTTAAAGCCAATTTGCCACCCTTTTTGCACATACCTCCACAAGCTCAAATGGCATCATTTTAAGACACAAATATGCAGCCAAAGTTCATCAACCAATACATAATCAAACCATTTTCATTTCAACTAAATTCAATACTCAATTCCATACCATGTAACACCCCTAACCCGTATCAGTCGCCGAATTAGGGTTACGGGCATTACTAAACCTCACCTCAAACAATAAGCTTACATGACCAATTATTACAACCCTAGTACTATTTCTTAATGTCACGTATAAATTGTACATTCCATTAAAACTCAATTCATCAACTTCCATAATAATAATATCACTTACCTCACCTAATATCTAATTTCAGCAATAAGCAAACCATTATTCACCTAGACATTGTAACACCCCAAACCCGGCCCAAAACACCACGGCCGAATTCGGAATGTTACTGGGAAAAATGTTGAAAAGAATACGGTTTAAAAGGTGAAAAATTAAGTTTTAGATCCTGAAACAATTACTTCGTTTAAAAGGGGTTTGTTGTTGAAAAATGGAAATTTGCCGACGGATAAAAACTTCCGGGTTAAGTAAAGTTCAAATCGTTATTTACGCGAGAATTTCGAGAAAACGTCTTGTTTATTAGTCAACCAAATTTATTTAAAAAAAAACATTGTATTTCCAAATTGCATATATTTAAAAGTTATTTTAATCAACTATCCGCTAACGAATCCAACTTAAATCCATATTATCCAAAAACAGTTGAAGTGGCCTTATTTATAAAATAAAATACCCAAATAATATCCAACAGTTTAAATAAATAAAGTTAACAAAACAGCATCTGCATGGCCACCTTGAATCCACTCCAGCCCGGTCCAATGTATCATGTGTTACCTGCATTGTTTTGAATAACAATGTGAGTCACCAGACTCAGTGTGCAATTAGTCCACACAAAACCACAGATGGGCTTGGCCCCAAAATCCGCATCATAATAATATACCACGCATAATAATGCAATAAGTTAACCCAACCCAACCTAGTATCCAACCGCTACACACCACCCGTATATCCATCCACCACACACCCGGGGATTACTAAATCGACCCTCCATCCGCTACACACCTCTTTGGCAGTCAATGTCAACTGCACACTACTCAAAGTCCACTTAGTGGTCTAGCCACTGATCCACGTGATTAAAATCATAAATATCCACGATGAGACTCAAGGTCGTCATCAATCCACAATGAGGCTCGAGGCCATCATTAATCGTGACAGAGTCATCCACGTACATAAATGTACACACTTCCCCTTATTCAATATATTCCCGAACCCCATGCACATGCAGCATACTATGATGAAATAGCAATATAAAGTATGAACATACCAGATATGCATATATGACATGCTTACATAGATCCACAATTATTAACCACACCCTCAACATAGGTTGTATACTAATCTGGTTACCGGATTACCCAATATTGGTAATAACACCACCACAGCCACTGTTTCGGCTACCACACACAATACATATATTCTAATTAAAGCAAATAAATAAACAGTGTGTTAATTACACACCTGATAACTCGCAATACCACGCCCTCTATGTCGACACTATCACTAATTGACACTACCGCTATTTGCCTACGATCCTGCTCCGACGCTGGCCCACACCCTGGGGCCAATCCCGAACCGCTGAAATTGACCGCTTCTTGAATTTAGGGGTAGGGACTACGTGTCCAACCCCTTTCTCTCCTTGGCTGATACTCGAATCAATCAAACAAAATCTTTGATCAGAAGACCTGGGTTAAAACGTTGAATCAAGTCTAAACGAAACTAAATAATACTTTTGATGAAAGAATACCCTTACCAAAATCGACAAGATCCCGAAAGCTATTCACTTGCGCTTAAAGGTAGTCGAAATCCCTACATGGATCAATGTTAGATTCGGCCTAACACCCATAGTCCAAGCAAAGTGGCCTTCGGCCAAACAAAAGGTATCCCCTTCTTACCTTGGTTAGTCGAAATCCGAAAGATCCACAACGCCCTTCACACTTGCTACAACCAAAAGAAACACGATGTCAACCCCTCACATATTCGGCCATACCTCAAGAAACAGGGTTAACAATTTGGTTTCGGCAAACCAAAATGAAAAGAGATGAGAACGATGCATAAAGAAGAGAATACTTACCACAACCACTAAGACCCGATTGAGAAAATTGATAGGAGATGGATGACGGCACCTCTCCTAGAGACTAACAATCGAAAAGAGTCACCACTCAAAGGAGATTCGGCCTAAAGATAAAACTTGAGGAATAAATGAAATAGAAGAAGAAAAGAAGGAGTAGAGAACGAAAAAGAGAAAAGCAATGGTAAATGGGAGATTCGGCCAAGGTTCTAATGGCTAAGTGGGTTATTCCGCTTTTGAGAGTAAAGTGATTGGTGAAAAAGGAGAAGAGAGGGTTGAGGTTTGAGAGATTTCGGCTATGGGGAAAGTGAAGGGTATATTTCGGCTTTTAGAGAGTGAATAGAAAAGAGGAGAAAGAGTTGCAAAAAGAAGAGCAAAATGCACAAATGGTCTCTCACTTTCAGCTTTTGGTCATATGGAGAGAAAACAGTTGAAGAGCTTTTGACTAACACTTTTCGGTATAAGACTAGAGAAGGGAGAAAACGCAAAAGATGCACACTATAGCGACTAAGCAAATTCGGCACCTACCCCCCTCTAACATGACTGAAAATGCCACCCCCTAGAACCCCATAATCGGCCAACTCTCATACCCCTCTCCACATCCCTTGTTTCACTCCTAACTTTCCTCCCCTCCACTCATTCAAACAGGTTTGAATGATTCAAACTTTCCACCTTACTCCCCACCACTCCTTCAAAATATTTGACCCAATCAAACTTCCACCTTTCAAGTGCCATTGCCGAATCCACTACCTCCCCCTCTTGACTCAAAATACAACCCAAAATGCTGCCCATGCTACTCGAACCTCCTCCCCCTTGGAACTCCCCTTGACGCAACTCCCCTGCACACCAAATGACGCTTCCTTACCACCCCACCACTCCACTTGTTGTGTTAATTCTCACCATATTAAATCCCTTAAAGCCTAGCTCCCCTAGCTCTCCCCTTATCAGCTTCAACCAAAAATTTTTACTAAGCTCCTGCCTAACCCCAAGGTTTCCCGAAGCCCCCAAACACACTCAAGTAGCCATGCAACACACAAGTGTACATAGATACAAGATAACATGCAAGACCCTAAATCCCGGATGTTACAGTTCTACCCTCTTAAAGAAATTTCGGCCTCGAAATTACCTGGTCAAAATAGGTGAGGGTATTGCTGACGCATTGCCTCCTCCGGCTCCCACGAAGCTTCTTCTGAACCATGGTTTTGCCACAACACCTTGACTAGAGGAACCGATTTCTTCCGTAGCACCTTCACATCTCGCTCCAAAATCTGAATCGGCTCCTCCTCATAAGACAAGTTTGGCCTTAACTCAACCACCTCTACTAGCACCACGTGAGATGGATCCGATCGGTAACGTCGTAGCATCGAGACGTGAAACACATTACGCATCTGCTTCAATTCTGAAGGCAACTCTAACTGATACGCCATTGGTCCAACTCGCTTCAAAACCCGATAAGGCCCTACAAACCTGGGACTTAGCTTACTCTTACGTCCAAATCTCATCACCTTTTTCCACGGTGAAACTTTCAGAAACACATGGTCACCTACTGCAAATTCTATCTCTTTCCGCTTAAGATCCACATATGATTTCTGTCTGTCAGATGCCTCCTTCAACCGTGCTCGGATTACCTTAACCTTCTCCTCTGATTCTGCCACTATCTCCGGACCTAAAACATGACGTTCACCTAGTTTTGTCCAACAAGTAGGAGTCTAACACTTCCGCCCATATAATGCTTCATACGGCGCCATCCGAATACTAGCTTGATAACTGTTGTTGTACACGAATTCTGCTAAGGGCAAGAATTCCTCCCAACTACCTCTGAAGTCGATAACGCATCCTCTCAACATATCTTCCAATACCTGAATTACCCTTTCAGACTGGCCATCCGTCTGGGGATGAAATGCCGTGCTAAAATCCAACCTGGTGCCCAAAGCTTGATGCAATGCTCTCCAAAATCGCGACGTAAATCTAAGGTCCCTATCTGATATGATCGATACTGGCACCCCATGAAGTCTCACAATTTCCGCTACATACAACTTTGCCAACCTCTGCAGAGAGTAATCAACACGAACAGGTATGAAATGAGCGGATTTCGTCAACCGATCCACAATCGCCCATACCGAATCTTTCTTAGTAGGCGTAAGAGGAAGCCCACTAACGAAATCCATCGTGATTCTCTCCCACTTCCACTGCGGAATCTTCACTGGTTGCAGCAATCCCGAAGGACTTGGTGTTCAGCTTTGACCTGCTGACACGTCAAGCACTTTCCCACAAATTTCGTAACTTTCCGCTTCAATCCAGGCCACCAAAACTGATCCCATAGATCCCTATACAACTTACTCCCTCCAGGATGCATAGCGTAAGGGCTACTATGCAATTCCCGAAGAATCTTCTGCCTCAACTCCCCATCCTTCGGCATACAAACCCTACCACGGAAACACAACACTCTGTCGCTGTTCACACTGTAGTCCTCTAATCCCTCATTCTGTACTTACAGAAGTCGAGCACTCAGAACCTCATCCACCAACTGTTTCTCTTTTATTTGACTTATCCATGTCGGCTTCACCTGCAGCTTCGCTAATAAACTCCCGTCGTCATATAGGCTAAGATGAGCGAACATCGCTCTCAAATCCGATACTACTTTCTGACTTAGTACATCTGCCACCACATTTTCCTTCCCCAGGTGATATTCAATCGAGCAGTCGTAATCCTTCAACAGCTCCACCCACCTTCGCTGTCTCAAGTTCAGCTCCTTCTGAGTTAGCAGATACTTTAAACTCTTATGGTCCGTGTAGATTACCGACTTCTCTCCACACAAATAATGCCTCCACACTTTTAAAGCGAAAACCACTGCAGCCAACTCCAGATCATGCGTCGGATAGTTAACTTCATGTAGCCTCAACTGCCGAGACGCATAGGCAACAACCTTCCCTTCCTGCATCAGCAGACAACCTAACCCCGTATAAGAAGCATCACAATACACCACAAAATCTTTCCCTGCTTCAGGCTGAATTAAAACCGGAGCCTCAGTCAAGACCCTTTTTAGCTTCTCGAAACTCTCTTGCTGCTTGTCCGTCCACACAAAAGGTACCTTCTTCCTCAATAACTTAGTCAAAGGTGCTGCTATAGAGGAAAAACCTTCGACAAACCTTCTGTAATAACCTGCTAACCTCAAGAAACTGCGAATCTCCGCCACCGACTTAGGTGGTTTCCAATCCAATACCGCCTCAATCTTCCGAGGATCCACTCTTATCCCTTCCACAGATACTACATGACCCAGAAAAGCAACTTCTCTTAACCAAAATTCACACTTGCTAAATTTGGCGTACAATTTCTTCTCCCTTAAAACCTACAGCACTACCCGAAGATGCGCATCATGCTCCTCATCTGACTTGGAATACACAAGAATGTCGTCTATGAACACCACGACGAACTAATCCAAATAGGGTTGAAAAACCCGATTCATCATATCCATGAATGTAGCTGGTGTGTTGGTCAACCCGAACGGCATTACCAGGAATTCGTAGTGCCCGTATCGAGTCCGGAAAGCCGTCTTGTGAATATCTACTTCTTTCACCTTAAGCTGGTGATATTCCAACCTCAAATCTATCTTCGAAAAGACCGCAGCCCCCTTAAGTTGATCAAACAAGTCGTCTATCCTCGGCAGCGGGTACTTGTTCTTGATCGTCAGCTTATTCAACTGGCGGTAATCTATGCACATACGCATAGATCCGTCCTTCTTCTTTATGAACAACACCGGTGCTCCCCATGGAGACACACTGGGTCAAATGAAACCGCGATCTAGCAACTCTTGGATCTGGGCCTTAAGCTCAACCAACTCTTTCGGTGCCATCCTGTATGGAGCGATAGACACCAGCGTTGTACCTGGCAGCAGGTCGATTCCAAACTCCACCTCACGATCCGGAGGCAACCCTGGAAGTTCTTCCGAAAAAACATCCACAAATTCCTTTACTGCTCTAACCTCCCCCACAGCTGCTTCCTTTGCATCCAAAGCACTAACAAACATTAAGAAAGCCAAGCACCCCTTCTTCACCATCCTCTCCGCCTTAAGAGCAGACACTATATTAGACAAGTAGTCTCTCCTCTCACCTATCACCAAAACCTCATTGTCCTCGGGAGTCTTCAACGACATGCGCTTAGCAGCACAGTCCAAATTTGCATGATACCTCACTAACCAGTCCATGCCTAAGATCAAGTCAAATTCCCCAAACGACAGCTCCATCAAGTCAGCCGGAAACACTGACCCCTGAACTTCTAAATGCACTTCTCTAAAAAGTTTATCTACCACTACTGATTGCCCTAAAGGACTAAGCACTGTCATCTTCCTAGAGACGATTTCAGGATTCACATTCAAGGTTCCAGATACCATACTAGAAATATAGGAGTGAGTCGACCCAACATCAATTAAAGCAGTAAAGGGTAACCCAAAAATGAGAAACGTACCTGTGATAACGTCTGGTGCATTCCCCCTCCTCACGACGTCTGGCTGCGTAAACCAACCCAGGCCGTCTTGCATCTGAGCTCTCAGTACCTCTGCCCGGTGCTCCCCGACCTCGGCCAAAACCATTCCCTCCACGGTTCGGGCCACGACCCCTCGACACCTATTGACCACCCCTTCCTGGCTGATCATACCCCTGTCCTACTGTCCGAGTCCTAGCCATGTCCTGAGGACAGTTCTTAACCAAATGATCCTTTGACCCACACCTGTAACACTCCTTATTCCTTCCCCAGCACTCTCCTACATGAGACCTTCCGCACTGAGCACACGGACGAAACTGATTCCCAGCAGCTGGCATAGAAACGCGAGCAGGACCCTCAACCCTAGGCTTTTTCTAAAACCCCCAGATGATGCTGACGGTCCAAAACCCTTCTTATTTCTGCATCTGTCCTTATCTCTGTTCTGCCTCTCAGTTCGCTTAACCTCCTCGGCTATCCGAGCTTTTTCTACCAAAGTAGCAAAGTCCCTTTCCCGTTGAGGAGCTATCAACACCCGCAGCTCATCTCGCAGCCCATCCTCAAATTTCATGCAGCGCTCGTAGTCAGTTGCAACAATTCCTCTAGCGTACCGGCTCAGTCGTAAGAATTCTGCCTCATATTCAACTACGGACTTACCCCCTTGCACTAGGTTCAGGAAAGCCTTCCTCTGTGCATCCACATAACTAGCCCAGACATACTTCCCTTCGAACTTTATCTTAAAGAAACCCTAATCTACTCGGTCTGCTGGAGTACCCTCTCTGACAGTAAGCCACCACTGGTAGGCCTCATCCCGAAGTAAAGAAACAGCACCCTTCAGCTTCTCTTCAGCTGTGCAGTCCAAGTCATCCATGATCCTCTCAACTGCCTCTAACCAGTACTCCGCCACATTCGAAGCTACCCCCGAGACACCCCTAAATATCTCGGCTCCATTCGCTCGGAGTCGCTCAGACACGGACTTCTGGGCCCTAGTACCCATATTCGCTCCCGCAACTCTCTCCAGAACCCGCAGCATAGCCTGAGACACTGCGTCGTCTCCACCTGTCTGATCTTGAAACTCAGCTTCTACAGCCGGCGGTGGCGCCTCATTCCCTAAACCATGACCAGACCCAACTGGCTCCGACACAGCCATTCTACCTCTACCACGCCCACGCGCATTACGACCACGTCCCCTAGAACTCATGTCTATCGTCGTGTTTTAATCTGTTTTAAGAAATTTTATGCAATAGCTTTCTTTCCACTTGTTGATTAAAGAAGTAGTTTTATGACACAATATTTCAAATTATTCTTTCATAAAGAGCACACATCCCTAAGGGTTTCAGTCTCTAAAGAGAATATCCTAAATCCTAGTGTCCACAACAATGCACCACGTAACAACTTTCATTCAATTCATTCAACAGTTAGAAGACTTACCTGGCAGACCTAGGCCGGAAGATTCGAGTGCCATGCCTTTACAAATCCATTCCACGAAAAATTTCCTTTAGCTAACTTTATCTACCAATTTTGAAAATGTTAAGGGCCTCAAAACCCAAAGGCCGAGTTTAAAACCTGGGCTCTGATACCAAATTGTAACACCCCAAACCCGACCCAAAACACTACGGCCGAATTCGGAATGTTACTGGGAAAAATGTTGAAAAGAATACGGTTTAAAAGGTGAAAAATTAAGTTTTAGATCCTGAAACAATTACTTCGTTTAAAAGGGGTTTGTTGTTGAAAAATGGAAATTTGCCGACAGATAAAAACTTTCGGGTTGAGTAAATTTCAAATCGTTATTTGCACGAGAATTTCGAGAAAACGTCTTGTTTATTAGTCAACCAAATTTATTTTAAAAAAAACACTGTATTTCCAAGTTGCATATATTTAAAATTTATTTTAATCAACTATCCGCTAACGAATCCAACTTAAATCCATATTATCCCAAAAACAGTTAAAGTGGCCTTGTTTACAAAACAAAATACCCAAATAATATCCAACAGTTTAAATAAATAGAGTTAACAAAATAGCATCTGCATGGCCACCTTGAATCCACTCCAGCCCGGTCCAATGTATCATGTGTTACCTGCATTGTTTTCAATAACAATGTGAGTCACCAGACTCAGTGTGCAATTAGTCCACACAAAACCACAGATGGGCTTGGCCCCAAAATCCGCATCATAATAATATACCACGCATAATGATGCAATAAATTAACCCAACCCAACCTAGTATCCAACCGCTACACACCACCCGTACATCCATCCACCACACACCTGGGGATTACTAAATCGACCCTCCATCTGCTACACACCTCTTTGGCAGTCAATGCCGATGGCACACTGCTCAAAGTCCACTTAGTGGTCTAGCCACTGATCCACGTGATTAAAATCACAAATATCCACGATGAGACTCAAGGTCGTCATCAATCCACAATGAGGCTCGAGGCTATCATTAATCGTGACAGAGTCACCCACGTACATAAATGTACGCACTTCCCCTTATTCAATATATTCCCGAACCCCATGCACATGCAGCATACTATGATGGAATAGCAATATAACGTATGAACATACCAGATATGCATATATGACATGCTTACATAGATCCACAATTATTAACCACGCCCTCAACATAGGTAGTATACTAACCTGGTTACCGGATTACCCGATATGGGTAATAACACCACCACAGCCACTGTTTCGGCTACCACACACAATACATATATTCTAATTAAAGCAAATAAATAAACAGTGTGTTAATTACACACCTGATAACTCGCAATACCACGCCCTCTATGTCGACACTATCACTAATCGACACGACCGCTATTTGCCTACGATCCTGCTCCGACGCTGGCCCACACCCTGGTGGCCAATCCCGAACCGCTAAAACTGATCGCTTCTTGAATTTAGGGGTAGGGACTAAGTGTCCAACCCCTTTTTCTCATTGGCTAATACTCGAATCCATCAAACAAAATCCTTGATCAGAAGACCCGGGTTAAAACGTCGAATCAGGTCTAAACGAAACTAAATAATACTTTTGATGAAAGAATACCCTTACCAAAATCGACAGGATCCCGAAAGTTATTCACTTGCGCTTAAAGGTAGTCAAAATCCCTACATGGATCAATGTTAGATTCAACCTAACACCCATAGTCCAAGCAAAGTGGCCTTCGGCCAAACGAAAGGTATCCCCTTCTTACCTTGGTTAGTTGAAATCCGAAAGATCCACAATACCCTTCACACTTGCTACAACCAAAAGAAACACGATGTCAACCCCTCACATATTCGGCCATACCTCAAGAAACAGGGTTAACCATTTGGTTTCGGCAAAACAAAATGAAAGGAAATGAGAACGATGCCTAAAGAAGAGAATACTTACCACAACCACCAAGACCCGATTGAGAAAATTGATAGGAGATGAATGACGGCACCTCCCCTAGAGACTAACAATCGAAAAGAGTCACCACTCAAAGGAGATTCGGCTTTGACAGATTCGGCCTAAAGATAAAACTTGAGGAATAAAAAAATAGAAGAAGAAAAGAAGGAGTAGAGAACGAAAAAGAGAAAAGCAATGGTGAATGGGAGATTCGGCCAAGGTTCTAATGGCTAGGAGGGTTATTCCGCTTTTGAGAGTAAAGTGATTGGTGAAAAAGGAGAAGAGAGGGTTGAGGTTTGAGAGATTCCGGCTATGGGGAAAGTGAAGGGTATATTTCAGCTTTTAGAGAGTGAATAGAAAAGAGGAGAAAGAGTTGCAAAGAGAAGAGAAAAATGCACAAATGGTCTCTCACTTTCGGCTTTTGGTCATATGGAGAGAAAACAATTGAAGAGCTTTTGACTAACACTTTTCGGCACAAGACTAGAGAAGGGAGAAAACGCAAAAGATGCACACTACAGCCACTAAGCAAATTCGGCACCTACCCCCTCTAACATGACCGAAAATGCCATCCCCTAGAACCCCATAATTGGCCAACTCTCACACCCCTCTCCACATCCCTTGTTTCACTCCTAACTTTCCTCCCCTCCACTCATTCAAACAGGTTTGAATGATTCAAACTTTCCACCTTACTCCCCACCACTCTTTCAAAATATTTGACCCAATCAAACTTCCACCTTTCAAGTGCCATTGCCGAATCCACTACCTCCCCCTCTTGACGCAAAATACAACCCAAAATGCTGCCCATGCTGCTCGAACCTCCTCCCCCTTGGAAATCCCCTTGACGCAACTCCCCTGCACACTAAATGACGCCTCCTTGCCACCCTACCACTCCACTTGTTGTGTCAATTCTCACCACATTAAATCCCTTAAGGCCTAGCTCCCCTAGCTCTCCCCTTATCAGCTTCAACCAAAAATTTTTACTAAGCTCCTACCTAACCCCAAGGTTTCCCGAAGCCCCCAAACACACTCAAGTAGCCATGCAACACACAAGAGTACATAGATACAAGATAACATGCAAGACCCTAAATCTCGGATGTTACAGACATTTATACTTTGCGCACAACCATGCCGATTTTAATCTCATGAAAAATTCATTTACCAAATAAAAGCTTATAACATAATTGGCTATGCTCACCCAAAACACATTTCAAGCTTAAACTAGAAACTCCAACCCGATAGTATAGCCATTTTCGTATGGCAATAATACATTCATTTAACTACTAATTGGATCGACACAAGATGGTTTAACCCATACATGCCATACAACTAAAGTCATACAAAAAAAGGGGTACCAAAGTATCGTTGATAGTGTGGTGAGCTTCTTATACGATCCCCGAGCACGAAATGACTTTTCCGAAGAGATCTACAATACACAAGTAATAGCAATCGAAGTAAGCTTTCATAGCTTAGTAAGGTTTAAGTAATTTCATAAGTAATTAAGCTAATTCAAGATTTCACAACTAACTTCCTTGTTATGCTCTAGCCGAATAGCCAAGTGTACAAACAAAATATATATATTCATAGTAAACACTTGTGCATAAATATTATTATATCCATGTACATACATAACCATTTCACATTAACTAATTCATATTCATCTCATACACTAATCAAATCTTATGCTTCCAATTACAGCTTTCATACTTTTCAATATTATGCAAGTATGTAATACTTATCTTTAATTACTTACCTTCCACGCACCATATGTATATATATAACATTAAATCCGATTCCTCATAGATACATACCAACATTAGTAATTAAATTCGATTAGCGAACCTCTTACCTGTACATTCATTGGTAAAACCGAATTTAGTAACGTACCGCACACTAAGTGCCGTTACTCATTACTTCCGCACACTTAGTGCCAATTTCTTCGGTAACGTGTCGCACACTCAGTGCCGTTACTCGTTGATTCCGCACACTTAGTGCCCGGATATATACTCATATACCCAATACCATTTAATAAATATCTCAGTTGCTTAACTTCACAAATATGAATTTCCCACGTATGATTTAACCATCAACCATGTAAATAAATGAAAGAATTCATACCTTAATTTGGCACCATGTATTCGGCCAAATTAAAATTCATGCAACAGCATTATATTTACATAGCACCAAGCCATAATTTGATATTTCTCAACTATAATCAATAATGACATTTCAACGAAAATTATTCATACACAATTTCTAATCGAAATACCAACTAATAAGCTTTAAACCAACTAGGAATTTACATCCTAGATTTCCCTTCTCATTCGGCACACTAATATTCCGTACATACCTAAATTTATATCAATGCACATATTTATAAGAACGAAAGCTTAAATTAAATTACTTAAACCTTACCTCGGATAACAACGGCTAATGCTTCTCGATTAATCGTTCAATTTAGCTTTTCCCTTATCCAACCCTTTTTCCTTTGAATCTTGATCTAAACAATTTCAATTAAGATCACTTAAAAACAATTCCAATCAATTCGATCCAAAAATACACAAATTTTCAAATTTATAAATTTTCCCCTAACTTTTAATATATTTACAATTTAGTCCCCTAAGCATAAAACACAAAACACATGGAATTTAGATTAATTCCTTAAGGGCCGAACCTTCTACATCTTGATGCAAGTCTATACAAACCATCTAATTTGCATTTTAGACCCTTAACTATTTATTTTCATAGTTTGAGCTATTATACTCCATTTCATCTAAATTCACTACTCATAACTTGTTGATTTCAAACATATGTTTAACATTATTCCATCAAGCATAACAAACCAAAATATCCATCCATGGCCAATTCTAAAACATGCTTCAAATTCTAAAATTTTCACATGGGTTTGATAGTATTCAAGAAGACCAACTCAAAAATGTAAGAAAATTCACAAAACCAACTCAAAATCTAACCTTATTTTCACATTCAAAAGCCGAATATGTGAGCTTGACTTTTTCCCCTTTTTCTTTGTTAATTTCGGCAAGAAGAACATAAAAAGGGAAGATGAATATTCTATGTTTCTTTTATGTATTTTCTTTATTTTAATCACTTACTAAAATATTATTATTATTACACTACTTACTAAAATAACTAATATAAAAACATTAATCACTCATCATGCCATCCACTTACTAGTTTTTAGGGTAATTTGCCATGCAAATCCAATCATGCTAAAAACAAAATAATTAGGCCCTTCCACTTCTACTTTTAACCCTTTAACAATTTAAACCTTTTTCTAAATTTAAACATATAAACATTCAAATTTTTATACGAAACTAGCACACATACTAATTCACATATAATTAATACATAAAAATAATATTTTAGTATTTTACGGACTCGGATTCGTGGTCCCAAAACCACCGTTCCGATTAGGGTCAAATTCGGACTGTTACATACCATTTACCTATTCAAATACTAAGCACTTTAACTTGCTTTTCCAAGCATAATTCACATTGTATAATTCATTTGGCAAGGCTAATCCAAACATTCATAACCACCTCAATCCTATTCATCCATTATAGGTCTATTACCAAACATTAAAAGTAGATCAATTTGCATATTCATAAGCATCATCAAGTTCATCTTTTTATGCCAACACAAATGGCCAAATTACACATTCATCAAACATACCAAAATGACTCAAGCCTATACATGCCATATACCATATATACATAGCTTCAAAAGTACCAAAATAGATGATCGATAGTGCGATGAAGTCTCTGACGATTCTCGGATCCAAGCTAGCTTCATAGAACTATAAAACATGGAAACAATTTAACAAAGTAAGCTTTAAGCTTAGTAAGTTCGTATGTGAACATGAAATAATCTCAACATTCATTAACAATTCAAAATGGATTATATCATAAACATTTAAAGCATCAATTTATGAGCTATCATAAAATTTAACCATAACATCATTCATAAGATCTCACTTCATATATCTCGATACTTGAATAATCTTCCCTACATATTTGTACCGATACATTTCCATTTCCCATCCACACTCTTATCAAACCACTCCGGGTTACAAATACTTTCAATACAAATTCGTCTATTTTTCCGATGCCATAGTCCAACTATGGTCTTTACGTACATTGCCAAGACCCTGCCGTGGTCTTTCATTCACATGCCATAACCCGGTTATGGTCTTATTATTCAGTTGCCATAGCCCGGCTATGGTCTTATTCAACAACTTGACTTATTCAACTCGTACATTTCATTTAATATCTCAACATTTATCCAATAGAATAAATACTATCTCAATTTCATCCATTCAATAAATAGATACATATTGAAGTTCAATTATACAAACTTACCTCGTATTCAGAATTGACGGATCGAATTGATTACTCGATAACCTTGCTTTTCCCCCGATCTAAATCCGAATTCTTTCTTTCTTGATCTATATGAATTAAAAATTAACTCATTTATTCATTGATTCATTCAATTCAGTCCACAAGCACATAATTAGGCATTTTTATACTTTAGCCCTTAAATTTACGCATTTTTACAATTTAGTCCTTATCACATAAAAACACAAATTACACAATTTCTTTCTAAATTCATGAGTGCCGAATTTCTATAGGGTCCTTAGCAACCCTAATCTTTCATTTATTTCACATTTCAACCCCTCAATTTACATTTTTCACAATTAAATCCCTAAAATGCATTTTTACTTAAAATCACTTTTCAAAACATTTAAATCTA
This sequence comes from Gossypium australe, assembly GCA_005393395.2. NCBI lineage: Eukaryota > Viridiplantae > Streptophyta > Magnoliopsida > Malvales > Malvaceae > Gossypium > Gossypium australe. The sequence continues at coordinate 129,120,454 of CM016621.1, read as the reverse complement.
TCAACAAATAGTCATTTTCCATTATCAAACATTCAAAAGCTCAAATATTCATCAATGGCACTTCACGAAATCATGATAAAATTTGAAAATTAAGGCACGGGTTAGCTAGAATACGAAGCAACGATTACAAAAACATAGAAATCATCAAAAACTGAGCTCAAACCATACCTTAATTAAGCTTAATGTGTGTTGAACCCTAAAACACCAACAATGGCTTCTTCCTTAATATTCGGCCAAAATGAGAATAAGATGGAAAAAATTCAATTTGTTTTTATTTATTAACATTTATTAATTATTTTACTATTTTAACCTTAATGAAAAACCATTTCAAACATTCATTAAATGTCCATATATGCCCATTAACCTTTAAAATGGTCTAATTACCATTTAAGGCCATCATATTTAAAAACCAAAGCCATTTGACACCTTTAGCAAGTAGAATGCATCTTTTGCATTTTACGTGATTTAGTCATTTTTCTCAAATTTAGCAACCAATCGATAAAATTAGCTCACGAAATTTTCACAAATACATGCTATCATGCTGTACACACCAAAAATAATATTAAAATAAATTTCTAATATCGGATTTGTAGTTCCGAAACTATTGTTCAGATTTAACTAAAACTGGGTTGTTACAGTTAGAAAATTCATGGTTTCCAAACTCCTTACCATGAACACTTCTAATGTGAATAATCTTACCAAACCATTTTTCTTTTTCATTAATCAGTTTGAGCATAATATCCTTAAGGTATCAAATGTTTCATTCTTTTCTTTTAAAACAAAACAAAAATGAGAAAATTCATTAAAACAAATGAAAACATACCTCTTTTCACCAAGGCTTTCATTTTGCATAGGCCCCATCAAGTCCATGTGTAAAAGCGTTAAAGTCCTTGTTGTGACAACCTACCTTAAAATGGGATAGGAAATTTGATGTTGTTTATTCTTAATACAACTCCTATAAGGACTTGTGATAGATCCTATAAGCTTTGGAAGACCTCGAGTTGCCCCATGTCTAACTAGTCTCTGTAGGCATTTGTAATTGATGTGGCCCAACCTTTGATTCCATAACTTTAAGTCTCCAACATATGTCTTCTTGAATGTTTCATTTCTTACCAATCTGTAATAATTATCGAAAGATCTTGCACCCCTCTTGACACATTATCCATTAGCATTGCTAACTTTGCAACCTCCTTTTGAGTAATTTACCTTGTAGCTTGACTAAAACTTATAAGATTTACTTTAAGCCCTTTAACTAAGAGAACATTTTGGAGTTTAGGCAACCTATCAAATGCGATTTTCTGAGACTTGGAAAGTTCGAAAAATTTCTTAAAGGGAAGGATCGTCTTGAATGGTTTAAACAAGAGTAAAAACCTTGACCCGGAGCACTTGAATGCCTTAAGAAATTGAAGTTATGATAGAACTCGACCCGCTTAAACTTGACAAATACTCAAACCTTGGTATAATCGAAGTCGACACACCTCGGGATGGGTTATGGTATGATAACACAATTGGTGAATGCCACAAACACATAAAGTTCGATAAGTTCGAATGAGGTTCGATTAAGAACCTTGGAGAGAAGAATCTCACAAATAAAGTTTTGTATTAAAAATGGTCTAACCATGAAATGTCCTTTTACACGATTTATATAACACCTAAAATGGCCATTCTAATTCAACATAAAAAGTGTTTCACACTAGCCTTAATCATGTTCTCACCTAACACTTAAGTTGTTCACACTAAGGCATTAAAATTCTGTTCATGCTTAAAGGATGGTGCATGCTTTAGCTGAATGGTCATGTTGTTTCACTTGGTGCATTCATGCATTCTTAGCCATGAAGTAAGCTTCATATTCCTTGAATGTTCAGCCATTAATTCTCTTTAGTCTGCCCCTTCTCCGAATGTACATTACATGGAGCATGCATGTCTTTAAATGTTGTCTTTAAGGAACTTATGATGCATGGATGGAAACATGGTTCTAGAAGGCCCTTCCTCCACCGTCCATGTATCTCCATTAATGCCCTATATCCTTCCACTTTATGAAATGTATGTTGAAATGTATTTGGCACACCATATGAACAGTCACATGAACCACATTGAAAGCTTGATTCATGAAAATTCTAAAAGGTTCATTTGTGCATGAATTTGGCTTGAATGTAGAAGCTTGAAGAGTCAATCTTGTCCCAACCAAATGGGCACCTGCACAAGTATAAGTAGGCATCAATTACTTGCAACACTCACAAGCTCATTTGGCTAAGACAAATAACTTAAGAACTAGGCACTCGAATTCTTAACCCCACACGCATGAAATTCAAGTTAACTATATATGATAGACATAAACACAAACACATAATGGCAGAGCCAAGGGGGCTGGTGATAAACCATAATTTACACATATTTTAACCCCATGCTTGGCTTACTTTTGGATGATTTTTCATTGAATTTGATGAATTTGATGCTCTTAATCTCTTAATTTCATGTTTTACACTCAGGAGAGCTTAGGGAGTCGAAAAGAACGAGAAACGGGCCAAAAAGGGACAAAATGGGCCTACACGGCCTGGACCACTATACACGGGCGGACTACACGGTCGTGTGTGACAAGCAGGATCGAACACAGCCTGGGCTATCGACCACGGGTGTGTCCCTGCAGACCCTAGGATGAATTCTATTCGGAATAGGATACTTGTGGGCCAAGTAAGGCATCTCGAAGCCTATATAAACACCCTAGGGGGCAACCTAAAAGGGGAGGTAGATAGGATGTCGAATAGACACCGAGTAGAAGGCAGAAAATACTCCAAGACAGCCATCAGGAATAGCTTAGGAGAAGGATCTCCATCAAGACCGAGGATCTCCCATCAAGTTCTTTAGAAGTTTTTGGGTTTTCTTATGTTTTGTTGTTTTCCCTGTTCTAATATGTTTCCCTTTATTAGTATGAACTAAATCCCTTAAATACCTGAAGGGATGAAACCTAAGACAGATCTTATTATTATTTGATTTATGAGATAAATACTTGTGCTTATTCTTAATTGTGAGTTCTTATTCTTGTTTGATAATTAGGGTTATTAATTCAAGTCTAATGTGCTTATTCAATGGAGCAAAAGTCCCTGTCTAAGAGTAGATCAACACAATTAAGCGGAGTTGATTGCAACCCTAGAAATAGGGCGATGAAAATCTGCCGGATTAGGGTCAAACCTAATAAGGGAATCCATAGATAGAGTTAATGCGACAATAGGGGTTTTAATTAGAAAGAGATTTCAATTAATCAACCTAGAGTCAGTTGTTAATAGCCTCGAAAGAGGTATTAATATAATTTAGGGATTTCTACGGATTAAGTCAAGTGAATAAGTGAAGTCTAGGTGGATTCTTCCTTAGGTATTGGCTATCTCATATAAGTTGTCCAAAAGTATTTTCCCTAATTCACTCTCTGTCGCTTTCATAGTTAGTTAAATTAGTTAGTTAATTTTAAAAGTAAATCCCCTTAGTTATTAGGGTAGATAATAAAAAGATAGTTAATACTAATACTCCTGGTCCTTGAGGATACGATATTCCGAACTCACCACAGCTATACTACTGTTCGATAGGTGCGCTTACCTTTGTCGAAATAATAGTTAGTTTCGAGCTCCATCAGCTGGCAAGGGCTCTGGCCCCCCTAAAATGGAAAATTTTCCATTTAAACCATTTATAATTTATCAAATTTTAAATTAGTAATGGTAAAATTGTACTTTGGCCCCCCAAAAATAATAAAAATTTGATCGAATCCTTTAAAAATTATAAAGATATAGACTATTAAAATGAAGAAATTATATTTTTACTATTGTAAAAATATACAATTTAATTTCGACCCCCAAGAAAAATTTCTAGCTCCGCCACTGCATACACACATCTAAAACAAATCAAATGACACAAACTAAACACCATGCGATAATTAACACATGCACACAGGCTAAAGATAGTTATCAACTTAGTAACTTGAACACAAAAGACATATAACAACATGCATGATAAAAATCTATGGAATTAAATTAAAATAACTCAAACTTATTAAAATAAACTTAAAATAATTAAAAGTCTTAGAATTGGCTGGTTAAATCAATCGGGCCTTTTAAACAATTTGTCCAAAATTTGAATGATTTGAATATGCATGGAAGTTGGGCTCAGCGCAACTTGGGCATGACCATATTGGGCTTAATTCCAACGTTTTTGCATAAGCCCACCAAGGCCTTCTGTAACAATCTAGTTTAGACCCTAGTCGGAATAGTGGTTTTAGGACCACAAATATGAGATCGAAAAAAATATTTTAATATTATTTTTAGTGTTTACAGTATGTGATTAAGCATGTGTGAAAAATCTGTGTGAAAATTTTATCGTTTGTGTGTCGATTTGCGAAAAAGGACTTAATCGCATAAAATGTAAAAACTGTGTGCTAATTATTAAAGTGCTTAGTTGTCATGGCTTATTAAGTGAAAGGTCCTTATGTTGATATTAGACCATTGATAGTGGAATTTGACATAAAAGTCCATTAAATGAATGAAATTTTATTGTTTTAATCAAGGGATAAAATGGTAAAATGATAATTAAGTTAATATTAATTATAATAAAACATAAATTAGTGGCATTTGTGTTCATCTCCTACCGAAAATTGAAAGAAAAAAATGAAAATAAAAAGAGCTAGTTAGGTTCGACAAGCTCAAGCTTCAATTGGCATGTGTTTTTAACTCGGTTTTTTGATGATTTCTATGTTTTTGTAATCGTTGATTAGTATTTTATTAAGCCCATGCCTCAATTTCTGATTTTGATGAAGATTTTGAGTTAATCCATTGATGAATTCATGAGTTTTGTGATGTTTGATTATGGATTATGCAAGTTTGGTGTTTGATATACATGTTTTATAAAGTGATTTTTGATAAATTTGAGTATTATGGGCTAAATTGTGAAAATGAGAAATTGAAGGACTAAAATGTGAAATAAATGAAATATGTGGGCTTGCATGAGCTAGGAAAAATTCGGTTAAGTATGTACAAGATGAAATTATGTGTAATTGGTGATTTTATGAAATAGGGACTTAAATGTTAAAATGTGAAAATGTGAGGGCTATTTTGTAAAATGCTCAAAAAATGCGTATTTGGATTGAATTGAATGATTTGATGAATGAATAAGTTAAATTTGAATATGTATATATTAATAAAAGAGAGATTCGGACTTAGATCGAGGCACGAACAAAGTTGTAACACCCCCTACCCGTATCCGTTGCCGGAATAAAGTGCGAGGCATTACCGAGGAGTACGGAACACTTACAGACAATTTAAACCATTTACCACTCAAATACCGAAGTTGATTATAAAAGTTTCTTTAACGGACCCTTGAGGTCCAAATCATGCATTAGGATAGGGTCGGGACTAAATCAGAATTTATGAAATTTTTCGCAAAATCCCTAAGTTTATCTCATTTACACGGGTCCCACGCCCGTGTTGCTAGGCCGTGTGGTAAAGTTAATTTTCACAAATTAGGCTATTTTCCAAGCCATATTTCTCACTCATTTGATCCGTATTCTTCACCCACATTTAATACATACAAAAACCAATTTAAGATATTCTACGGAGCCTTATACTTAATACCATTGTTAGTCGTACACTTCATATAAATAACAAGAAACGTATATGAGCTCAATTCTCATTAAATTTCTCATATATATAGACAATTTCACATTATGTAATCATATAACGTATAACAACCATATCTTAGTATTTTAAATACATTTTCATAACAACTTGTCTTGATTTCATACTATTTTATATGTGAGCTTTACTCATCAAAGTATTTGAAATATCATCTTTATGCAAATAGTAACATGAGGTACATAATTCCATAATTATGAATGAACATATTTATCAAACATATTCCATGTTCATATATCATAGTCTCGTGTCTCCATATATCAATAACCATCATTTTCTTGTATTTTAGATAAATACTTGTAACCATACATAAGTATGCAATTCGCTATTTCTTCCTGTCAATCACAATTTCAAATGACAAATTCTTGTGAATATGCTCACCAATTTCATAATTCCATGTATTTACCATTTTCCATATTTATCCCGTTGAATTCATCGGAATTTCGATGGATTTCCTGTAGTACACTCATGGTGTACAATCTCATTAAACGTCAATTCATACTCATATATACATAAGTCCTTTTCAAAGAGCATACTCCCGCGAACCTCATTTCTTACAGTAGGATTACCAGTTCAGGCTAAATCCCCTGTAAGAGAGCACACTCCCGCGAACCTCATTTCTTACAGCGGGATTACCAGTCCAAGCTAAATCTCCTGTAATATAAACTCATAGAGTATTGTCGGGATTACCAGTCCATGCTATATCCCCTACAACGACAATTACTCTAATGAGCTTGGATCTGAATTACCAGTCCAGGCTAAATTCATACCCTAATTCGGATTACCCGTCCGGGCTAAATCCATTTTCCACATATTCTTCGGGAGGGCTATATCAGGATAACCCGTCCGGGCTAGATCCTTTTCACACATATTCTTCGGGAGGGCTTTTATCAGGATCACCCGTCCGGGCTAGATCCTTTTTACCGTCAATTCCTTTTTAGAGATCCATCGAATTTTCCTTTCACTCAACCAGGATTTATTTTTCCTTTTCATCAAGAATATCAATACTTCATCAATTATCATACAATAAACATCCAAATCATATTCACATCAATAAAAATATATTTCAAGCATTTAAGAATATAATTCAAGTTATACAAACTTACAATTTGATTTTTATACCATAACGATAATCTTAGTTTCATAATAAATATTTGAAATAAAACATTATATCATTTCTAATTCAACGTTTATCGATTATAATCGGGCATGTAATCAATTTATACATAAGTCATTCATATATTTTCCTCCTCCTCTCCTTTCCACATCCTTAGTATAAATAACACATTTGTAAGTAACATTATCTATAATTTTTCACTATTTATTTATGTGAATATTCAAGTTATCCATCTGTGTCATAATCACTAAATTATTTTTCTCTTGAGCTATAGAACTTAAAATTAATATCCGCTAATTTTTCCTGAAACTAAACTCACATATCCTCTTACTATAAAATTTTCAGAATTTTTGGTTTAGCCAATAAGTACAGTTTATTCTTTAAAGTCACCCTTATTCTGCTGCCTGACAGTTCTGACCCTTCTTCACTAAAAATTAATTATCTCTTCATACGGGATTCAGATAATGTTCTCATTTATTTTTATTGAAAGTAGACTCATTCAATATTTTAAAAATATAAATTTAAGCCCCTAATTATTTTTATCCAACTTTTTATGATTTTCCAAAGTCAGAACAGGGGAACCTGAAATCATTCTGACCTTGTCTCACAAAACCTATTATATCTCATGATTTACAATTTCATTACTTACATCATTTCTTCTATAAGAAACTAGACTCAATAAGATTTAATTCCATATTTTATTCATCCTCTAATTCGATTTCTACAATTTTTGGTGATTTTTCAAAGTTAGACTACTGCTGCTGTCCAAAACTGTTTTAGTGCAAAGTGTTGATTTCTATTTTGCCCCAAATTTCACAGTTCATACAATTCAGTCCTTGTCCAATTAACCTCTCAATTGGGCTAATTTTTATCAATTAATACCTTATTCTATCATTTTAAACTACTTCCTAACCCTTGAAAATTAGAAATTTAACATTAAACCTTAATTCCAAACTCTTTTACAATTCGGTCCTAAAACCAATTTCCATCAATTTTACTTGATAAAATCATCATATATCAAAATTAAAGCTTAAATTCTATATTTATTCATCATATGCTTCCAGAACTCATCCATAGAAACTTTAAAAATTAGCCATAGAATCAAAAACTAATGACATAGTAAGTTGGACTCAATTGTAAAAGTCCAAAAACATAGAAATTTCAAGGAGAAAGCAAGAATTAAACTTACATGAAGCTAGAGTATGAAAACCAGGTTGAACCCTCTTCCATTTCCAATGCATGTTTAAGGTCTCATATACCTTTTTAAAGGGACTCTATGAATATGATTTGTTATGATATGATGATGATGTATCTTATGTTGTGAAATGATTGTAAAAGTTCTGATATGTCTGGTAATGCCTCTTAACCCTATTCCGGCTATGGCTACGGGTTAGGGGTGTTACACCTTCCACATAGTTTGGACTTGGGATCACATCATTCCCTCTCTATTGGAAAGGATTTGCCCTCAAATTCGAATCTACATAAAAAAGAAATGGATTTGAAAACATATTTTGCCTTTGAAAAGAAATTTCAACAATAAAACAAGCTAGTTCATAAATACAATCAATCTATCCTTCTCCCATAATTCCAAACAAAAGTGCTTCCACACGCATTGGTTCTTGCTGATTGATGGCAACAGAAACAACACGTTGTACTTCCTCTTCATCATTGTGAATAGTTCCTTGTTAAAATTTGAATGTTTATTCCTACGAACCTGAACATATAATTCATTAGGCAAATAAGGAGTAATTTGGTTAATAAAATAAACTCTCCTCGCACTCGACTCAATTTTCTCCTCACTGGACCTCTCTCTTTTTTTCTGAATACAAAGACTCTCTTTCCTTCTTGTTTGTTTTTCTTTTTTCTTCATAACAACCTCTTTGCCTTTCTCATTTTGTTTCTCACTACTCTCACCCTCTTTTCTTTTATCATCTCTTTTCTCACTACTTTCCACTTCTTTTTCTTTATTTTGACTTTCATTTTCTTTATTTTTTTCAAATTCTCTCTCTTTCTTGTTTTAGTTTCACTTGACCCTCGTAGATTTGTTTAGGTGACAATGATATGGCTCGCATGCATTGGTACCACATCGCACATGACATCGTCTTCATATCATCTAATAGAGAATGAAATCAACACTTGCTTAGAAACTTTGATCTTACCTTTGTCGTTCAGCCATTGAAGCTTATAGGGATGTAGATGTTTTAACGTGGGCAGGCTTTATTTCTCCAACAGGGTTATGCTAGCCATGTTAGTCCAACTCCGACCATCAATAATAAGGCTACATACCTTACCATTAACATGGCAACGAGTGTGAAAAATATTCTCGCGTTGCATATCATCTTCAATAACTTGCGCACTCAAGGCCCTGTTAGCAACTAATAGCTAGCCTTCCACGGGATACTCCAAATCACTTGAATCCTCCACAACAGGAGTTGGTTCGTTTTCAGGCTCTTCCTTGGACACAATTTCTCCATTATCTTTCATGATCATTGTAGCACAATTTGGACATTGACTTGCTATGTGTCCTTTTCCAAGACATTTAAAGCAAGTAATATCACAACTCCTCGATGTTTGTACCACTTCATTACCTTTTGCTTGAGTATCGACCCGTTTAAAGTCTTTTAGAGCATTAGGTTTGTCTTAGGTAATCGGAACATTAGTATTTTTGTTCCACCTTGTTTCCCATGATGAAATAGCCTCTGGGCTTGATTCAACTTTAGTGGTGCCTTTCCTTTTGAGTTGTTACTCAACTTTAATGGCCATATGCACCATGTCATTGATCTCGACATAGTGTTGTAACTCAACGATATTGGCAATCTCGCGATTCAACCTCACAAGAACCTAGCCATAGTTACCTCACGATCTTCCACCACGTTGGCTCGAATCATGGCTACTTCCATTTCTTTGTAGTAGTCATCAATGCTCCTTGCTCTTTACGTTAAGGTTTGCAATTTTTGATACAACTTTCTATGATAATGGCTTGGAATGAAGCGTCGCCTCATGATAGCTTTGATTTCCTCCCATGTATCTACAGGACACTCTCCGTTTCTCCTCATATTCAAGGTTAGTTGATCCCACCAAATCATTGCGTAATCAGAAAACTCAATGGCAACGAGTTTTACCTTTTTAAACTTGAAGTAGTTGTGACAATCAAAAATCATTTCAATCTTTCGTTCCCACTCCAAGTAGGCTTTAAGGTCTTTCCTTTCTTGAAATAAAGGAATATTCAATTTAATGTTACTTAGGTTATCATCAACTCGCGCACACTCCCGTCTTTCTCTAGGTCATCTCATGCTAATGACAGACCCACGATCATTTTCATCATTGCCATAGTAATCTTCTTGTTCATTCCTCTTTTGTGCGCGGTTTCCTTGAACATTGGGTCCTCGAGGCAAACGTTCCCGTTGCAATCGCTCTTCCACTTGATCAAGCCTTTCTTGGATAGGCTCTAATTCAGCTCGTAACATGCATCACATTTCTTGGAGCAATGCTTACATTTGGAGATTTGGCGGTTGAACCCCCGCATTAGCAACTCCTCGTTCGGGACTCTGAGACATGCTTGAGAATGGAAAATTATTAATAAAAGAATGGAATTAAAGATAGAAAATACCTAACCAAACAAAACCTCGTAAAGTCACTCGGAAGGAAATCGCTCCACTTGTGTTTGCACTCAAATTTGACCTTTTCCACTCGAATGCTCTCACTTTGCTCTTACCTTTTCCCGCTTGTAGCTTCTCTCGTGGAGTTCCTAAAAGAACTAGGAGAACTTTTCAACCTTTGGATGATTGTGGCAAGAATTGAGTCAAAAAGGTGATAAAAGATGGTAGGGTTATTTTGGTAATTTGACATTTAAAAAAATTTCACAAAGGTCTCAAAATGATGTAAAATGCGTTTTTAAGGGTTTTTAGAGTGATTTTAGGCGTAAGAAATGGTAAATTTTAGGTCGAAATTTTTTTGGTATTGTGAATTCACCAAATGGTGTAAAATATGGTAAATGATAATAAATAGATGAATTTTCCATTGATGAGCTTCTAGACTCTTTTTTTAAGTCTTACTCGTTTTTTTCTCTTTCTTTTTTTTCACACTTTTTTCACTTCGAATATTTAGTTTTTTTTATAAACATGAAAATTAAAATAAAGATATATATGAACCAAATTGAAGAATCTCAAGCTCTGATACCAACTGATGCAATTTCTCTAGACTTGATAAGTTCAAAAAATTACTTGAAGGGAAGGATCGTATTGAATGGTTCAAACAAGGGTGGAAACTTTGACCCAAAGTACTTGAATTGTAACACCCCTAACCCAAATCCATCACCGAAATAGGGTTTCGGAGCATTACCAGAGTTTACAAATCAAACAGACAGAAAATGAAAACATTTCATATCATATACATTCATTTCAGAAACCAATTGAAATCAAACATATTGTCCCTTATACGAGCCCTCAGGGCCCAAAATATGCGTTAGAAACAAGTTGGGACTAGATTGGGTACTCAAAGAATTTTTCAAAAAACATTGAAAATTTTCAAAACTGTAGGGGTCACACGGTCGTATGGCCAGACCGTGTGATTCACACGGCCAAGAGACACGCCCGTGCCTTAGGATGTGTGGACATTCAAAATAAGGACACATGGCCGTGTCCCAGCCCGTGTCCGTGCCTGTGTAACTCTCTGACTTGGGTCACACGGTCAACTCACACGCCCGTGTGCTAGGCTGTGTAAGCATACTGACTTGCAATCTTAAAAAGATACATGGGACACACGGTCGTGTGTCACACACAGTTGAGACACACGCCTGTGTCTCTCTGCCCATGTGGATGAAAATAGATCATTTTCCAAGTCACATTTCTCACCCAATTTGACACCAACCTAAACTCATCATATTGCACATTAACAAGCCATAACAAGGCATTCAAAACAAGCTAAAATCAAGTCTTAAATATGTATTATCACAACATACAACCAATATGCCCTTAGGCACCTCAAATGACAACTTAAAAACATGTCAACCAAGTATCCAAATTTACCTAAATAACCAAATACATATATACATAATCCCAAATGGTACCAAATATACCATTCTAACAAACATCAATATGATAAACCCACATATATATATACATGAAAATATACCAAACACAAGCCATTTAAGTGGCTAATCTCAACAAAACAATTATATGCCAACATTGGCCAAATTAGCATATGCATGCCATTATAACCGATATTAATTTACCGAAAGTACCAAAAGAGCAGATGGATAGTGTGAAATAGCTCCGACAAGCTTCCAACCCAAAGAAGCTTTCGAATTACTATAAAACACAAAAATTAACACGGAGTAAGCATTTAAGCTTAGTAAGTTCGTACAACAAAAGAAATAACTTACCATATAATCACATTTAAGGTAAGCATATAGAACATATCCAAACCAATTTGGCCAAAAGCCTAAACACATGTCCTTAACAACCATGTTAGTAATTGATCGCTGAAATCAGAGTTTTAAAATTTATAAAGAATGAGATTGAACCTGGAAACTAACTCTGACAATGATTAAAGGCAAGTGTACCTATCGAACAGTAGTATAGCTTCTGCAAGACCGGATTGTCGAACCCAAAGGAACTAAAAGTACTAATACTAAATTTCTTTTTATTATTTAGCCTAAAATAAAGTGAAGTTGTTTTAATCTAAATTAACGACTACTAAACTTAAAGACATAAGACAAAAAGAACGAATTGGAAAATAACTTGACGAAAAACTCAATTGATTACGATGATACCCTCAGGAAGAATCCATCTAGACTTCTCTTGTTACCTATCACTAAACCATATGATTTCTTTACTTAGCTTGATCCGTGAGACTCCCTAACGTATATTAAACCCTCTCTCGAGGCGAATAACGTCTATCCCTAAGTTAATTAGTGGAACTCTCGTTCGCTTATAATAACCCCTTAGAATAGCAGTAAATTGATCTATGGACTCCCATATTAGGTTTCACCCTAATCTGGCAAAACCTCGTAACCCTATCTCTAGGCATTCGATCAACTCCACTTAATTATGCTCGATCTACTCTTAGGCAGGGTCTATTCCTCCTCCACCTAAGCACATCAGATTTGGATTAAGCAACATAATTAAGAACAAACTAAGTAATTATCATATAATTCAGAAATCAAATAACAAGATTCATCTAGGTTTCATCCCCTTCAGGTATCTGAAGGGTTTAGTTCATGACAAATAAAGAAAACATCTCAAGAGAAAAGATAAAACAAAACATAAGAAATCCCTAAAACCCCCTGAAGGAATTGAAGGAGAAATCCGCCGTCTTGAGTAGAATTTCGGCTTCTTGGGATGGATCAACTGGCTATCTTCGAGTGATTCCCTCAACTTTGACTTTCTCGGCTTGGCTCTTTGGCCTAACTTTGATGCCTTTTCAAAGGTGGCACTTGGGGGATATATATAGGCTCTTGGAATGTGTTTCTTTGCCCCAAAGTATCCAAATTCGAATGAATTGTTCATTGCCACGACAGGGACATGGCCATGTCTCACGCCCGTGTGACTCGTCTTCAGGCCGTGTTCGAATTTCTAAGTTGAGGCACGGCTGTGTAAATCGGGGTTGAGGCCGTGTTCTTGATGCTTGACGAGGCACGGCCGTGTGGTCTTTGGGCCAGGCCGTGTCGATTTCGTGATATGGCCCATTTACTCCATTTTGGGCCCATTTTACGTTCTTTTCATCCTCGGGTGCTTTCCTGGGTATAAGACATGAAAAGAAAGGATTAAGAGCACCTTTTTACATAAATTGAGGGATAAATCATCCAAAAGTAAGCTAAATGTGGGATTAAAATATGTTATAATTACGGTTTATCAAATACCCCCACACTTAAGCTTTTGCTTGTCCTCAAGCAAAATTCTCAACATACAATTAAAACGAACTTTCCATAATTCACAATTCCTATCAACAATGCCTCATCATAATTCATAGATAATTCGTACATGGATAATTCAATTCAAAGAGTCCTAAAGATTCAAACAAAGATAAGTCATTCATTTGCAATCCGAAAACATAGGTGTTTACCCTTATCTTAAATATTACCTTTGATTTGAAATCGACAAGAGTTGACATCCTCACTAAAGATTCACTCAAATCACTCAAAGTGTTTAAGGGTTATAACAAGAAGCACTCATACATCGAACCTGAAAAGTTAATCCCATAGGCTTGCTTGAAAATCAAATCTCCACCACTGTAGAATGAGATGATAAATAGATCAAAAGGTCTTTGTTAGGGTTGTAACGGGGCTAGGGTTAAGGTGTGGATAAAGGCTGAAATTAGGAGGTTAGAATCGAGATTTACTTGACAAATTACCTAACTAGGAACACAAACTAATAATAAATTTGTACTACTAATAATATTCTGATATGAGCTTCTTCTTCAATAATTGGAATTTGACGTATAAACTCACCTATTCACAAACCTAATATTGAATATACTTCGTCGTTTTTTTAAGAACAAGTCAAATAATAAAGGATAAATTCAACTATTGAAATAATATATTTAGGTAACTGATCAAATCAAATCTCGATATAAGGCTAGTCAAAAGGAATGGTGATAACAAATACAAAGGGGTTTTGGGTTAATATTAGCTGGTAAGTCAATAAAAAGAGTTGTTAGGATCAACGGGGTTCACTAGGGGTTAGTTGTTAAGGTAGGCTATTTAGTGGAGTGAGTGGGTTAAATCCTAGGTGCCTTTATCATCTCTGTATATCAAATCATAAATGTGGTCTCAACATGTATAAACGAGGCAAGTTCTAGAATAACAGTTCAAAGTTGACACACTCATAATCAATAAGTGAGCACGAAAAAGAATATATGCTCTATAAGGCTCAAAATCTCATAAAAATTATGGGTGTTTTGACATCAATCTCATAAATTTCAAATTTCAAAGCAATATTCAAATTTAGGTTAATCAACCTAGCAAAAATTCTTATTCTAAAAATTAGACTTATCATGCTTAATTCTCTAGTATCTTTAAAATTTAATCATCAATGCACAATTATCAATGACTTAATCTAAAACATGTCAATAAGAATCATAAACCATCAGAAATTTCATCCTAATTAGTAATATGAAAATTTTATTTAAAAACAAGACTAAATTCAGGGATTTGAGAATAATGAAAAAAGGTTGGCCGGATTTGAGAATAATGCAGAAAGTTAAGCCCTTCTTTAGATAAATATTCACCCTCCCACACTTAAGAAGTACATTGCCCTCAATGTACAAAGATGGATATAACATTTATGGGATAAATCAAAAGAGAAGGGGAACGAATACTCCCTGAATTTTGGATGGTGTCCTTGAATAGGTCAGTCTGGATGATGAACCTGTGCTAGATGAAGAAATTGGGGAGCTCGTAGAGGATTAGCCAGGGATTATTAAGACACATTTAAAACATCCTAAATTTATAATTAAAAATAAGAAAGAAAAAGGAAAGGAGACTAAGAAGGAAAATAAAAAAAAGGAAAGGTGGATGGACCAGAGAGCCCTTATTGATAGATGGTTCGCGAGGTGGGTGTGCCTTCTAGGGCTGCGGAGGTGCTAGCGGTGGCGGAAGTGGCGTGATTCCCTAGCAGCTTGGCGAACCTGACACTAAGAAACTAAAATAAGTTAAACTAAACTAAGCATAAGATTGTCAAAGAGAAGGAAATTGAAGCAAAAGAGAAAAGAAAAAGAAAAACTAATTGGTCTCAAAGACCCTTGGCTTGGTGAATGAACGAAGCTACTGGCATGAACTCATGTTGAAGGTCATCTCTTGAGGATACTATGTCTAGTTTCTTTCGCTTCTTCGGCATGGCTTAGTGTGGTTCAAGGGTTTGAGAGTCTTTGTTAGATAGTAATCTGAGAAGAGTGTGGAAGAGGAAGGGTGAAGAGTGAAGGAGGAGAATGGGGAGAGGGTAGGGTGGTGTTTAAATAGAGGCCCCAAATCTGGTATGTGTCCACGCCCGTTTACCAAGGCCGTGTCGAATTACACGGCCACCTCGCACGGCCGTGTATCTCGTTGTGTTGATTCTCCATGCTCGTGGTGCAGCCAACCACGCCAGTGTTTCAGAAGTCAGTATGTAGGCACGGTTGGGAAGCACGAGCGTGTTGCGCCCGTGCTTGGCAAGTCAATAGCTTCACACGGTTGTGGGCACGGCCGTGCCATTCTATCGGTGCCTATAGGGGAGAGTGGTTGGATCCGTGGCGTCGGGAAATGGTTGAACTGGTTTGCACAGCCTCTGCTATGTCAGTACGAAGATTCTGGTGGTCCACACGGCCACGGCCATGGCCGTGTGTAAGACCGTGTGACCTTGAAATTCTGCACTTTTTGGTTAATTTAAAAGCAAAGAAAGAAGGGAAATAAAGGAACTGAAAATAAATTTGAATAGAAATAGTGTTAGTGCTCGGGTTGTCTCCCGAGAAGCGCTCGTTTATAGTCCTAAGCTAGACTTTCCTTTAAAAGAAATTAGGGAGGTTTAAAGGTTTGAATATCTTCCCTCGTGCTTACGGTTCTGTTTTCTTTACAAAGTTTAAGTCGAGAAGCATTTACCTTTAAAGTGCTGAATGTGGGATTGCTTATCTCGACTGTTCCGTGGGAGAAGATAGCGCATACCTGAAGAGGAATTTCTCCCTTTGCCTTCAGGTCTGTTGTGGGGATATGCGGGTCGGCTTTGTCTGATAGTACCTAGCCTCCTATTTTGAAGTGATTTGATGTTCCTGCGAGTTCTTCTGGTGGTTCCTCCGGTTTTACTTCGTGTGGTTCCGGTTCTTCCTTGACGTGTGTCTTCTGCTCTTCTGATTTGTCGACCCTAAGGTGTTTTTCCTCGTGTAATTCTTCTTTATTGATTTGGGGTTTATGAGTTGGCTCAGGTTTGTGTCCTTGTGATGTTTCCTGCGATGAAAGTTGAACAATTTGATTATCATTTGAAGTGACTTTCTTACCTTCATCGATTGTTGTCCTGGCCGAGTCAAGAGCTTGAAGACTAATTGATTCATCACCTACACAAAGTATAAGTTTTCCTATGGCAACATCAATTTTAGTCTTGGCAGTTGCTAGAAAAGGTCTTCCTAAAATTAGGGGGATTGAATTATCCTCATCCATGTCTAAGACAACAAAGTCTACTGGGAAAACAAATTTATCGATTTTTACAAGAACATCTTCAATAATGCCCCTAGGAATTCTGACGGTTTTATCAACTAATTGAATGCTCATCCTAGTTTGCTTGGGCTTCCCTAGACCTAATCGTTTAAACAATGTATAAGGCATGACATTTATACTTGCCCCTAAATTAGCTAACGCATTATCAATAGGCAAACTACCAATTAAACATGAAATTGTAAAACTCCTTGGATCTTTTAGTTTCTGTGGTAATGTATTTTGTAACATTGCCGAGCATGTTGCGTTCAACTCCACGTGGTGCTCTTCGTCTATTTTACATTTGTTTGTCAAGAGCTGTTTTAAAAATTTCCTCGAGTCTGGCATCTGTAAAAGAGCTTCGAGAAGAGGTAAGTTAATATGTAATTTCTTTAAAAGTTTAAGAAACTTACCGAACTGTTCCTCTGAATCGTCTCTTTTTATTGCTTCGGGATAAGGTATGCGAGGGTGGTACTATTTGATTACCGGTTTTGGCTTTTCTTGTGTTACCTCTGTTTTACCTTTGTCTTCCTTGTTTTCTGGTATTGTATTGTGTTCATCTAACCTTTTACTTTCCTGAGCTGTGATGGCTTGAATTTGCTCCTTAGGGTTAATCTCCGTGTTACTAGGTAGATGCCCTTGCGGTCGTTCTGACATCAGCTTTGCGAGTTGTTCGACTGCATTAGTGACTTCCTTGACTGACTTAGTAATTTCCATGATTCGGCTCTCGTTGCTTTTGATTGTTCTCTCAGTTTCTTGGAAACATTTTTCTGTGTTTGCCGAAAATTTTGTCAGCATCTCTTCGAGGGTTGGGTTCTTCTCTTGTGGATAGGGCTGATTTTGGAAGTTTTGAGGAGGTTGTTGTCTGATTTCCTTAGTTTCCTTGACCTCCCCATGAAAAATTTGGGTGGTTTCTCCAACCTGGATTGTAAGTGTTACTATAAGGATTATTATTAGATCTGAAATTGTTACCTATATAGTTCATATGTTCGCTTCCTGCTTCCGGTTGGTAGGGTGGGTACTCAGGATTCGCCACGGTTCCACTTGCGTCGCACTGCATGACTGGATGTGCCTGCGAAGAACACAAACTATCAATCTTTCTATTCATCGTCTCTATCTGTGTTAATAGCATGGTTATCGCCTCGAGATTGTAAACTCCAGCTGATTTTGTCGGTTTCATCCTTGTAACTTGCCACTGATAATTATTCAGTGACATCTCCTCAATGAACTCGTAGGCTGCTTCAGGAGTCTTGTTATTCAGAGTTCCACCGGTGGCTGAATCAATTACTTGCCTCATGGAAGGGTTTACACCATTGTAGAAAGTTTGGACTTGTAGCCACAAGGGTAGACCATGGTGTGGACACCTTCTCAAGAGATTTTTGTATCTCTCCCATGCGTCGTATAATGTCTCTAAATCCATCTGCAAAAAAGAAGAGATATCATTCCGTAATTTAGCCGTTTTGGCTGGTGGGAAATATTTCAATAAAAACTTTTCGGTCATTTGTTCCTATGTAGTGATTGACCCTCGTGGTAACGAGTTTAACCACTGTTTGGCTTTATTCTTTAATGAAAAAGGGAATAACCGAAGATGTATGGCATCATCAGAAATGCCATTTATTTTGAAGGTATCACAGAACTCTAAAAAGTTAGCTATATGCGTGTTTGGATCTTCGTCCTACAAACCGTCAAATTGAACAAATTGTTGAATCATTTGTATTGTGTTAGGCTTTAATTCAAAATTGTTAGCAGCTATAGCAGGCCTAACAATACTAGATTCTGCTCCTGTTAAATACGGTTTAGCATAATCAAACATTATGCGTGGAGCATTATTTTCCCTCACATCACGTGGTTGTAGGTTAGTCTCGTCCATCCCTTCAATAGGATTGGATCTACCCTCTTCTTCTCTTTCTGTGTAATTTAGGGTTCACCTGGTTTCTAGGTGATTCCTGCGAGCAGTCGCTTCAATATCGCTGTCGTATACCAAAGGTCCTCTCGGGTTTCTTCTAGTCATAAACTAGAGGTACCTGCTAGGAAAAGAAAAAAAGAAAATTTCAGCAAAAATAAAAATAAAAATAAAAACAAAAATAAATTGCGAAAAATAAAAATTTGGGCTAAAGTAATAGAAATAGAGTTTTCTTAATATTTTAGTTCCCCGGCAACGGCGCCAAAAACTTGATAGCTGAAATCAGAGTTTTAAAATTTATAAAGAATGAGATCGAACCTGGAAACAAACTCTGACAACGATTAAAGGCAAGTGTACCTATCGAACAGTAGTATAGCTTCGGCAAGACCGGATTGTCGAACCCAAAGGAACTAAAAGTACTAATACTAACTTTCTTTTTATTATTTAGCCTAAAATAAAGTGAAATTGTTTTAATCTAAATTAACGACTACTAAGCTTAAAGACACAAGACAAAAAGAACGAATTGGAAAATAACTTGATGAAAAACTCAGTTGATTACGACGATACCCTCAGGAAGAATCCACCTAGACTTCTCTTGTTAACTATCACTAAACCATATGATTTCTTTACTTAGCTTGATCCGTGAGACTCCCTAACATATATTAAACCCTCTCTCGAGGCGAATAACGTCTAACCCTAGGTTAATTAGTGTAACTCTTGTTCGCTTATAATAACCCCCTAAAATAGCAGGAAATCGATCTATGGACTCCCATATTAGGTTTCACCCTAATCCAGCAAAATCTCGTAACCCTATCTCTAGGCGTTTGATCAGCTCTGCTTAATTATGCTCGATCTACTCTTAGGCAGAGTCTATTCCTCCTCCACCTAAGCACATCAGATTTGGATTAAGCAACATAATTAAGAACAAACTAAGTAATTATCATATAATTCAGAAATCAAATAACAAGATTCATCTAGGTTTCATCCCCTTCAGGTATCTGAAGGGTTTAGTTCATGACAAATAAAGAAAACATCTCAAGAGAAAAGATAAAACAAAACATAAGAAATCCCTAAAACCCCCTGAAGGAATTGAAGGAGAAATCCGCCGTCTTGAGTAGAATTTCAGCTTCTTGGGATGGATCAACTGGCTATCTTCGAGTGATTCCCTCAACTCTGACCTTCTCGGCTTGGCTCTTTGGCCTAGCTTTGACGCCTTTTCAAAGGCGGCACTTGGGGGATATATATAGGCTCTTGGAATGTATTTCTTTGCCCCAAAGTATCCAAATCCGAATGAAATTGTTCATTGCCACGACAGGGACACGGCCATGTCACACGCCCGTGTGACTCGTCTTCAGGCCTTTCTAAGGTGAGACACGGCCGTGTAAATCGAGGTTGAGGCCGTGTTCTTGATGCTTGACGAGGCACGGCCGTGTGGGCTTTGGGCCAGGCCGTGTCGATTTCGTGATATGGCCCATTTACTCTGTTTTGGGCCCGTTTTATGTTCTTTTCATCCTCGGGTGCTTTCCTGGGTATAAGACATGAAAAGAAAGGATTAAGAGCACCTTTTTACATAAATTAAGGGATAAATCATCCAAAAGTAAGCTAAATGTGGGATTAAAATATGTTATAATTACGGTTTATCAGTCATGTAATTCAACCATTATTCAAATTCCATATACATGTAACATCTATACCACGTATCCATATATCATATATAAATTATTTCCATGTAATTCATGTAAATACCTGTACTAGTTCGTATTGAACTCTTATAAACTCGTAATAGAACTATGCCCTTTGAACCATTTAGAATATCATTGGATACGCAGGTAGTACAGACGAGGTGTACTGAACTGTAATCCGTTAATTCATATACATGTATGCTTATTCGAGCTATGAATCGGTATGCTCTCACGAGCTGAGAATCGGTAAGCTCATACGAGCTGAGAATCGATAAGCTCTCACAAGCTGTAAATCGGTAAGCTCATACGAGCTATGGTGTGTCCGCAACACATGCAGGACTTCAACCAAATCGGTAACCCTAATGACATGTCATTTGTATCCTACGAATTCCTAAGGTTCAAATGGGGCTTGGTAATTGCCGGATATACGATCGGTATTTATACATGGTAATTATATAAATCACATACATATAATTCAATTTAAAACATATAAATATACAATTTAATTACATGAACTTACCTCGATAAGTATACGTAGATACGGAGGCAACTAATCCGATATTTTCTCTTTGCCTCGATCTAACTCTGTATGAGGTCTGACAGGATCTATACGAATGAATTTAACTCATGTCAATATTCTCATTCAATTTAATCCAACATGGAAATTTTGGTAAAATTACCATTTTACCATATACTTTTAATTCCTTTGTAATTTAGTCCCTATGCTCGAAAATGAATTTCATGCAATTTAATCCTTACTCAAGCCTAGCCAATTTTTATACATATTAATAGCAGCCCATATAATTCACAATTTCACAAATTTTACCATAAATTTATCACATTTTTCAGTTTAGCCACTAATTGATTATTTCACCAAAATTCTCTTTACAAAAGTTGTTTATCTAACAACAACCATTCATTTTCTATCATCAAACTTCAAAACTCAAGCATTTTCATCAATAGAAAAACCCTATTACTTTAACAGTTTTGCAAATTAATCCCCGGGCTAGCTAGATTAAGCTACAACGATCTTAGAAACATAGAAATCATCAAAAACGGAACAAAAATACATACCTAATTGAGCAAAATAAGCTTGCCTAAATTTCAAGCTTCCATGGCTAGGTTTTTTTTTTTTTTTTTTGTGGAAGATGATGATAATGAGTGATAGTAGTTTATTTTATTTTACTAATTATAACTTTATATTCATTAATTTCCAAAATTAACCTTAATAATTCATTCAAATTCCAATGATGACTACTCATGCTTATCCACTAACAAACTTAATGGCTAATTACTATATAAGTACCTCCAATTTAAAATTCTATAGCTATTTAATACCGTTAGCTATTAGAACACAACTTTTGCACTTTACACAATTTAGTCCCTTTTATCAAATTAAGTATGTAAACGGTAAAATTTCTTAACAATATTTTTATACGATATTTCTATCATACAGTAGAACATAAAATAACAATAAAATAAATTTTCTGACTTTAGATTTGTGGTCCTGAAACCACTGTTCCGATTTCACTAAAAACAGGTTGTTACATAAATGCTTTAAAGAATCGAAGTTATGATAGAACTCAACCCGCTTAAACTTGACAAATACTCGAACCTTGGTATAATCGAAGTCGCCACACCCCAGAATGGGTTACGAGATGATAAGACAACTGGTAAATGCTACAAACCTATGAAAGTTTGATAAGTTCGAATGAGGTTCAGTTAAGAACCTTGGAGAGAAGAATCTCACAAATAAAGTTTTGTATTAAAAATGGTCTAACCATGAAATGTCCTTTTACACGGTTTATATAGCACCTAAAATGGCTATTCAAATTTGGCACAAAAAGTGTTTCACACTAGCCTTAATCATGTTCACACCTAACACTTAAGTTGTTCACACTAAGGCTTTAAAATTTGATTCATGTTTAAAGGATAGTGCATGCTTTGTCCGAATGGTCATGTTGTTTCACTTGGTGCATTCATGCATTCTTAGCCATGAAGTAAGCTTCATATTCCTTGAATGTCCAGCCATTAATTCTTCTTAATCTCCCCTTTGGCTGAATGTACATTGCATGGAGCATGCATGTCTTTAAATGTTATCTTTAAGGAACTTATGATGTATGGATGGAAACATGATTCTAGAAGGTCCTTCCTCCACCGTCCATGTATCTCCATTAATGCCATGTATCCTTCCACTTTAAGAAATGTATGTTGAAATGTATTTGGCACACCATATGAACAACCACACGAACCGCATTAAAAGCTTGATTCATGAAAATTCTGGAAGGTTCCTTTGAGCACGAATTCGACTTGAATGTAGAAGCTTGAAGAGTCACTCTTGTCCCAACCGAATGCTCACCTGCATAAGTATAAGTAGGCATCAATTACTTGCAACACTCACAAGCTCATTTGACTAAAACAAATAACTTAAGAATTAGACACTCGAATTCTTGACCCCACACGCATGAAATTCAATTTAACTATATATGATGGACACAAACACATACACACAACTAAAACATATCAAATGACACAAACTAAACACCATGTGATAATTAACACACGTACATAGGCTAAAGATAATTATCAACTTAGTAACTTGAACACAAAAGACATTTAACAACATGCATGATAATAATTTGTGGAATTAAATTAAAAGAACACAAACTTATTAAAATAAACTTAAAATAATTAAAAGTCTTAGAATTGGTTGGTTAAACTAATCGAGCCCTTTAAAAAATTCGTCTAAAATTTGAATGATTTGGACTCATATGAAAGTTGGGCTCGACCCAACTTGGGCATGACCAAATTGGGCTTGATTCCAACGTTTTTGCATAAGCCCACCAAGGCCTTCCACATAGCTTGAACTTAGGATCACATCACTATCAACATCTTCGCATCCCTTCCAATGATTCTCTATTTCCTTCCATCACCAACAGTGACCTTTCCTGTATCACATTTAAAAATGTCCTTCAAAAAGCTCTTCTTTCTAGTCATATGCCTCAAACACCCACTATCAATGTATCAAATCTCATCAGTCACAACCTTTAAAGATGTATGAGCCACCAGCAAACCATTATTCCTTTTCTTGACCCAAACTTGTTTCATACCAAAGTATATTGTCCTTCTACCTGTTTGAACGGTTGTTTAAATAGCTGCTGCACTAGATTTGAACTTCCATCAATTATTTTGCAACTTGAAATAGTAAGGCTTGATATGACCAGCCTTTCTACAATAGTGACGAATTATCAGCCGAAATCCTTTTTGATTTTTTTGGCATAAAGGAAGTTTCGTTAACTTTAACAAGCTTAGTAGATGGATTAACTTTCTTACTTGTCAAGGGATAACCAAGGCCCCCATGGCCATGCTCGAATCTCCTATTTGCCAAGATCTCATCAAGTTTTTCGTTCTACCCACTGAACCTCTTCAGATCTTTCTCATACTAGTTTCTTGGACTCTTAAATCATCATTCATCTGACACACAATTTCTAATTTTTTTTTAATCATTTGGAAATATGCATCTTCAAGAGATCCAATGTCGCAATCTAGTTCCTTAAATGTTTCACAAGCTGCCAAGAAAATATGATAATTCATGATAAATAAAAAATATATTTATATTAAATTAATAAAAGCATTTAATAATATTTATTGGAAATGATTTATACTTTGTACCAAACAAATAAAATAATTTAACTTTTCTTTCTAACCTTCATCTCTTATATTTTTAACTTCATATAAATAATAATAATATCATAATATTTTATTACCTCATCACCAATTAAAATAATAACAAGAATAGAAAAACATCATAAATCAACAATTAAACAGTTTTGAAGCACGTGGCATGCATTTATGGCATACGACGTTAAAAAGGGTATCTGTTACAAATTTTAAAAAAGTAAATCTGATGCTAATACTCACTCCCATTCATTGTTAAACTTGGACACAAATCAACAGTGTTCTAGAATTTCAAACTAACATAAATATGGAATGTCACCATGTGAAGCACAATTGTGCCATTGTTTCTGAGATATTTTAATTTATTAATGCTATTAATCACCATTTTTTTTAAATGTTACTTGATTGAATATGCTTAACTATTATAAGTTTTTCAAGTTATAACTCTAACTTAAGTAAATAAAATTTAGGGTAAACGACAAAAATGGTTACTAAACTATTGCCTTCGTTCTATTTTGGTCATTAAAACTATTAATTTTTCCCATTTAGTCACTAAACTTTTCAAAATAAAATATTTTGGTCACTCAAACTGATTTGGGCTTCTTTTATTGGTTTACTAACAAATTTAGCCTTTCAATGTTTACACATTATATAAATTTGATCCTAAATATAAAATATTCAAAAAAATTTAGCCTTCAATGTTTACAAAATTTGTCATTTTAGTTTAAATTCTAAAAAATTCAACAAATTAATCCCTCAAAATTTACAAAAACTTGTCTCTAACTCTAAAAAATTTAATAAATTAATTTTTGGTCCTTTACAAAAATTAATAATTTAAGCTTCTTAACCTAGAAATCTTAGCTTTAGGTTTCAAAATTTTATAAGTTTGTCCTACTCCAATATAAAAATTCTAACATCATCTTTGGCATAGATTGTTTTTATACACAATGTTTACCAACCTAACACATGAAAAAGGAAAAAAATAAGAAACAACATTTTATAGTAATGATATTTAAAATGTTACAATTTATGAAGCAAAGTTAATTACAAATCTTTGGCAAAGGCTGCAATAGCCAACCAACCAACTTATAATAAAAGCCATCACCAAACAACAAAATTCAAAACCCGTAATAGAAAAAAAGTGAGCTCAAGTTGCCATCTCTAGCTTCAAAACAGAAGATAAAATATGTGAAATTGATGGTTTAATATAGATAAAGTTATGTGATTTTTTTAGAATTCAAATTAAAATGACAAATTTTGTAAACATTGAGGGCTAAATTTGTTGAATGTTTTATATTTAGGATCAAATTGATATAACTTGTAAACATTAGAGGGCTAAATTTGTATTAGACCAATAAAAAAAACCCAAATCAACTTTAAGTGAACAAAATATTTGATTTCGAAAAGTTTAGTGATTAAATAAAAAAATTTAATAGTTTAGTGACCAAAATAGAACAAAGACAATAATTTAATGACATTTTTATAATTTACCCTAAAATTTAATTATATAACTTTTTTAATAGAACTAACTGTAATAGGCCCAATTTGCCTGGGCCTATACAAAATCCAAAAACAAAAATAATAAAACAAAAATAAATCAAGTGTCCAGTTCTCACAGTCCATTTACAGCCCAAATCAATAGCCCTTTTACACCCAGGCCTAATCAGATTACCCAGACCCAACAAAGACCCAAATTAAAATAGGCCTGAGTGGCCCAAGTGACTATACAGTAACAAGAGACCTAAGGAACCCTAGACGCCGCATACCAACCCCGACACTAGCCCCTCGATCACGCCGCAAGTCAGCACACGGTTAGAGTTCCGTCGCCGGATTTCTCGCCACACGCCTGCAAACAAGGAAAGAAATGGACAGTAACAGTATATTGCGATTTTGCATTTATTTTTTATTTTATTTTTGGGTTATAAATAACCCCAAACAATCTGTAAAAGGGGATACGAATACACACGGAGAGAAATATAATATACAATCAAAAAAGAAATCAGCCAAGGTTTTGTTTTTTTTCATTTCCGATTACTGTTATTTTTTTAAATATATATTATATATATAAAATACATTTTATAAAAAAGAAAAAAACTTACTTTCGAAAATTTCGGCCACCGTGGACGGTGGCCGATGGCGGCGATCCACGGCGGTGATTGGCCAGCCGATGACCAGACCTCTGGCCGAAAATCACTGGGCGAGAGAGAAAATAGAGAGTTCTCTCTTTTTTTAAAAAAAAACAAAAGGAAGAATGAAATTTTTTTTGAAAGAATTTTTACTTAAATAGATCATCTAAACGACGTCATTTAGGGCTGGTCACCATAACCCTAAAACGACGTCGTTTCACTCAGGATCCGCGCGCAGTTGACCCGACCCAAAGGATTCACGTGTTTTTGAGAAATGGGCTATTTGCGCTTTTAGCCCTTCTGCATTTTTTGTTTTTTTTAGATTAAGTTTATTTTATTTTTAAATTTTGCCCAATAATTTACAATGGTTTTCAATTGGGTCCTACCTACTGCTGTGCGTTTTGGAGGGAGGGAACATTTCCTCATTTGGTCCTCCCTTGTTGTGCGCGCGTTCAATAAGGCCCATTTCTTTTTATTTTCTTCAAAATTCGCCCCCAAATTTTTATTTTAAGCTCAATTTCATCCTTTTTTTATTTTCTTTTATGACTTTTGTTAGTTCATTTATAATTTCATTATTATTATTATTATTATTATTATTATTATTATTATTATTATTATTATTATTATTTGACTATTACTTTAATGTTATTATTATTATCATTTTATTTTTAACTTTACAATAATCATTTTATTCATTTGTATTATTATTATTTTTTTTATTATGATCATTATTTTTATTTTATATATATATTATTACTATAGCTATATTATTATTATTATATCTTCATTATTAGTATTATTATTATTATTATTTTAGTATCACCATTATTATTACTATTTTCATTATCTCTATTGTTGTTCTTATTATTATTATTTGTATATTAACATATATTATTATTTTTATTATTATTAATATATTTTTATTTTACTACTATTATTATTTTATATTATTATTACTTTTAATTTTAATATCCTTACATTATTTATTATTATTAATACTATATTTATTCTTGCTATTACTCTTATCATTATTTTCATTATTATTTTTATTTTATAATTGCTAATATTATTTTTTATTTATTATTATATTTCCATTATAATTTATTATAATTTATTATTATTACTATTTTTTTATTTTTTTATTATTGTACATAGTATCTATTTGTTTTTTATTTATTACTAACCTTTGTTTTCGTTTTTATTTTGTCATATTTTTAATCATTATTTTATATAGATTATTCGTTTTTAATTTATTATTATAATTTATATTTGTTTTCCTCATTGCACTCTATTATGCATGTGTATTATAATTCATCCCCCGTTTTATTATAAAATCACATCACATTTTATTCAATTTTCAAAATAAGCAAATACTCTATGTTCTAGGGTTCGAAAGAAATCGTACCCTAACTTATTGGGTTTCAATTTTTCTCTTCGATTCCAAAGAACTTGTTACTTTAAAAAAAAAAAAAACCTTATTTCCAAGAATTCAAAATTGTCGTGTCCTAACTCATTGGATATGATGCTTTATTCAGAAAACAAGGCAATGTTTCGTGTTTGAAAATTCGAGAAATTGTGCCCTAGCATGCTGGGTTTCGGTTTTTGTTCGTCCAAATAACTAAATATCCTTTTAATGAATTTTGTAAATCATGAGATGATTTTGGTTACGAAGGTTTAAAACATCACGTCCTAACGTGCTGAATGTGATGTTTGTATGCTTTCGGAACAAAGGAATCTCCAATTCCAACCCAAATTGTTCAAATTTTTAAAGAAATCAGGTTTTCAAATCTTTTTTGAATTTTCAACATTAGGGCAATAACTGATCAATCTGGTACCAATTTTGGGCGTTACGAGGGTGCTAATCCTTCCTCGTACGTAACCGACTCTCGAACCCTTTTTCTTGAATTTCGTAGGCCAAAATCAATGTTTTGAAATAAAATGTTTTATAAGGTGATCCGATCACACCTAAGCAAAAGGGATTGGTGGCGACTCTATTTTCATTTTTTAAAGTCGATCCCCATTTTAAAAAAAAAAATTAAAAATGATTTCGACACTAACCTTTAGAAAATATCTACCTAATACTACTTTTTATTTTTAATTAATAAATCTAAATTATATTATAATTATCCCAACTTTAAAAAAAACCTACTATATATAATTTTTTTTAATTAATAAATCTAAGGAATGATATTTGATACACTGCCGGTAGAGTTTTTAAATTCCACAAGCAAGTCAAAGGGTTTACAAGTATCTTATAAGGGTATAGTAAAATATTAAAAAGAATAAATAGTAAAAAAGAAAAAAGAGACACATGGCATCGACATTATTGCCAGTGCAGGAGGACGTGGGTTCGAGTGAGCTAAAGTATATTATTCTCCTATTTAAGGGTTGGGGAGGGGATATGGGTAGTTCTAGGCACTATATAAAAAAAAAGATAAAATACGAACCTATAATGAAATTATTATTCAAAAAAAAAAAAAAGAGACACATAGTAATTTTTTAAAGCTAATACAATCAATGTACCAAATACTAGTCCTAAATCTAAATCTAAATTACATTATAATTATCACATCTTTTTAATATAAATATCATAATATATTTCTTTTTTTCAACTTTTTTTTAATTATATTAGAATTATTATTATAACTACTTTTAAATGCAAATTTAGTAATATGATAATAAGGGCATTCTTATCAATTTTTTTTTTAAATTTACCAACGAGCTTCAAGTAAAAATTTGACGACCGGTACGGTGGATCAATACCCATCGATAAGTAGAATAACATATCTTAGATTCAAGTTAATCTGACAGTTAGTTTTGAAGATAGGAGAAAAAAGTTGTTTGAATTTTTCTTCGCAGATTCGTGACTCCCAAAGTTATTTCATGAAAACAAATGAACTATAAAAGAGTATGGGAAAGAGAGGTTTCAGTCGATGCAAACAATGCGAATAGAGAAATCCATATAGCATTGATTTTAACAATCTAATGACTTAAATGAAAACTTTCAAATAATTCAATAATCAAATTGTTTTTTCTATTAAGTGACCGAAATGAAAACTTACCAATAATTTAGTGACTAATGATATAGCTTACCCTATTTTTATCTATTTTATTCCACAAACAATTTTAAAAATTGAGCACATGTTTCTTTTTTTAAAATATTTTATTGTATCATTATAGGAGACTCCTATATTTTCCTATTTAAAATCGTATCATGTTTCCTCTCTTTTTTAAGTGTTACAATAAAGATGTCATGATTAAATTACCCAAAAAAGCCTAATTATTGAAATAGGCTAATTTTTTGAATATTTACAGGTATAGGCCGATTCAGGGGAAACGCTTTCATGTTATATTGGGGTTTTAGGGGTTTTAGTGTGTTAGAGTTTATAGTTAGGATTTTAAAGTTAGAATTTAGGGTTTAGGGTTTTAAATTGATTACATTCTTAACATAATAATTGTAATTATTGAATTCAATATTTAAAATATTTGTATTTACACCAATCGTATGTGGTCGTCTGTATCGAGCGCTCTGTTTAAGTTGTTACCCGATAGGTCTTGCGTCACAAACTAAAAGGTCGACCGACGTCGACTCGAATACGCGACAACATGAATATTCAGCATAGGTCAAACCAACTGAGGAAGATGCAAACTAGAAAACAAATATCAATTCTATTGTAATATGTAAACGCGTGGTTCTG